>CM029357.1:23063765-23155658 GCA_017140985.1 Hormaphis cornu
TTGATTACTTACCATACAGTTTCATTTAAACTAGACAATTTAGCATATTAAAAAAGACGTTCTATAAGTTTTAAAATATTAAAAAAGTCTTATAAATATTTCATTTTCATAAATTTTGTTTTTTATATAATGACATTATATTTTAAAATTGAACACATATACTACAGAAATGCATTATTTTAAACGAAAAGTATAGTGTTTTTTTTTTATGTTTTTACTCATTTTTACATTAAAAAAAAAAAAAATGTGCTTATAAAATATTATGTTCATCGACAATATGAAGTTTCCATTTGAAGTAATTTTCTGAAATTTCAATAATAATATTAGTTTCCAAATTTAAAATCTCGTTTTTATTTCAATTGAATATAAACACTATTTTTGATTTTAAATTTTAAATAGTAATTTCTGAATGACAATGTGTTTGTTTTGACTTTTGTGGTTATTAATAATGTTTTGGTAGGTACCTACAAGTTTTACAGCGTATATTACAACGGTTGTGTTCACGGTATAACAAAAAACTGTCACGTAACTGTTTACCTATATTCTGCTAAGATTTACCCAGTCCTAAAATAATAAGTAGTTTCTAAATATGCTATATAGCAATTATAATATTAATATACTTTTTTAGTAGATTTAGGTTTTTATAGATTTTAATTATATATTAATTTAGTTATCATTTATTATTAATAATTTATTCTTTAATTTTTATTTAGGTATAAATTACCAATTTGAAATTTTAAGCATAATATTCATGATTAATTATAATATTTATGAAATTTGTAAGTCTGTTAGTACGTCATGTACATTATAATATGGTGTATGTATATTATTATACTAAGCTACGCCATTGTTTATTTCATAGTTACTATCAATTCATTTTAGTAAAGTTTACTAAAATATACTAATACATTTTACCCTATTAATGAAAACATTAGTGAATAATTTTATGATAATATTTTATGCAATTTAGGATAAAATTTGGTTAAGACTTATTATGTTCCAAAATGTTTCATTTATCCTTTGTGTATGCTTCAATTTATAGTTAATATTATACTACTATAAATGAAACATTAAAGTTTTTTTTATTCCCCTGGAATTAAACAAATTTATTTATTTTTCACCATACAATATTTTTTATAAAAGTTTCAAAATAAGAAAAAAATATTTGTGTTTCATGGACTTTTAAAACTTTATTAATAGTTAAAGGTAGGTTACGTATAATTTAATGAATTCGTGTTCCATTATTTTATTTTTAAATTTATATAATTTCTTGTCCCTCTGATAAGTATTTAGTAACTGTGAATTTGATCAAACTATTCTTTTCGATTGTTTTTTTTTTTTTTTTTTTTTTTTTATCACAATTTAAATATAAAATTCATAAATATATATTTAATTTTTTATCTCGGTGCACTCCTTTAATAGTGTTTTGATAAATACTCTTTGAAGTTGGCCCTCATTTTCAATAATTTGTTATTGTTTTTATCATAGAATATTATTTTTATCTCTGCGCTCCCAATTAACAGACTAGATAGGAATACTGATTTATGATAGTTGCTAAAAAACAATATGTATACTATTCGCAGAATTCAGAACGTAACAAATTTGTGTAGGTTTTTTGAAGGCAATTAGTGCCGTCATTTTATCGCTTCATTAAACTCAAAATAAATTACCAAATTATGACTTATTTATACTTTAACTAAGTTAGTGAACCTATAAATGTTCCAAATTTCAAATAAATACTGAAAATTTTGAAATATGTTGTATTTTAGTATGTTTTACTCTGTATGCTGTACTATATATGTTGTGCTTATCGGTTAGTTTATATTCCGATCGTAAAAATAATTATAGATTTCACAATGATATTTTTTTTTCTTTCTCAAACACTATTTTGGGGAGTAAAATATTGAGCCGTTATTTACATACAAGCTATAACAAATAAAAGTGTTTGATCGGAGATTCATCCTTTGAGGTATTTTTTTTTAAATGTTGAAAAATGCGTGTATATTTGTGTAAGTAGGTACCTATAATTATTCAAGATCAAAAAAAAAAAAAATTAAATTGCTTTGAGTGTTTGGACAAAAAAAATTTGCTAATCATAGAAGATTTAAATATATGAGTTAGTATATGTTTACGATTTTGTTTGATAAAACCATTAATATTATGTTCAGAAACTCAAAACTTTAGTACAAACATCTAATTACTAACAAAGTTATATCGTATAATAGTTACTATGTATTGTTGTTTTCATTTTATTGATCTTCTCCAATTAATGTTTTGATTATTCATACTTCTGTATATTTTTGAAATCAGCTAATTGAAAAAGTGACGATAATTTATTTTATACCATCGCTTTTAAGTGTTATGTTAAATTCTAGATTACAACCTCCGAAACGGTTAGGAATGGCTCACCCAAAGTTTCAGCCTACCGGCGGATCGTTTTTTTGTTGTTTTAAGTTTCATATTATATAGTTAATACGATTTTTACGCATGTAACTAATTTATACGGACTACATGATATCATTGTTATGATTGATATAGATTTATCGCTTTGACTTATGATACCGATGAATATTTAGTTTGTTGTTAATGTCGATTAGCCATACGATGCGATGTTGCGAAATAAAAAACCTTTTTTTCCTTTTATAGCCTTTTTGATTTACGTTGGCATTACTGTGCGTGTGTGTGTTTAGCTTTAGTTTAAGTTTGATACCGGTGAACTAAAATTCAATTTGCTTTTGTCACTGCAAGCGGTGACTCGTCCTCAGCAGTTTTATTTTTATTTTTCGAAAAAACGCAAGCACGTCCATCGTTCGATTAACAATACGTTTATACTTCAGCGATCATATCACATTATATAGTATATTAATTCAGGTGCGTACAAAATCAGTCGGCATATTTATTCCCGTTGATTGTCGGTACGAGAATCACCATTTGAATATTAAACCGGAAAATTTTTTAAAATTTTTTTGAAAAATCGGTTTTTTATCATAACAACTATTTGTAATTGGTATACGTTTCCAGTGGTGCATGGTATGATCGCGATGGACGACGTGTCGGACAACAACAAATTGTGGCGGATGGCGTTCGCCGAGTTCCTGGGCACGGCCATGCTGCTGTTCGTCGGCTGCGGCAGCATCATGTGGCTGGATAACGCCACAACGGACGCGCCGTTCGGGAAGGTGGACGCGGCGGCAGTCATTCAAATCGCTCTGACTTTCGGCTTGACAATCGCGTCAATGGTGCAGGTGAGTCGTCGCACGTCGTGACATAAGTATACGGGATGGTAAAAAAGGAATTCGCGGCAAGTGTGGGTGAACCGTATCGGATATTAATGCCTACTGTTTTTTTTTTTTTTTTAATGAAACCACGTCACGACCGTTTTCCGAGACAATATCTTGACAAAGTATCAAAAACCTAAAAAAAAAAAAAAGTATGATAACATCATCGCAGAATTCAGTGTGAGATTCTCGTTTGAATTCAACGTAATATATATTATATGTTATGCGAAAACCGTAGTTTCTGTGTATTTTTCGTGCGTAAAGATCGTACTGAATTCGTATGAAAGATTCGCACGGAAGTTTTTTTTTAATATTAAAAAAATTTATCAAGACCTTATCTCGGCGTAAATGGACGTTGGCACAAAGAAAAAACATTTTTTTTTCCCAATATTATTGCTTTGAGCCGAGTTTACGCGAATATACCGGAGTCCTCGATTTCTTTCCACCTTATATACCTACGTGTATTTCTGTATGCATAGTAAAATATGATAATACGTAGTTCACGACACACGTAAGTATTTAATTTATGCGTGTGTGACGGATTTAAAAAAAAAAAAAAAATGTTCAACCGCGGTTCAATGTCGAAGCGTAAAACAACAACAAAAGTAGATCACCCGAACTCGCACAATTTACGGCTGTAGTGCGACGCGTTGAACGCGAATCGAGTTTGAACAGGTGCGTCGGCTTGCCGGCCCAAAAAAAAAATTTAAAAAAAATGGTTCTCGCTAGTACCACGGGTACACAATAAATCGCAAGTTTATACCGAGCCCAAATTAACGCCGTTTGGGATCCTCGGGAGGCCGAAGGACGAATAGGACCCTCGTCGAGGGAATTTTAATACATCCTGTTTTGTTTTACAAAAAAAAATTCGTCCGCAGTACCGAAAATAAGTTATAATTTATATCTACTGTATAAGTAAGGTACCATGCTTTGCTTTTCAATGACTCATAAGTTCAATTATTGTTTTATAATGAATTAAAACGTGATACTTCAGAGTAGGTAATAAACGTGATTAAGAAATACAATTATTGTTTTAAACCCTTTTCCCATATTAAGCTGTACAATATGCGTATGCACATATTACACAAATCAAATGATATTCGCGTGATGGACAACAATAAATATTTTTGAAAAATAATGTTATCGAATATTCCATACAGATTAACAGACTGTCATTGCCATCTTCAAATTAACTTCAGTAATTTAAATTAGGGCCTAAGCATAACCTGTAGTTTTTTAAACATCAGGGGGCAGGAGTACGTGCGATACGCTGTGCACGGTCTACATTAAACACAGTAAATACCTACTTACAACGAATTTTCAAATTTAATTGCTATGAAAATCGATGATCGACCAAAACGACGAATGTGAATAGTTCAAAAAAGGTGTCCAATATCACTATATATCACCTTTTTTTGATAGTATCAAACGTATTAAAACAATACCTATTTACCTTCTGGGTGGGACAATTAAATTTACTATGTACAATTTGCAGTTTGTTTTGTATCATTACAGAAAATCGCTTATCCATTTATTATTTTTTATTTATGAAATAATTAATGAAAATTTTTTTTTATAATTCTGTTACACCCAATTAATGAATAGTCAATTTAATTTTACTCGTATAATTCGTGTTTGAGATAAAACCAAGAAATGAAACATGAACTTGACTGAAAAATCGGGAAAAACTTTTGAACATTTAGACATAAGATAATTTTTATTTCGTATAAGTTACTAAGCCAGTGAGTAATGGTTTAAAGTTAAAAAAAAAATGGTACCCGAATATCAACATTTGTTTTTACATAATATACTATTATTTATTGGCTTGAAAAAAAATAAAATAAATAAAAAACAAAGTACCAACATAGATAAATTAAATGAAAAATTTCAGATTCCTTTTTGTAGTGTAAAAAATAAAAATGTTTAGATTTTGGATACACCTATATTGAATATATTTTGACTTATAGCATGTTTATATATGTATATATATATATATATACATATATTTTCTATAAATGATGATATCTTATAGCTCGTTAGATAAAAATAACAGTAGGATTATGAATTAAAATAAAGTAAGAATAAGAAGCGTATACGTTCTGCGAATAGTCCAAAATCGACAGCAAAAACCAAACACGTTTTGTAAACAAATTTTCAAGGAAACTTTGTAGCATTTCAAACGCAGTAATTAAATGTGCCTTCTAATTTATTCAATACCATAGATTCAAAAACTTTTTTTTTTCGTGTCTTACCCAAGTCCGTTAGACCGTCGATTTCTTCCGGAGGAGGAGAAAATAACGAGTTTATTGTTTTCTATGATATACTATTATGACGTTACCTCGTTTTAGAAATACGGTTTGAATTTTTTTTTTGATTCTATCTGTTAGGTAATTATCGCTCCCACGGCCTCTCCTAGAAACCTCGCGTGCAATTTTACCCTTGAAAGAAAATAATACACGGTAATGATTCGTTTCGGCGTATTGTTGAAAAATGTTAACACTCAAGCTCTTGCTTTACTCCAATTAATAATAAACGTGATCGCGCGGTACAAAACAAACGTTTTCTTACACACTCGGTTTTGAATAATTCGAATGGTGTATTAAATATGTACGTTTAATTATGCGTTACAACGGTATCGCGGCGTATTTTGTAAATTAATCGGTTTCTTTAGCGAATACAATGAAACGTTTTTAAAGTGCGTGCAGTGTGATACAGATGCAAATTTTAGCGTTTAAAAATGACACTGTAACAAATCGTTTTGTACAATTTTTTTTTTTTTTTTTTTTTCATATCCATTCAATTATAGTTAGGTATTATTTCCATGTACGTAGATATAGGTAGGTACATTTAACCTTAAATTCAATGTTGTTGAGACACACAATCCTCGTGGCATTTAGAGCATAAGAAATATACTCAGAACGTGTATTTTACTCGTGATTTTATTTCAACGAACAGTGTGACAATAACAAAAAAAAATAAATAAAAAACTATTCGCCCGTTATCGATCACAATCATTTTATTTGCGTTCTGAATACTCAAAGATGAGCTTTTTCTACATCCCAACGTATATATTGTTTGAAAACTTTTGCGTTTACAAAAAAAAAAATCAAAAAATACAATTTGTTTTGCCGTGTTAAATAAGATACACGACGTAGTAGGCATGTTGAAAAACATTATACAATATTTCGAAGAACAAAAAAAAAAAAATATCAATATCAATATCTTGTGTTTCTACTTTCTAAGCAAACGGTCTTACCTATTTGTATACCGAATACGAGTTATACAGCTTATTTAAGCACTTAAAATATGTGGTACAAACAAAAGTACAAATATATTACTCGTGCCAGAATAACTGTAAACATATTATACCTCGTGGGAATCTGTTTATTTGAATGATACCTACTACTACTAACAGTAATGTGTTGTAGGTTTTACATTTTTAATTAATTTTAAGTTAAAAATATACTTTATTATAAAACATGATTTTTATTTTACTAGATTACGTTTATTTTTTTTTTTTTTTTACTGAGTATTCTATTTTAGATTTTTGGTCACACAAGTGGATGTCATATCAACCCGGCAGTCACGGTAAGCTTCTTGGTCAGTGGCCAATGTTCGTTCGCAAAAGCCGCTCTTTATATCATTGCCCAGTGTTTGGGCGCTATTGCTGGTATCTACCTACTACTAGTAAGTGAAGTTAATTAAATATGGTACAATGGTTCATTTATATCAACTGCAGAAATAGTTTATTTTATGATAAGTGAAAAAATATCATCACGGAACAACCTCCCGACTTTAATTTAGTCTATTTTTAAATAATCATTCTCATTGTAACATTTAAATTTTTTCATATATTATCATATTTGTTGGAGTATACAAACGTAATACGTATATTCCTGCAAATATTTTCGATCGTTTTTAATTGAATTTAAAGATATAAAGTTCTCAATATTTTTTGAATTTGACTCTACGAGCTTCCTAAGAATTATCGTTTTCATTAGCAACGATTTATCATTGTTTTAAATTTCAAAACGGTAAACTTATAACTTCCTACCCAAAAAAGATGTTAACTTTTTTTTATAAAAAGTAAAAGTTAATATATTATGACATGATTCTACAAAGGTTAGTAATTAATTCAAGCCCTTGACGGTTCAAGAATAAAATTATTTGCAGTACCGAAAAGTATATTAAGTTAACTTTCAAAATGGTATTGCTGAAGAGTATCAAATGCTTTTGTGCGTTCTAAGTTATGAAAATTATTTTTTATCGTATCAAATTACACTAATGTTATTATTACCCTTTCTGTACTAATCTGATTTTTTTTTTTTTTAAATTTCCCACAGTTAAGTAATTATTATAGTGTTATTACGTCTTATAGTAGTTGACTACGAAAAGAACGTTAAAAAAAAGATTTTACTTATATTATTAGGCTTAAACAATAAAATATGTTTGTATATTTGATCACAGTGACAATGTTTTCTTTTATGTTTTAATCGAAAGATGAATCTTGTTCCCATATTAGATCATGATGTTCATAGTTTTATTTTATACGTTTTTTTTAAAACATGGTTAAAAAAAAGAATATTTGAACGTGCAGTTTAATCAAATTCTATATTCGATACGTATTAGTGGTTACCGTATTTCTAGCATTCCTGTTGTAAGACCAGTTGCAAAAGTGTATAGAATACAAATTTATACTTCATCAAGTTAAATAACATTGACAACATAAATTTTCGTCACCAATTATGAATTTAAACAGTTACAAAATCGTGTTAAAAATTATTTAAATTAACGTAAAATTATAAGCAAGGTAGGAGACTTGGTCCAAGCTGGTTTTCTAATGTTTACTCAAAATGCATTTTGTCCGTTAGTTCGTTACGCCGGACGCAGGTTTAAAAGGTTTGGGAAAAACAGCTTTGAATGGAGCCCTTGAACCTAGCCAAGGATTTATCGTGGAAACGTTTATCACCCTGGTTTTGGTATTGGTCATTCACTCGGTGTGCGACGAAGTCAGCAGAAGCAACGTGGTCACGCCGGCCCTTTCCATCGGCCTCACCATTACTGCCGCTCATCTAGCTGCTGTAAGTAGAAAATTGTCATTATACCTACTCAAAACTCAATCTAAAACCAGCATTGCTTTCTTTAAGTTAATATTTTAAAGATTAAAACGACAGAGGCTAATAAATGTTAAAAATGTACCGAAAGCAAATATTAAGATCTTCAGGAAACGAACTTTAGTTTTCCGAAAAATCTGGTTGAACTCTCAACCTTTTTTCATAAAATTTTACAAAATGTAATATGTATGGATATAAACTTCAATTGCAATTATTGGCATATTGGCAAGTTTTCCTGTTTGACGGATAATTAGTTCGATAAAAACAACCATACGTAAAATATTGATAATTTTGAAAAGGTTCTAACTTGTAGAACATTTAAAAAGTGAACTTTTTGATTTAGAAATTATTCAATGTAAATAAGTCGTTTTAGAGCCATACCTAAATGAGATTTTTTATCTGCAGTAGCGATGTTTGAGACATGCACATTGATTTAGAATTCTTCATTCAAAAAATGTTTCTTTTAAGAAAAGGTTTTGTAGCGTAGACGCTTTTAAGTTACGATACAGAACTTTTTAAAGTATATATTGTATATCTTCTTAGAGCTGAACAAAGAAGTAAGGAAGTTTGTCTGAGTATTGAAAAAATTTATTTTTTTTTTTTTTATAAATCATAAATTAATAAAAAAAAAAAGTGTTTTCCAAAAGATGACTACAATATAGACATTTTTCATTCTTTGGTAATGGAATATTGTTTTCAACCTCCGAGACTAAGAGCCTGAGTAAACAATTATGAGACAGTCAATACATTTTTGTTAGGTATTGCAAAGAGTGTTTTCTTTCGTATTACAATTGTTTTTAACTACTCAATATAGTTTAGGCATTTTAAAATTATACGAACTAAATAACTATACACCAGTGTATAGTAACATAGTATAGACGATTATTTTGTAAATCCGTTGTTATTAATACATGGTTAACGTTTCTTCAGAACACTTTTTAAAACTAAGTATTAAACAGCGAACTACGAAATGATGTTAACTAAACTCCGTTTGAGATGTTTTTTAAAATTTATATTTTATGACTAACTATTTTTAAGTTTAACGTGAAATGATTGACTTGTTATTTAAGGCTGGAAAAAAAAATTAGATTCTTAACTTAAGTATAAAGTGTTTCCAGTCTTAATAAGTTATAAGCACCTACTATTTTGCATTGTGTCGTTTGGTAGTTGAAGACACATTTTTGCTAATTTAAGTCTTATTTTCTCAAAATTCCTTACAATTTCCTATACGTTTAAAATATTAGAGAGTAATATTAGACTTCAATAATTCATTGTGCAATTAAATTTTATTTCATTGTTCATCACCCTGTTATTGCGTAATAGAGTAATATTATCAGGAAACGGTTTTGTACGCACTAAAATGATATAATGGTAACAAAACCGAACAACATAATTTTTATTACCAACATTATTATCAGCTACTGAAAATATGGATTCTGCTGTAGTTTAATCTTTAATAAAAACTAATAATTAATAACATGCGTAACAAAAGACTTTTAACCTCAGATTACACAAGGATAATATGATATATTGCGTTTATAGACGAAATACAATATGGACGGTTGACTTGGGTTTTTTTTATTTGTTTTGTTTTTTTTTTTATCCAACAACTTTAGAGAATAATGGTATAACCACGGAAATAATTTTTAATTCACTTTTTTTCAATTCGTTTGATACGTATTTACAGTTTTTTATCTCTTGATTTTTCGCGTAATGAATGATCGAACTGAAACATAATATCGTGTAAAACGGCAAACAAACTATTATAATATTATATTTACTTATTACTTACCTATAGTTTCGGTAAATATTTGTTTTGTTTTTATCGTCTCGTAAACAATCTTACATAGGTACATGGAGCTGCGAAGTAAATAAGTGTAACGTAATGAAAACAATATGCATTATGCAGGAAAAACTATTTAATAAAAATGTCGTTAGAATCTGCGTGACTAAAAAGCGCTCGGTTATCTTGCTTTTGGCAGGCGTATTCGTTAAAACGAATAACTGTTTTGTTTTGTTTTTTTTTTTGCAATATTACGACTTGTAAGTTGTATAATAAAAGAATTTTTTGTAATCATTATTATTATTATTATTACGATCCTCGAAGTATGTCCTTTTGATTTGATATAATTTTTTTTCACCGAGATTATCGCTAATTTACGCAACGCGTATTAAAGATCACGGCGAATACGAAGCGCGATTTAGTGGTTAAACGGTGTATACATAATATAAAATTAAGATTTTACTGTACATTTATTAATAAATGCATTATGTAGTTATGTAGGATCAAATTCAGATCATAAACGACACGGTCTAAATTTATATGGCCATAATTAAAAAGATATTTTTAAACTAATAATTATTTTTATCGTACTATATTTACCTATATAAAGTAAATTGTTAGTATCGTTATGGATTGGATTAATCCCCGTACTCATCGATGCCCGTTACACTTTACGAACGCGTTGAGTATTACGACAATAATAAAAAATTTTAATATAAATCGTCAGTATTACTGTGTTTGATCGTTATAAGTCAAGCCCACCTATTTCTATTTTCTAGATTACGCAGTTAAAATAATAAGTACATATATTATATTATTAATTATGTAAATAATGATTTAGTAGCTTGTCTAAGAGTTAAATATTGTAGGCAATTTTGGAATTGATTAGATAATCGAAGGGAAATTGTGTATCGATTCGGTTAACGGTGGAATATGTCGATAGTCAAATATTAATTTATTCGAGTTGTTTTTTTAGAGTTTATGTTTCACAAATACAGCATTTTTTACCAAAATATCTTTTTTCAAAAATTACAGATTTTAATTGTAATTTATTTTTGAACTACAGACACAAATTACTAAGTACGTACCAATACTTCAATTGATCGAAACCTGGTCTAACGGTTTTTGTGAAGTTTTCAAGGAAACAATTAGATTTTTTCGGGACCAAAAACAAGTTGTGCATTGTGACTACAATATCATTATTTAATCCCTAGACTCTAAAAAAAAAAAAACAAAAACAAATTCTTTGCTGCGCTCAGAATCTAAAAATTTTATCACTTATTTTGGAGTTGGTGCCGTCTATCATATATAAATATATAATTAAATATTTAGTTTATTCGATATCTATGACTTACCGTGTCACTTGCAACTCAAAATAGATGATTGTTATCGTGACATTGTCGCGACTTTTCTGTATAATTTTTTTGATTTTTGTTATTTTTTTTAACAAAAACTGAAACGATTCCAATAGAATTTATAGTGTGAACACCACTAAAGTATGATCTATCAAACAAAAAACGAATCATCGAAATCGGTTCATAATAGACAAAGAGTAATTGATGAACGTACGTAAAAAAAAAAAAAAAAATACCCACAATCGAACATATAACTTGCGCCTTTTTTTAAGTCGATCAGTAATAAACTGAAACAATTTTAACAACAATACAACAATTTAATAAAATAACGGTATATTTGAACCATTATCTGTATTTGCAAAACATATCTAAAATATCTTTTCTACTAACATTATTTCAATAAGTCTCTCTATATAGTATGAATGATTGCTGGCCATTGCTGTTTTCAAGAGGCTTTATAAAATATATTATACGTGATAGTTAAGGGGCATTTTTTGGACGGGCTTAACCCATTTTTGAGGCTGAGTTCCCTTAGCCTCCTTCGTTTTAGTCACGCCAACGTTTAAACCGGTCGTGAAGCACTTAATTTTTCGGGAAAAAATCGTTGTTAATATCCAGTCGGAAGAATAAAAATATTCGTGCGATTTTTTTCTCTAAACGGTTGACATTTGGCTGTAACGCGTCTTCGTCAAGTTCTTTCACGACTTACCGAGCGTCGGATGCAACGAAAAATGGTCGTCACGCCGTCAAACGCATTGTAGTCTGCCGACGCGTTACAAGTGCCATGACGTCATTCATAATATTATTATTAAAATTTATAATAATATATTATAATACACGGTATCATCATCGTCATCATCATCATCATTGTTTGATTCAGTGTTTCGTCGATTTACTCTCTCATACAATTTGTTCCGTGACGTGAAAAAAAAATTTGAATGAAACAGAACGAGACAAACAATAGAAACGAGGTCAATAACGAATGACGGCAACAGGGACGAAGAGCACGCCGCAGGTTGCGACGGTGAAAGAGGCTCGGGAAATGCCGATTTTATTTTGTTTTTTTTCATTTGCACGTGTGTACCGTCTACTTTTTTTGTTGTTTTTTTTTTTTCTGTTTTTGTTATCGTGTTCGAGGTACGCGCTACTGTTCCCGGATGAAGGACGTGTCCGTGGCGTGTAGAACGAAGCCCGTGAGACATATTTTACATTGTTTTACTTGTACGTTTGTTTTTGCTAATTTCCTATTTCAACGTATACGTTTTACGCGTGTATCATACGAAGTTCCGGGAAAACGGGAGGTTCTGATAAGTATAAATCTCTCATAAAAAACAAAAACAAAACTTCCAAGTTTCGTCTCCAAAAACAGGAAATAAACTGTATCTGTACGTTTGCGGGATACTTTATACCTTTATACTACAGCAAAACAAAATTTTGATCAGTAGTATGACGTCTGTTTGATTGATGCGATCTATTTTTAGGAATCGTGAGCTGATATCGCTTGTTCGTTGTTTTTCGCAACATTTCTAGAAATCGCGTCAACTTTGAATGTTCATTTTCAATTAATGACAATTTTATTGTTGTTGTTGAGTGAGCGGTGTACCTGCACTTTTAATTTGAAATTGTTTTAAGAAAAAAAAAGAAAACAATATCGCGTTTGATTTCTGAATATATACAGACATTGTTTTCCGTGTACGCTATTTTCAGATGTCAGTTTTCGATTTGAAAGTCATACGATGGATGATAACGAGTGTGTTTTTTTACAAAAAACATTAATTTTTTTAGTTTTTTTTAAACAAATTATTCTTGAATGTAGACGACATTTACAGTTTAAATTTATATATAGTCTTCCATGATGATTGTTTTAGGTTTAACTCATAAACATCACATATTTTATTTTTATTTTTATATATATATATAATTGTTGCCGACTATAAAATCACGCCTTAATTTGCATAATAACCGAAAATGCCACTTTTTGTTGTACTTAAATGCAAACCGTGTCCATTTCCACCAGCCTGGGGGTTGATTCCTATCATATGATCTTTTAAGGGTATAAATCATAAGGGAGGCTGCCAAAATCACTCCAAAATCATAGAAAGCACTTACCAAAAGCGCCACAGTTATCATAGATGAGATATTTTTAACAATTTTTGTCCTCGTGTTGCGAGGAATATAGTGTTTCACTTTAGAAATCAATATATATTCTTCTTTGTGTTTATAATTAAAAATATCATGATTGATTATAACTACAAGAAGTAAACTGAAGCAATAAAATATTAGTTGAGACAAAATCACAAGTGAAGGCGGTCGTTAAAAATAACAATTATCCCAAAGATATAATATTGCAGTTTTCGGTGGTAGGTACAGATGACTTTCAACAAAACTTGGGTTGAATCCTAAATGGTTTTTTTAAAAGAGTTTATTTTAGCGTAAAAGCTAAAACATATACGCAAAAATTGCCTTTAACACAATTCAGTTTTGGAAGTGTATTGTATGCGTCCAAATTTTAGAAGACTGGTGTACACCTGTTTCAAAATCGTTTGCTTTGTTTGTATCATTATAATAATTCCTAACAATAAACAATACTCATTTCAGCATCGATGTAAAACGCTTTCAGTTTTATTTTTAATCAAAGTTCACCATGGTGAACAGTAGGTATATGTATATTCTACATATTGCTAAAACGAGCAACTATAATATAACGTTATTCTGTTTTTGGACTATTCGTTTTCTAACTACGTTTGTTTTTTTTTTTCGTACACTCGTAAACTGGAATAAATTTATGTCGTCACACATAAGTACCAACACTCTTATCAAAGATTTCGTGAAATAATAATAATAATAAACTTTAAAAAAAATACAATTATTTTACTATATATTGCTCCACATTTTTTACAAATATATACACATAAAATATTGCTTCATACGTTTGCATGCATACGAATGACATAAACGACTTATTCAGTACGCTGTAAACACATAACTTAGGTATACTACATTAACCACGCTATAACGTTTATATTTTATTTTGTACGTGTATATCCTGCAGAGCCTACCAGCTGTCAATACTATTCTAAAGTGTGTAACAAACGATAAACTGGTAATAATTCTGACTTTGTTAAAATATTACATTTTCAAACACATTTAGCACCTACGTCGTAACAATAAAAAAAAGCTTATACTGTTACCTCAGATCTGCATTAAAAATCTAACATTATTAATTATGAAAATCGAAAAAAATGATTTTATTTTTACCGAACAAAACGTGACTATAAATATTCAAACAACAATAATCTGCATAATGCCTTATGATTTTGAATTTATATCAATTAACTTGTAACTCATTAATACACTCTCAGTGTACAAATAAAAATAAAAACATCTAGATGTGTATAGTTAAGTATACAAGTGGTATTACAAATTTAATAAAAACAAACACTATGGCTAAAATTATTAAAATAGTTTTTTTTTAATGTACTTTAAAAATATAGACCAACAAACACTAAATAAGATATTAAACACTCTTGATTTTTCTCAAATTTAATTCGAAACCATTAATACAATTCTTATATTTTTTTATTAATTTTGCATTATTAAATGAAGGTCATTTAAGCTTGTCGACAACATTTTCGAAAACCATATCTATAAATAAAAAGAAAAAAATACATATAATTGCGCGTATAGTCGAACCGACCACAAAATGTATGGGGTCAGCAGGTGCTTACTTTTTAAGGAACATAATTTAAATCATTTCAGACAAAATTGACTGCTCAAAAAAAAAATATATCTTGCCTCGTACCTAGGATGGTCTAATTTTAATAATTTATTTTTTCACTCTGAAGAGTAAGACTTTTTACAGTCAGCCAAGTTAGACTTTGATTTTCAATTTTATCGCACAAAACCCCTGAACAAATTGATTAAAAAATCTAATTGTTAAAATATCATTGAAGTCTGATGGAAACTGTAGGAAGTCTTCTTCTTTTCAGAAAAATAAATAAAAAAAATTATTTAAATCGGCCCTTTCTACGAGTCGCGAAGGTTTTTTTTTTTGTTTTTGTGAAGCAAGTTATCGAGGGGAAAACAGGTCACGTGTTGCCCCTTAAGTGTATTTTTAAGAAACTGGGTTGGTTTGTCGAGCGCTTAACGCTACGTGGGACACTATTTTATCACGCGTTGTATCTTTTATGTTTACTATGATATTACCACATTGTCGAGGATATAAAAATTGATTTTTTTTTTTAACAGTAGGTACCCATATTTTCGTCTTGGGCAATATTTTTTTACTCGTCGTACGACTACGTAACTGTAATAATATTATCATATTATCGCTTTGCCGAGGACGCATTAAAACTGATTTGTTTTTTTGTAACAGTGTTTCATTTCTCGTGCTCGCCATTTGTTTGCATTGTTCAACGTCATTGAGTTTCGTTCCGTTTTGTTTATTTTTTGCCGACGTTAAAATGGTGCACCGTACGAGAGTTTACTGTTGAGTATCATAAAATCCCAAGGCCCGTTCCCATTTCAACAAAATGTGTTTTCTACTGCACTGTTTAATGCGATACGTTTCGACTGAATCGAAAGAATAGAAACACTTTCAAAACATTAATATGTTTTAACGATTAACAATAATGTTCGGAACAATTTCCGATGGAACTTTATTCCGAACATAATATGCCTTATGGAAACACTGTCCCATTGGCGTAACTAAGAGGGTTGATGTGGATGTTATTCAGAGGCCAGAAACTATTTTTTTCAGTTTTTTCTCCAAAAAAAGTAAAAAAAAAAAAAAAAGTCGAAAAATAGTAAAAAAGTAATCGATAATAGTCATGAAATAGTAAAAAAAAAAATATTAAAATTACATTCTTAGTTGCAATCACAATCTAAATTTTTTTTAAATGGTAAAAATTAGTTAAAAATAATTATGAAATAGTCAATAAATAATCAAAAAACAAATAGTATAAATGGTAAACTGAAGTTATGATTATGTACGATTATGGTTGGGCCAATTAAATATTTTTTAAATTAAATAATTTTTTAATTAAATATGTTCAATTCGTTTCAATTTACGCCACGTATAAAATCACAGATAGAAACACAGAAACAAAAACAAAATAGAATACTGAAAAAAAAAAAAATTATAAGAACCCTGATAATATATTCTAATAGCCAAAATTTTGTTTTGTAAGTGTTACTAATACTTATAATACATGTTTTTCTTGTTGTTATTGAGAAATGTTCAACTCAACCCCCAAAAAAAGGTCCTAGTTACGCCATTGCAATGTCCTCAACCGAGATTCCCATTAATCTAAAACAAAGTTATATTAATCATAGAACAAAAAATTATTTTTTTTAATGCAAAGGTAGTATAACAATTACGTTATGATTTTGAGAAAATTGTGTAAACAAAATGTAAAAAATCGTTTGGTCAATACAACTCGTCACCCGAAAATAAAAAGGTATGTAACTATCGCAAAATGTTCAGAAAACCAATTTTCCATTTTTTTCCATACTTCTGTGTATTTCAAATTGTTCGTTTTATTTTATAAGAGAATTTCACAATATGAATGGCGTATCAAATTCAATAATGCTGAGTTTCTAGCAACTATGTCAGGTAATATAATAAATAATAAAGTTAATAGCTAATTGTAATTATTTAATTAAAAATTAAAAATCTAATTAAAATAATGTTCACTTAGAACAGCTCCGAGCCTTCTTTAGTCTATAATCTTTATCAATGTAAACGTTATGATTTAAAATTTTTTTCATAATGTACCATATTGCAATACCGTTTCAGAAACCTATATCATCTTATTGCGATTAGATGTCTGCAACAATACCATTGATCAAGTAACGCACGGATAATTTTTTGACTGGGAAATTTTCATTCTCAAAATATTTTCTTTTTTGAAAAGTTCTATGTCGATAAATATTGTTTGATTTTTTTTCTATATATATATGCGTAATTTTATAGAATTTATATTTTAATTTCGTAAAAAAAATCGTAATTTTAATTTTTAACTGAGTATTTTGCTTACGAAAAAAATTCAAAATTTCATTTGTTTCTTTAACAACTTGACTTTTTTTTTTTGTTTTTAAATTCCCGTTGCCAGCTATTTTGGGTCACAGTAAAATTTTAAAAACCATTTCGTGACGACCCAAATAATGGTCTCACAGTAAGTAATTGTGATACTAAGAATATTGTCATTCAATCAGCTACATTAAATACATTATTAATTTATTATTAAAATTTAAAAGTAAAATTGGTGAGACCCTAAATACAGTCTTGTGCCAATCAAGTCGTTAAAAAATCAGCTAATTTTGTCCACGTTATCTAATAAAAAAAAAAAATTTAAACGCATTTTTTAATATCTTAAAGTAATAATAAATCATTTTCTTTGAAAATACAGTTCTGAGCGAGCTCTGTTGTCTAGTATACATCCTGATACATTTTTCAACAATTTCAAAGTTCTATACTTTGCACAAAATTTTTTAAAATCACTCGAAACTTTTAAAAAACCAGTATTGTACCTATTTAAATAATATTTAAAAGTTTCAATTTGTTTATCAATATTTTGGATGTTATAACCAAAAAAAAAAAAAAAAACACGTTTGTCATAATTAATGTTTCTCCTTAGTTTTATGGCTAATGTACCGTTTCAATATTGAACTTTCAAATTTGAGACCCTTTAAAGTACCATCAGAGTTCATAGACCTTTTCATTAGAGGTACTGACTTTAAAAATCAGAGCATTCCTTATACCCTTCAAGTTTTTCACAGAAAAAAGCAAACAAAAAAAACATAATTGTAAAAACAATTCGCCGTGCTCGGAGTCTAAAATGTAGAAATACTTTTTGGACTATTGAATCGACGGGTAGTAAATAATATTAGGTATTGCATGTTTTATTCGTCGTAACAGACTTTGTTATTTTCACGGTGATGGCGTTCGATTATAACAGTTTGAACCATTGTATTTTTATATGCGATTTCCGTTACAGTACACGTAAAAAATACAATATACGTCAAAACATTTAAAATTCACAACCGGTACGCGTGGGTGTGCTTGTACAAATACCGCGGTGCGTGACTAATGAAATTTGCGTAGTTTTAACGTGCGCTCGATAATGTGCTGTCGGGATACCTCAACGTGCTCGTACATCAATCGGAAAATACTGCGAATAATAATTATTATTATTATTATTCGCAGAGTATATAATATTAATCATCGTCTATATTAGCACGTGCGTATTGCAGATCCAACGATATACTTAATAATAGTAATTATTATTAATCATATAATTTATAAACGTTGTTGTTGTTCGCAAACAATGCGAACTTATAATAATTATATTATTTATTATTAATAACGACTTAGGCACAATACCGCCCTACCCGTACAGCGTTTCGTCACCACATGATACATCATGATATTGTTGCAATTCGCTTTTTGCACGCAATCGCGTACAGAAGATATTCGTAATTTGTGAAAAAAAAATATGTTTTTTGTAAGCATTAACCACGACGAAAAAAAAATAAAAATTTTAATTAAATCGCTATGGCAGATTAGTTTTAATCGTAAGCTTCTAAACCTAAAGACTGCGGTTTGATATAAAATCTAGTCGCCAAAATGAACGTAGTGCAATTATAAATGAAAAATAATCTAATTTTATTGTTCCATGAAAAGTACATAATGTTAAGTACATAATGTTAAATATATTATTTAATATAATATATTGTATCTAATCAATGGTTAAGCCTAAATCTTGATAAATTCATTATTTTTTATGGAAAAAAAATATAAAATTTATTTTATCCCGCATTAAATCATTATTTTTCATAAAAAAAAAAAAAAATGACTTCCCGCTTACATTACCCCACAAGTACTTGTGGGTTAATAGTGAAATACACGCAGTCAGTAGGTTTATATTTCTATCGTTTGAATTGATTGATTTTTCTCGTTTTTTAAGGGACAGTTGAATCTATATAGTATTTACTAGGAGGCAATATAATATTATACAGTTCAAGTCAATTATTTCTATAGTACACATAGACCGGCAGGCTGTCGGAAAATTGCGGAAAAATTGCCCATTTCGTTATTGAAATTGGTCGCTATTATGGATTTGATAGGGAAATGTGCTCTGTACGAAACCATATTGTCGAGAACAAAAACGATCAATTGTTTTATTGACTTTTAAACGAATTATAATAATATTAAACGTATGTCCATACAAATACGACACACGTCTTGATGTATGTATCAAATATGGAGTTGTAAAACAATAATCGATTTTTTTTTTTTTTTAACTTTTCACGTAATTGGTTCAATAAAATAATATTTTATAACTAATTATTATGTAATATTTTGTAATAATACCCATATTTTTCTTGTCGAATTTTGCTCGACTTTTAAGAATTAATTTTCTTGGTTAATTTTCTTGAAAAATTTCTTGATCCGCATCCAAATAATTGATTTCAATCTAATATTAATTTTTTTATCAGCTATGAGTTCTCAAATAATTAGTCACCCGTGGAGCTCTGAAAAGAGAGAGTAAAAATATGCTTTTTATAATAAACTCTAAAGTATAAAAACGTGCATATTTTTCAAAGAAACGCACAAATCAAAAAAGTATACTTTTATGATACACTTTTTGATATTTCGTACGAATCAACTTGAAGTTAAAATCCAAAACACCAAGGTAACAGCAGTCAACAAGTATAATTCATAATGGCTAAAAATAGAAAAAAATGTGACGTGGTGTCGACTCCGAATACGCCACGCGTGAAAATTTCAAATTTTCATTTTGACGCGATTCGAATTTAATATTATTATGAGCTACCATATATTTATACAACACGAACGTATCAAAAAAAAAAAAAAAAAATAGAGAGAGAAAAATACATTCTTCCTGGACACAATTTGGCAGTGGTTTCTGCAAGCATGAGAAATAGTAAATCGTTTGCCAACAACTAATTTGCCCCGTCGCCAACATCCTTTTTATGTACACTCGACAACGTACATTCGAATCCGATGCGATTTGGCGAGCAGTCACGTCACGCGATTAGCCAGTGTATATTATTATATTTTATTAGGAGGAGTGTTCGTTTGCCGTTTTATCTTTTTTTTTATGATTACTATTTAAAATTATCCGGCCCTACATCTGTGCCTCGTATGTCGAAACGATTATAAACGCTAATAAAAAACGTTATTCGTTCTTAGTAATAAAACTGTGGAAAATCCAAGCAGTGGTGGTGAATAAAAAGGAAAACTATTTTTTTTTAAACAAAAAAAATATGAATTCCATGACGCACATACTGTGCTACGAATATTCCAAGCTACAACATTAATTCTATCGTGGTGGTATTCGTTATATTATAGCGATTCTCGCAGGTGCCATAGCATGCATTTACCAGTTTGTAATACGTGGGCCTAAATATTTTTTATAATTTAAAAATTACATAATTAACTCAGGAAAAAAATTGAAAATTTTAACTTGAATTCGGGGTGTTAAAAATTATTGAGGACCTACAGAACCGACTGAAATGTGACTAAATATCTAAACAAAATTATGTGGTTTAAACTTTTAGAGTACCTAACGAACATATATTATTATGAAACAATTATATATATTAATAAGGAACTTTTCATACATGTACGTCTCAAAAGTTGTATTGCTAGTTTATCTTTTTTTTTTTCCTGTCAAAAAGTGTGAGATGATGAGAATAATAATTTGAACTTCTTCGATGTTTTGAGGAACGCTATTTTCTATTATGAAAACGTACAAATTTCGTCAACACTTTTAAAACATTATAAATGACATATTATGTGCGTAAAGAAGTATTTGTTAAGTTTGAAATTTACAGGCGATTTTGATTAGTTGTGCAATTTTTTTTTTTATGTTTTATAATATTAAATACATTAATTTACTCACATTGAACACATTTGCACTGTACTCGTCAACGAATTCTCTGAAACCCTCGACTCTTAACTCATCCATTAAAGCATTTCAAATACCAACACGTTCTTTTTAAATACCCGGCTGTTGTTGTCACAAAATAACATTGTAGGACGTTTTCAGCGGTCGATAACAATTTGTTATTGTTTAAGCGTGTCATAATTATGTCAAAAATTTAATTTTAAAAAAAATACTCCATTTTATGATGTATGTTAAAATACAATTTATTATACGACTTACGATTGTAACTTGTAGTAATATTTTTTGATAAACGTTTTGTTTGTTCATTTTGTAGTGAACGATATCTTTTTTACAACGTGTTTTTGTAACATTACGATATGAATATACGTATACATAATATATTATACTATAACTGTCAACACCAATAAAATAAATCAAACACCATATTGTACGAGTAACATGACACGGCTCGTAACTCGTTTCGTAAATTGTATTCGTACCGTATACCATATTGCTAGTGATTTACAATATCCATGATCGCGGCACTCGAGCATTATATTTGAATGACAAATCTAAGAAGAATTATTATGTCATTAAATCAGCCACTTGTGAACTAAATAATATAGTATCTATTTTAACTGTTTGTTTGATTATTTGGTTTTTTTTTTTCCACAGATAAGATACACGGGAGCCAGTATGAACCCAGCCAGATCCTTGGGCCCGGCCGTAGCTCTCAACTTTTGGACAAACCAATGGGTAAATATATCGTACAATAAATACTACCATACTAACTTATTAACTATAATGGACAGCGTTTAGAGATAGAAACCAGGGGACAGAATGAGAGAAAAGAGAGCATTTGTGTAATTATAGTGTGCCAAAACAAAAAAATTGTGTTACCAATTCTGTTAGTTTTTGTTGAATACACCTGCGATAACAATGGTAATACGCATGGATGAAAAAAAAAATTGTACTCTGTTACCACGTAACCATCATATATACATATAAACCAAATTTAAATAAGAACACAAAACAATTATAATAATCAGTGCTGTATCAGACTAGAAAAAATATACACCCAACATAATATTGTTACAAAGAATATACAATTTAATGATATGCCACACTGGCAATACGACCAAGTGAATAATATTAAAAAAAAAAAAAAAAAAAACAATACCGAATAATAAGATTACGAATAATTAACCAAAGTGTACAAGATTTTACCGATTACCGCTGACCATCTCAAGACTGAAGGGTATATAGCGTCGTCACATGCCCGGATGTGTCCACGACGTACACACACAAAAAAAAAACGCCGATCCGTATTGGCCACTTTAAAAGGCAGAACAAAAGTGAGAGCAACAACGGCTATAGTCACGGTGGTATATATATTACCCTCGTGGCTGGTTGGGTGGGCCGGCAAGCCAGATAACGCGCCGCCGCCGAGAATATTCCGGAAGACGGCAGTAACCGGTTACAATACGATGGCGATAGAATCGCGGCGGCGGCAGCAGCGGCGGCGTGACCGCGAACATCCTCAAAACTTCCTCCTTTTTAATAATCAATACCGAACATACTCCATTATTATTATGGTCCAATCTATGTTTTTTCTCTCTCCCGCTGTTCGGTCCCCATTAACTGTGGAGACAGGGTGGTGTGCGAGGCGCAGTCCGTTGGTTGGTTAGGTATGGTTAGTTGATCGGTCTAAGAATACTACGATTATTTGTCAACATACGTTGTATTATAAATGCAAAAATATATTATTGAAAATTAAATTAAAATATATTATTTTTCGTGTCGTGCGTTTCAGGTGTACTGGGCCGGTCCGATTTTGGGTGGTGCGCTCGGAGGGCTCGTTCATAATTTCGTGTTGAAACGTCACACTGAAGAGGCAAGCTCCTATGATCTTTGAACAACTTTAACATTATTATACATATATAATATATATATATATATAAATATGTATATATATATATTTATTTTTTTTAATGCGTAATTTTATAAATCGAATGCGTATAAATAGTACAATATGGTCATCGTAACGTGTAAATGTGATTGATGTATAACCAAAGTTTAAAAAATAAAGATTAAGTTATCGTGAATTTATGTAAAAAAAAAAAAAAAAAAAGAAAAAAAAATTTTAACCAACATTGTTATAATCGATATATTGTAGACATCAAGCCTAAATACACAATGTGTTATTTATTTGATTGCTTTTTTTGTTTTTGTAATACCTGTTTTATTATACACCTATATAAATAATTTTTTTTTTTTTTTTAGAAATAAAGTATTCTTTAAAAAGTTATCGTATCTTCATTTGTTTTTTTCTTTTTCAGAAAGTATTATACCAACTTAAAAGGTGTAGTATCGCTGTCGTATGCATATTTAAAGTCTTACGGTAGGACGCCAAAATTACTAGCTGTTAATATCCAGAGATAGGTGCATTTTAAATAGACATTATATTTAAAATAAAATTTTCAAATGCAATTTAGCCTTATATTTTTTGTACCGTAATTGTATTTATTAATGACATTTTTTATTTTTTTTTTTTTTTGTAAACACCTATAAAAATTTTGTGATTTACCTATTTTTTATTTTGAATGATCAAGACAAAAAATACCATTTTTGATAAACTTGACTGTTGCATATTCTTAAATAATATTTAACAATTAATCCTTAAACATAAAAATTGGTTTAAATTACTAAAATTTAATTTTTACCCAGCAATTTTATATAATTGTTTTACTTTGTTTTATATACTGTAAGCATCATACACATAACTTTAATTTGTAAATTTCAAATTGAATACTCCTTCTTCTTATTTCTTTTTCTTCTTCTTTTTCTTTTTCTCTTTCTCCCAATAATTTGTGGTCGGGTAACCTTACCTCCACCATTGTAATAATCAATCCACATCCTGTACACTCACACTAACATCCCTTATATAATTTTCAATTGTTTCCATCCATCTCTTCTTCGGTTTTCTCCTTTTTTTTTCCCCCCTCATCGTTTATTGTCAACTCCGATCTTACTGCATCAGAGAATTCTTCTCTCCCCATCAACTGCCCAAACCGTCTCAGTTCTCAATCATCATATCCACTTTAGCGCAACAGTAGTAATACATTTTATACATTTGTTTCTTAATCTATCTTCTCTTTTTTCTTTATTTATCCTACTGAACATTCTCATTTCCGCTACACTCATACACTGTTCTATTCTCCTGTTGATTGCCCAACACTCCGAACCATATAACACGGTTGGTCTCACCACACTCAAGTTAAACTTACCTTTTAGTCTTAGTGAAATTCTTTTATCCCGTCAAACACTAGGTGCTGCTCTCCACTTCATCCCTCCTTCATCCTATGTTTGACATCCTTCATGAAGCTTCCGTCCTTTTGCGCAAAGGATCCTACAGATACCTACTTAAAGCTACTTACCTACTTCTTCTATTCTGTGACCATTGATTGTCATTATTTTTCCCGTATTGTCAACCTCCTGGTCTATTTCTCCAAAATTATATTATTCTATACACACTGTTTTACTTCTACTCATCTTCAATCTCTTCTCTTCAAGCCGATTGTTAATTCTTTCCAGATTTTCTCTAATAAAATTGCATACTTAAATAAATAAAATTTAACTTACACACGTTGTATTCATTTTTAAAATTTTAAATGCAATTTTGTATTTTGTTTTTTTCAAGTATATTACATTGTTACTTAAAGCATCTTGCAACGCTAATTTTAAATGCATTTTATACTTTTGTATTTGAAATGCATTTTGGAACCTATTTTGCCCATCTCTGAAAATATTTTAAGTATTATACATAACATAAATCATAAGTATACTACTATTGTTTATTGAGATACAATTAATTAATATAAATAAACAGATTTCAATATTATAATAACACATTGCGTTTAATTTACCTACTTAGCTTAATTCGTAATGTAATAAATTACAATGTAAACCAGTAACAACTGAAAACGTCATAAAAACGAATTAATTCTATATAATATCTTAATACAATATATAGGTTATTGATATCGCAAAAATATTGTTTATTATTTATTCATAACAATTTTTTAGCTTCATAAAACAATTTTTATAAGTGAGTTCATTATTTTTCTGACCAAAATCATTATTATAAATGTAAAAAAGTCGAATCATAAACAATTGCATTATAATATCACTACGTTAACTTAGTACAGTATGAACATAGACTACAATACTGTATAAATACTGCTTATATGTTCATAAAAAGTGAGCGTTAACTTACAATTTTCATAGAAATTAGAAAATAACCTTATTTATTTCCAGTTATACGATTGGTATAGCTGCTCTTATCAACTAATACCAATTTATATACATGGAACATAAATCGTGGGAATATTTGTGTTATTACTAGATTCTCTTTAATTCACTAAATGTTTTTGTTGTTTGTTAACAAATACTGCATCCTCTATTTAACACGCTCTTAGTCGTTTTTAGATGTTGGATTTCGTAATTGGAGTATCTCAAAGATGCCTCCTTTCATACATCTCATTCATTACAGTGTCCCAATCGAGCTAAAATTATAAATAAATTACATTAATTCTAAAACCTATATAATTGTTGTATTCCTTTATATTTCATTGATATTACTACAAACACATTTGTCATTCAGATGTCTAAATTAATAGATGAACCGTTCTTGATTAACATCACAAAAAAATTGATATATTTAAATACCACAGGGATTTATTTATCGCCTTTCCTAACCGAACCCTAACCGTTTTAGCAAAAACTTGCTAGAGAATGTCATGGTATGTTTTCAAAAAAACTGTAAATAATTAGGTTAATCTGTGTCAAAATGAAATTTAAAAACTTTAAACAATCCAATCGCCTAAACAAAATGGAATATAATGAATTAATTGATAATTACATTCGTTAAGAATGAATATTATTTTGTGTAAAAAAAATTCAGGTACCAGCAACTATTTGGTTAGGTTTCAGTTTGTTGAATAAAATTCAAAATCAATAACATAACGTTGCCGTCATGAATAGCAACACAAAACGATCCTAATTTTCTTCATACAATTATAATTAAAGAAGTATAAAACTATAATTTGAACGGTAGAAATATTATGAATTACGTTTTTCAATATATGAGCACCGTAAATAAAAAGACTACAAATTAAATGACTTTTTTACTCATCATTAATTCAAAGTATGATTAAAAATTTTGAAAAGTGATAGTGCCTAGGTAAGATTAAAACTCAAAATTAGGTTTAATTTGTTTATATTTTATTGAACAATGTGACATAATCAAGTTAATGCATCATAAACTGTTTTAATTATCTGTTTCTTAAAATATTAAATTATCTTAAGTTAAGTTCTATAAAATTAACTTAAGTTTTTTACAATGCATGATAAATGTGTTGTGGAATCGGGATTATTTTAGTTTCGTTACAAATTATCAGTACGACAAAGTGAATTAATCCTAATTTACACGTATCAAAGTCTATAAAAACATGTACAATCAAGTGATTACTAGGAAGGTATCTACATTAAAAATACATACCAGTTATAAAAAAACTAATTCAATATATAAACGACGATCAATTGATCGTCGTCTCATATTGATATATTATTTTGTAGGGTTAGATGTAACTCGAAGTAAAGCTTTGTAGTATAGTTGTGTAAAATGACTTCAAGAGGACATTTTTTCATGTTGTGCGCACGTGTGCTTGACAAGCCAATGAATTAATTTAAATTTAAAATAATCAAGTATTTTATAACTGTGTATAAAAAATATTTATCAATTAGTGCGTGACTGCGGTAATAATAGTAACTTTTATTGCATTTCCTATACAAAATTGTGAAATTTTTTCTCTTAAACAGTATAAAAAGTTGTTTTTTTTTTTTTTTGACAATGAACCAATATTTTTCACCTAAGTTTTAAAATATTTGGTATTGAACATAAATCTTATAGGTACTTGGGCGGGTAAACGAGTAAAGTTTTCAAAATAAAAGTTCCATGCAATAGTTGAAAAATGTACGTCCGGCTATAATACGAAATAATATAATTTTTTTTTTCTAAATGTTTTCTCAAATATGAAAAAATAGTAGTTAAAATATAATTTTTAAGATTGGAATTATGATTATATATTCCATTACATTTAACTAGTTAACAACTACATTCGTAACCGGTGTGAATGATAATTTTAATGAAATGCGTATAGAGATTTTAAGGAATTTAAACAAATGTTTTTTAAACACATAATTGTTATGACATTATATTATTTAAAACAAATTAGCTTATATCATCGATCATTCGATCGGATTAAACCCTTTTCTGTCGAAAGCCGGACCACGCATTGTACAATTACTAAACGCTTTTTGTTGAATTCGAATAGTTTTAAATTTACGTAACGGTAAAAACCACCTACCATAGTTTTTTTTACAATTTAATATTATTATCATTTTACCATTATAATGGTTTTACAACAATTGAGGAATAGGTACGTGTACTGTGTTCTAGGAACTGATTAGGTTTTTACTATGGTCATATTGTGGGTCCATAGACATGATGGAATTAGTATTGATTTTATGTTCACTTAATTATTGTCAGTGTTCTACAAACACAAAAATTTAAAAAAAGTTGTCGAGCTGCATGATTATTATGACAATATGTGTTCTTTTGATCGGTTATCTACAGTTAATATTTTTGTGAAATCTCAAACGTGCGTCTCTAAAAATCAAATTTTGGAGTGTAAACCAATTTTTCCGATTAAAAAAATCACTGCGTCTCTTATATAAAATGTAGAGCTTATAGGTACTCATACAAATTCACATAATACAAAAACGGTTTTTTGCTGTGATAATTTTTTTGTGTAAAATAAGTAATTAAATTTATAGAACAAAAAAAAAAAAAATGTATGAGAACCAAACAAAAATAGTATCTACTTCTTTTGAAACTTTTTTTGGGTTTTCGATTAAAATTATTTATGTATTTATGTCATCAAACTACTAATATTATTTCTTCTTCTAACTCAATTAAAAACTATAAAAACTACAATTGTATGATATTAACATTGACCGTATGGTTATTTATAGTTCATAAACGCAATAATAGTAGATGTTTCACTAAAATATGTTCTGTTTGCGTAATTGCAAACCGAATCAGTCTTGTTGAGAATACTTATCAAATGCGTGTTTATAGCATACAAATATGATTACAACAAACTAATTGTATTTAAATAATTTTAGTAAATAATATTTGAATTTTGAATAAAAATTCAAAAACTTTTTAAAAGTATTTCAAATACCCTTTGAATACGTTTTTTATTTCAATTTTACTGGTAACGAAAAACTGATGAGAAAAACATTATAAAAGCAATGAAACATCAATTTTAATTGTAAATATTAACCCATTAAGATTGTAAACATATTGAAAAGATCTAGAACTTTCGGTCTAAGTTTTGGCAATCAAAGATATAGATTGTTATTTATTACACCGACAAGAAAAGTACATGAAGTTGGTATATTGTGCATTATTTATAGAAATAAATAATGTATAGTTTAATAATAATAAAAAAAAATAAACTAGTATTGGTCCCGAATTGCAAACGTTATCAGGCGGTCAGAATTAGTTGTCAGGGTCTTAGGGAATATCGAATGTATTATTTGATTTAATCCCAAACAATAAAAAATATTATTGGAAATTTGTTTTACAAAAATCCATAAGGTTAGGACTAGGATTAAGTGTTATTTTAGATGCAAATATTGTAAAATAAAAAAAAAATGTTTAATGCATTAAATACCAATGCATTTAAAAAGTATTAATATACACTAGTGTAAAAGTATTAAAATTCAAAATTCAAAATTTATTATCTTGTTCACATTCAATACTAGAATTTCAAATTTTTAAGAAGACTGGTAACATTGTCTATCAGGAAATAGTGGATACTTTTATATGGTTTGTGTAGTTATATAATCTTTAAATAATAGTTATTAATAAGAGTATTTATTAAATTTGATATAAAGTATAAGTCGAAGAATAAATGACAGCATTTTTACTTATTATAATTGGGTTGTTTCTACAATAGAACGTAGTAGTTACAATAGAACGTAGGTGATTAAATAAAATTAATTTCTTTTTATTGGCAACTGGTAATTTGTTTTGTTGTTTTTTTTTTTTTTTTTTCTGGAATCTATCGTACCACTAATTATATTCTGTAAACGATTCATTCGTTTATTGCAAGAACACAATTGGAAGACTAAGTATAAGTTGTTTATGATTAAAAAAAAAATGAATATAATTTACTGACATTTATTTTAATTAGTTTATAAATCGACTAAGATAAATAAGTTCCAAATTTGATATTATTCTCATTGCATTTACCATAGTACACGGTAATTGTATAGATATTTTGTCATTAACGTTGAACATGATTTATGGCTGTTAATATTATCAAGAAAAATTATATGAATTAAAATCAATTAAACAGCTGAACTCGTTATATTTTTCAACTGAAACTTTACAATATTGTTTTTAATATGACTATAACGCGTCAAAGTGGAAAAAGCAGTAATAAAATATAATTAATATTATTAACAGCACTGAAAAATAATTTTATTGAAAATAATTTAACTGTTGTGTGACGTGTCAAGTGGTGAAATTGTCTCTATTGATATTTTCTCGAATGCATGTGAATTTTTAATTTGACTGTTTGAGGAAATCCTAATTGACTACAATTACTAGAAATTTACAAATTCTTAAAAAAAATTAAGTCTTATATTAACTTTATACTTGTAATGATTAATATTAAATTTAAAGCAAGCAAAATAATGAAATTGATTTATTTCAAAGTAACAAATTTTACTGTATTAACTGCATAATTTTTTAAATAATACTGATAATTATAATAAAAATATCATAACAGCTGTTCTAATTTTTTCAATTTATCAAGTCATTCATCATTTTTGCTGTCTAAATTCTAACAATATCTATAATATAATAAAATATGATAATAAAAAAAACCGCCATTTAGTTATTCTATCATCTTATTACAATTTTATAATTAAAGATTCTCAAAATTATTTTCTATCATATTTTAATAATTTTTGATAAAACTATTGTCACTCAAGGTATAATAAAAATTATGTAGAAATTGTTATCCATATACTTTACTGTTATTGTGAAATGTTAGTACCAATTATTTATAGAAAATAAGGTTTGGAACTTTACTTGGATTATAAAATTTAAATTTAAAGTAAAACGTTTATTAAAATAATAGCAATTTTTAAATAGGGTATTACTCCCAAACTGAATTTAATCCCTTACATACCCTAAAAACCCTTATTAATCCGAATCCACAAAACCATTGAATAAATATGAACGAGTGTTCGGTATCACTTATAACACTCGTACAAACATCAAAAGTCGATTACAAATTCTAACCAACTCAAGTCCAGGATACAAATTTTGACTTATTGCGTAAAATGAAGTATCTTATTTTAATAATGTGAGATGGAATGAATTTTCTATTTTTGTATTCACATAAATATTTAATCTTATTATTACAATCTTCATACTTTATAATTAATAATGTATTTTTTATAAAAACTATAAAAGAAACACCCATATTGTTATAAACTTTAAAATAATACATTTATAAAACGTTTGAATAGTTGGTTGAGATTTGAGACTGTATTCAATAAGACGTACAAAAAATGTTTTTGAATTTCACGTTTTTTAAATTAAATTTTTGGTAATTGCTCACAAGCTATAACAATATCATACTATTGATCTGATTACAAATAGTAAGGGGTTTGATAAATAATAAAAGTTATCTGGTAATATTTGCTGAACACTAATGTGATTCATCATAAGCAGATTGGTACCTATATTTTGTTAAATATTTCATTAAATCTTAATGATTAAAACATATAATATTATATAGATTAGGTCATCGCATGGGGCGACAGTTAAATTAAACATTTTGTATTAAATTTGAGAATTATGACAGTTCATTGCTTCCAAAAATTCATTTTCAGAGTGATTTTGGTGAATCTATAACGGTCAAAACTAATAAAATTTTAAATTGTTTAGCACAAAATCAACTGAAATTTTAATAAGATGTATATTCGATTTATGTTAACGACGTCTTGAAGTTTCCTAAGTTATAAACTGAACATTTATAATGTTTTATAGAACAAAAACAACACAAATAATAAACTTTGAATGTATGTATGTTTCGTTAATTTATCAACAACCTATATTTCTATCTTTAGTTTTATCTGTATTCTTTTATGCTGAAATTAAAATATCATGTTGGATATTTCGCACATGTATACTATGATCGTGTTAAAAATGTATTATAATTTTGGGAAATCAATGTTTCTACGTGGTTCTATTGTTCAATACGATTTCGTGCAGTAAAACGAATACATATTATACGTCGTAGTAATCTTGTTGTGTAATTATTGATCAATTCGATTGGACAGTTTTCGACAATGGATTACAGTTGCTGTACACCAGAGGGCGTTGCATATTACGCAGGATATAACCATATTCAAATTCATGACACTTTGTATAAGGTATAAGAAAAATCAATAGTAATTACTTTTGTTTCAATTTTACTAAAGTAGTATTAATAATAATCAACAACTTTCAGGTCATAAAAATTTGTCAGACTCAAATGGTTTTTCAGAACGTTTTGATTATAACAAAAAATATGTTTACACAAAATCGGAACTTCTCCAAAAAATCCGTACACGAAATTATAATATATTTGAGCAGCATTTTACTTCGACAAACCTTTTTGTTTTTTCTACGTTCCGTGCATAAATAATACCTACACTAGTATTTTTTTTTCCAAGAAAAGTATAAAAAACAAATGCCATACTTGTACATATTTTATAAATCGCGTTTGACCTCGTTTTTTCTATATAGTCTACTACTTACTACACGTATTTAATACGGCTATTGCGTATCCGAGCACAAAGATCTTCTCAAGATGATAGTTATTTGGTCGTTTTCTAGACGTCGGTATCACAGTCGCGAGCCGTTGAACAAAAATCAAATCTAATACTGTATAACGTATTTTTCAGGTGTTTTAGGACCAAAACAATTTTAGTGGTAGTAAACTTTGCAGAACTTTTTTGATTGAACCATAATGAACGGGTTATAAAAATAGAAATTACAGTACAATAACAATTAAAAAGCCTAGATGTTTTATAATCTACTTGATAATATTGCCTATATTAATAATAAATTATAAAATAATTATTGTTGTCAAAATTGACAACATAAAACTTGTACCTATTGTTCAGACCAGAAATTGGAAAAATGTCACGGTTTGTGATATTACTTTAAAATTTAATTAAGGTTAAAAAACATAAAAAAAAAAAAAAATTTTTGTTTGGACTTAATAAGTTTTTGTTATTATTTATTTTGCTGTATATATATTGATGATTTATTTAGTGCGTCGTTCGGGTATGGTGCGTTAGGAAATTTTTTTTACGAGTTTCTTATGAGCAATGATGTCTTTAAGTGTCGATGTGTCTAAATGTTGAAACGAATATTTGGTACGCAAGAACACATTTGTATGCAGAGTACCTATTTAAATTTAAAAGGCGACTTTGAAGTTATAGAATTCATAGATTGAAATGAAATTTTTCTTTTTCGTGGGTAATCAAATTACGTTTATAGTAGTGACTTACAAAGTTTTAAAAACTAGAAAATTTGTACACAAAAAATTAATAAGACTGACTTATCAATAAGCAACCAGAGATTATGTAACGACTGTCTGGCGTACAATTAACACAAATTTGATGCGAAGATAATCGTTTCAAAATTCATGTCACGCTAGTTTAAGTTCTTGGTTTGCTAGGTCGTGATCAAGCAGTCCTTGGCAATGATCGCCACATGACGCGATTGCCCAATAATCAGCGTGCTCGTCACGAAACGTTATAAACGTGTACGGATGGAAACATTGTCAGTTAAAAAAAACAAAAACAAATAAACACAAAATGTGTTGAAATTTTATAATTTAATACAAATATAACTATGTTTATCCAGTAGAAAATAAAAATACTTTCCATAGTTGTAAAGACAAGGAATAATCCAGAATATAAACTACTCTAAAAGAATAACTTATATTCAATTTTAATCAAAATTTATATGAGTTTTATTGGACAATTTTGATTATTTATAAGGGGCAATAGATAACAGAAAAACATACTTGCATAACAGAAGCGAAAACCCCTGTGAAGAAGGCATCAAGTCAAGAGTTATTTTAATTCATGTAGCCATATTGATACGTATAAATAACTTTTGAAAAATTTGCTAATGTGGATATTTTATTCATAAAAAATATTATTTGTTGATATTGATTACCTATTTTCCTAACCCAGCACATCAACTGACTTTACGCATGTGTTTTTAAAATAATTGAAACAATCGTGGCCCAAATTATTCAACAGCTACTTAATTCACAACAATTACAACTGCCGATAATGAGTAAAAAAAATGAACAAAATTTCATAACGTTCCTTTATAGCACTGTTGTACACTTGTATTCCTATAAAAAAGGTCCCAAGAACAGTAATTCAACACAAAGATTTCTAGTCAATTTCTATTTTTAATACCTATCAAAGGTTGTCCTACTAATTCCTCGTTCAGTCTTAACTTTGTTAAGTCGTTTAATCAGATCATTTTATAAACAAAAAACCACAATACTGCCATGCTATATAATTGAGTAGTTACAAGACTTTAAGCATTGATGTTATGTTATATTCAAATTAAAAAAAGAACTTCTAAGTGTTAAAATAAAAGGGTTCCCATTGGGGGATATTTTTAATATCCAATAACACTCCTAAAACACTAACAAACTAACAGACACTTCATTAGCGGTTGATATCGGTCTTTTACGAGCAAACAATAAAAAACCCCTTAAAGGTGAATCATAGACAACTTATTTTACTGTAACGCATTAATTTTATCTAGACGATCAAAAAATTTTTGTGATTTAGCAAATAACAGGAAATAAAGTAAAGTAAAGTTAAAGAAAAAGAGCTAACGTAATGAACGGAAGGTTAAGCCGACCTCAAATTCACTTCCGTTCTTTCTTTCGTTTCTTAGAATTCAGTCTTTTTCTTCCTTTTTTTCCTCCTTCCGTAGCTTCCTTTCTTTTATTCTTTTTTTATTTTATGTAATACTACATCGTTCGAAATAGTTACCCACTCAGAGGTTTGACTAACACTACTTCACAGCATGCTATTACTTTTCCCTAATTTTTCTAATCACAACATTTTCCAACTCAATATAGTAATAAATAATTATTCATAATATATCACTTCTTTAAGTTAAATAAGAGTTCAGTGTTGGCAGGAATATAATTTAGCTCCAACCACCTATAACAAATTATTATACTTGTTATAAGGAAACTACTAGATAAAACGATCGGAGCACTTACAAAATCTTTTTTATAAAATCTTGCAATTTTCTTAAAAAATTAGTCACAGATATGAGTTCTATGACCACTTATACTGTCAATTTTCCAACTTTAAACCGTTTAAGAAAATATAATGGTATACACTGGTTTTAACTTTTAATCCGATAGGACCTACTTGCCTCTCCTCCATTGTGGTTTTAAGTCTAAATTTGTAAGTTTTTGTATCTCTCTTCACGTAATAGGTATTATTTTTAAAATTATTTTGTATGTGATACATTTGAAATCAAATTCTCTAATATTTTTGTGCTATAAAGCGCATTCATCAAATCTTTCCTTTTATACAAAAATACAGACAAATGAATTTTGTGATTTTTGCGTTTGCATTTTTTTGGAAAATAACTCGAAATTAAATAATCTAAAAAATAAAATTCAAATATATTTTAAAACCAAAATTTAAATTTTTTTGTAATATTCAACATAAAGATCGGAGCATTTATGATTAAAAATGTGGATATTTCGAGCTATTTACCAAAAATTATCAAACAAATATTGCGGTTTCTAGGCCATATGTCATTTCAAAACACGCTTTAAATAAAGTACCATATTTCAATTAAATCCTTTTTCTGGCCACAAAATAATTAGAGAAAAATAATACATTATTGTAAAAGCAAATAACAATACATTTTCATCTTTCCTCGAAGCTATAACTGAATACAAGATATATAATCTTGGTATTATTTTCATAATTTTACCATTTTTTTAAATGATTTTGCTCCTTGAAATTATTTCTAAGCGTTAGTAGGTATCCCTGCAAAGTATCATGAAATTATCAAATTTCTATGATAGTAAAACAATAAACTATGAAATTTTTAACAAACTTTGTGTTTGAGGTTACTCTTAAGAGTAGAATTTCGAAAAAAAACACTTTTCTATACACAATCATCATGATTCAGAATACGCGTAAATATCTTGTCAATTGTCTATTTCTGTACTTTCCGCTATGCTCGAGGAATTGCATGTTCAAACAGACAATTTTCGAAGTTAAATTAAAAGCAAAAAAATCAATGATTGATTGAATTATTTAGGAATGACCTCCGTTTCTATAAATTGCACTACAATCTAAGACGAATAACATACTCAATTAAAGACAATTTTAGTACCTTTATGTTAACAAAATTCTTGCAGCCAAACTGTTTAAATATTATTTTTTATATCTAGATATTTCGTTACCATCGCTCATTTATCTATTAAACCATATGATACAATGATTGAAATCGAGATGGAAAAAAAAAATTTTGTTTTTGTATTATTGATTTTTATTATGTGAATAGTTTAAATATGCATGAACAGTTATAACAATTATAATTTTTTTCTTTTAATTAATTATTGTTTAAAAAACATTTTTTTTTCCTTGACTGTTGCTTTTTTCATAAAACAATTATCATATTCATTATTCAATATTCCCCAATGTTTGAAATTGAAAAAAAAAATTACCAAAATCTTTCAGGATTGTTGACAGGAATTGTTTCAAACCATTGTTTCAACAGCTTCATTTTCGTGTCCATCAATACAATAATTTTTTTTCATTTTATATTTATCACATTGACTTTTTGTGAATAGTCTTTTATAGACAAACCGTGTTAGTCCTAAAACTAAGAAGTTGACAGTTATTATAATCAAATTACATTTAATAATATACCTAACTAGTAATTAAATGAAAATTTGAATTTCTATTAATATTAATATAGTTATATTTAAATAGAATAAAAATAGAATCACAGAATGGTATTGAATTGAAATCGTAGATGCATGTAATCATTATAGTACCTACAATTTTATTGGTAAGAGGAATAAATTTAATTTTTCTGATTATTTAGTAGAGCAACTCAAATATTTTGTTAAATCTATGAGTCACCTTATTATCTATTCACAGCAATTTAAATAATGTTACCCACACTTGTTGTGCTAATCCATATAACAACAATGTTTAATAAACAATTGATTGGTCATACCATTGAATAATGCATTCAACTATTTATTATAAATGATTGTGGTGGAAAAACGTAGGTACCTAGTTTCCTTAAATGTTAAGGATAGCCAATATAAATTTGTTAATAAATGCAACAGTTCACTTCCATACAAGTTCATCAATAATAAGTTATTGTCTAATTTTAGGCATCTGAATGTAGCAGATTATAAATACTGAAAAACATAAAATAGGTACCCTTTTAAGTTCTAGTATTTTTCTAAAAAAAAAAAAAGAAAATATACATATATATAGGTATATAGTATAGGTCTATCTGTACATGAAAAAATTTAACTTAATTTTGGAGATGAACTGTTGCCGTGATTAACCGTAGTCATAATAATAACTTTGAAGTATTAGTACCATCTCGGGCTATCCTATCAATCATAACTCCATACTTAAAGACTGGATCAATTAACCTATTCCGTTATAATAAAAATCTAACTGCTGAAATAAAAAATATAAATTTTTGACAATTATCAAAAAACAATCTTGGTTAATGTTATAATCTAAATAGGACGCAATAGCTGCAGACTTTAAATTTGATAAAAAATAAAAAATGGATTTTTTACTCAAAAACATTTTTTACCAATAAAATTTTACATTCAAATTTTCTAATTTTTGCTATTATATCTAAGATATAAAAATACTTTATATAAATAATGTAAATATATATATATATATATATATACCTATGCATCATTAATCTTTGCTTAATTAGAAACTAAATTAAGATAATTTTAAGTTTACAAAATCATATGATATAGAATTTTTAATTTTAGCTAATGCCAATTAAAAGGGTATTAATTATTACCCTATTAATTATTATAGGAGACAATAATTTTCTTCATACGTTTTTATGCATATTACTACTCTGATCTTTATTTCCAACCTTCATTACACTCAAAATGTTTTGAATGTTTTTAAGATGCACACCTGGCTTATCTATTTTTAAATTTTCAAGTAAAAAACAGGTATCATTTACCTGATAAAATTTACTTGCTCGATTATGTGTTAACACATTGGACTGTTTTGAGTAAAAAAAAACAAAAATTTTGAAATACTTTTGACGCTAGATAATTATTAATATTCTATTAAATTAAACATTAGATACTTACATTATTTATATAGGAACATTAAAAACTAGATAAAAAATATTATATACATGAATAAATGGACAACTTACCAATGGTTATCATTATAATGGCCAACACAAAGTAGATATTCATGGATACGGCTGAAAGAAAAGACGAGAACAGTGAAGAAAATTTACAGAAATATTAAACAAAAAATGTTGTGTGGTATAGTTTGGCATAGTGATTATATTGCACGTATTTATTACAGATTTTCGTGGGTCTGATTTTTAAAGCCCACTGTCCAAGCCCGTCCAAAATGTATTTACATACATCTGACCTACCTAGCCTAAACCATATAGATGGCCCGGAACAGTATTTAAAATTTTAAAAATAGCCCAGTGTGAACCAGACTAACACTCAACAAAGGTGTTTTGCAAAAGAATGTTGAATACACATTTTCTCAAGAATTTATTAATAAAAATATGTTTTTGAAATTTTTGATGATCTCTTAAAAATGATAATGGTCCACACTAACATAAAGTACATTTTCACTACCCTTAAAGTTGTTCACAAAAAAAAAAAAAAAAAAAAAAAAACGTCATTATAAAAACAATACATTCTGAGCGCAGCGAAGAATTTAAGGCTATGAATTAAAATTTTATAACTTTAAAAACAATGATATAATTGTGTGATTATTGTGAACAGATTAGATTTGTATTTGATATATATTTTTAGGACTAAAATTGTACCACAAATAGTATATGTTTGATTTTCTCATGCTTATTGGTCACTAAGCACGTTTACAGCTCATTTATTGTTAGTTTTTGAAGTGCTCAAAAGAAAAAATTAACGTTAAAGTGTTATAACACCTTGTTTAAGGGATGATTATCGAGATCAGATGTTTTGGGGAGTTTTTGCTTGCACTTATACACATAAAATTATTAATGTATTCTCTATGATCGAACAAAAATGTTTTATGTATTGTCTTCATAAAAGTCCTTAAAAATTATGATTTTGTAGCCCCCTAAAAAATACATGATAAAAAATTCTTAATAATGTAAGAATATTATAACAGTATATAATTTCAAATTACCTGTAACCAAATCCCTATCAGCCCAGCCTAACAAATAAACACATAATTATTTACTTTTTTCTGGAGAAACGGAAGACTTTTTATCGGCCGTTGTATTTATAACATAGTCATAACCACTTTCGATAAACCAGTCAGAATCATCCGTTGTGAACGGTAGTGTTGTTGAAGATAAAGTCTCATACGTGGATATTACATTTTTTGTTTCATTAGGTTTATGTGCCAAATACTTCCTTGAATTGCTTTGAATAGGGAGTGTTACAAAGGTATTTGATAAAGTTAGCTTTTTCGTTGGAGAAACAGTCCAGTTAATCCTCTGGTCATTTTTATTCATTTTGATCGGTAGTTTCGTTGAAAAAATAGTTGTCCCACTCTCGGAAGTTATACTTTTTGTCATGATATTTGTTGATCCAAAATAGTAAGTTGATTTCGTTTGTAAAGGCACTATTGTGGAAGTAGACAATGTGTCTGATAGAGTAACATTGCCTGGCAAAGATGAATTGTAATTTTGATTCTTTTTTAATGATATTACTGAAGAAGAAACGATCGCACTTCTACAACGTCTATTCAAAATGGGTTTTTCCATTTCCATTATCATTTGGCGAATCGTGTCAAGTACACTTACCAACGATGATATTTTATTTACATCTAAATCCACATTAGTATCCTGTTGAATAACAGTATATTGGAATTTATAATTTCCTTTTCTATGTATATTGTCAGTCAGTTTTTTTTCAAATACTTTACAATAACAAGGCAACAAACCTAAACAAAACAAGTATAAAATATTAGCACCTAACATTATGACATATGTTACAAGTACTATTTATAATGAAAGGTATTTAATGAATGTATATAGGGTTATAGGGTGATATTATACGGATTTTATCGTTATCCGAACTATAGAAATTGTATTTTCCATGAATCATTTAGATCGTTAAACTTTGGTATTGACAAGTTGACAATTTTGCTAAGCCAAAAAAATTAATAAAGATAAAGTCCATGCGTAGATAAAATAAATTCCTAATTATAAATAATACCTTAAGTTTCAAAATATGGTCATTAGTTGTACAGTTTTAGTTCAAAATATTTCTTCTAACAAACTTCATTTATTATTCTTCATTGGTAATTTAATTTAAAGTCTTGTTTACCTTAATTCAAACAAATAGTGTGGTTTTAATAATTAGGTTCAATACAAATATACAACTGATATATTTTTTCAGCCCCTCACTCTTAGATACCTAAATATACAAATTAAAATTATAATAGTTTTTAAACTTTACAATATTAGGGATTTAGTTACAATTTAGAATTTTTTTTTTCTTTAACGGGTGACCTCGATAATTATATACCTACTTCAATTATATACAATTTATTGTGTTTTGCGACAACCATGTTTTCACGTTTAAACTACGGGTGGTTCCTTATTCGTTACAAATAAGTAAAAAATTGTATTCTTATTTGTCATGGGGTGTGTACGTTAGGTCTAGATCTGTAAATTTATCGCTTGAAGTTATAATATCATTAAACTTACTCGCAAACACAATCATTGTGCCCAACGCACTAAGTTTGTTGTTCATTATTGACTTTTTTTGATATCAAACAACAATGTCGAAAGAGTCGGATGTTTGCAGAAACGAGAGTACCTTGCAATGACCATACGAAGGCAAAAAGTGAAAAACAAATTGAACCGTTATATGTTTAGGTATGTACAATCGTGGTGCCGGTCACCAGGGTAACTGAATAATAATGCGGTAAAAAATAAAAATAATAATAAGTAAAATTAAAAGGAAGTTGAACAAAATCTTTAATTTGTCATCGATCAGTTAAGAATGATCAACACAAAACCTATCATTAGTAGTTTTGGAAAAAAAATTTAAAACTCTAATAAATAATAACAATATATAAATGAGTGGGTCAAATATTTAGTGAATTGAAAAGTTTTACTAGCGTGTATTGCTCCAAATGGTTGAAATTGTTAAATGACGTAATTAGATTACATTTGAACTCTTACCGCTCCATTAATATGTACAAATGTCAATCAGTTTGATTTTTTTTTGGAAAAGTTAGTGGAAAAAAATATTGAAAAATTGAAAATAACAAATTTATTAAGACCAGAATGTGTTACTGTTTTTACACAACAAATTGATTATACCTACTAAATAATAAGAAAATACTTCATCGGTAGGGCTTACAAGTGAAGGTAGATTTTTCAAAAAAAATTAGAACTTGAATAACAACTTCAAATTTGGTATGTCGTGTTAATAAAATTACATAGTTATCTACCATGATAGACTATACATAACATACATGTATAAACTTTTCAACGGTGAGCGGTTTTAGGGTCTGGGGGTCATGATCGGTAAAAATAAAAAAACACTGTCCAGAAATCCCATCATTGTATCGAATACAATTTTATAAACATGATTAGAATTTATTATTTTGAAAATTTCAGTAAATGTTCTGGTCGTTTTGATTCATTTTGATTAGTAGTGTCGTTAAAAAAATGGTTGTCACATTTTTGGATGCTTCACTTTTTGTCAGAACATAATTTGTAGATGCCGTATAGTTACTTGAATCTGTTTGTAAAGGCAGTAATTTTTAAGTAGACAAAATGTCTAATACAGTTATTTTTCCTGTTGAGGATGTATTTTTACTCTGAACTTATAACATTTGCACTTTCATGACGTTTTTTCAAAATAAGTTTTTTTAGTTTCTAGTTAATAATGATTTGATGAAGCTGATTAAACATACGTGCAATTACCCAAGATCGTATTTCGTATGCAAAATTATTTTTAAATATTTCACCACGTGTAACACACCTAAACAAAACCAGTAAAAATATTAGCACTTAAATATTACTTCCTATAGTTCTATTGCTTTCGTAGTTTTAGCTTTACGTTTGATATAATTCAGTCGAGACATTTTTTTTTTTTACTTAAATTGTACATATTTCTAATGATTTATTAAATATTATCCATGCACAAAACATAAGTTAAAAAAGAAAAAGTAGTAATTATTTTCATAACTATAAATAGTTTAAAATTCAAATTTATAGAGCATCATTGAGACTCAGATAAATTAGCTCATAGTTTATGAATCTAAAATAATAAAACATTGTAAACACATTAAAGTAGATTTTAGTCGTAAATACTACTTAAAGTTTGTATTGTTATACAAAATGTATCAAATTCAACGCCTAAATTTGATTCATATCTATTTTTGTCTACTGGAAATAAAATTGTGGTGTGTAATATGTTCAAAATACAAAATGATTTTTTTTTCCAGTGTGAATATCATCAAATTATTATGAATTATGATTGTCCTAGGGTAGGTTCTACCTACTCAATACATTATTTACGCTACCATAAATCAGACATCCATTGTTGTGCGCCAAATATTCCTTTTTAATAAATATATTATACAACCGTAGCGTATATAGCGCATAGCAAAGCACCGTCGTATTGATATATATTTTTTTACTGCTAAGTAAATAGATCATTTTTTTCCTTCCTTTTCTTTCGTGGCGTAATCCTATATTTACCTACACCGTGATCGGAAACCGTATATTCACCCCATGTCTAGTTACGCGTAGAGCCTGTACCGGTGCCAGTACAACCATAAATATTACAGGGCAAGGTTATCTAGCTAGGTTATATTTTATACCATTGGTATAATTATCATAAAACAATCTTATCGGGTGTATAAATATTCTAGAATAACCACACTGCCGGTGGTAAGGGGGTATGATTTGACTGTTACACCGGAACGCGGTTAATCTGTATGCGTCGTTCGATGACCGTTAAAAATTATCTAATATGCCAATTCAACAAATAACTGATAAACTAAAAGTTATGTTATAGTTTAAGTTCACAATTTATTCGAATGCGACGCTGCGACTTAACTATAAAAATGATGTCTTGAGTTTTCAATAAAAAAAAAAAAAAAACAAATTTAGGTTCCTTATGTAAAACATCGGTTTGGACAAGGGCAGGTCTGCCGAAATTGTGTGGAAAAAAATTACCAACGGTAAAAAACAATGCGGAAAACAAAAACGATAATTCTGCATTTTAAAATTGAAATTTTTGATTTAAAATAATGGAACAAAATCACTGGAGAATTTTATTTCAAACTCGATTTGAATTTTGTTGAGTCTCTTTGATGCAGTCCTAACATCGCATTCGGGGACTTAAGACTTACTTACCGTAGTGCTCCGAGCTTTAGATTTTCTCCACGAGTTACATACCCAATTATGCGGTGTTTTAGATTCTGAGCACAGCAGAGAATGTATTGTTTTAACAAAAATATTTTATTTTCTTCTGTGAACAACATTAAGGGTAATAAAAATGCTTATTACGATATAATCAGTACTTTTATTGAAACCTCTTTATGGACTTAGATAGGTATCGAATTTAAGAGTTTAAAATAAAAAATGTTACATTAAAAAAACGTACTTAAAAATTACGGCAAACCGCGTGTTTTTTTATAAAATTGATTTAATTTTTGGCCATAACTTCCAAAATAATGATCGGAACTTGCTAAAATTCTTAAAAAATATTAAAATGGGTATGATACAGATTCGGTACAGAATTCAAGTGATTCCAAAATTTTTTGAACGAATTAGTATTGAACTTCCAGATTGTCGAAAATTTTCATTTATTTTTGTAGTTTTTGTTCAATGAAAAATTAGATTTTTTACAAAAAGTATTGAAATTTAAAAACAAGATTAGCGACAGGTATACACATGTTGAGAATTACTTGCTTGTGGTACTTTGGTTGATGCTTATTTTGTATCATTTATATTTTATCAGAGAATAACATGGTCGCAATCTGTGGCGTGTATAGAGGGACAAGGTCATCTGGGATACGGCTCCTTATGAAATGCCAGTCTATATTGATGAAAAATTATTTTGAACACATTTTTTTACACGTCAATATTTTAGTTTAAGTTTAGGATTTATATGACGTAATACGAATATATAAACATATCTACAAATAAAAGTCCCAAAACGTCTCTTAGTCCGTATGATTTTTGGAGTAAGTAGGTCCGTAATAGTGAAAATAGTTTATAAATACGCTACTGGCCGCAATATTTCGAATTAGTGCTTTTTTTCGCATCGCCTAGTAAATATAACCATTATATACATTAATACCTTTTTTTTTCTTTATTCGTTTTTCCCCTTTCTTTTCTCTTACACGGATATAACTAATACAATCCTGCCTCGTATTACAATAATAATATTATATAGGTCAGATTATGACGACGACGCGTATTGTACTAAATATCTGTGTGCTCCCGAAATTGTGTTTCACACGCATTTATCACGAACCCGCGGCTTGTCTGATAATACTTTATAATATGTACCCGGACGAGCGACGGTTCACCGAAAATATGATTGCCCGAAATTCTACCGTTTAATGTTTTGCGCAAACAATATAATAACAATATCTAATATATTATTACTAATATGTATTATACATTGAAAGAGTGTTCTCGTCGCTGTTCGAGCGCCCGCGGGAAATGTTAAACTCTCTCGGTGAACGCTACAGGAGGGTCAGAAATTCCGTTGAAGCGTTTCGCTCGCGGTTATAGTGACATATCGGTAAATATTTTTAAGGGGACAGCTTGAAAGACAAACTAGGGGAGGTTAAAATCCTACCCTCCCCCCACTCCACTCTTTCAAAAATATAATATTTTTACACTGTTTTTTTTTAGCTTCCAAATATATTTATTAAGTTTTTTTTACAGTTTTTTCTTTAGTTTTTGTAGGTACCTGCCTGGGTTTTATAATTTTACCAAAAATGAACTACAACAAACAACGATCTATGTTCTAAAGATAATATATAATATGATTATTTCACTGGTATTTTCCCTAATCTATCAAAAAACAAAGTTAATGAAAAATATTACTTAAAACAAATATTAAAATTTTATATTTTAATACGTTTTTTATATGGTATAGAAAAATATATATTATATGTACCTATTTGACATTTTTTAAATTTTTTTTATGCAAATTGTATTAGTTTTATTAGATACTTAAAACAAATGGCCTTTTATTTTTAAAAATCTTCGCAGAGAAAAAACAATTTTTACTCCGTAATACATAAGCGTACACCCTTATAAAATATGCATTTGTCTTGGATAGACGCTTAAACTCGAAAATGGTGAACTAAAAAAAAAAAAAATGTTTCTAGTTGTATGCACGTAGACACTGCATTACACCACTTCTTGCAAATCGACGCGTATTTGTGTAGTCTACACTTTACAGGTTGTTCCGAGTTACAGAAATTATTTCGGAAAGTATTAAAAAAAATAGAAATCCCATTTTCATAAAAAAGTTGATTTATTTGATGCGCTTTACAATAATTACAGTTCCAAATTTGTTTTGTGGTCATCATGTGGCCCGTGCTCTCCATAACTGTATTTTTACTTTTTATGTTTTATTTTTTCATGCAACATAATAATCGAATATTTATGTCTTGATACCTAATCAAACTTTTTTGTTTTTTTAACCTAACACTTTAATATTCATAATTTATAAAAAACTTATGAAACTATTAACAATAAATATGTGTTAAGAATTTATAAAAACGTTTCAAATAACATGCCATTTTTACAGATTGTTAAGAAACTGACTTGTAAACGAAATCGGAACAATTTATGTCTGTTAGTACTCAACTGCAAAATACCCAACTTAAAAATCGTTTTTTGTAAGAAATGTATTTATCATTGCCTACATAACTGATAAGTATACCTATTACACATACTATTTGAAATACTGACCCACTCAGAGCAATGAACTTATTGCCCATCCCATTAAACATGTCTAAATACGCTACTGAGAATTCTGGAATATCGTTGTTATAAATGGCAGGTGTAATTTGTAGTCTGTAGGCTGTAATCTTACAATTAAAAAAATCACTTTGTAATTGCGTACGTGCATAATTTTTAACAACTCTAGACTGCTACTGTGTTACCTAAAGTACGTCATACTTTTTTTTAGAAAATTTCAATCGTTCAAACTTGTAAAGTTTTTTATAGAAAATTGTTTTTTGACCACCAAAATTCATTATAAAATTATGCATACAAAACACGTACAAAAAAAGTATAGAGTGTTACTTGAATATTAAAAGTTGATAGTAAAAACACAAACACCACAATGAACATAAAAATAAAATTGGAAGTGTAACTATTGTAGACCGTTTAAAATAATACCACTTTCATATAAAAATTGTTTTTCTATTTTCAATACTGTCATGATAATTGCTCTAACACCATCTAACTTCGAGCATTCTGTATATGAGGTACACGACAAACTCTGTTTTCAACAATTTTGAAACAATAGGATAAGTGAGCCACGTCCGAAACTACTATTTTTTTTTTTTTTTATGTGTTTTATAACAAATACTAATTACTTTTTAATGAGTTTTCACGGCGTTGTCTCCAAACGTGCAGTTTGTGTGTGTGTGACAGTCGTCGTTGAAATACCGTAGTCTTGCCGTTTTGGATTTGTGCTGCAGATTTTACAAGTACATTTATAGTTTTATTATAAACTTAACGGTCCACTCCAGCAGACACGGACTGTATAGCAAGTTATTGCTTAAACGTTTGTAGTTTAGAGTTTAGAACACACATTTTATATACGTATTTTTACAACGATGACTATTCCAATTCGTTCAAAATATTATTTCATCATAAAAGCTTAAGCAAAAATAACTATAATTTTGATCATCTTAATTCTTGTAAATAATTTTGGATACTTAATTTACTGCAGTTTACCAAACATAACAGGAATGGGTGAAACACGATTGTGGAGGTTGACATTTTACGCAACACGATTGCAGACGGTAGCGTTACGAAAAAGGATCTACTTATTTTACCTTTGAAACAACACGATTGTGAACATTTTGTAAAGCAGCGTTGCCATATTTTTACATGAATTAAAAATGCTAAGAGGCGTATAATATAATAGATAAACATAAAACAAATATGGTGAATGGTATGTAATTTTTAATGTAATTATCATTTTTGGCCGTATTTAAATTTTACACTCATTTTAGTACATATAATATAGACTATGAGTAGTGTAGGTTCTTTGCGTTTTTGATGACTAATTTTTTCAGAATCAGAGTTTTTGCATTTTCCTCCTTTGCTTGACGTTTAAAACGATAATTTTGTCTTTTTAGTAATGGCTTCTAAAAAAAAAAATAAAAGGTAATAGTGAAAATGATTTGGTAAAAATCGATATGTTTTGAAAATATGCTAATTATAATCAACAATTGTATAAAATTGATTTATATAAGTACGAAATAGTCGGGTACAAGTGTTCACGGCACAATCAATTATTGTAAAAGTATTATAATAATGAATAAGTATTTTATTCAATTTTTAAAATGTATTTATCAAATATCATTGAACTTTTGAAATTAATTGCATGTATATAAAAACTATTAAATTAGTTGACTAAAGCCATAATTTTTTGAAAACAATTTAAGAATATTATTGTTTTAACAATAAAAATACAAAATTATACAAATACGATAGAAAAATTATTAGACAGTACTATTTTATAGTTATAATATTAAAATTTTATGTCTTAAATTTTATAAAAAGATACATAAAACATATTTAACCTGGCAACGTCGCAGATTACACATCGTCAGCAATCGTGTTACAAAAATGATCGGTTCAAATACAGACGTTCACAATTGTGTATCACTGGCAGGAATGAACTATGGTTTTCGGGTTAGAACCATCTTTCAAATTTTAATCTTTCATAACCAACTTGAGTATCTACAGGCCTCTAAATGGTCTTGCGATTTGAGATGCAAAATATTGACCGTTAACATTGTACGTTAACTAAATTTGCCATAATAGTGTCAACAAATATACATAAAAATACTTCATAATATATTGTAGATAACAAGATTGTATTTTTTTTAAAAGGCACACTTATTGTATTTGTTATAAACAATTACACCACTGATTTAGAGTTATATTTTTGTAACTGGAGTACGCAATAAGTGATTTGGAAGGTTCGTAAAAATTATTGTTACTATAGCATATTACACAACGACTATTCGTTTATTCAAAAAATAAATAAATAAATAGAATTGTATTTTATGATTGTTTATTTTTCGGCTATATTTTAGTCCGTTAGATTTAGTTTCAGCTTTGCAGGGACACCCCTATATCCTAGTTATGTAGAATAAAAAATATCGAATAATTTTATGTATTACATCGTATAAATAACATATTATTTGGAACACACACACGTATTATATTTTATTATTATAATACTACTCTTACGATACTTAATGCAGACGTATAGGCTAACCGGACCATTGTTCGATTCCAAAAAAAGAGAAAAATATATATATTGACAACGTTTCCTCGCAGTAAAGCACTAATACTGTTTTTGGACATTTCGCCCTCTGAAAAAAAGAAAAAATAATAATAATAATAATAAAAACGTATATTTTGGGCGGTTTTCGGGAATTTGACACAAATCCGCCATTTAGCACAATGACACGGGCACACGGTTAATCGGATATCGGCCTATTATACTCCCCCAGGGTGCTATTATAATGGTATTATATCGGTTATTGTTAATACGATATCAATGCTTTTGTTTGTCGCACACCAGTAAGATATCAAAATCAAACTACAGCAAGAATAATGGATCAACGAAAATAATATTAATACTGTGCAAATAATAATTTATAAATCTTTTACATTTATTAACACTTATACTACTTTATTATACGTTTTTACATTTAGAATACTAACGAATCGTATCATTTGAATAAAAATAATAATAAAAATGATATTAGTGTTATGAATAATATGTTAATATGTGCAATATAATTCTCAGAAAGAGTGTTAAATGTGTTCTTTTTTTAATTTGAATTCTGAGCGTATAGCGGAAAATGAATATTGTTATTACAATGATGATTTCTCTTTTCTGAAAACTCTTTTGCGGGTGAAAACGATGGTCTCATTTTTAAAGTCAGTAACTTCGTTCTGACAAGTTTATGGACCCGAATGTTACTTTGATTAAATCTTTTTTTTGAAAATTCGATTATTTTTGAGAGGTGACCTAAAAACCAAAACATTTTCGATTTGTTTACGGCAGACGGATTGAGCATTCTAAATTTGTAATTGTTTTTTCAGGTAGAAAGAGATTCCAAAAAAATTACGTTAAAAGAATTTAAAAGTTTTTATTTTCGTTTTAAAATATATTTCATTTCAAACTCTTTTAGACACGTTGATTATTTTCTGAGTTATGTACGGAAAACGATGAGAGTCGCAAACTCACTAAACTCGTTTATTTGTATTTTGTGGTGAAAAAAGCGATCTGAATTATGCACTTTATACGACCACAAAGTTAGGAAATTTGATTTTAATCATATCTCATTTGAAAAAGATTTTTTATTTGTTGTGATCCAAATAACACAAATTATGACTAAAAAGGCCGATGGAGAGACAAGTCCAACAGAATTGAAATTCATACATTTCTTTTTTCTTGAGTTGTTCATAGTTGGCAAATTGACCATAATTATTGGCAATAATAATTCAGCATCATCACCGATGTGGTAATGAAAAACAAAATTTATCATATGGACTCCGTGTCCCAAAAAATGTTCGTTACAGTGTGTACGTTTGAGTCATTATGGGGGGATGGATTGCATGTGCATGAGACATGAGTTCGGGTGCAGAGGATCGTTCAGGCAGTGGCGTGCCCTGAAATTTATAAAGTGAATTTAAATGATGAAATTATAATTCATTTAGTTATGCCTTCCTTACATTGTACCAATTTATTTCAAGTCAGTTATTACACAAGTAAGGTGACTTAAGACAGCTTAACCATCTAAAACCAGAATAGCCACAAAATTTTGTTTTTATGTTCACGTCCTTCCCTAAAATAACTTTTTGTCAATATTGTCATACAATTATTAGCGGCTTTGACCCCATCACAAATGTTTGATTCAAGTAGTGCCAATAGCTTTTAAATATAATTTTAAAAACAAAATATAACAATGGAAGGATGAAATATTTAAAAACAGAAATTTGGGATATTATATTTGTATAATTACAAATTACTTACTTATTTGATTTGGAATGCTAAAATTTATTATACGTAATTTTTAACTTTTTTTTTTTTCACTCTTTATTGTATAATCGGTATTTGTATAAGCTAATTATAAATATAGAATTTTGCTAAAATAAAAATCACAATTAGGGTGGTAACACTCACAACCCCCCTGCGTACGCCAATGCATTCAGGTGGATGGATGAGGATAGTGATCCCAACCTTCTCAGGGATGATTTTCTGTCTCTCCCACGAATCTAGGTGGCAAAATTTAAACCTACAACCACCCCTTAAACCTCTTTTTTAAGTTTTTAACCAAGCTTCACGATGATCCTGAGAACTATCTAGACGATTGAGTATCGATTTACAAGTCATTACGACGAATCGTTGTGAAATTGGAAAAATCTGTATCTTCTTCTTCTTTTTGACCATTCTGATTTCTTCCGATTTTTCGGGGTCGGCAAACCTTGACCTATAATTCCACTAGCTCCACTAGTCGTGATCACATATCTCATACACGCCCACCAACAGCAGTCACATCATTCTTAATAGTTTCTATCGATTCCTACTCAGTACTCGGTCTTATCCACGATCGGTTCAACACCAGTTTACTACCCCTTATAGTATATTTGCTTCTTAGTCTATCTTCTCATGTTACCCGCCACTCATCTATCTAAGAATATTCCCCATTTCACCACACTCCAGTCAATCTCCCGTCAAACCTTACCTAACCAAACCAACACAATACAACATGGTCGGATTCTCACCACACTCCTAAAAAACTTTATGAATAAACGTATAAAAGAAAGAGTATTTTCATTAAATTCTGACCGTTTCATTCATTTTTGAAATTTGCAAAACGCGTATTTTTATTTTCCACAGATTGTGCCGGCGGCGGTGGAACTACTCCTCCTCGCCAAACACGCATAATCGATTCGCGACCGTGACAACAACAATAACAATAATTCGAGTAGGTAATTTGTCCGTCCGCGTGCCCGAGGGACGCGGCAAATGACGCAAATAATAATTGTTGTTGTCGCTAAAGAGCCTCTAGAAAATTCGACACGCCGCGAGCTGCCTACGATCAAAGAGATGGATTTGAACGCTTACACGTGTTTTTTTGTCGGCGTTTAACAAAAACGACAATAGCGTGCGCCATACCAGTACGAACTACTTTGGCGTTTGTGCGTGAATTTCAAGGAGCTACCACCTATTTTTCGTATACGTTGCTAAAAGAAATTTTTTTTTTTTTTTGTTATTATTGTCGTCGTCGTCCCCGTGTTCAGTTCATTCATGTCGCGGAACGAACGGCCATTTCGGCGTCGATGCGGCTGCGCGCGGATAGCTGCACCGGTGGTAGACGGTTTTAGCTACAGAAATAATTTTCCGCACGATAAGTCACACACTCGGAGGAGAATAGATAATAGAAGTCGCCTGTACGACCTTTACATTTATTTCTTTTATTGCCGCCTGGCTTTCGTGTAATACAATTTATACGATAACACTATGACGACCAGTGTATAGGTATAATAATTTCGCCGGAAAATCGCGCTGTAATTTATAATAATAATATAAGTGTTTGACTACACGCGGACAAAAGAAAACCGCGCGCGGACGGTCTTTGCGAGATATAATATACCTACCGCTCGAGTGCACACGAGAGCGCGTATTGTCCCAGTCCGATCATTAGCAGTTGAGATGGTATATGGTGCTGTACATAGTAGATGTGACTTGTGTGTATTATACACGTGGGTGTGTGCTGCAGGTGTGGATGTCGAGAGAGTGACGTATAGTATTTCCCTAGAGGAACTATGCGAAATATATGTTACGACCGTAAACATTTTCGGTGGTTTTATAGTTTTATGAGACGTTTTTATGCGGGTGAGTTGTTTAACGCGCGTCGGAGTGTGACCGCTCGACTTTTACTTCTACGACTACTCTGGGTCTCGCTAAAAACTTCGGAAATAACGACGCGAATTCAAAGTGCGATAAAATAATACGTAATTAAGTGTAGCAAGGTTTAACAAAGAAAACCAGTTAATTGATACAGTGTTGTGAGTTAAGTATACGAGGCTTGGGCGTGAATAATTATATAATCTTCTTTTTATTCTTCTTAACAGCATGCAAGTCCATCGCTGCCACCACTGTTTCATTTCATTCTCTTTGATATATTTATTTTTTGATAATATTTATTCGGGGTCATCCAAACGGTCTTTATACCACAATTTTTTCTTCTTTCAGTCGCTTTACAATCCTTCCATCTGCCCTCCAAACATAATATCCAGTGCATTCTATCCTCTCGCCTCTGCCATACGATAGTGTTTTTGGACTTCCGTACGTCTTCTTTCGTACGTTCTCGATTCCATGATAAAAACTGGGCCAAATATTTTCATTAGCACTTTTCTTTCTTATGTACTTAATTTAGAGTAGTAACACCTTTTGTAGTAACCCACTTCTCATATTGTCCATAAGTCAACACAGGTCTCAAGTAACTCGTGTACAAAGTTACCATCAATTTTCTCGATAGTAACTTTGATTAGAATAGTTTTTGTAAACTGTACGTATTAAAATCTGTTCGAGCTAGTTACTCATACGTTTATTTCTTTGTGTACGTTATTTTTGTTGTTTATACATTTTATCCCTAAATATTTAAACGTTGATACTTTTAATACCATCTATTATATTATCTAAATAACGTACGAGTTTACTTGTCAATCTAAGTGGTTATACTGTCATTTCGTGAGATATGTATATTTATATATTTGTTTCCCCTGTTGAACTTCAAGACCTATAATAACAATAAATTATTATTACATAGGTACATTAAAAAAAAAAAAAAATTTTGAAAGTTTAAAATTGTTTAAGAAATTTGATTTTTCCCCTGTCACAGCGACGAGTGTCTACGAAATTATTTAAAAAAAAGTTTTTTATGAAAAAATAAGAACATTTTGTTGTCGGCCGTACGTTGTCCTATTTTAAACGTTTTTGTAAACTTGGTCTCAAATTGATAAGTCAAATTTTGTATCTGGTAATAAAGACAAAAATATTTGTAAAAGACTAGAATATGCGGAAGGAGAGATATTGCAGTGTTTAATATTATTAGTTTGAAAGAGCAGCAACCAAAAGAAGTTTGCCGATAACTATTAGAGCTCACATTTTTTGTTACATTCTTGGTGGAATACCTCAGAGAGAAATGTCAATACACGGTAATGCAAGCTGGTGGATGTCGATGGCGATATATCGTATAAAATTTTTTTTTTATTTTGAAAGAAACATCATTTTATTTTAACACAAGAGGAAGATAAAATGGAATACGTGAAATTTGTATTTTTATTGTACTCGTGTGTATGAAAGACTGTTTTCGTTTTCCAAACCCGACGGAAGCACCAAAAAATGACTGCAGACTTTTGAAATTGAACGCAATATTGTTATTTTTTTTTTTTTTTTTTTAATTCGAGCCCGGTCAACGTTTCTTTGCAGACTGTTTTTCTTTCAAACTGAAAATTCGTTTTTTTTTTTTTTTTTTTTTCTTCTCAACGGTAAATGAATTATTACTCGTATTATTCGTAAGACGTTCGATTATCGTCATCGACTATACACAAGTACACGTCATATTGTACCTACGTGCTAGTGGTCGCATCTGCCGCGACTAAACTTCGTTTCACGTGTCTGTACTTGTATTTTCTTTTTCATTATTACACTCACGGTTTATTTTCGAGGTGTGTGTTGCGTTGTTTATTCTTCACTGCACTCGACTGCAGCAGGCCTCCGCGACAGGAATTCGCGCTGCCCCATCGAACGCCGACCCGCAATCAATGGGATCGTCAACCCCCCCCCCCCACAAAAAAAAAAAAAAACGCGGCAGAGAAGAGACGTCGCTTCGTCGTCATTTCACGGCTATTTAACTCCGATCAGCATATTATTACTGTTTTACGCTCGTGTACCGGACAATACCGAAACCGTCACCCCTAAAATATAGTTTTTTTTTTTTTTTTTTTTTTCCGAATGGAAGAATAAACCCCGCACGTGTAACCATTCCGTGTGTAGGTACCTACCGTGCATCATACACAATATACGCCTAATCGGTATTTTTTTTTAAAAAAAAACGAATTTTTATGTACTTTTTGTTCGATTTTTTTTTTTTCCATTATTATTGAAAAACATAATGTACAATATAATGCGAATAATGTTGTCCCCTGCGTTTGCGCGTGCTGGTTGTGGGTTAGAGAGGAAAAAAAAAGAAATATAAGTACTTTTATGTGTACAGAAATAATGCTATTTTTTTACTACGATCACCCCTTTTGGTGTCTGACAGTTTTTTTTTTTTTTTTTTTTCGTCGCCGAAGTCGTGGTCTCGCGTTCACGCCATCAATGCGAACTGTTTTGAAGAGAAAAAAAATAAATAAAAATACCTCGCAAGCACGTCGTAACACGAATAGATGTAGTACAATATATTATACCAAAACTAATAGAACACTGTTCTTGGGTGTGCTGTACCATGTGGTGCATTAATGAAAATATTTTGAAGTACTACAATTTTTACTAACTTTAGAAACCGAATTGAAACTATACAATATCACTACTCATTATTTAAAACGTATATTGCCGTAATTGAAAAAAAAAAAAAATGATTTATAATTCCAATGTTCAAAAGAAATATATTATGTTCTGATGTTAGTGATAAATATTCAAATTTTAATAACATATTTAAGTATATTATGAAAGAATAAAAATTAAATAATTGATTTTTTTCTGCTTACAGTATGTGCTCGTACATTAAAACTGTGTATAAATAATTTTACGTATGTAATAATAGTAATTATAAATGTTCTTCAAAATAAAGCCGAGCCTTGTACTACAATGGATTTAGAATGTAACAGTATTTGTATTGGCCAGAGCATAATAAGTATATATTATGTACATATAAATACCTACTACTTACTCTATGTCGCGTTTTCTGATGATAGACAATTTCATAATTTTATCAAGTGTCTTATTAAATACTATTGTATATATTACTAGATTTAATTTTTGTCATCAGTTTTTATAATCGTCCAATAACAAACAGTTTTTCTTATTCCTATACAATAACACGCAGGTACCTTTTAATTTGTATTCATATGTGTTATTTAGTTGTAATTTTTCTGCGGAAATTCCACTTTAAATTGAGAGAGCCAAAAACTCATACACAAAATAAACGTGACTATGGGATTATATTATTAAAGCATAGTACATATTATGTACAATCACAGTAAGTACGATTAAAGATTTTTTTTTTTAATTTTAACGAAAAGTTTTTACTTATAAACAAACGCCAAAGGCCAAAACCGAAATAAATAATTCGGTTGCAAAACATTGGCTTGCGTTAACACTATAAACGACGAAAGAAGTCTTACCGATTACAAGCGCATTCTCGTCCACGTCGTAGCGTTAGAACACAAAAAAACCATTTGAACATAATAAATCGGTTATCGTAATAACCATATTCTAAAGTCCTTGTCCTATTGAAGAAACGTATTGTTCACACGTGCGCAGACTCGCGTTCGTGCTTTCTAACAGTTTTTGCGGAACGTTAATTATCATTTTAAACCATTTGTATAATATATTTTCTGCAAGTGTCTACTGAAAAAAAAAAACAAAGTTTATTAAGTTTATTTACGCGATCGACCATCGTCCTACAGTATTAATTTCAATAAAAGTAATACATTTATACGTCTTTTTACCAGTCTTCTTTTGTCCGACAATAACTGTATACACTCACACGCATCAACAGGTCCGGTAAATACCATATATCCTCGCGGTATACGAATATATTTTGTTCAAAATTCTTTCCGATGTACAAAACGCCTCGAGCAGCTCTACTCTCGGAATGCACAAGATTGATGAGTCTGTAACCATCACATTGTTGCAGTACACAAGTATAATATACTGATATTAGTGTAATGATTTATCCGGAGTGCGTGCCGTCCCCGCACTTACGAGAGGGCGTGCGTCTCGTATCACTTATACAATATCATACGGAGGGGTCGTGTAAAAAAATAAATAATGAAATGAAATTGACAAAAAAGTCGTTGGACCGTGTTAATGATTGTCGTTAACAAGATTGCGGTAATGTATACGCACGAGCAGCAGCAGCAGCAGCAGCTGTGCACGCGGCCGCGTCGAGTAGGCGGGTCCGGTCGACGATCGATCACCGAGCGGGGACACGCGTTAGTCAGTGCGAAAAATTGCCATCGAATTCGGTTGAAATTTTTACAATAACACGAGGATTTTTTTTTTTTTTTGTATTATGACTATCGCTAAGGACCCGAGAAATACCTGGGCTTCATTCATACACTGACGCGCGGCGGCGGCGGTCGGTGGACCGTGAACCGTGATAATAACGAGTAGGAGGCAGTTATGGAAAACGGTCTGTTTGCAGGGCACCGGCGTTGAACCGTGTTAAATTGTCGAAAACTCTGTAGGGTTCTTATATTGATATTGTTGTACACCGACCAGCGGCAACCGAACGTTCATATATCTTGTTATTCGCCTAAATACGACCACGACAGCACCGGTGGTCTCGTCGTGCTGTACGTGCCGTCGTTCGGAGAGAACAGGAGCAGTTTGAAAAAAATACCTACGCCTAACGCGCTTTACAATAACATAAATGTGACACGAAGAAATCAAAAAAATTAACGTCCGTCGCTTCGCCAAATTTCAATGTGCCTATCACGCACTCGTTTATGAAACACGACGTGTAAATGTTGAGTCGGATGTAAATCGAAATGGTCTTTATCTTTATATTGTGACTGATCAAAACTAGAAATCTAACCGACTATATATATATATATACACAACTACTTTATAGTATATGAATGAAAGTTTACCGACAACTGCATCCAAAAGACTTTTTCGCACTCGCGGTATAGTCCAATACAGACCAATATTGCGCCTCTTTAGAGTATACCGATATTTTTCCTTCAATTTTTTTAGGTCGATAAACTGCAATATTGCTGCAACGCTCGGATGATGTAGTATCGGCTCACTGTTGTAATGTGTGTGATAGTTAGAGAGTGGATTTTTTGGTTCTTAAAAATTTTAAACAAAATGCTAATGTTCACTAAAAACACATCAAATTATGCTCTAAATATTCCCTTTAAAACAGAAAAAATATGGTAAAAAAAAATACTTAAATCCAAGAAATATTCTTTTTTCTTAAAATACGCTTTTATATGCTAATGTTTTAATTATTATTATTATTTCTTTTCTTATATTGTTAATATTTGTTTATAAATTATTGTCTGTACTTTACTTAAACATGTATTTATTCAAACGAAGTACTTATTATATATACCTAGACAATGTATTTTATCTTGTAAAATCAAAAAATGTATTCAAATGTTGAAAAGTTCTATTTAATTTTTATATGTAAACTTTAATAAAATGGAAATGTCTTCGATGAATTTTATACCGCGGGAAAATCTTTTAAAGAGTTTAAACCAAAAACAGATATTGATAAAAAAAAAAAAAAATGTAAAATTTACCTATACTTTCGAAATATTTACAGTTCATACCACACAACATAGAATGATAGATATGCGGTTCGGATTGAATTATATTGTTTTGCAATTTATAGACTTTATAGAGCAACATAACTACGTAAATTGACAAATTAAAAAATTTCAAAATACTATTTTAATCGCTCAAAAATTGGTCAAAATCGGATCCGACTTTGTATTCATATTAGTTTTAACGACATAGGCCGCGCGTGTATTTTTGGCTTTGGATAGGTGTCGTTCTCAACTTTGGTTATTGTACCGTAGGACCGTTTACGTATTTGTTTGTTAGCATGCCTATATGTATTTGTGATTTACGTTACATTTGAATTATCTACTCATAGAAGGTATGACAAAATTTTTAAAAAAATCTTCAGGCAATGTACCATGTCGGATCTATTTCAACAATTATTAGAGGTATGTTCACAATATGTTTATATTGGAGCATGCAGTCAATAACCCTTTTCAACATTTGATAAAAAAAATAACAAACATAATTGTAAATTTAACATGTTCCTTGCTACGTTCAAAATCTATTTTATATAATATATATATATATATATATATATATATATATATATTTTATATTTTGTGGCAACTACGGGGGGGCTATGGGGTGCTGAAGCACCCCCAAATTTTTTTTTTAGCCCCCCCAAGATTTGAGCTCTAGTTGCGCCACTGTTCATATTATGTAAAAAAAAAAAAACTAACAACATTCGTAACCCATAGGTATATGCAGTCTCCTACTTTTTCTGTATTACGTGCAAGATATTCGTTGTAGGATAACTTCGTAGTATTGTTTATCCATTATTGTGAGCAAACAGCGCTGAACCATTGTTTGTTCGATAAACGTATTTCTCGAGCTCATAATAAAATTCGTGTCAATATTTTTTCACGAGTAAGGATTTACGAGATGTCTTTTTAGGAACAACGACGTCACATCCGACTATAATATGTCTAGCGTGATTAACGAACTAGGCTGAAATCGAAAAAAAAAAAAAATCTCTTTTAGTATACATATTATTACTGTAAAAATCCTCGACGTTTGCCCGTAGTCCCGGTGTCACAATGAAAACATCCCCTTCAGGATAATCTTACCGGTGGGGGGTGAGATTATCCAAGGAAATTTGTGCCACCTGTAGGAGGTAAGATTTTCCCAAGAAAATCATACTGATGGGTAAGACAATGCTAGGATAATCATAACGGAGGGTTGAAATATTCCTAGGATAATTTTACATTTTTACCAAAATCTAATTATTTAGTATTATGTAACGTTAAAAAAAAATTAACTATTTAACAAAAAACCATTTCTCTGGAGTAAAGAGCCAACTTTGTTATTTACATACTCCTTATGAACAGCGGTGGAGCAAAATTTAAAATCGCAATGTAAAAGGCATACTCAAGAATTGTTTTTTCAGGTGAGTCTATGTCTGATATCGGTCACTGCAATAGTTTCTGATATGTATCTACCCAGCATATACTCTACGTCCTTTTGGACTTCTAATAACTATAAGTCCTACCGAAAAACAATAAATAGTTTGTTATTGTCCTCTATAATTCTCCACGACATTTCGTTAACACTGTCAAATAAATACAGATGCTTATTGTAAAATATATCCCACAAAGGTTTAAAGTTTCTCAAACTATAATTATTAACGGGAGACTTCTCAGTCCAATGTGTCTTTGTTTGGTTCTTATAGATACTCAAAATGTGCGAATTGTTTAAGTACTGACAATAATATTGTAAACTTCTTACAGTCATACACAGTATAAAATTTACCTATAGGATAGTATTCGGTATCTATAGCGAAACAGATCAGTAGAATTGGATAAATTAAAACTTTAAACAGTGCAAATAAAATAATAATAGTGGTTTACACCACAAAAGTTGAGCAACATTTACTTTATATACTACAAGCTTTACATTGTTCGAATAACGCTTAAATTCTGAACATCATACGCGTTCACAACAATAAAGGTAAATATTTTATGATCATATTTTTTTGATTTTAGCTATAAACATTACATAATGTTTTAGTACTCTTATTTTAGTATATTATCAAACTGATTAACGTATAACTAATAAAATATTCATTTAATACTTGGTTAAATAATATGAATTTAACTTAAGTATTTATATAAATAGTAAATATGTAAATTTTTATGTGTGTAATGTTATCGAGAATTCATAATTATTATAGTTGAAATTTGATGTGATAGTGTTTACAACTCTACTATATAATAATCCTAATTTAAACAACCTTTTTAATAGGCAATAGCTATAATACATTCCAAACGCGAATCAAGATTACAGTTAAAATTAACAAATTACATAATATTTTATTCGTCCTAGCCGACAACGTAGAAACTGAATATTAAACGTAAATATCGGTCAAATAGTTAATCATTACAAATTCCGTTCCGTATAAAAATTATTAGTTCTTCCTAGTTATAGACTTTTACAATAATTCCTTATTCTTAGGAAACATTATATCAGCTAAATATAAAAATGTTTATGATATTTATATTGCGTTTTTTCAAATTATGAAATAATAAACCAGATAAATGATTATTAACATAATTACGCATAACACTTAGTTCAAGGTAAACTTTAATCGTTTGCATTATCAAAGATACTAAAGATTATATTTGATAAATAGACAATTTTACGCAGTTGAAAATATTATTATAGCTTTTTCAATATGTACCCCTAGACCAAAGCTCCGTAAAACGTAAATGATGGCATAATAATTGGCATAATTATTTTAGAGAAATGTGGAGATTTATTAAGGATGTTTTGAGAAATGGACGTAAATCACATTAAAAGTAGTGACTAGGTCGTATTTTACGAATTTTTTTTATTTAAAATGGATTCTAATAAATATAAAGCATAAATTAAATTTTTTTTTTTTTTTAAGTGCGTAAAACAATATCTAAGTTAGTGTAGTAAAAAAAAATACATTTTCAAAACAATTGGAAAATGTTTTAACCGTATTGTTTTTTTTTTCTTTTGCCTCGGCCCCACTGCGTGTCATAATATAGTTCATTATAGTTTATTATAATATATTTTATTGCGGTGGAAAAATAAAAACAGGTACCAAATTGCCCGCAGTAAAACACTCTAAAAACCGAAAAGTTACAAATGTTGTAAAACATTTTTTACTCTATCACACACGCCTTCTCGTCGGCATCGGCGATCCATTGAGAAACGGCGGTGGCGGGCCCATTCATCTCGCGGACCAAAAATGACTTTTACGCGACGCTCTTGTGCGGCGGTATCGTCGACACCGGGAACAGATGGATTGATACGATTCTCTTTATACGAATTATTATTATTTATTATTGTCATTATTATTTTCGACACAATTGGGCCGCAATCGCGCGGGTGACGACACGCATTATACGAGGCGTCCTGTTCGCGCGTCATCGCGTTGTCCCGTTGTAGGTGTGACACGTCGTTTTGCGTGTACAGCGCGTTCGCCGAATAATTCGTTGTTGCCCTCGGAAACGAAATCCGTACGGAACTGATAAATTTAAAAAAAAATTTATCCTCTTCATGGAAAAACAAAGAATCATGGATACGTTTTCGGATCAGTATGAAAAATTATCAAAAGCATGTGTACCGGTCAATGCAGGAGTGTATTATACGGGGAGCTAAGGAGATGTAGCCCCTCGCAGACATTTCATCAAATTTAAATATTTTAAACAACACTATCATAATGACTTGAAAAAAAAAAAAAAACATTTATTTTGATGTTGGGCTGAGTGAAAATAATTTAATTTTTTATCAAACCGGTTTTATACTGAATTAATGCTGAAACATATTCATGATTATGGGAACGAGTGCGGCCATTTATTAAGGGGCAAAGTTTGCAATTATTTGTACACTTGTTGGTTTTTGTTGATACCAGCTAGCACAGCGCAGCTGTCGATCGAAAATGTTCCAAAATTATGTGTTTAGAACCATTTTTATTATACGGTCGTGTCAATTTTAGAATTTTTAATACAATTATGGCGGGATAGAATATAAAAAAAAAAAATTATTTTTGGGTTAAAACGCGTCGCTTAGCTGACGAAACTGGTGTAGTCTAGCGGTGTATTCCTACAACTACGTCAAAACGGCCGATAAAATGGAATTTAGTAGAATTAATTTTCGGAGTAAACCACTGAACGTATTTAAGTATATTGTTTTGTTGTTGTATATGTATAAATAAATAAATATCTGAAAGGGCGCTCGTTTTGCCGATTTCTCAATTATGTCCTGACACATCGTACAACTTTATCTAAAAATATTGTAATGTTTTATAACTTCAATTTTGAGTTGTAAATGTATTGCTACAAAATCGCAAAAACGGGTGCCCTAGAAGAGGTTTTAGTCTCTCAAAAATAAAAATAAATTCAAAACCCACCTATTACATACTTTTAAAAGTACCTAAATTCACGTTTTGGTATTTTTTCATACAATTTTTAGTAGCACCCGTTCCCCTTAAAAAAATTGATAAAAGATATTGAAAAAAAAAGTATATATTTAAAAAGACTTTAAAGGTGTCGTGGGTCGTGGGTTTCACAAGTATGGGTATTAACGAATCTTATTGTAATAAGCAGTACGTTGATTATTTTTCAACTTAAATTTTAACACGATCGATAAATTAGACGTTCTGCGTTCACTTTAAACGCTTATCTCGGTTAAAACCGATCGGTTAACTTAATCGACTTTAAAATAATTATTTGACACAATAAACGTTGAATTGCTTAGCGATGCTGCAATTTTTTGGTAGGTTGTCACTTCGATTTGAAACTAAAGGTAAAACGTCGTTTCACAAAGTTACGATTCTGAGTGAGCTCAGTGGGACGGATACTTTACAAATATTGTAAACTTCAAATTATACATTTTGCTCACTAAAAACTTGAAATAGTTGGAAATTTCTACAACGTTTATTATTCATACGTTCTAATAATTAGTAGTAAATTCAACCATTTGATAAAAGGATTATTGAAAAAAAAAAAACAGAAAAGAGTTAACAACCTAACAATATGAATGTTTTAAAGTCAGTGGTAAATATTGAATTGTTATTAATGAAAACTATTTGGTATATAAATAGTGACCGAAAAAATATGTATTATTGCAATGTTTTACATTTTTAAATTATAAAAGATCAAAACCATATTTAAATTAATGTTCATTATATGTGAAATTAATTAAAACTTAAAAAATTGTTCTATATCTGAAAGCAATGATAGATAAAAAAAAACTTTAAAAAATGATTCTGATCGAGCTCAGTTATCTAGTTTACGTCCTGGTAAAAGCCAAATTTAAAAAAATATTGTTTTTGTTTAACTACCGTACACGTAATTGCCACGCCGAACCATATCTCATTTAACTCCAATTTACTTGCTTTCTTTCCTTCCATCCTTTCATTTTTATGTAATACTACCTTTACTATAGCTTATGTCCTTATATAAGTTACTGCATGCAAATATCTAATCAACACTCAATTCACCATCGGGGTTTTTAGCCTAAATTTGTATGTTTTTCAATCAAAAAACGCTTAATATGTAAAGTTAAAAAATTTGTATGGAAAAGCATCTAATTAATGTCAATTTTTTTTTTTTTCGTGCTATAAATCGATTTTATCAGATCGCTACATACCACACAAAAACACAAATATTCGAATTTAGTGATGTTTCAATATTTGTCGTTATCGATGCATAACATAAAAAATAATCAAACTATACAAAAATGTTTTAAATGAAATAATATTTTTGAAAATCTAATTACAAATCTTTTCAAACTAGAAAATTTCAATTTTTTTGCCGTAATATTTTTGGGTTATTGGAATATTACTTAAAAAGTAAGCTAAATTTTGAGGTATTTATTATAGATACGATTGATTTAAACACCCAAAAAGTCGTCCGTTTCGGCGATCACGTGGTATACTTTTTCAGCACGCACACACAATAATATTATACCGACACTGTCGTCTGCAGTAGCTTCGTTCCTTTTATATTTCACGACAATATGAGTAATACACTCGCGTATAAATTGGGGCGCTAAGTACCTTATCGTACCAAAAATGTGTGTGTTTTGTATTCGACGATGGCGGCGAATGGCAAAGGCACTCGATACGAAGCCGTGACAATAATAATAAAACATTGTTATTATTATGTAGTATAATGTCGGTATGTAAAGGTTTTCTTCGCGGTGACCTCGAAAAAATAGCCATTCATCGATAATAATTTACGATTGAACAGTTTACAGTAGTATTACCACAGATAAGATAAGATAAAAGTTTTATATTATCTGTGGTATTACATTATACTTTAGCGGTATACGCGTTCTAGTAGTCGTTTACAGTTTTTTGAATGAACGACGACAAAATCGTAAACCATTTTCTAAACGATGCGAGCAAGTGTGATGAACGTACGTGTACCTACAACAAAATAAACCGTTGAATAATTACGGTAATGAGATAAAAAAAATATTTATAAAATGTTACTCAACTAGTAAGGTTAAAAGCCATACAATACATTTTAAACTTGGAAGTACAACGTGTTTTAATCCTTAGCGTCTCTCCGTAAATGCGATTAATCAGTATACATTAATTTAACCTCAGAAACATCCGTTAAACTGAATAATTCAACATTAAATCCTATTTTAGGGATTCTCACGGTCACAGCTGTTATATAGAAACGAATAAGTTTCAAAATGTATCGTATTATGAATAATACGGATTACAGAAAATACAAAAAAAATTCCCGGACGAAAACAAAATCTGTATAATTAAACTATAAAAAAATACTAAACCAAAATTTTGAGTGAAATAAAAAGAGCTATAGCCTGAAATCTATATAATATACAAGTAAACCTTGAATAAAAAAAAATAAAAATACGGTACTAAATAATAGATTTAGAACTACTAAACACATTTAACACGTGGATGATCAAAGAAGAATCTTCAATGTGTCCAAACAGTAAACTCAACTCACAGTGAACAAAATATATATATATAAACAATAAACCAAATGTCACCAATATGGAACACAAATAAAAAGAAGAATTTACCCTATCAACTATAAGACATTTTTGGACCAAAAGCTGCAGAAAAAACAAACAAAAAAAATAAAAAAAAAATCGGATCATTCTAGGTCACGTGGGTAATTTTGCGGGGTAGCAACTACAATTTGGGTGGGTCACTAGTTTAGAAGCTGTCGTTCAAACGCATCATTTAATATCTCATATCTGAAAGCAATGATAAATATTGTCATCGAAAATACGATTCAGAGCAAACATAGTTGTCTAGTATACGTCCTGGTAAAAACAAATTTAACAATAAATTAAAATTATTCAAATTTCGAAAAACATATCTACTTGTAAATAATATAAATTTCAAACTTTTTGGACAATCATTTGAGGGGTAAATACGAATTTAGTATCAATTGCGCAATAGTGCCATAATATATTTGTTAGAACCAAATTACACAATTTTTAACACTTTTTTTGCACACGTTCGGAATCTATTGGGCAGATTATTTTGTAATTGTTTTTTTCAGATTGAAAATTTCATTTTACTTAACAAAATTTAGTTTAAATTCTCAAATAACAAATTTATGCGAGTATACCAAAATTTTTTCTAAAAATAAGTCAATGAAATGACCAATTTTTGATCATTTCCAACTATAAAACCTTGTGTCAAAATTTCAAAACATTTTTTCAAAAACAAAATGTTTTATCAAAATAAAACCAAAATAAAAATGGAAATTTTCGAAAATTTTAAAGTTCGATATTTAGCTCAACAATTATCAAAATCACTTGAAACTTGGACCAATCCTGAATTTTTATCTACTTCAATATTTCGTAATAGATTCAGCTAGTTTTTTCAATTATTTTGGATGTTATGGCCAAAAAAACAAAACTGATTATGTCAAAAAAAAAAAAATTTGCTGTAATTTTTAACATTTTTGGTCAAATTTGATTTACTTTTTTGATTGTTATATAAATTTTGAATTTGATACCCCTCAAACTACAATTATTAAGCAAACACCTTTCATTAGAGGTATTGAACGTACAAATCGGAGCATTCTTTATTTCTTTAAAAGTGTTAACAGAAAAACAAAAAAAAAAAAAAAAAAGATAAATTCATTGTAAAAACAATACATTATTTGCAAACGCCCAGAATCCAAAAATCATAATTTTATAACAAACATATTTATCTACCTGTATCTAAAATTATTTAGAACTAGAACTAAAAACTGTAGATAAATTCATAATTTATTAATATTTTGAACAGGTTGTGTTACAATCTACCATTTACAATGTAAAAATAAAGTATTATAATTTGTATTAATACAATAGTTATAAAGTATAATATCTTTGAAAATCATAATATAAATTTCATATTTAGTCCGGTAACTTTTATTTAATTGGAAATTTATAAAATTAATGTATGCATACAATAATGTTCTTTAATTTAAATATCTACAATGAAATGAGCAATGAATTTTTCGATAATTTTTTTGGATTTATTCAGTAAAAAAATTCCAAAATAGTTAAATGAATTTTCCGACCTAAAAGAAAACTTTATATGTATAAAAAATACATGGTTCAACGTTGATATCATTTGATATAAGTAGATACATAATTCTAAAAAGAATTATTATTTAACTATGGTAAAAAAAAAATTTGGCTAAATACTCTATTTATTTGTGTTCTTACTAACAAAAACAAAGATTAAGATCCACTCATAACATAAATGCATAGTATCTAATATCAAAGTGCATAGTATCTTTTAACTTTTATATTAAAGATTTTTAGAGGGGTAGTACCTTTTGGGAAGTGTGTTATGAATCAATAGATAGTTATGATGATTGATATTACAAATTCTTGGACTTCACAATAAACTATTTTTCTTATTTTGTGTTTCATTTTTTAAATAATATATTTATATACATGTTTCAGTCTCAAAACGAACTTTTCAATGAAACGCTGTTTTTTTTTTCATAGATTTGAACAACAAAAAAGTGTCAATTAACACAATAGAAAACTGCAAAGCTTCGATTTTTGTTGACACTCAATCGTTTTGCAAGAACTTGTAACATAAAATAATAATTTATTTACCAAAAAAGTTGTATGTCAATGTATATATATATATATTTTATATACCAACAAGTATATTATATTTTATAAAAAGAATTGAACGAATTTATATTTTATCATATTATATATTATTTCTTCTTCTTTCTTTACGAAATAATACCTATATATATATATATATATATATATATATAATGTACCTTTTTATCTATTATCTATTAATTGACACATATAAAAGCCATGCTAGACTAAATTCACGTTTGTTACAAGTCAATAAAAAAAAAGATATTTTTTTTTTTTTTTTTTTTAGGACCTAAATATATAATAACTGTTTTGGAAAAATTATTTTGAATCAATACTTTTAAAAAACCAATTTTACTGTAGTGATATATTTTATGAATAATTGGAAATTCATTAAAAAGGAACATTAATCAATACACAATGTTTTCAAGTTTTAATCTGCAAATACGTATCCATATATATCACAATACTCATAATACAATTACACATAAAATGTATAAGCTGACTTCGCTTTGGAGTAGTTTACAAATTTGGGTGGGTCGCTGGTTTTGAAGATAAAAGTTAATATTGGTATGTTAAATTTGCAAGTCGTAAATTGTAACGAAAGTTACGATTCCGAGCAAACTTAACGTTAACGTTTTTAGTTAACGTTGTGAATTTATTATGTTTATATTTAGTTAAATTTTTTAGAAATTTTATGACATTTGAAGTCCGCACATTCCAATTGTTAAGGGCAAACGTTTCAATAAATTCAAATAATTTTTATGCAATGGATAAAAACTCATAACAAAAGCATAAAAATCAACAATTTAAAAAAAAACGTCTTTACCTCGATCAAAATAGTGTGAAGTTATTTTTGATTCTTTTCAATTACGTAAACATAAATCATATTTATGGTTGAAGACTGTAGTAGAAATTAAAGTATGTAAACTAAAAATTAAAGGTATTTTGAAATAATTCAAAAATCCAAATTACAAAGTTATCGTAAACCATTTAAAAATTTTCAGAATCGGATCTAATCTCGTATAAAACTACTTAAAGAAATTATTCACGTCTCATCTCTATACAAATAATATCAATATTTTCATGGATATTTTGAGTACAAGATGAAATATGTTTAAAATTTCGTTAAAAACAAATCGTGCGTAAATTCGATATTCGACTAGTTCTAATATTGTCAATATTTTATCTAGAAAATCGTTTGTCACGCCAAAAAACTGGTTTAAAAAATATATTCAAACTGAATTTATGTATGTAGAAACAAATATTGGGGTCGCCATTAAAAATTAAAAATAAGTTTTATTTTGCGTCCGCGCGTGTTGAAAGAGCTAAAAATTACAAAATTTACCAAAATTTTTATTTTGATAGGGTACTCCATCTCCCAAAAACCCCATTTCAACCTAAAATATTTCGTGTTACTTCCTTGCGTGAACACATTGTATAGTTTATAAAAGACGGTATACCGTAATAATAATTTATGTTATTTTTCGATTCGATTTTTCGCGAACATGAGCAAACTTTCAGCCGTCTCACTCATCTCAGTAGACGTGTTATTAATAATAGTGCGCAGGCGGAAAAGCAGAAACAAACGTACAGTGTCGTTAGCAAAAAAATAAAGATTTTTTATACTTGTCAAAAAAAAACGGTGTTTGATACATAAAACATGAACACCACAATGTTATGTTATAATAATATTATTATTAATATTATATTATTATCTCGCACATCCAGTAGTTTTTTCATACCTACGATGGCGTTTTAGATTTTGAGTGTGGCAAAGAATGGATTGGTTTTCACTTGATGTGTGTTTTAATTTTTTTTTTTCTCTCGTCTCTATGAAACCACAATAGCCTATTCATTATTAGTACTCCGATTTTTAAAGTCAATCATTTTTTTGATAGGTCCATGGCATTGTATTAAGCAACGTTTAAAATAAAACCTTAAAAATTACGGCCGACGTGTTTTTGACTAAATCAATTTCTTTTTTGACCATAATATTCAAAACAATGATCGGATTAAACTGAAAGTTCCGCATAATATTAAAATAAAAAATCGTGAATGTTTGATACAATAGTTTCAAGAGGAATCAATAATTTTTGAGCAAAGTATTGGAATTTTTTCGATAATTTTTTTTTTTAGTCGTTTAAATTAGGAAAGTTTTCGAAACTTGGTCTTACCTGTAACTTATTTTCGGAATAAACATTCGTAACTCACACAAATTTGTTATTATAAATTTGAATATTTATTAAATATGGTAAAACAAAATATAAAAAAATTTCAAAAAATTCTGCCCATTAGATTCTAAGATCGCAAGAAAAAGTATTGAAAAACTGTGTAATTTTGATCATAACAATTAAATTACTCAATGTTGTTGATACAAATATCGTTTTAACTCAACAATTAATGGTTAAAATGGTTTGAAATTTTCACACGTTATTTAAATTAATATTCATTATATGTGTGTATAACTTATGGAATTTTTGGACCGTTAATAGAAAAATTCTGAAAATAGAACATTCAATTACTCCGTGGTATTTGATATTTTTCGATGGGGTGGTTTTGGTATTATTTTAAAATAATTTTCTCATCATAATAAATTATTGTGATTTTAAACAGTTATGACGGTTTTAAACTGTTTTCACTCATTTTAATACAAACACATAATAAAATACTCTAATAATAAATTCTATTGTCACAGCACAATTTTTATATAGGTAAACTGAGTTCAATCAGATTCGTTATTTTCGTAAGGAATTCACGAATAATTACAGTTATATTATACAATGTCTAATTAAACCTTCCAAATCATTGACCCACAATATCAAACTACTCTGCTGGAGTTTGTTTGCGTACCACTGATATACCTGTTCCAAAAAATCATACATTAGTTGCGTATGATTTTATCAAACAATATGAGATCCCAAAAAGGACCCAAAAAAATAAAGGTTAACTTTTATCGTGAGAGTTGCTTATTGTTTTATCGCAAAACATAGTTGCCAAAGCATTACGTAATGTTATTATAGGTATTGGATTTGTTAAACTTTTTTTTTTGTACTTGAAAGTTTGATGTATTCATACAAATTTTTATTAATGATTACTACAAATGTTAAGGAAAATTTTGTGTTATTAATTTATACACTAGGCATTAATTTTTTGAGGCAACACATTTTTTATAAATATTTGTTTATAAATTTACTTATTTCTTATTGAAATATGTATTTGTATACTACTACGACTCATTGAGGCTAAGTTGATTACAATTATTTTACAATTAATGAATTCATTTTAGTTTATTCATTTGAATTGATCTCACCTTTGTTCAACTAAATGATACGCAAACAATGTATACGAATTTGTGTCAGGTAAGTATACTCAAACGATTTACGGCCAACTATCCACGTGGTCTTGACTCTTAAGTGATTCCATGTTTTTTCTTTTATTTTTTTTTAGGCATTTTTGCTGTTCCCGTTTGTTGTTGACGTGTGGTGAGCCGGTTGATCCGCTTTGGATAATCTATTTTTCACCGGTTCCCATCGACAGACGTGACACGTACCTCTCTATATAATTTACACCCAACACGTATATTATATTGTTATAAACCAATATTTATTATGTTCACACACCGCATTTCGATTATGTTTGCATTTTCTATTCTCGTGTCTTGGTATTGAGACGGGATTTTTTCTCCTATATAATGTACGCTTATCAACTGAAAATGATTTATTCGCCCTTTCAACGATCCATGTATAATGTATATATAGTATGTATTGATTTTTTTCCCCCACGTTTGTATATTTTATTTTAACGCTCACGCACGAGACCATTATTATGATCGTATACAACGTTCTACACTTAACTTGTATGTTTGACACAATTTTCTACACGAATAAAATATAGATAGTCAAATTGGAGAAGACGCCGAGTGACTCGGTCCCCTTACCGTCGACCAAATAGAATAAAATTCTGATTGTTTTTCTTAAATAAGTAATACTACGGCACAGAGGATGCACAAAATGTTTACGTAAAAGTCCATTTAGATTATATCAGTGACGTGCCGGCAGTCAAAGAAGTAGCCCATTTTGCTGACGACATTATATTGTGCGCCTCAAATGAATTAAATTTCACTGTAATCGACAAGTTACAGCAGCAAAAAGACTCGTCACGGCCTTGGTTTAAAGAATGGATAATATCTGTAGACAACCAAAAACCATTCTTTTTTGTCACAATTCTCACTCTAAAATTCAGCAAATTCGACAACACTCAGATTACTCGATTGAAATCAATCAAATACGTACCTCAGAGTTCAAATTGATCACACACTCAACTTTCCAAAATTACGTCAAAGAAGTAGTCGATAAAGATAAAATAGCATAAACTGTACTCTTCCCACTCATTAGTAATGAAAACTCTTTGTAAAAAAAGACAAAAATAAATCTATATAAAATTTAAATCAAACGATAATTCTGTACACGGTCATAGCATGGACTTCTAACTTATCAATTTCTAAAGTAAAACCAGATTAACTGTCTAATCCATACAAAAATAAGATTAAATGTCAATCTAAAATTAAGATAAGGTCGCTCTTATAAGCGGTCAACAGCTTTGTCTGTAGTTGTTGTTTGACGTCTTGTATTATGTACTCGCACATTTGAAATTAACTATAAAAAAAATTGCGAATCTAATAATGTACTCTGCAGCAAATCGAATAGGTTCTTAAAGTTCTATATTTAGCTAGAAATTAATAGAAATTGATTGGCATTTAAATTACGATTGAAATTTTACAATATTATTGTAAAACTATCTAATAACTAAAATTTAACCCAACAGTTTTTGAATGAGTACTTATTGACAAGTTTTTAACCATTTATGAGAAAAAACGCTTTGACGCTTGTATATTACCAAAGTTCATGCTGCTAAAGAAACAAAAAGTGCAAATCTATCAAATAAAATATTTCAACAATAATTATAATTTTTCAATTAATATATGATATTTGAATAAAAATACATTTTACCCATTTTATAAAAACGCTTGTGAAAACTTAAAGTTGTGATTTTAGGAGATTTCGAATATTTAGCTTTTTTGAAACACAACTCACTCGAAGACTGAAAAACATTTAAAAAGAAATAATATATTTTAATCGGAGTATATGTAAACTCTCGTTCCAAATAGCCTTTTTTAGAAGGATCGTGTGAAAGTCGGAGGAATTTTACTACCCAAAAACGTGTTCACGGAAAAAAAAAACATTGTCGTATAAAAACAATAATATGTCCGCATATTTTGCTATTGGAGCTTAACATAATATTCTTTTTGATTAAGGTGTATTATTTTTATTATGTGTATATTTTAATTATTTTATTAATAAAAAACCTGTATACATTAAGTTCGCAGCCATCCCATCGCGCGATCAAAGAATTGCACTACGTCGAGTCTGGAACACCCTTTGTTGTTACGATCGTCACGGGAATTCACGATCACTCGAAGTTGTGCTGCCGTACCGAACGATAATAATACAACGACTCGTTGTTACCATATTTTACCCTTTCGATCATCCGCCACCCTTTCCCGTACCACTTACCTACCCCTAATTTGTGATCGTAAAACGTTCCCTCGACGTGTCGGTTACTCCACCCTCGTGCAAGGATTTTCGTCCAATAGACTCACACGAGGGAATGAAGGGGATGAAATGTGGGTACAAATAAACCGAATGAATTTAACACTACTGACAACAGATGAACACATTGTTCATCGTATTTATTTCGAACTAATAATGTGTACACTTTGAAGTGGATCAAATTTTGTTTTGAAGCTTTTTGAACATTTTAATTTGTGCCTGACGACACGACTATGTAAAGATGAAGGGTTTTGGAAACGTAAAAGAAAAAAAAAATGTATATAAGAAATTTATAAATATAGTGCTTTAATGAGTTTTATAATTCATTCACTATTGTAGATATCTACTTTTACTTTGATTGCGATTCATTAATAATATGTAAACATGATCAGTTTTTCCTGCTTTTTCATATTATTGGTCTGGCACAAAAACAACAATAATTATCAACTTCTATGAACTAGAAAAGTTTTTGTGCGCGTTAAATATCCAGTTAACGCTAGTATACTTAACTCCAGTATAGCTCTAGTTAATTGTCGATACATCCCTATTTTAGTATTTTGTAAGGTCCAATCTTTATTTTAGATGTTATGATCAAAAAAATCTAAATCAATGAGGAAAAAACACGTTTTCCGTAATTATTTGTTTTCCCCTTAAGAAATACACAGCCGCCCGAAATGACGAGTTTTACGACAAAATAACAACCTAAAATTGACTATAAACCAAAATTGTGTAAACCAGTTTCCTAAATTGTTTAACCACTAATATGTAAAACTATCTTGTTTAGATTGTATTAAAGTTTCGAGACTTAAACGTAAAAACTAGAGGTTTTATGGAACAATAACTGCATAAAACTAAAAAATTCAAAAATTTCAAAGTTCTATAATTCCCTTAAAAATGTTCAAAATCGTTTAAATATTAAGCAGTAAACTCGTGAAACCCTTTTTAATGACACATATATATTTCAAGTCGAACGGAGCACTTTTGGGAATTTGACCGTTTTCGTCTCTTCCTTAGAACTTAAAAAATAATCAAACATTTTAAAAATGCTTCAAATATAGTACTATCTTGGATTCATTATCTATCTATAAAGGTTTCATACGTTAAAATTGGTACTATCTTTTGAGATATCGTACGTTAAAACCAAAGCATTTTTTCTACTAGAAAAAGTAATTACGAAAACCGAAAAAAAAAAATCTAAATCGACGTGTAAAAACACGTTTACCGTAATTATTTGTCCCTCCCATAAGAAATACACGGCCGCCCAAAATAACGAAAATTTAAAAGTTCCATAACTCCCTCTAAAATGATCAAAATCGACTGAAATTTCAGTGATATATAAAAGTATCAAGTCGATCAGAGCAATTCGAAAAATTGGCCCGTTTTTTGTTTTCCTCAGAACTTCAAAAATAATCAAAATTTCAAAAAAAGCTTCAAATAAAGTACCATTTCGGATCCATTATCTATCTATAAAGGTTTCATACGTTAAAATTGGTACAGGTTTTCTACAAGAACTATTGATCACAGAAAAAAAAAAAACATCATTGTAAAACCAATACAATCTTCGCTAACGCTCAGAATCTAAAAGTAAGATTTGACGAACTGAAAAAAAAACCGTTTTCCAAAAGAGAACGACGGCACTGCAGGAAACGGCAAAAGATACGCAGTACCTATCGACAACGGTAACGAAAAACTAGACGGCAACAGCCGAGTCCATTAACCACACGTCCATTACTGACCCCGAGGGGTAACGTAACGCGCTTTTGCGGTCGTTAGTCGTTCGACTTACAGCAGCCGTTAGGCAAATCTAAAATATCGTGAAAAAAAATACGTCCGGTAGTGACGCGGACAAATAGATCGCGACGAAGGTGCCCTCGTAAAAAAAATAAAAATTTTTTATCAAAAACCACTTGCGAAAACGACGATAAAAAATATCCTCTCTCGAAGGCACTTGGTCGTATATGTTTGACTTACGACGGAGTGCCAAAACGCATTACTCGCGCGCGGTTCCTATAGCGTTTTTATAGGTCCGAAAAAAAGCAAAAAAAAAAAATGGTCTACTTTTTCTCGTCCACAGGAATAAAATATTTGATGTGCGTACTGTAAAAACTAATATTACATTTTTAAATAATATATAGCGTTTTAATGCAAACCGACAAACGAGCGAATGTTCGTACGATCTTTGGAATGATATGGACAGAGAGAGAGAAAAAGAAACATTTTTTTTTTTTTTTTTAACATATCGAATTTATTGAACTTCTATCGGAACCCTTTTTTTTTTTTCTTGAGACTCAGTGTAGCAAATAGAGAATGTATTTGTTTTAATAGCATGGTGTGTTTGAGTTTTTTTTATCGTTATGAATCCACGATGCCTTCTTCGAAATTGTTTCGATGGTTCGATCTTTACGTTTTTTACAGACTATCCGGTGTTTTGCCGATTTTTCTATATTAAGTCTATTTTTCTATAATCCGACCTATTGGGGCATTACAAAAATTACATTTTCAAGATGTTCAATACTAAAAAGTGATGGCCAAAAACCACTGCAAAAACTTTGAAGAGAACCCGGTAAAAATAACGGAAAACGTGATTTTCACAAAATTGATTTTGTCATTACTTGTTTGGCAATCAAAATATTATGGTTCAAAATACTTAAAATGTTCACACAATGTTTGAACGAGTAAAATACGAGTCTTTTTCAAAAATCAAGATTTCTTAAGCTGAATTATACTGAACTTCTAAAAATTTCAATTCTTGTTGTTTTAATTCAATATTAACTATTATTTTTCTGAGAAAGTTATAAAAATTTAATATGAGGTCTGCAACATGATATAGTTCTATTTTTGTGACTAGTAAATTTCTTAAATCGTTTTATTGATTTTCTTTCTGTCGTTTAAAGTAAAAAATTGACAAAAATGTCATATACCATCTGTGCTTTATTATGGGTGAAAAACTCGTAACTAACACAATTTATTATCTATACACATAAAAGCCAAATACCACTGACTGACTGACTCACTCACTCACTCACTCACTAAACAACGCACAGCCAAAACTACCGAACGGATTTATTTGAAATTTTCAGGAAATGTACTTATTACTATGTGTAGGCGCACTAAGATAGGATTTTTCGAAATTCGCATTTTAAAGGGTAAAAAGAGCTTAAAATAGTTAGGCGTACGGCAGCGTACGGGTCCGCAAATACGGACATTTTAGCCCACCGCGGTACCAGGGACCCATGATCCGCATGACGCGGCACGCAACACGTGTTTGTGGCCACGTGGTGCACTTGAAACGCAAACGTCGGCTTCATGGGACCCTGGTACCAAAAATTGATAATTTTGCGGAGCGATGGGCTATATTTATTGATTAAATTATAATATTATAATATTCTATGGTTATAAATATACTGTATATATATGGTAGGGTTTAGGATGCGGCCGGATTTACTGACGAACGAACATGCTGTCGACATAAAATTTCACCCATCGGCGGCATTCGGTGTTAAATTTCATTTCAATCCCATTGGCCACTTTCGACGGGACGGCGGGGTGACAGTGCACATGTAATTTGAAAGATTTTTTCCCCCGAGTCACTGTTGTGGTCGCCCTAAATCCGGCCCTGCGCACGTACCCATGTTTCACTTATTATATATATATACAATATTTGTGTGTATAAAGGAGAGTGTACTTTACCCGGGGACCTTTTTTCGATGTAATAGTGTATAATAGATACGCAGTATTGTCGTTACTGGTTATAGGAGAAACAATTATATAGTAGAAATTAGTACTTAATTATTATTGGTTGCCACCGGTTGTTCGGGCAGACCAGGTACAAAAACTTGCGTCAAATCGAATTTTTGAACACGGCCTACCGAGGTGGTACTTTGTCCGCGAACCAGGGTGGCCGAGTCGCGCTTACTGCAGCGATTACACCCAAAAGTACTCGAACAAACACGATTTTTTTTTTTACGAATTATCATTTTTTACGGGCAGCGAAGTGCGCGGGATCAGCTAGTACTATATTATTTATGATTTTTAATTTTCAATTGTTTGCGTATAACAATTGTTCCAAAACAATCCACTCAATAGTTTCCAAAAGCATGAAAAATGTTATTAATAAAATGATAAAATTTTGTAAAATTAGTGGCTTAATGTTTTTTCATTGATATTTTACAAATTATTGAAGATTACCGTAACAACGTTGTTATAGCTCTAAACTCTTTGAATAATAATTGTTCAAAACACTTGAAATTTACATATAGTTTTTACGCGTTTGTAGTTTGAAAAACGCATGGTTGATATAATATATTTAAATTTATTTTCATTAATTATGAGATAATTATAAAGTATAAAGTCTTTAAACAGGTTTTGTATATTTAGAGCGTTCATTTTCAGTTATAACGCTCAAATCTTTGACTTAAGGTTAAAAACATAATTTGCTTGATAATAATTAAAATTTTAAGAAATCAGATCAAACAATTTTGCTATTAGTCGTATAAATATATGGAATTCGCAACATTTTGGATTACAAATTTATATTTTAAAGAAAAAAATTTATATCTTAAATTTACATTTTTAAGATTAGAAAATTCCTCATATTATTGGGACTCAAATGCTGTATCTTCATTTTGAAGAAAATCATACAAGGTAATTTAGAGTGAGGACTCAAAAACAAACGCCGTATTGAGCTAATATAATGAAATTACGTAAGATTGTGTTGTAAGCGGTTAAATAGTATACAACAACTCATCAAATAACTGTCAAAATGATTTGAAATACTTAGGTGTGCAAAGTTTAAATTAATATTTTTAAAGTCTTTGTTAAAATTTCGGAATTTCTAAAACATCTTTACGAACGTTTAAATCATAAAACATTCAATTACTTGGTGGTTTATACATTAGTAATCTAAATTTAAAATATTTTTCCCAATTGGTTAAAATTTTAAATTTCATAAAATATCGACATTAATAAATTATAAGATCTCAATATTCTAGCATTATGATGATTAACTGTAAGTTTTTATATTTTTAAATATATAAAATCATCACTTTCATTTACTACTTAAGTCTATATTTAAATTGTAAACTGAGCTCACTTAGAATTGCTTTTTTTTTTTTTTGTGTAAACCACATAATATTATAATTGTTTACGAGTTCAATAAAAATTTTTAACTTAAACTTCCAAACTATAGTTACTAAATTAGAACAGTGGCCAACTGTAAAGTCGAAGTCACTATTTAATCGAGCCCTTCTACAAACTTTAACTATAATTTGTTAACAGTACGCAAATAGTTTCACAAGACGCAGTAAAAAAATTGATAGGTACTTTTAAATTGATTGTTTTACCGCTAATTTTTTCGTGAGAATGTGTAATAAACACCATGTTATGAACACATTTTATTTAATACTCATTGTATACTGTATTCAATATCGTGGATTCACAGACGAACAAATGTACAGCTTTACTTTGATTTATTATTGTGTTTTCTTTTCCTCTAAAGCAGATTGTAAACACCAAAGTGTATTATGATTGAGTTTATAACCATTAATCAAAACAATTATAACAATAAACTGAATTTGTATTTTTTACATTCTATCAATAAAGTAGTGCTTTATTGATTCCACGGCAACACCCATAATGTTTACGCAATAAAACAGTTTATCAGCTGTGGTACTCATTTACCTACGCTTTGGAGTAAAAATAAATTTATATAGAGTTTTAAACGAACAAAATCATTTTATCAATTTTGTGTTGTCAATTTTGAATATAAATTATTGTTTTTATACATTTTATTTAAGTACAATACTAAAATCTTACTTAGTGTTGAATAGTTTTTTTTTTTTTTTTTTTTTTAGGCCTTAATTTTTTTTTTCTTTTTTTTTTAATTTAATTTTTAAAATTTACCAAATTTTTTTTTTTTTTTTTTTTTTTTTTTTTTGTAGGCCGTCATGTTATTATTCCGTTATTTTAAAATCGAATTTATAAAATTCACACGATAGTTTGTTTGATTTGACTTATAATGGATTAGATTTTTTTTAATCGTAATAAAATTTATCGGTCATATAGGGGAAGCATAAAACGGCACAAATCTACTTGGCATCCCGGGCCAGTTGCCACCCCTGGCCGTCTGATACCTACGGCGCTGGAAAAACTAGCTTATATTATACAATTAAGGTCGATAAATTCTAGGTTTGACATTTTGTGTTTAACGTTGCACCGCTTCTGGCGTGAACAAACGACATTAAAGTGCTACAAATGTTTTTGATGACCTTAACACTTGCTCCCACCTTATATTGACCACATTCATTTGTATTGCGTAAATACGTCTTTAATCCTTTTAAACTGGAAGAACTACTCTCTGGAGTGGCAGTTCATGTGAGTCACGCTCATTTTTAATAGAAAATGAATATTTCGATAAATGTCTTTATTACTATTTTGTAACGCTTCTAACCCGTTTTCAGTAATTTTCTTTCTACTGGGGGCTTATTTCGTTTTTCAAATTTTGAGTTCAGCTAGAATATTGTTGCATATCGATTGCAGGAGAATGAACATAAATCAACTAAGTGCTGAAATTATTTTCTGCCTTCGTTGGAAAATTTTTTATTTATCAAAACAAATATATATATTACTATCCATAATTTATAATTTGGAAACAACAATAAAAAAAAAATAAAGTCAATCTTGAGACTTAGCGGGATCAAACCCGATAACCCCCCCCCCCTCCGTAAATATACGACTGTCTCGAATACTTTAGCAGATTAAATTTTTACATCGAAGTATTTCTATATTGTGTCACTATATTATTTACTCTGATCGTGTCACCCCAGCTGTGCGGAAAGATAGTAACTCGAAATAATCGTTCACTTGGGCTCGGTGGCATAGTACTGCGTAAACCAACGATTAATAATCCCTCCCACCGCCCGTCGTTATACGGCTCACTCGCTAACGGACACACACTGCAGTCGATGATGAAAGCCGCGTGAAATTGGCCGACACGAAACAGAAACTAACAATAATTATCGTTGTTTGCGGGATGGGTTTTTAAAAACGGACAACAGACGAACGGTCGTGCGGAAGTGTGCGGGACCCTTCGTCGGGGACGAACGACTGCCGGGGAGAGAGAAAAAAAAGGGTCGTAGAAACACCGGGGGTGGTAGGCGGCGCTTCTCCGGACACGGACGGAGCGGGGACGACCCTGTTTTTCGGGCCACCGTTGCACCCGGGTCTCCGGCGGCAGACAGCCAGTCGCCGCGCGCCCTCCACAAAGACCTCAACGCTGGTCACCGTCGCGTCGTAACCACGATTCGTTTTTGCGGTTCGAGTAAATAAATGTTCGAATAACATACGAAAAACGTAAATTTCTTCAACGGTCGGAGCCGATTTTTTTTTTTTTTTTCTTCAATTTGCGAAATGTTTTGAACGTCGTCGGAGACTGGGAAAAAAAAAAAAAAAAAAAAAGATAATAATAATATTATTATTATAAATTTCGCCGACCACGTATGATGGACGGTCCTCGCGGCACGCCCGCGGTCACGGCGATGACCGCGTGCAAGAAGACGATGTCCCGGTCGTTCCTGATCGACTCGCTCATCGGTGGCGCGAAACGTCCGACACCCGCCGTCCTGCAGGCCTCCGCGGTGCCGTACCATCCGCAGCTCAACGAGTACATTCAGTTTTTGAACAGGGCGGCCGCGGCGTACCAGTCGTCGTCGTTGTCGTCGTCGTCGTTGTCGTTGTCGTTGTCGCCTCCGTCGTCGGCCCTCGCGTTTCCGACTGCCGCGGCCGTCCCGGGCCCGCGCCTTTTCGGTTACCATCCGTACGGCGGGGACTTTGGCGCGCACCACCATCACCACCGCCGCCACCGCGAAGATCATCAGCACCTCCAACGGGACGCGGACCGTTTTCAGCACCTCCAGCGGTCGTCGCCGCCGAGCGCGGTGAAACCGGAGCGCGACGACAAAGACGCGACGCAAACGTTGGGACGCCTTCACGGCGTGCTGCAGCAGACCAAGAGTTTCGCAAAAAAAAGAAAAGCGGACCACGATGACGTCCCGGGAGCTTGCGATCCGGGTAAGTGCCGAATGGCAAACGATTCTACAGTATAAAAACACGTTCTGTGTTCCGAAATCGATTTTTTGGATACAGAAACATTTGCAATAATTAGTTACCTATAGCTATATAGAAAACGCATTTTTAACGTTTAGGAATCCAATCGATAAGCGTATTACGAAGTTGAAAAATAATTGCAGCGAATGAAAAACGTTTAAAATAACGTGTATTAAATTGTTCTGTATGGATCCCTTTCAATACCGGTTTTTCAATGTCTTTGAATACCTAATTTCAAATAAACATCACAACATTATGTCATACAAAACAACATATCACCACTAGACAATAAGTTTAATGAATTTCACAAGCATACAAAATAAATATCTATCAAACTAAAAAAAAAAAAACTGAACCTTTAAATACTAGTTCTAAAACATGTTATAACAAAATTTTTAAATTATAGATGAAAGTAAATTTCCCAAAACTCATTTAAATTCAGACGAATGTATAGGTAATAACGTGTACTTCTCCAACAAGATGAGATCTAAGAGTTCACTGTAGAACTTACTGGTATAGTTTGTAAAGAAGAAATACAAATTTTAAACGCCTATTATTCAAGGGTTGTATACTATACACCACTATGGTTGGATTTCAACACCACAAATGTAAGACTAAAGAAATTTACAAATATCGGATAACGCAACGATTTAATGAATAAAAAAAATTTAAAACTCGCTTCGCTCAGAATCTAAAAGAACATATACATCTACTAAGGCAAAAAAAACTTTTTTTGCCGGTTTGAAACAAATTATAGGTATCTTCTATTATATTTTGATATTTAATATTCTTTGAGGTAAGATAAAATAAAAAAATTATTGAGGTAAACTATCTAGATACATAATACTCGTATGGTCTGGAAACCGTCTAAAAATGGTTGAAAATCCCGTTCTGACTTTTTGGCTGTTCCCTCGTTACACAATTTCTTTTATAAATATATTTCATAAGTGGTATGAACTTAACAAATAGGTACCTTAACAAAATTAATATATCTTAAAAAAATTTTAATTGTATACCATACGTAACATTAACTATTCTTTGTTTCAATATCTTCTTATTTAATATATTCTTTTCAACAAAAATAAATAATTATGGAGAAAATTTAATCGAAAAAATTATTAGTGACACATCAAAATTCTCACAGTTTTATTAATTTTTTAACAATGCTTCAGCTTGATAAATTATATCAGATATTGTTAAAGTTGTTTTAATAATTATTGCTATAAATTTTATATTATAAAATATAAATGGTTAATGTTAAAAAAATATATTTACAGTATTGATTCACATTCAATTATAATTATCTTGGCAAAATAAATAACTTTTACAACTTTTAGTTTTTTTGAACTTTAGATACAGGTATGGTTTATTGGATTAATTTGTTCAACTTAAAATATTACTTTAAATGAGATAAATTTAATTTTCAGAAATAGACCAAAGAAACTTATACGTAAGGCCAAATAACATTTTGAAATGATACATAATATAGTAGATAAAATAAAAGCATTAAAATTACTACACATTTGTTAACATAAAAATATTTTAATTTTCAAATTATTTTATTCAGTTGCGTATTCATTCAAATTATACACCTACCTTCAATACTCTCTAACGTGATAAATATAAAATATTATGTCACAAATTTCCATTTTACAATGTGTGTAACACTGTATAATTTATTGTTTTAAATAGTTTAGCAACATTTAATTCGACTCTAATTTAAAGAACAAAATGGATACAAGTTTTAATATTTTTCTTGTCTTCCAACATATTTTTATACAAATAGAAAAATAAAATTTTTGAAATAAAAACAATTCAATTCAATTTTCCTTAAATTAAAATTAAAAATATTTGTACAAAGAGAAAAAAAAAAATAGAATGCGACTAATTGAGTTATGTGCGTTGGATTCAAAGAATTTGAGTTTAATAAAACATTTTCACTATTTTAAAATAAAATATTATAATGTTTTTTATAGTTTTATACGTATTACAAAATACACTATAGAGACGTTACATACAATTTACCGCAATTCGTTTATTTTTAAGTATTTTTTGTTTAATTTCTTGAATAAGAATTAGTTATATTAGTTTCGCATTTTGTATTATTATTCATCTTGTCGTCAATTTATAAAATAAGGTTATTGAATAACGTTGGTTTTTTAGCGTATTACATTATTTAAGTCCATAGAATATTACATTTCCAGAAATAAACGTTGCTTTGCTATTTTTAAATAGAATACAATAAATACTTTGATACCTCCGTTAAGAAAGTTTAAATAATTGAAATGTATGAAATAACTGTGAATATTACAGGAAATTACAATCATCCACAATATAAACACGATAATTGATAATTTTCACACTCTCATAAAACAATTGTTTTATTTTGTCACGACTTTTTTCGGTCTGGTTATTCTATTATTTGATAGTTATTATTGTGAGCAATCCTTTAAGAGTGGTATGCATTACCTAGGTAAATTATATCTCATTAAAACCTCCAAACCAATTCACCTAAAAGCCAATAAAATGTACAACAACTTGTTGATGACGAACGACGTAAAATAAATTTCCAATCTTAACCATAAGTGGTAGAAAATCTTTTTATATTTTTGTCGTAAATAGGCGTATTGTACATTTAAATATGCAAAATGTTGAATACAATTGATTTAGGTACATTAATTATATATATATATATATATATATATATATATCTTTATTTAGCATGCACCAACACTAACGATTTAAATAAGGACTCTCAACAAAATTTTCATTTAATTCATAATTCATAATTTGCTAAATGAAATAATATATTTTATAGTGTTGCTCTTCTTATTATTGTTTATTGCATTTGATAACAATAGAATGTTCATACAAACATTTAAAATGATGAACAAGAGCATAATTATTTGGCTCCGACATAACCTAATATAAATAGTATTAAAACACATGCGTTCAATCCGTTTGATTTATAATGCACCTACTATAAATTATTTCATAAACTAAAAATAAAAAATTTTTAATTGCTTATTACAAATATTATACAATATCATAACCATCCATATTTCTATATACTTATTCATTTTGATATCAATCGAGACGTTGACTATTTCCTAGTGTAGCGATGCTCAGTTCACTTGTTCTTTGGGTTATCTCTTATATTAAAATTGTATACAACACGGTATATGCTTAATGGTTTTTTCTTTATATAGTATTATACATTTGTTTTACGTCTTAACATAACTCGTCTTTTCCTCTTGGCAGACATTGTGCTTTTTTATTGATATAAATAACATTGTTAATTATATATTTTATTATTATATTATATATTATTAATAATAATATCTTGTCTAGACTAGTACACGAAATTACGTTTTAAATGCGTAGAAACTACGAATGATACTAAAGACGATTGTCGAGTACCTACATACTCGACAGTGTAGATACCATTTCCTTATTTTATATTTATATCGTCAGGCATTAACAAGAGGTACTGAACAGTTCTAATCTATATAGTGGCATGCCACGTGCCGGAAATAAGTACGTAAATGCCATTTAGATAACGATAATATTTGGTGGTCGTCAAAAATTACTAATCTTGTTAATTTAGACGAAACAGATAATGTTTAAAGTCGTCAAAAACTGAAAATCACTAAAATAAGTACTAAAATATGTATTTATTTACCAAATATGTAAAAATATGTATTTATACCAAAAAATGTAAAAATATGTAAAATAAAATTGGGCTTATTTTAATAAGAATGATCTGAATCGTGCATATTTTTTATCAGATTAAAAATATCTCATTCCAATAAAAATATGTATTTACAATAAAATCCGTTCCCTAATTATTATCTTTGAAATATAAAAGAATTTTGACATTGTAAGTGAAATGGTTTTTTGTGAAAAATTTTATCTCGCAATAGGGGCGAGCATTTTATTTTGTAGTCTTACTGAGTGTTCAATGTGTACGGAAACTACAGTAAAGTTTATACCTACACGAAAACAAACGAAATTGTCTGATGGATAACACTGTAAAGAGCGATAAGTAAAAATGATGATTACCTTACCAAATGGTCTGACGTTATCGAAACTATTATTTTATTCACATTACCAATTTGGAGCTCTAAGCACAAGGTTGAATACCCTGTGTAAATGAATCCCATAGCTTAAACGATTTGTACATAAAAAATAAATCAAACAGATGGACAGTCAATGAAAAAAAAAACTTTTATAATGAGAATAACAATGTTGACAGAGTAAATAAATTATAGTATAACATATAAACATAAAATGTACGATTATATATTATGAAAAGATACAAAATATATTGTATTATTATAACATAAGATATTAGACTTTTTAAATAAAGCTGAATTTTGTTAATTTATAAATATATATATATATATTTTTACTTATCAACTTGTGTATTAAAATGTTTAACATTCTGATAATATCAAACTGATTATCAATAACTAACGTCTTTTGCGGTTCACGCATTTACGGCAGAAGCGTATTTATGGGTGAAGGGATGACGGGGTTTGACCCACTATTCCCCACGAGCTTCTTATAGCATGGTAAATTTCATGCTAATACCTGAAAAAACTGTATAGAATATTTTCGTTTGGTTTATCATGCATAAAATCTACGATTTAGTTAGTTTCTGACAGTGGTTATTATATTTTTTCTTTTACATTTTATCCCAACCAGACACAAAATGTTTACAACTTTTATACAAAAAAGTACGATACAAATAAAGTTTTAAAAGTTTATTCAACGTACTTACATGAAAAATTAAAAATTTTATACATATACAATATAAGTGGGGTGTGAGGCAAAGCCCCCACGGCTCTGTGGTTCAAAACTATTATTTTTCTCAACCCCAACTTTTCAACTTTTCAAAATACGCCACTAGTTGACGGTAGCTCAGAGAAGGTATATGACAGCTTGAAACTTGAACTTAAATCTAAAATATCTTAAAACACTTACCTTAGCCACGCTTTTGCTATACATTTTATCAGAACCGTTCTAAACAATTCAATTTCATTCGAAGCGTTAAACACGCTACGACTACAAACTATTTCTAGTCAAACTTTTTCCATAAAATTTGAAAAAATTTTTTACAGCATTTTGTAAAGTTTTTATAAATCCCAACGGTAAAATAATTTTGTTCGTTTTAATTCAGACTTTTTTTGTAAAGCAGTTGGTTGTAAATACGACTAGTACGTTGTAGTTTCTTCATGTGGAAAATCTAAAGATTCCGCCAATGGCTCCATAACATTGGAGTATTTTTGAAGAAAAGTTGTTCCCTAAGAAGTAAATCTCACTGTTTCACTTATTATTTAAATAACTGTTTGTTTTTAATGTCGGCACTCCGCACTTGTAGGTTGTTACATCTAGGTATTTCATTATCAATAAAAAAATGTATAATATATACCTGTATTATGAAGTTATTATAGGAATCGACATAACATGTCCCTATTCCTGAAAAAGAAAAGGACTCCACGTTTTTAGGCTTAAGTTTCTAGAAAAATGAATCAATTCTAGAAATCGTTCCTTTCAGAACTCGGTTCATTAACAACACTGCAGGTTTCTAACTTTACGTAACTATAACTAATCTAAAGTATCCGCGTCTTGTCCCCAGAACTCATCGGCGGCGGTGCCTCAAAACCGAAGCGGAAAAACAGTGCCGGCAGCGACACGGACTCCGGAAGCTCAAAGAGGATCCGGACCGCGTTCACCAGTAACCAGCTGCTGGAACTGGAAAGAGAGTTCGCCAACAACATGTACCTGTCGCGGCTCCGGCGCATCGAAATCGCCAACTGTCTGCTGCTGTCCGAGAAGCAGGTGAAGATCTGGTTCCAGAACAGACGGGTCAAGCACAAGAAGGAGGACGGTACGCCATCGATGACCGCGTCGTGTGACTGCGGCTGTCCAAAAGCTAGTCACCTGCAACGGTCGTCCGACGACCGTTATCGATCCGACGACGACCACGACCAGCGGTGCGATTGAACGGCGTGGCATTCCCACGTGCGGTCAGCTACCACGTATCGCGGTAGAAAGCGTTCGTTTATAATTTAGATTTTTAGGTGAGACCAATTATTATCACGTAATATTAAGCACATCCGAGACGCGGAACTCAATGTACTTTTAAAAAATCATTAAAATTTTTATTAATTTTTTTTATTTTTGGAAACTCAAACTAAGCACATATGAGCTCAGTTTGTGACGCGCTTTGTTTTAACGACGCGAAATCGACGTGTTTGTAACTTTAAACGAGGCAGATCTCGCCAACGTCGTAGTTAGAACCGCGCAAACCATACAAATATTGTCTAAATTTTTTAATTTTACAAACTATAATGTCTGCGTTCAATGTGGGCGACTATAATATTATTATCACAATTAAAATATTTATTTTTCAATTGTTTTTTATGATGAGTTAAAAAAAAATTTATTATTTTAATAAACAAAATTAGTTAACTAAACTGCAGTGTTTGCCTATGTCATTTGTGCAATTTCCATAAAAAATTTAGCCGTAACAATTGGTCTATTATTAGATTCTTTAACTAAGCTCTAGAATTAAAAATAGTGAAAACAGCTTAAAATTGTCATAGTTGTTTGGAATCATAATATTTTTATCATGAGAATATTAATATCAACTAATATAAAACTTATCAAATACCGCAGTGTACCTAATTGAATGTTCTTTGTTTAGAATTTACTAAAAATAGTAATCAAAATTTCGAAAATCAAACTTACGTATCAAGAATACAATGTTTGAAAGTTACAAAAAATTAGAATCATTCTTTGAGCGTTTATTACAGTTTAATAGTATCAATTTCACTAAAAAAGTAATCAACTACGAAACAATTCATAACCTGTAAATTATAAGGTATTAAATTTTATTTTTGTTTTTAAATTAATTAATTAATTGTATTAACAATCAAATTTTACTGTTGATCTTTAGTTAGTTTTTAGAAAATGGAAAGTTTAGCATAATTTCAAGGTATTATTTTTGAAATGTTAACAAATTAATTATTTTTAGTTATTAGAATCAACACTAAATCTCAAAAACCTTTTTGTAACTACAATCAAATTCACCAAATTTAGTTGACCTTTATTTTAAAAATTAGAATAAATGTTCTTTACAGCATTATCAACGCCTTTTAATAGAAAATCAACTAATATAGGTTTATCTAATTCAATTTTTGTAAATTACATACATTTGTACAAGGAAAAAAAAACATCAATGCACATATTTTGTGAGTAAAAAAAATATGTTTTTTAGTTAAAATATTTTTAAGACTGTAATAAAGGTATCTAATTCAATATATTTAAAGTTAAAAAATGCGTTTGATTTTTCGTACTGTAGGCAAAACGGTAAAAAATTTAAAGAAATTAAATTTGTTTTTTTATAACTATTTCAGAAAAAAAACTTTTTACAGTAACAAAAACCGTCAATAAGTTTTGTAAACAATTTGTTAAATGGAAAATAAGTGTAATTTTAGCATTAGAGAAAAAAAAAATTCAAAAATCCACAACGTATTTAATTTGTATTTACAAAATGTTTATAAAAACAAATAGATAATTTAATCAGTGCAATTTAGTTAAATGCAAATTGCAAAGTATCATTTTATTTGCAGGTAGAGAGAACTATTTCAATTTAAAAATGTATAGTGTAAACTGATTCGAAAAATGAAGTATTATTTTTTAATTAAATTTGTAAGCACATGGATTGCTTACGAAAAATAATATTCTCAGCAATTTCAGTTAGTCAGCAAGTACGAAAAGTTGTAAACTGGATGTTCTTCATTTGACTTCAAAATAATCAAAAAGTTTTTGAACTTTTACTATGTTTCAACTTGAACAATTCATAAGACGAAAAGTTACGATGTAGAAACGTATTTATGTCTTAACTGCGTAAATGAATTTTCAATTGTTTTCAACCACATCAAGGTAAATAGGATTCCTATATTGTTAGAAAGTTTTGTGACTTTAAACTGATTAATACATTTTGCAAATTTAATCAAAGGACAACAGCAAAAATGCACAAAATCGGAATTTTCAAAGTTTTGAAAATTGTTCGATTATGGTTGAAATAAGTAAACGTATTCTGTGTGTTTTAGTTTTGCACATTTGAATAATTTGTGAAAATTTTTTGTCGATCGAAGCATTGATTACTATTTCTTTTTTGTATCATTGGTATCTCAAATAAAAATGAACTTCAACAAATTCCAAAAAACAAAATACCATTTAGAGATATTTACCTAATTTTAATGGTAAAATATTTGTAAAGATACCAATTCTACACTTAGCTCAAAGTTTTTCAAAAACACTTGAAACTTGGACCAAAGCAGTATCTTACTTTTTATTTTGAAATTTTTTTTATCAGATAGAAAACTTTGTTTTTCATTACATATCATAATTTAAATTTTTATATGACAAATTTTTGTAAGTTACGAATTTTTTTTTAAAAATAAATCAAAGGTAAGAACTAAGAACAATCGATCGGAACAAGTTTTCAATGTTAACAACATTGTATGTCCCAAGTTCGCGATTGATTTACGTTACCTACCAACGATATGAGTAGTGTAATTTTGAATGAACATATTTATAGTATTTATTTATATATTATGGAACAATAAAGGTTGAATGGTTTTCTGTTATGTACTTATACAAAATGTAATTTTATACTTATGTATATATAATTATGTATATATTTTTTTGGTTCATACTTTAATCATTTTAGTTTTTGGTTGTCACACGATTATTCTCAATTTAAATTTTACAAATGTTTTGTATTCGTGTACAAAGAGGCTAAAATATGCCAATATGATCTTGATTGAATATTTAATTTTCTTCTCATTGTCCGTTTATCTATGTTTAGGGTTACACCAACATTATATTGCATAATATGGTTACAACAGTTTCTATTTTATAAATTAGTTTAATTATTTGCAATTATTATTTGTATTATTAATCATAATAAAGTACCATCAGTATCCAATGATCTAATAAACACATGAATAATATACCTAAAGTATGTTATTTTAAACATCTGATGTGGACAATTGTGGTTAACAAGTTGACCGCTTTGAGTATTAAATGTAACCCTCACTGATACTTTACGTAAAGTTTCATGGGAATTCATCATACTTACTTATTTTGCTTTGAGAGTTATAAAAGATTCTCACTAGTTTCATTTCATTCTCTTTAAGAGTTAAATATTCTTCTTGATTCAAACGTCACAACAAATTTTCAATAAAGAACGTTATTGTTGTCCAATAATATATTTTGGGAACACAATAGAATCTTTTAAAACTAATGTTATGTACTTTCCTTTAGAGTGTATTTATATACAATTTAAAATTGTCGTATTGAAGAAAAAAAAAATTATAAAAATAACATTTATGAATTACTCAGACGTTTAAAAATGGCAAAACTAAAATAGTTTCATGATTATTATTCGTTATAAAATTCAGTAACATACAATCAAAATAATCACTATAAAAATCGAAAAATAATTCATTTATATACGAGTATCACTTATATAAATACATAATAGGTCAATGGAACAATGCTGAATACTCGTGCTACATATCATTAGAAAATTATTTTAAAAAAATGTACTAATTAATTAAAAATAAATTTATAATCAGTAATTCTTTTTTTATTATAAATTTACTTTAAAGGAGTAAATTCGAGGACCAGACGTTGTGTGTTAAGTTATTATTTCATATTGGTACTTTAATCGGTGTTTTTCTGGTTAAATGTAGTACAAATTATATTTTATGACAAAATAAGTTTATAATAATAGAAAATATTACACATGCAACTTTGTTTACATAAAATATAAATTATTATCGGAGAAAAACAGGTATATTAATTCATCAATATTCTATTGGAAGAATAACTAACCGTAATGTTTGGACTATGGATTTGTAAGTATGAAGTTCAATGACTCATATGACTTGAGAGGCCTGAAAAAAACAATATTTTATTAATTATTACTTTCCTAAAATAAAATTAGGCCACGAGTAAACGGACCAAAATTATAAATATGTTATCACGATAGAATTTTACAATATTAAAATTTATAAACTTAAACCCAAATGATTCAATAAACAGATAGTTTAAATTAGAAATGTATTTGTATTGAAGTGTAATTTGACGATATTCTAAACAGTTATATGACACGAAAAATAAAAATGATTTAAAATGTAGTAATATATGAAAAAATGCCTGTTTTTTTTTTTTTAATATTAAATTTACAAAAATGTTTCTTATGAACTGGTTAAAAATCACAATACTTTGCATAGAATATTTTGAAAACAAAAACAAAATAAAACAATTTCCCATTCTAAAAATTTAAACTATTGTTATAATAGTAAAATTTGAATAGATATAAAGATACTCATTTACTTCACAACATACCAAGTACTGCACATGCAGAGTTTTCTCATAATATGCTACTCACCCCACTAATTGCAAATGCTTCATTTCCTATACTTCAATGCACGTATTTTTTCATATATTAAATTAATTACATTTATCCTACATCGCATACTTAGTTAATAGTATTGACTTATTTCTAATAAAAATAATTACCATTAAAATGGCCGGAATGAGTGACCTGAATTAAGGCCAATGTTTTGGCTCTGCCTATTTCCTAACTTGGATACGGCGTTGAGGCATTTGGATGGTTTTACTTGTCCAGTGACAACAATGCTTGAGTCCTTGAAGATAAAAAAATTCTTGAGATTTGATTAGGCTCGTGAGACGAAAAAACTGTATAAGTACTGCAATCAAAAACAAAACAAAATGTATGTATGAATAAAATACGTTTAAATTGTAAATTCAAGTTGATTTTGGGTAACCGATCAAATATAAAACAATACACAAGTGTTTACTTACCGAGTACTATAAATTTTACAGCAACGAAAAACGTTATGTTTGATTCTAAGCCAGAACTCCGTACTTATATCGTCGGTATAGGATGCGTTAAAAGAAGTAGGATGTATAATATAACGTCACACTCCTTCTGTCATACTTTAAATTATTATAAAATTAATGTTAACACTTTGAAACTAAAAAGTAATAAAAAATTTTTAATATTACGAAACGTTGGTGGTATTAACAGGTAGAGGCAATTTAATATGATAAAAATAAACATAATGTATGAAATGTTATTAATTAAAAATAATAGTTATAATTGTGTAATATTTGCGCGCGCGTGCGTGTGTGTGTGTGTGTGTGTGTGTGACTGTGTGTGTGTTTGTGTGTGTGTGTGTGTGTGTGTGTGTGTGTGTGTGTGTGTGTGTGTGTGTGTGTGTGTGTGTGTGTGTGTGTGTGTGTGTGTG
>CM029357.1:23185212-23202428 GCA_017140985.1 Hormaphis cornu
ATATATATATATATATAATATTCATTTTCAGTGTAAAATTTTATATTATGTTAAATTATCCACCTTTGATGTAGTGTCCAATCGATTAAAAATAATTAAGGTTGTAATAATTATGAGTTAAAATTAATAAAAAAAAATTACTGTTAGTTTATCACGATTATTTGTATTTTTGATTAAGAACATGGGCTACCTCGAACTATATTTCAAATGGTATCAAAAACGCTTTCTTTATTTTTATTGTGCTTATAGATACACAACTTTTCTGAGAACGTTTGTTATTTATTTGATTGTAAGAAAATTAAAATAAATATGGTTTAGTAAAAATATTAACAAAATATTGTTTTGAAACAATAATCTGCGCATCTACACGGAACGACTTTTTTCTACGGTAAGTATGCTATTGCTTTAAAACGAACAAAAAAGTTATCGTCAAATGTTTTCAAAATTATAATTTCTATGAATATATTGGTAGCTACCGACTTATAAAGAAAGTCTAAAATAAATATTATTTTGTTTGAAGCGCTATCGCCTGTTTTTGTCAGTTCCGGCTTTAATCGAAAAACCTGATCATCTATAGTTATTTTAATATTCATCATAAAAATTAATTATGTAATCTAACTTGTGCTGCAGTTAAGAGTCTTAAAACGGTAAAAACTAGCGGTTTTTTTCAAACAATAGTTGTCCTATTGTTTAAAATATAGCAATGATTTGCTATATTTTTTAATTTTTAAATTTTAATAAATTGCTAAATTATTACAATAAACAATCATTTATTATCATAAATTTCTATAAGTAGCCAAAAAAATGGTTAGAATTATTTAGAACTTGTAGAATTTATACACATGCTGAAAGTTTTTGAAGATTTTTAGAAAATTTCAAATATTTGGAACAACTTATTAATAAAGAGGAATTTATTACATCATTGGTCGTTACTAAAATCGGCTTGCCATTTTATAGAGGAAACTATTAAAGTCCAAACCAGAGTCGAATCAAGCTTATAAAATAAATTATAAAGTAGCGAACTGTTTTGTTTTACAAATTATACAAGTATAAAGTAAAATGTGGAATAAGCACTTTTTTTTTCAATTAGACCAGACCGGAATTAAATATGCAAATTTTTTTGGACCAGATTGAAAGAAAATGAGCGTTTAGACCAAACCATAAGTGGTCCTCACAGACTGAGTCTACGATAGTTTATTGTATAGTATTTATCTACTGAAACTAAACATTGTATTTATAAATATAATAATTTATTCTTAAAAGATATAATTTTATAACTATTTGGCCACAAAAATAAATTATACAGTTTTATACTGTATAATATTGGTAGAATTTTATTTAGGTTAAAACTATAAATAATTTTAAACTAGACTCTGCTAAAATCACCTAATAAGTTATAAAAACAAAAACTGCTCCGTTACAAAACGTGTGAAACATTGGAAAACTTCTCCGTTGATATGATGTATAAATATAATCTGTTCCAGCGTATATTTACTTGTACACAGGTACAGAAGAACGTTTTTAGATTCGTTAAAGTTAAGGTCAAAGAAAAAAAAACTGCTTTTTGTGACAGGATAACCGATGCATCATCGATGGTCATTTATTATTTTTTGACGCACGCAAATCTCCGGCACTTTCGAATTGGCAAAAAGATTTACGATCATAGGTATGCATACAAAAAATTTCATTTTGACAACTATCATAGATAATTAATTGTGGTTTTGCGATTATTTCCACAATATTGTTCAATTATTCATATTCTCAATTTGTTCACGAACTTCTAATCACAAATTAATTGAATCACTAGATACCTATGGGTGATAGAAATTTATAAAAATATATCACTTTTGATTAATGTTTTTTCTAGGAAAAAAACGCAAAGAACCTACGTATATTCATCACATTAAAAGTATTACATTACTTTTATTTCTTATTGTTAAAGAGGTTTTAATATGGAATAGTTCCGAGCCTCTATTTGTGTCGAATTAGTGTACAAAGTTCCTATGACTCATCGGGTATAGCCTAGATAAAGTTTATTTTCAAGGCTCAGTTCAGTATTCCCATCCCGGTCCTGTCTACAATTTTTACGTAATCAGTATAAACGTATTTTGTACTTACAATAATTAGTTGTAAGTTTAAAAAGTCAGAGAAAAACACGAGCGTTGTAACGTTGTGTAACAATATTGAAAACTGATATACAAAAAGATAAAATCTAACAATGACCATCTGCTCACGTTTTATGCATATAAATCGCAACGAAAAAAGGACCACTTGACCTTTAAAAGTTGATATAAACTAAAAGCCTACTGTGAAACGTACTTCGATCATTGTGCGTGTGTGCTTGTGTACACGTAAAATAACGACTTGGTTACATTGTTTCAATAAAACAGGACTGGAAACGATTTGTATTCTTATTTTCACGACAAGAAAACAATATGAAAACACGAAAATACACATATTATAGGTAATGATAACTATAGACGTTGCTCGGGTAAAATCCGCTTTAGATGTGCTTTAGAATTTCCCCAAGATCTTGCGGTACATTCAATAATATTGCCCCCTCTTATTTCCCGCCAGAAATATAAATTTTAAAACAGAAAATGCTATAACGACCGAGTTAGTATACAAAACAAAATATCTACATAAAAAAATAGTAAAAATGTTCAATAGTGTCCTCTGTAGAATTGTGGTACATTCAATAACAACGGGGTCTGCCCATTTCCCCCAGAACCGAAGATTGAAAATCAGGTGACGCTTTAACGACTGGAGTAGTATGTCCCAGGTTTCAGTATGTTGTACTATTTGAATACCAAATTTTACGCACGGCCGCGTCGTCACATCTATAGTGGCGTAAGAAATCGAGCATAAACAAAAATAATGCCATAACGAAATAATGATAATATGCAAAATGAAAGTGCGAACCGCCAATAACAGACCGGTTTTGACCTGCCGGTGTAGAAGTCGTAGATAGGAAGGGACAAACTTTGCAGCACATATCGGCATTAGTTTTGCGTAGTAATTACTCATTTTGAGTAAAAACTTTTTTTTGGTTTACTGAGTGGTTTTAGAGTAAAAGTCCAAATTAATTTTTTACAGAAAACAATATTTTCCAGGGCGTCTCATAGCCATTTTTTGATATTCCCGACGTAACATTTCATACAGCGTTCTGAAATTAACAACTTTTTAGTATTTTTAAACGGCTGTAACTCGAGAAAAAAATTTATGTTTTTAAAAAAGCTTCAGAGATGCCCTCGGAATTATTGTTTTCTAAGAATTGTGATTAAGGATTTTTACCCTTCCTCCTCATGACTGTCCGCTGGCCTTGCACATCATAAATGCGCGCGCAGTACTTGATCATTATTTTGCTGTGATGTTATTTTAAAACTGCGATATCTCCTAAGATATTCATTGAAATCGAATGATTCAGCAGTTTTGTATCAAATTTGATGTCTTAAATTTCAAGTCTTATGATGGATAACGTATTTATTTGGATAAGGATTAATATCATGTTTATAAAAACACCTTCGCAAATAATGCATTATTTTAGAATAAATTTGATTAGCATAAAAAAGGTTACGGTGAGCCGACCTTAAAAGATACTCATATGCTGTCACAGATTTTTTTTTTTTTTAAACTTATAAAGGGGAACAATTCTGTTATACATGATTTTTACGAAACTTTAACCGTTTACGCAGCGGAAGCTCTCAAAAGGAAAAAATGAACCCCGATTTTGAAACATTCTTCATTGGTGCTCAACTTCTATTGGTCTAAGCGTGATAATATATAGCCTATAGCCCTCCTCGGTAAATGGGCTGTCTAACACTGAAATAATTTTTCAGATCGGACCAGCTGTTCTTGAGATTAGCGCGTTCAAGCAAACAAAAACAAACTCTTCAGCTTTATAATATTACATATTAAAATATGTTGCTTAAATATTGTAGTTAATGTAATTGGTGGTTTTGATAATCATTAATTATGCTCAGCCCAGCTTTGCACGGTTGGTGTACCCGTTAAAAAAAAAAGACATTTGTTGCAATCGTTCTGAATATGCGCGTAGAGTACATACATTACGGTGATTCATTTTTATTTATATATATATAAATATATATAATCTTTCTATATATACATGTATATATATACATATATTTATATAAAAAGATAGATTAGGTAGCCATAATGCATTCATGTCTGTGAAATAATGGAATTACACATACAAAATTTCAACCCAATCAGTTTAGAAGTTATGTAAAAAAGATAAGTACGGAAGGATAATAATTCTTACTACCCGTTGTCTTATTACCCGTTTTCCCGTAGGAATGAAGCATTTTCTTGCGGTGGAAAGTAGCGTATGTTCATCAGGGATAATGTCGGTTTCTAATGGTAAAAATTGTTTTCAAATCGGTCCAGTAGTTTTGGAGCCTATTCAATACAAACAAACAATCAAATCATCTTTCCTCTTTATAATATTAGTATATATATTATAGATTATAATAGAACAATTATATTGTGAATTTACTTGCTATAGTTAAGGATTACGGTTCATGCCGACTTGACGGACGAAAATAGGTTATGCAAAAAATGTTAAAAATGTTCCTAATGTGTCTTAGAACTAAACTTGTATAAAAATGGAACTCAAAAATACAATATTATATAGTACCTATATTATAATATTTATAGTCAGTTATATTTGTATATTTGTGTTATATTTTATAGATAATCCTGCGCAATTAAAACTTTACGAATTTTATGATTTCTGAGTATAACCAAGTCAAAGTTGACCGATTAATTTTGAGTTTAATTTAATAGGTCTAAAATTTAAACTAAAATTACGTTTTAGCGTTATCAAAATCGTAAATGGAAATATAATGTCTTAGCGTGATAACATATAACTTTATAAGGAAAATAGTGTAATTAAAAAAAAAATAAAGTATTTAAAAATAAATACTTTGTAAAAATATTATTTTTATTGTTCTACTATTACTCAAATGACAAAATTTGAGATGAGTGATGGTAAGTTTAAATTTGTCCAAACTAAATTTAGTTACCTCATGATTAGTGACTCATGGTACAAAGTGTAGAACCAAACTTTGTTTGTACTTAATCTTTACGGACAAAAATTTGCGTACGATATGACAGAGGTTATTGTTAAAATGAGACATTTTTGTGTTAACAATATTTTATCATATGATTACAATCAACAAAAACTATCAGGTTACCTACATTAATTTTTACTCTAAGTTAGTATACTCAAATACTTAAAAAAAAATTTAACATTTTAATTTGAGTATTATTTCAGAATCTCCAGTATTTTCATCACTTTAAAACTTTCAAGTTCAATCAATAAATCAATATTTTTTAAAAAAAAAAAAAAAAAAAAAAAAGGAACAATTTCACTCAAATAATACTACATTTGGCACTAATGGCGGTGTTTATTATAACATACGTGGTTTCTTTGTTGATTTCCTATTTTGTAATAAATAAACGGTACGACAATTTACAATCGAAGTTTTGCGAATCATTTATTTTTATACGTCTGAATTTGAAATCAATTCCAAAAGTACAATAAACCATAAAAAACATACTATTATACACATTCAGCGTAAATACATATTTGGTTAAAGAAAATCGAATTCGAAATGGATAAAGTGAGTTATGTATTTATATTTTTACCTAAGATCAGAGTCACACACAATGTTTGTTATCAAAAAATCACTACCTTGAGTTGTCACATATTATACACCCATTTAACTATTTTGCGCCTTACTCGCGATTCCGTACATAAAACAATTTTCAAGATTTTACTTTTGTATACCCAATCCCGGAAATCATAATGGCAATATAAATAGCATTTCAAGCATATACTTACTTTACTGAACACTTGATTATTATTTTTTCAAACATGATTCCGCGATACTTACGTTCTTTTGTATTTTAAATGGTTTTAATTCTTGAACATTGCAGTATGGTTTTTTTTAGATTCTGAGAGAAGCGAGGAATCAGTTTTTTTTACAAAGGTGTGTATTTTTGTTTTGTGTCTGTGCCTTGGGTATTACTTCGATCTTAACGGTCGGTACGTTTTCTGAAAACTCAACTTATAATTCTGGTGTATTGAATGTAAGGTTATATCGATATTTTCAATTCTAAAAAAGTTATACTCAAAAAATTAAAAACAAAAAATTCAAAAAATCGAGTATGAAATACGGCAAACGCGATTTTGACGAAATCGATTTTGTTCTATGTCCAAATAACCATTTGCAATCATAATTTTCGGAAAACTGCCTGAAATGTCGACATTTATAATCAGTTTAAAGGGTGGTAGATGGCTCCAATATTTACGTTGAATGCCAAAAAAAGTTTTGACTTTGGTTTTTAAATATATTTTAATTGAAACATTTTTTGATATATTTTTTTATTTTATGAGTTCTCTGTCGAAAAAGACAAAAATAAGAACATCGCCAAATTCGATTATTTGTGTTTTCAAGTGGGAGGAGTGATCTGATCAATGCACACTGTAGCACAAAAAGTTATGGAATATGATTTAAATTAGATGTTATTTAAAATAATTTTTTTAAATTTGATATTATATTTATCGAGTTTTGATCGGAAACGCAGTAATTTAAACTAAATACCCCAATGGAGAGGCGAGTATTGGTCCAATATTTTTACTAAGGTGCCTTATATTATTATATACGTAACAAATAACATTGTTTAATTTGGATTTTACACAGGACGTGTACTAGGTAGATGAGTTTGCTTAGAATATTATTTTTGAAATTCAACGCTTTATCATTGCTTTGACTTTCAGATAGTTATAATAATAAGTTTGAACCAGAAACTCCAAAATTATGCCTACCCAAAGAAAGTGGTCCACTCCAAAGCGTAAACGCTACAACAAACTTATTTACTTCCTTTGTTTTTTAACTTTTTTTTTTTTTTTTATATATACTTCTCGTTTATTGGTCAATTTAAACTATATGTACCTTATGGAAAAAAAAAATTAATTAATAAATAAATAGATAGAAAGCCAAAGAACATATTTCTAATAGATAAATGGGATAAATGAATGTCGGTCGTCATCCTCGATCACATTGTTTTGCGTTTTTAGGAAAACAAGACTGACGATTGCCGGTGTTATGGTAATTCGACCAAGGGCGAGTCCGCGGATCCGGCTTGCCGGTCCACTCGCCCAGTACAACAGCCGTGTTGCCCGTGCCCGTGTCCCGCGGAAAAGTGCAAAGTGACTCTGGAAACCGTGCAAAAACTGGTCGAGGCCGAGAACAAGGACGTAGAACTGTCTGAACTCCTGGGCGGCATTACCTTACTCGAAGAGCGCCGTCCGAAAAAGAAGATCATTGACATGTACGACGCGACGCACAAAAACGAACGGGACAGTCACGTGAGTCGATTTACTTTTCTTTTTTTTACATTGACAACGTTTGCCCTCTCAGTTGTCAAACGATTGATATAAAAACAAACTTAAGATACGTTCGTAAATATACAGTTATTTTTGCGCAGGAAACCGACTTGGATCCGCATTACTTAGCGTTCATTATGAAATCAATCGAGAGTGGTATGAGCCTGAAGAGTGATCCAATAAAAATGTACGAACACTTGTTTTCCAAGGGAAACGAGGACGCTCCTCTTGTAGCCGTCGGCCCTACGGCGGCCATATCCACCGAAGTAAGTCGATAGCCATCTCGATCGATAAAATTTAGACTAGTTAAACCAAACAAACGTCAAACAACAGCTGCTAGTGTCAATCTTCAAAGTGTAATTTTGTGTCTGGTATGCGAACTATACAATCCAATATAATAAATCTGTCATCGTACGGAGAGTCGCCTCCCGGTTTTCGGTCTTCAGATAAATAACTCAAATCAAATCAAATGCAAACTACCCATTATAATTTGGTATTCCTTTTTTTGAATTTCAATGGTACATTCATATGAACCGCTCAAGAGTGCAGAAGTAGTTACCACGTAACCTCAAACAGCTGAGTGTAGGGGCCAAACATAAACCTTCCAAATGCACATTCACACGCTGGTTTCGCTCGGTTAGGTTGGATTGATTTTCCACGTTCCGTTTTACTCGTGTAAATTTTTTACGTTTTTTGGCACACTCGCAGGACATGATGGTCCCTTTGTCACCTCCGACCGTCGTAAACGTCAACGACCCGGATATGGAGAAGGGCTCGCGGCTGGACAGCATTATTCCCAGGTTGAACGTGGCCGTGGCCGAGGCATCTTCTATAAAAAACGTGGATGACCTGCGAGTGTTGCTTGGCGGCAGTCTTCCGGAAGACCGAACGAAGGCCAACTGGGAAGACGGCGACGAGCAACCCCGTGACATGTTGCTGGAGACCCGCAAACCCCTGCAATCGGCTGCCGTCATCCGAGGTTCTACGCCCCCCAGCTGGTTTCCGGGGTTCAACGTGGCGCTGCCCAACACCACTCAACCGGCCCTGGAGGCCGAACCAGAGTCCGTGCTCGATGAGGCCTGGTTCCAAAGTCAGCCATTGGCACTGAACCTCGAAAACAAGGGCGCTAAACTAATCGGATCTTAAACAGCTGTACCTCTTTGCGGAGTATCGAATATATTAAATAAAATAAAAGGGATTTTTGGCTGACCAGAGATTTTTAATCCAAAAGCAAACTCGTCTTATATTATAACGCACATAGAAATCGTTTTCAGAAAACGGTTCTGAGAAAGATTTGTTGCACGACACGTGGATAACAAAGTTTAAATGTAATGACTTTAATATACGAATTTTGGTTCAATCAGAGGTTCTCAAAATGTGTGTTCTTAATACTTTTGTTAGGACCATGACTTGTAAAAATTTTAGCAAGGTCAAGTAAATGAGATATATATTAAATTAAAATTATTTTACCTAACCTTAACAGTCCTATTGATAAATTTAAATAATGTGAAACGATTTTTTTTTTAATCACCACGATTATAGTCATGATTAAAAAATTTTCCTTATAAAACCTACGTTTTACTATATATTAAATGGGTTGTTTTAACAAAAAATGCAGATTTACTACTCTTATCAATTATAACCACACCAATGATTGGTTTAAAATTATTTATGCTTTGCAAGTTTATTTATTATTTGAGTCAACGTATTAATTTGTGACAAAAATTGTAAACTTAAAAATATTTTCGAGCCCGACATAGATAGAAATTATATATTTAACCAAAACTTATTATCAAAATTGGTTGATCATCAAGATTTCATAATTTAATTATTTACAATGTATCAGTAATTTTCGTTTTTAATTTCAATGATTGTCTTGTAAGATCCCCCAAGTTTTAAAATAAAAAATCAGCATAATTTCAACAAAATATATCTGTATACAATGTAAGTTGTACATACAATCTATATACGGGATTTTCAATATTTTTGAAACCCTTATAAACAAAATCTAATGGTTTGAAAATTTAATCTTATTTATTATTTTTTACTTAATTTTTGCATAGCATAATATTTGTTTGGTGTCGTGTACTACTTCCAGTTTAAATTTTGTCATTTTATACTTATTTAATAACTCATATTTTAATCAAATATCAAGTTCTGACAGCCTAGCTGAACGGTTCAATAACGCCGCAAAAACTACTGAAGCTATAAGTCTAAAAATAAACCAATAGTTTATTAATACGATATTCAACTACTAATAGTGATAGCAAAGGGAAAAAAATGTGTAAATTGGAAATCTGTTTTCTTTTTGACAAATTGTCTTCAATTAAGATTTATCTCTGAATAGTTTAAGTACAAATAATGATTTGATCCATGGCAATATTTTTCAAAACGTAACCCCTACAAAAATGTATCCCTCAAAAAGGGTACAAAATGGAAAAATGATTGTCTGAATAAATTTTTATGAAATTTGATATAAAAATTATGTAACACAATGAATGAAACACTTATTACCACGTTTCTTCCATGGCCAAAGTTAAGAATTTTGAAATTAATGAAATAATTATTTTTTTTTGGAACATTTCTTCATTCAAAACTTTTGAAATTCATTACAAAATTTCATAAATATAGATTTGGATGCTACTAAAAAAATTTTAAAAGTCCATAGTAACGGTTTATTTTTTTTCAAGTAGATTTAAGTTTGAAAATTGTCAAACATTTTTCATAACTGTAACTTATTTTTGGAAAAACTTTTGTAACATACACAAATTTTTATTTTAAAATTTTAAAAATCAATGTGTCATGTAAAACAAAATTTTCTATCTGCATCAAAAACTTTAAAAACATCCATACAGTAGATTCTTCAATCTTATACGAATAATATAGTTGAAACTATGTTATTTCTAATATAAGAATGAAATTACTCATTATTATTCAATTTATATTTAAATCATAACTACTAAAATAATTTTTCAAAAGGTTTGGAATTTTTACACGTTATTAAAAATTTTCTTCTTCCGTAGGTATAACATTCCAAAATTTTAGACCATTTTTGGGAAGACTCTAAAGTTAGAACATTCAATAACTCCGTGGTATTTCATATGTTTTAATGGGTTTTTTGAATATTAGTATTAATATAACTATTACATCATGATTAATATTAGATTATAAAAAATTTCTACAGTATTAAATATGTTTTAGTTTTTTTTTTTTTTTTTTTTAACAGTGCTAAATAAAAGACTCTAATAATAAATTCTATTGTAACGGCTCAACTTTTTTAGTAAACTGAAATAACTCAGAATGGTTATTTTTGAAAGAAAAATTACAATTGCTTACAATTCAAGTATTAGTTTTTAATTAAACCTCCCAAAATAATAATCCAAAACAGAATTTAAATTTGTGTTTTTTCTCATAAGTTGGTTGTAAATGCCATGAATCATTGGGATATATTAATGCAAACATTTTTAGTTTATAAAAAAAAAAAAAAATTCCTATTCTATTCTTGAAATCATGTTTCAATTCGCTCGTTTTTTTGTCTTGATCAGATGGAATTTGCATTCAATTTAAAACTGTTTCGACAATTCGCTACAATTTTCAATAAAACTTCACAATAGTGATCTTAAACCTCAATTTACCCACTTAACCTAGAGTCTTTGTGGATACTTTAAATTATATAAATTTCTTATAGGTTAATTTAAAATGTCATGAATCATTGAGATTTATAAAAGCAATCATTTTCAGTATACTTAAATTTATTTAAATTTTTTATTGGTTAGTTTAAAATGTCATGAATCATTGAGATTTATATAAGCCAACAATTTTCGTGTATATCAACAAAAAAAATTCAAAAGTTTGCTGTTTGATTATTGAAATCATGTTTTTATTTGCATGTTTTCTATCATATTCAGATGGAATTTGGAACCAATTTTAAACTCTTTTGACAATGAGCTAGAAATTTAGAACATGGGTGTTCGGCAGAACAGAATATTGTTATTTATAATACATGAAGTCATTCGTTTGAGAATAAGTCTTTCAAATATTTTAGATAAGAAGTGCGAGAGACTTATTGGCCTGTATGAGGATGTCGTCCAAGGGCTTATCAGGTTTAGGAAATAGTACAATTTTTGAGAATTTCCAAAGAATTGGGAAGTTCAAGAGTCTTAAGCTTGCATTAAATATATACGTTATCAATACTATTGCTTTCTTTGGGAGGCATCTGGCTACTTCAGCCGTTATTAGGTCGAAGGCCGGCGATTTTTTTTTAGGGAGTATTTTTGGATTGTCTGTTTGATTTCGTTGGGCGTGAAATATTTTTCAAGATTATTGAAGGGTGAGAGAAGGTCTAAACCAGCCTTTATTTTGTCAACGCATTGAGGTATAAATATATTATGATGTGGTTGGAAGGTTTCCTGAAGGTGTGCTCTAAGGACTTCGGCTTTATCGGTATCAGAAGAAGCAAGTGTATTGTCACGTTTTTTTAATGGGGTTGCAGGAGTTTTAAGACTAAGTAACTTTTTGGTTTCTTTCCATAAGCTACCGTCAGAGTGCAAAAGATTTGTTAATTTTTGTTCAAGTGTGTCCGCTTTGTTTTTAGCTTGGGTTTTTTTAGAGAGTTGGCTAATTTATTTTAAGTGCTTTTGTGTGATGGTAGTCGCGTGCGTTGAAAAACTGCTCTGGCTCTAGGTTTTTCTGCTATTAGTGAGCGTATCTGTTCAGGAAGGGGTGTCTGTTTCTGCATTGAGTGCTTGGAGCTGGTTAAGGTATTTGATAAGGAGGCTGCTGAATGGATAAGTTCCGATAATTTATTGATTGCTTCGTCAATATCGTGCTCAGTTTTTAAGTTATTTGAGAGATTAACTTATTGTTCAATTATGCTATGGAACATAAAACGATTGGTTGATGGTGAGAAGTGAGAGTGACTAACTGAATTTGTTTGAGGGGTCGCATCGACATTGAGTAACACAGAAGAGTGATCCGAGTTTAAGTCTAAGATGTTGTTTACAGAGCAGAATAAATTACTCGGAATTTTTGAGACAAATATGTCTAGAATATCAGGTCTTTTTTTGCGCGAAGTAGGCCAGTATGTAGGATCAGGTGGTGCAAATATTTGGACTTTTTTAATATTGGTAAAATTATTAAGTAGGTTGCCGCGTGGATTTGTGGCTCGGCAGCCCCAGCTAGGGCTTCGATGCTTAGCATTAAAGTCGCCCCCGGCGATAAAGTTGTTAAAAAATGTGTCAAAATATCCGGTGAGATTAGTGTCTGTTATAAGGTGTTTGGGAGGACTGTAAACTGCTGCAATAACAATAGGAATATTATTAAGTGTGATTGAGATGGTACAGGATTAGATATGATTTTGAGAGAAGTTTGTGAGAGGATGAAATTTTAAGTTAGTTTTAATAAGTATAGCTGCCCCGCAATATGCTGTACCATCAGGGTGGTTAGATTTAAATAAGTAATAACCCGGAATGGAAATGTAAGAATATTTGGTAAAATGAGTTTCTAAGATTAAGGCGATATCTATGCGCTTGTCAGAGAATATAGTCTGGAGCTCATTACCATGATTTTTTAAACCGTTAGCATTGAACAGTAAAATGGATAGTGAGTTATTAGTGTAGGAGTTATTCATTGTTTTTGTTTAAAAGTGAAGTGATAACTTGAGTCAGGAGGGTGATTAATAGTTTGATAAGGGATTTTAGTTCACCTACAAAGGAGGACATGAGTTGAGTTGGATCGGAAGGAGTAGAAGGTTGAGGTAGTTGACTAGTTGTGGCCTGTGCATAAGTTTTTGGGGGGTTAAAATAGGGTGACCAGACGTCCCGTTTAAAACGGAATTGTCTCTTTTCTGATCATCATGTCCCGTTGTCCCGAAAAACTTCAAACGGGACGCTTTTTATCCAGTTTTTAGAAGATAGTCCCGTTTTCATCCCGTTATTTCCATATAATTATATACATTTTATGAAAAAAATATCGATGCGTGAAACAAATATAAAACAGTTACTCGTATATTTAAATTTTGAAACCATGAAAGTTATAAAAGACGGATAACAGTTTTCGTAGAACGTTCAAATTTATTTTTTGAAAATTGTTCAAAAAAAGTCACAGAAAACTGGTGAGATGTATTTAAGACACTCGAAAAAATTGAAATTTCTTTCAACAACTTCTCAACTATTATTGATACTTTAACTTATTACTGATAACTTTTATAGTGATTGGCTATTCCTGGAAAAAATGCATCTGTAGAAAGAATATTTTCAATAAAAAATGTATTGTAGACAGATGAAAAAACCGTTTTAATGTCGAAACCATTAGATCGATAATTATTTCGAAACAGTACTTTAAAAGCTTCGCCTGTTCACAATTTTATGAATTTCTTTTAAAGCACCCAAAATTGTTAAATTCAATAAGTTCTTCAGAAGAGTACGAAAAAAGAGTGGAAAGTGTGGGAGAATAAATATCGAATTCATGAATAATGAAGATAGCTGATGGTGTAATTTTCCAAATTATTGTTAAAAAAAATGTATTGTTTAATACATTAATATTAAAAAGTAAATTTTTCGAATTGTTTAAAAAGCTATAACAGTTTTGAAATGCAACATTGTGTTGTTCAATGAATAATAAAAAGAAAGTATTCCTAAACATTTAAACACTTTAGTTATTTAGGTTGGTTTACACAAAAAGGCTAAAGTAGTAAGATAATAATTGGACTTTTATTCTCTATAGTTGTTTGAATATGTGTGAGTGTAAATGGATGAAAGTTTTTTTAAGGGGTAGAGGAGTAACAACTGTCCCGTTTTTTTATTTTCTTAATATGGTGACCCTAGGTTAGAGTCATTTTTTTCCGGAAGGGTAGCGAGTGGGTTTTTTTTTTTTACATTAAAAAGTTTGACATTTGGTTTGATAGTATATAAGTAGCTGGATGATCTCTAGAGCATAGTACACATTTGACACGGGAGCTGGGCGAACTAGTGCATTCGAAAGATGGATGTTGCGCGCTGCATCGGACGCAGCATGCTGAATAACTACAATACGCCCGGGCGTAATCTTGGCAGTTTTGATATTGGCTTATTAACTTGGAATTGTATGATTCTTCAATCATGATTTTTGTGTGGAGAAGGGAAAATAATTTGTTAATTTAAAACTTAGCTCATAATTGGACAACAAAAATATTAAAAATGCGACAAAATAACAATCAGATTTTACACACATAAATAAGTATTTCAAAAATTGTTTACTATGAAAAATAAAACTAATAAACACAATAACATTTTCAACTCACACGTTTTTATAACAAGAGAAAAAGTCTAGAGCAATATCTCCTATAAACGCTATATCAACCAGGTTTTTAATCCCATTATATTTGGAACATAAGATATTTATATTATAGTCGGATTAAAATAATATTAAACGATTTAAAATATTGTTTAGTTTTCGCTATTAACTGACATTTTTTTTCATAATTCCCTGCTCGTAAAACAAAAATTAAAGGTCTAAAACAAAAAAATCTAAACTGTTTTACGTATATTTATTAAAGAAACAAATAACTTTCATGGATAAGTATCTTCTAGTGCCGGGTGAACAAATTATATTGTCACTAAGACTTCACATCAATGAACAAAAACTTCCATAACAAGATAAACTATCAAAGAAACGGCTATAACATCGTTGAAATGAAACGATTGCACATTTAATCGATAGTTAGTATGTTGAATATAAAAAAAAAAATTAATTTCCTCAACATCAAGTAAAATATTTCAACGCCTTGAATGTTTTAAGACCTGTAATTTACCTACTTTAAAATTATCAGAAAAATACAGATCATTTTAATCATTAATTAGGTGTTCTGGCCAATAAAATAATTTGATCATGACAAAGACTTGTTTGCTGTAAATTGTAATATTTTTACCTCAATTTATTGATTGTAACTTTCTAAATTGTTAAAATTTATTTTCACAAAATTTTGCGAAAGTTTAAGCTTTCATAGATATGAGTAGATATTGAAAATTTTAAAAATTCCAATAAAATACTAAGCAAAAATTAGGGTTAAAAGTTACGCGTTTTTGACAATCACGATTTCATTCTCGGCCATAACATCCAAAACGATTAACATAAAAATCAAAATATAATTACTGAATCAGTTGTAATTACTATACATTATCAAATTGTAATAGTTCTCTCTGCGTGCAAACAAAAGAATACTTTCCATAAGATTAAACTGCGCTGAATCAATTGTTGTACTTCTTTTGTACATTTTTTACACAAGAATTGAAAATTTCGCTGGTTTTTAAAAATGCAACTATTTTATTTTTGATCTGAAGGGAACGTCACATTGATTTCCTATGCAGAAAGTAGTGTTTCCTATAAAAATTTAATAAGAAAAACATGTATAATTTGATTCTCTGTCAACAGTGTCGTTGATATGCTGTAAGAAACATTTAATCTTATTTTGAAAATAAAGATCATCAATCATATTTGGTTAGTTATATTGTAGTTACAAACAGTTTTTTGATATTTAATGATTATCCTAAGAATCCATTTTATGTTTTAGGGGCATCAATTGATGTTTAACGTTTTTAACCAAACATCCGAGTTTATCAAAAACACTATTTTGTTCAGTCGAAAAAATTACTTGGTTGGGGCAAATGCCTCTATTGCCCTTCTGAAATACCCCACTACTTGCCCCGTACCCTCCCCTATAAGTTCATTTGAACCGTACATTCACCCCGATGACCACCCGCTGACACTCTATTACCAATACGCCACCACCGTAGTATTAACTCGGTAAAATGCTCGGATAACGAGGCGACAACAGCTGGTAAAGAAATCAGCCGTCCATTTCGAATAATAGTGATCAATATAAAATAACAATTATTATAAGGTATAAATTATATGATCGACTTTTAAAGTCTACCCTTCAAAGTGTAATAATGACTATTTTTTTCGAGGATCGTAGCAAAGAAGCGAAACAGCGATATAAAAGTAGGCGTAAGTTCTCTTTAAAAAAAAACCATCTGCTCGATGTTGTTAACGCAGTCGATTTGAATCATAATAAATGTCGTTTTGTCGATATAACGACCCGATGCACTCCATTAAGCCGGCTTCTATAATTTATACAGAGTTTTTGGATAATTTGATTTTGTCACTTTTAATTCACGGACAACAGTTTGTCCGTGAACACCTACTTTGCGATTTATATATCCGCACCCACAGACCGACCGTGATTAATTCGGGTTTTTCTCAAGCAGTTCGCTTTTTTTCATTTGTGAATTTTGGTGTTTGTTTTAACAACTTATCGTAACGCAAAATATTAGAGAAGTGAGTTGAGTAAAAAATATACCCTGTAAATTGTATCAAAGTTGTTTTACTCGATTAACATTTTGTATCATTTTGTTACTTAAAAAATTTCCCCAAATTCGAAAATGTTGATACGTACAATACATTACTTATACTTAGGTACATACATGCAACGTTACTGCGGTCATGGGCAATATTTGAAACTTTTTTACTGCTCAAAAATAAAAATAATAAAAAAAATCGTTATTTAAAAATTTCACATAAAGATTTTTTCACTCTCATAATAAGTGAATCAAATGAAAATTCAAACTATATAGGTACTCAAAACCGGGTTATATTTAATTCATGCTGATGTATATAAACGATTGATATTGATGTGTTGGCTTTTGTATGTACATCGTGCCTTGATTAAATAATTTGAATTTTTTTTAGATAATTTATTATAGAATATATTGAATATTATTCACATGTTTTGCAAGGATCTAAAACTATTTTATCGTTATTTAAT
>CM029357.1:23202438-23240279 GCA_017140985.1 Hormaphis cornu
CAACTAGATACACTATTTACTTAAGAAATTGCGTGTGCACCATAATAGTGTAAAATGTCAGAAAAAAAAAACATTTTTACGATATACCTAAGACGGCGTCACGACGTCACGTCATAATATTTTTCTAAAATATCCGAAACTCGCCGGCGATATTTACATGCTGGCATGTTGACAACAACATAATATTGTGAATTATTATTATTATTATTACATAGTAATATGTTTTAATTAAACCGAATGTAAAAACAATGTTTCGTGTCGATAGCAAACAACGGTGAGCGCTTATTGATCTTAATGAATAAGATACCTATGTGTTTTCAATAAAAAAAAAATAAGCTCCCTGCTGCTGTCATGTACAATATTGTCAACGACACGATGAAAATATAGCATACGAGATAAATATAATAATTTGTGTTGTAAAATTGAAAAGGGCTTCTAGTACCAGTCAACACAATGTGTATACTACTGTAAGCCATATAATATTGACGCTATCGTAATAATTAATCGTGCTGGAAACAAGGACCACTGTAAAATGTTTATGAAATTGGTCACAATCATTTGAAAGAAATGATTACATACTTGTAAAATGATAAAATGAATTTTTGATAATAACCCTAAAATATGTTAGTTTTAACCTTTGAAATTGACGAACGTGAATTAAAAAAGATTTGAATAAAGGACTCTTTTGTTGTAAAATAATGAATATAGCGAACAATAAAAAATTCTCCAAAACTGCTGTAACGTATCTATTCTTAGAGTGTATTTTATATTTAAATTGTGCTTTGTATACAAAATGCCGCGAGTACTTGAATAATAAATACTAACAAATTATAATAGTCACATTTTAAAATTACCCAGATTTAGATTTTGTTTTTTGTTCTTTTGTGATCACTTTTTCTAGTAGAAAGAATGCTCCGTTTTTAATGTACGATACCTCAAAAGATAGACGATTGATCCGAAATAGTATTATGTTCGAAGCGTTTTTTGAAATTTCGCTAAAAACGAAAACGGCCAAATTGTCGTAATTATTCCCTTCGACTTGAAATTGACATGTATAAGCGCATATGTTACATTATTTAACCCAGACTGGGTTCTATTTTTTTTTATTATAATTTTTTTTTTTGTTTTTTCTTTTATCTAAACGCCTCGATTGGAAACGCTTTTACGACTGCGCTAATCAAAAATATTTAAAACGATAACACTTATTGACGGCCGAGATCATCAGCCACGCGCGGATTAACGTAGGATCGACCGCGGGAGACATGGTACCCTGCGAACCACGCAGGTGTGCTTAACGAGTCGACTTTCCGATGAGTCACGGTGCAGACGTCGACGTTGTCGGTAACGGCGGCGGCTGCGCGCTCCTGCGGCGCGTCCCTCTCTCGCAGTCCTTCCGACTCCGCTAATTTATCCCGATTTCCCGCGGTCTTCTCCGTCCGCCGTTCATTCACTTCTCTGGAGCTCCCCGAAAACGCGTGACGTTCGCCGGCGGTTCGCGAATGATTTACATACAGCGCCCGTTCTCTCCACACCGAATATACCGGATGCAGTTTAGTTAACGACACTTTTAAAAAAAGCAGGGGAGATCATTCTAGGTCGCGCGGGTTGTTTGACAAAGTAGCTTTGGTTGGGTCACTATGCAGTCTAGAAGTTGTGGTTCAAACGCATTATTTAATATCTGAGAGCAATGATAAAATATCATTGTCATCGAAAATACGATTATGAGCGAGCTCAGTAGTCTAGTATAGTACGTCTTGGTAAAAACCGAACTTGACAGTAAAAATGGTCCGAAAATTCGTTTTATCAATTACGTTTTCAATTCCAAAAAAGTTATACAAAAAAAAAAAAAAAAAAAAAAAAATACTTTGAAAAGGCCGGTAAAAAATACGGCAAACGCGATTATCGATTTAAATTTATAACTTCGGTAATAAAGATTTCTCAGACCCGAAAAATTTACATAATGTTTATATGAACAACACACGGGTTTGATACTAATTTCAAATTACTTCAGTCATTTATAAGTATAGAACTTTGATGTTATTTGTTAATTATAGTTGCGCAACTTGAGTAAAGAGTTTGGGGAGGTGGGTAAAAGTAAAAAGTGTTGGATAATAGAATGACTTTTTTTAAAAAATTTAAAAACAATAATACTTCTTGACCAAAATTTAATTTTCAAAAGATATCAATAGATTTCGAGGAGTTGAGCCCCCAACATCGCAAAACGCAAAACTAGGTTTGTATTTTTCGATTTTTGTTCTGAAAAAGGTTTTTAAATCTTAATTATATCAAAAAAAACTTCACGTATTACACATTTTAGAGCATTTTATCATTATTTTAAAAGTATAAATGTATTTTTTAAAAAAAACATCATTTTGTACATTTCTATGATTGTAATTTTTTTGGAAGATTTTGAGCCGATATAACTCAACCTAAAGACAAGAACCTAATAACAATGTTTTACAAGACGGAATAACACATAAATAGGTTTTTATAGTTTCATGGTCGTTTAAAATTGATCAAATATCGTCGTATTTTCAATTACTATTATTTATATCTAGAGAGAAAATATTTTCAAAAATTACCTTGTAAAACATAAAACACATCATAACAAGTTCAAAACCATTTTCACAGCCAAAATTGAATAAATAAACACCGATTAGATGATGAACCTGCTGAGACAATATTTGCGTCATAAAATCCAGTGTGACCAAGACCTTTAATTAGCTTGCATCAAATGTTCGCGATTTCTTTTCAAACTCTGTATTTGTGCCCCTGAGAAATGTTTTAAATAATACTCAAAGATAATATTTTTTTATATTTGTTTACGAACTTTCGTTGTTAAATGTTTTCTTGTTCTATTGAATAGGGCGAGATTAGCTATACTTTATTAGCCACAGTCAACAAACAAAATTAATTTCCTTGAAAATATGCTTACTTTACCACCCATTGCAACGCTATTAATGTAGAAATGATACAAAACTGTTCTAAGAAAAAATTTACTAAAATAAATTTCAAGTGAAATAACAAATGAAAACTTTTCAAATAATTTACCCCAGACGATTGTAATAAATAAATAATATAGTATTTGAGTTATTTCCATGTCAGTTCCAAGAAGTACTATGTATATGCATAACTACACGCATAATTTACGGAATGTAATTTGCATCCTATTGTCTGCAAAACATTGTAAGAGCTTGATTATTGCCTGCATGCTGATTATTTTACTACCAGTCACCAGATATGCTCAAATTTAAAATGAAACAAAAATTTCCCCCAATACCATGAGATATTATTTATTGCATCTTTATATCTATTGTAAATGTTTCTACTCAAATTGTTTAGACAAAACAAACAAATTATAGACAAAAAAAATAAAATTATACTCACAAATAAATTTAAAATGTATATGAAATCGATGTCTTTCATTTTAAACCCAAATACTTTGAGAAAGTTTTTAAAATAATAATATCCAAAAACTTATTGTAAACATATTTAAGGGTTTTTGAATATAATTTGAATACTTTTACTCAAATGTCTTATGAGGTTGAAAGGATACGACATTTGGTTCGATGATTTGATTAGAATAGCGCAAGAAATATTGGTTGATTCGTATTTTACTATTTTTTTATTTTTATTTAACAATTTATTTCTCTTCAGTATTTATCATACAAAACATACAATTTATACGCGTTTAAAAGTTTCCCAAGATGTCATGAGAGACTGTAAGAAGCTTACGATCGTGGGCATCCATTAGTTTTTTTTAAAAATACTGTACCGTAAAAGTAAAGGGGGGAAACGGTGCAAGTGAGTATATTTGAGGTCGGGTGAGAAGCTGTTTATCGTAGCGATTACGCTTTGTAATGGGTCACTTCTTTGGGTAGGCAAATGTTTCTGAATTTGTGGATTAAAGTTACCACTTAATATTTGTTATCAATGATAAATTATTGCATTAAAAAAAACGATTCTGGTCGAGTTCAGTTATCTAGAAGGTATACACCACGGTAAATACCGAATTTAACAGAAAATATTAGTTATATTAAACTACCTAAACTACCTGCAACACGACTTTTTTAAGTAATCGCTACACCAAACATTTTCTCACCCGACCTCAAATTTACTTACTTTCTTTCTTTCCCTCATTTCTTTTTTTTTTTTTATAATACTACGTTTATTATGTCATATAGTTGTTAGCTCCATCGTACCAATACTCGCCTCTTCATCGGGATTTTTAGACTAACTTAGTGTGTTTTTGGATCAGAACTCGCTATATATATATAACACTTTAAAAATTATTTCAAATAACATCTAATTTAAATGAATTTCCCTAAAATTTTAGTGCTATAAAGTGCAATGACCAGTTCACTCCTTCCACTCAAAACAAAAATAATTGAATTTGATGATGTTACGATTTTTATCGTTTTCGGCAAATAACTAAGAAAATAGTCAAAACATAAAAATATGTTTCAAAAAAAGTATATTTTAAAACTAGAATCAAAACTTTGTTTTGAACTTCAACGTATAGATCGGAGTCATCTGTTACTCATAAAAGTAATTACCGTTGCTGAAATTTCAAGCGTTTTTCCAAAAATAATCAAACATTTTTTTAATTTTTGAGCCATAACTAAAAAGAAAAAAAAATAATCAAGCTAAAATACAATCTAAGTCTTCTTTTTAAACTTTTTAGTTTTATAACATTTTTCGATTGAACGCACCATCTGGTCATTCAAGTGTTCACAGAAGAAAAAAACATTATTGTAAAAACAATTAATTTATAATCTAAAAAATAGATTAACGAGTCACAAATGGAGCTAGTCACTCATTTGAGTGTACACGGATTCGGAATTTATATTACTCTTTACAAAAACTCTGAAAAATTCCCAGAGCGTTCTGTAAAAATTTTGAAGAATCTAAAGCTGTACATTATAGTAAATTTTGACATTTTCGTTTTTGATCATGATTTCTTCCTACCTATCATGATTCATTTCTAACTAATGACTAATCACCTTCATTAAGAGGTATTATATGAAAAGATTAAAATAACAAATTGTTTATAATTTAAATAGCAATATTCTACTATCAAAAAAAAAAAAAAAAATTGAAAGATCACGATAAGAAGAAAAATATCATTGTTAAATGAATACAATATTCTTTTCTATAATCAGAATCTAAAAAAAGAAACATTAGCAGCTTTATCCTTTATGAAATTCTAAAAGTTCTCCCTACATAGCACTCGGCGATCATATTTTATGCGATCTGGAAATTGATAGAACCTTATATAATCAAATTTCTGACAGCACTGAATTTTAGTAAAAAAAAATCGTTGATAAATTTAGTTACCTATCGTCAAATAAATTTTAATTTGTAATATAATGGTATTATAAGTCATGTATAGTAGGAACTTACTAAAAACTTTGTACACTAAATATTATAGGTATAAGCTGGCTATACACTTTTGTACTTACAATGAAAACGTTTTAAACAAAACTATTTAATGAAATATTAAATTTTACCGTTCTTAACAGATCGTTTTCATTAAAATTTTTTTTTTCAAAAATATTAAAGTATATCTACGTAAATATGTACAAGTCGTAAAAAAGTAACAACATTTGAAAAATGTTTATACGGCACTTAAGTTTACCTTGAAAATTGTCTGCATAAAATCCGACGCTACAAGACATAAAATAAAATTCAATCTAGAATACCAATCAACATGAGAAATTTTTTATGACGTGGTCTTATTGTTATGATAAACTTTTGAGAGTTTTTTTTTTTACCGATCATAAATTTTTTAAATTTTATTCAACTTTGGATAGCTTTTTTTTAGATTTTTAAAACAATATTATATTATACTTTCATAAAAGCAAAGAACGAAACAAATGATGGCGAGAGAGAGAGAGAGAAAGTAAACATTCTGTACACGGTATAATCACCCTGTATACACCGTGTAGGTACATTATATTGTATTGTTAAATTGAATCGAGAGGTGGATCGAAAATGTAAATTTCCGCAAATCATTTCCAAGCGTGCACACAAAAACACGCACACACTTCAATGCAGCCACGGAAGAATGGATTCTGGTAAAACGAACCGAAGAGGGAAAAACACATTTCACTGAATCTCGTGTGAAAACGTAGGTAGGTAGGCAGGAAGGTACTTTAATCGTGTTTAACGAAGAGATAAAACAGTAAATAATGCCAATCATTTTTTTTTTTTTTTTTATTCCTTTTTGTATACATATTTTGTAGACAAGCGAATCGCATCCAGAGAACTGGCAGGTGAAACTTTCGATCGAGTTAAAAACGTTTCTAATTTTATTTCATTATTATTATTTAAAAAATGAACTATTTGGCATTAAATGCATTACGCTGAGTCTCGTGGTGAGGCTATTTTACACATTTATATTTCATTATTCATGTATATATTAACTACTAAAAGTGAGGACAAAGAGATTTCTTTTTTTATAATTCAAACATCTCATACAACTTCCAATAACAGAATGTGATTTGAAAATGTCTATCTTACATCAATTATTTTTGTAATCGTTTTTGCTAACACAATCAATATAATCGTGTTGGGTACATAAAAATTATGAACAGTGTAATAAACAACATCATTGTTAATAAAACCAATATGAGTTCAAAAATAACAGTTAAAAGTGCAACTAAATGATTAACGGAAGTTATCCGTTCTTATAATCATTATGGCTTCAATCATATTATTATGTGTTGGTTATTTCACTAAAATTTTTACTATTTTTTTGACGATCAGTTATTTAAGTGTCTTTTTTTATAATTGGAAATCTTCAAAAATCATAAAAAGTTTTACTTCTGAAAGTTTTAAAAATACTGCAAAGTTTTAAATCTCAATTTAAAATATTATTATAAATATATTTCGCTGGCTTTAAAATAAATTAATTCATTTTAAGTTATTATTAACTACGGTTTATAATATTATACTTGCCTCACATTTGTATTTCATACCTCAATAACATAACATTATGTTAAATATTATAAAATACCTGAGAGTAAGCAAAAGATGTATAACAAAGCAAACCATACAATGAATAATTTGAAAGAACAAAACAAATTTAATCTTTTCAAGGAAAATCTGAAGTAAACATTCATTTTATAATTTTTTATAAATAATTTTTTTATGTTTCTTGAGGCTAAATGAAAAATATTTCAGTTAGTCAGATACTTAAAATCACAAAATAAAATACTACAAAGCAATTCATAAATTTAAACTACAGTTTTTCTGATTTTCTAGATACAAACGCAAATTGTAAGAACCTTTTTTCAAAACATAACAACTCAACAGTGAACATGTACATATTGTAAATCTAGTATCTATGTAAGTTTTGTGTCTTAAAAGTTTAAATTATGTCTTGCAGGGCAGCAAATGTAAAAAATATTTGTGCAATTTTTGAAAATTTCAAAATTCTTTACGTTGCTAAAAACGTTTAAACTTTGTTACATATTTTATTTTACTTGTTCTTGTTAATCGTGAATATTTCATGTAATATGAACGATATTTTAAAAATTGTTGCCAAAAAACCTAAATTAACATAATTATACAACGAAATTTTTCCTAATGCGAAATACGCGGGCTTTGTTTTTCAAAAATCCAACGCTAAGTAAAATAACAAAAAGTTATTTGATCCAAAGTTCACCTTATTTGCATATTGGTGATAATCTTGTATTGATAAGAATAATTTTTGCTATTTTTCCGGTAGGTTACAGAAAATTAAAAATAAGTTAAAAACAATATATTTTCTTCGTAAAATTTTAATACTGATCTTGAATTTTGAAAACCAGTACCTCACCCGACTATAAAGTAGGATACGTCATACTCGATTAATTCCAAAGATATAATTTTTATTTTATTTTTATACCAAAATGTTTTTTTTTTTTTTAATTTTCAAGAAAGAAGGGTTTAGTTCGAGCCAACAAACTGACGATATTGTTCTATTCCAAACAAAAAAATATTCGTGTTCCCAACTAGTAGAATAGGTACCTACTACGTTACATAGTTACATAGTTAAGATTTTTGTTGTTTTGTTACAAAATTTCTTTTGTCAACCCCCATCGGATTTTATATTGAAAATATTTGTTTTGCCGGATCGGTGTGTGTACATAAGTTATCACAAAACTATAGAATAAGTATTATTGTTATTATTAGAACCGAATCACTTGACAATGTGATCAACATTTGTAGAGACTAAGTTTAAAACAAACAACAACCTTACTTTCTATAATCTTTCGATTAGCCCACAGGACATTTAAAAATTCCATCGATTCTGCTGAGCAGTTCTTTTAATGTACAAAAATGTAAAACACAGACGATTAAAATCCATGCAGGAATATTATGTTATATTTTTTCTATTCTTTCTTTACTCTGTACCAGATTCTTGCAGGGTTGTGAGATACAACAACTAAACAGCATTGTACTGCACTATGCCAGTGGTTCCCAAACGGGGGACAGCATCTAAGGGGGAATTTATATGCGGGGCAAGGGGGAATACAGCGATAATGAAATAACGAGAATTTTTGTTTACTTATATAGTATTTAATTATATTTATATTTTATGTACTAATATTTTTGTATCAGATACGAGGTTGATTCATATTTTATTTTCAAAATTATGATAAAAAAAAACCAGCTATTAGTTGTATAGTATATAACCAAATTAAATTTTTGTTTTCAATGGAATGTAAATTTAAACTGCGTTTTAACTGTCGCTAGTTCGTTTAAATGTCTATTTAGTATTAACACATTAGGTACTTGATTTATTCGTGGTGTCCGTGCTTTGGTTAAAATATTATCCAGATGGAACAAAAGACACAGTTTTAAAGTGAATATTTTAAACAGCTCGTTTTAAATTTTCTTCTACTCATTTTCAAATTAGTACGTAAAAAATAATACCTACCTTTTTTTTTTCGCATACGAGTACAGCCGTAAACCTCTACTGGTATTATTAGGATTTTCTATGGACCGTACTTACTTAGAAAACTATACGGGATCGATTGAACTGAAATTTTCATAGCTATCCTTGACAGTTTCCTTTAGGTTTTTATACGTAAAAATAAATGATTACCATTAATTGGTTGCATACAGAACAAATATATTTTGTTTATGTTGAAAATTGTATGACTGTTAATTCACTATGAATAAATTTTTTAAATTATTCAACCCTTAAAGGGGTAACGATTGTAAACAATTTTCATGTTCTTTGTTATTATAATAGAAATACTAAGCCCGAGCAAATGGCTATGGCTGAAGGTGTACGGTTGTGTGTTAAAATTTAAAATATTTATTTTTTTAGTCCTGAACTGAATTTCCTAGAACTCGCTTGACTATAAACTAAATATTTAACTATACCTGTTTTTGTATTTCGATTTCGTTGATTCTAATTAGTTTCCATCCGTTTCTATGAACTTTGGCTTTACTAAATCATCTATAGTTTCAAAACTAGACTTAACATAAAATAATTGATAAATGTCATTGTGTGCAATATTAATGAGTAGTATTACATTTGGCATTTGAGAGTAAATTGCAATTTAAACACAGGTAAATGGAAACATTTTAGACATTACACCATTGTTTATTTTTGAAATGTTTTGTATAGATCTGAATGTAATCAACTATGTTAATTTACAGGACGAGACATTATAAGCCTGAAGAAAAAACTCAGCGTATCACTAATTATACATTTTATGTTTACTAATTTTGCCATAATGGTTTTTTAATCGTCTAGACAGTTCAGTACTGTTCGTCATAATAATGTAATTTATAACCAATGGAATTCGCAATGATCTTCAAATACATTTGTACAGTTATATTTTATTATTCTTTAGAAATATTTGATTTTTAAAACGTGGTTAATATTTGTACAAAAATAGAACACATAGTTTTTTTATAAAAAAAGGAGCCTGGTTTTTAAGACCCAAATTTTATTAATTTTGTGACTAACATATTTTTACTTTAAAAATACAAAACGATATATATCAATTGTGATGTTAAGTGATGATGTTGATATTAAATACTCTTAAAATGCTATAATACCACACCGTCAAAGATATCAATTGTAAACATTAATGTTGTAAAATGTGAATGTGCTATCCATTAAATTTTAGATAACAGATCGTAAAAAAAATAATAATAAAAACGTCAGAAGTTAATTTACTTTCTTAATGCAAATCTGTGTTAAAATACATTTAATACATTTTCATTGAACCCAACTACCCAACACCGAACATCGTTCATTATAAACACTGGATGCAGTCTTACATTTAATTTTTTTTTTTTTTTTTAGCAACACGTAGGTATAGTTAATTTTAGTTTAGATTTCCGGTTCACTTGCAATTTCGAGTAATGAAATCATTCGCTAATATTATTTTTATTTTTTTCTTTGTGAGCTGATTTCAAAACAAATCTAGGGGTTACAATACCAGTCAGCGTGTTACACACGAGTATAATTGCTATAGTTCGACGCATATTATCATCTAGAGTATTTTTTTTTTTTTTTTTTTTTTAATTGACAATTATTTGTAAACGCAAATTTTTTTTATATTTTTTCTGCAGCTGTCTTCACGGTCAATAAATCCCGTTTGGAATTCTTCATTATATTATACAAAACGCGCGTAAGCCTTTTAATGACAACGTCACAGTGCTTTTAGTCACAGTAGTTTTTATTATTTCATACATTCGCGTTGACGTCACCGCGTATCGTTTCGAATGCATTTAAACGTTTCTAAGTTTTAATTAAACATCGCCACTTCAATAGGTCGAGTATAATGTTCTTTGGGGTTGTTGAACAATCGACAAATCTTTGTACGGCAGTTTTTTTTAATTTTTTTTTTTTTTTTCTGTACGTACACATTTTAGGGGAGCCTGCCAAATATAGTATTATTCGGCTTCCCTCGCGAATATACGTATAATTTATGCTATATGTATTATACACACACACACCAGTGTTAATAATAATTATTCATTTAAAACGCAACGCCACTCTAACTAGGCGCATTGTGTCCACATTTACCGACCGTTAGTGTGCGTTTTATTAATATAATTACCCTGCTGGCGGGGAACGGGGATGCCACTTCAATGACTTGCACACTGCACTTTTATTAGAAGTACCTAAATATAATATGGGAATATGCTATTCTCATTTTTAAAATGACGCCGGAATAGTAAGTAAAAATGTATTTTATTATAATTATACTCTTGTTTGTTTATGCTTTTTCCACCCGTGTGGTTCAAAATATTATAACGTTGTGGTATTTTTTTTATTTTTATGATTCGTATCATTAGATTATAATATCATAAACATTTGACGTTGCGTTAAATATTCGCGATTATTAGTTAGCTTGTTCAATCAATGTATTGGTGTACTAATGAGGCACATTGAACAGCGCATTTCCAATTCGTGTCTAGCAATCACAATATACATATTCAATTATCAATGTTTTTTTATCCGTTAAAAAAGTAAAATCCCCATCGACCAAGTTAGACTGAGTGTGTTACGATTATTTTTAAAAGAACATATTATATGTATAATATGTGCATCCATATTAAAACTGATTTTTTTTCTGGCTTAGTATAAATTATGCACCATTCGGATCCTTCACCGCAACCACCACTTCTCTCCATCAGTCGCTGTCCGTGGTTAGCTTCTCACCGTTCAGGTTTCCCAGCATATCCAGGTCTTTGTGGACCCTGTCTGTCCATATTTGTCTTGAATGGCCGAGCGGTCTTTTGCTCTTTGACTTCTAGCTGGTGTCTCGACCGATAGTTCTCGATCTCGCTACACGTGCTCCGTCCAGACTCCAGCTTATCATTTTTCTTTTTATTGTGGCTATTTTATCTGAATTATTTAACATGCTTATCATCACTTCGTTCTTTCTTCGTTCATATTCTCCCGTGTTTTGGTTTCTCTTGCGTCCAAAAATAGGTCGTGATAACTTTCTCTCAAATCTCGTTAGGTCCTGCTCATCTATTTTAGTTGTGGTCCAGGTTTCACACGCACATAGGAGCTAATGTGCTATTAATTTATATTGTTTTTGAGAAATTTGTTTCAAAAATATATGTTATTTTTATATTATTAAATAATATAATCAACCTAAAAAAAGTCCTTATTTACGTAAATACATTATAGTTCTGATATTTTTTGATAAATTTAATTTTTTTCCAGGAACTCGCGCGGAAATTTTTGAAGGCAATGGTTTATCATTGCATACAGATAGGTACAAAATAACACGCCTGAACCATAACTTCTAAACCATTGCATTACACAAAAAGTGTACTACCCACTCCAGAGCATAGTCTCTCTTCCAAATAACTTCTCACCCGACCAATTTAATTTTAATAAACTCTCTTTCATTCTTCCTTTTTTTAGAATTTACCCCCTTTCCTGGTCGCTATTTTAAGAATTTACTCCCTTTCTTTTTTTTTTGTCTTTCCACACTTGCAGTAAAAGTCACCAATTACTTAAAATTGTTATGTTTATATTAACAATTTTCTAAAACACGCTTGCACTTGAAAATAAAAAAGTCAAAAAATATGAAAATTATTTTATGTAATAAATATAATTTATCGATGTTTGTTAAAAGTTTAAACCAATTAATTTAATCATTTTATTGATTTGTTTTGCATTAACTATGAATAATAATAAAAAATATGTTCATAAACAAATTAATAAACATTTGTTTTAATAATTTATTAATAATGTTTTATAAAAATATTTTTTAATTAAATATGTTTTTATATATTATACATATAAAATGCCATTAACCCTGTAAATAATTTTGAAGAAACCTATTTTTGCAATAGGTAAGAACCTACACCGTAAATTGTTTCAACTTTTTGTACAAACTTTACCGCAATCAGTTAAGGAACACATAACATATAAACCGAAAGAAATTTAACTTAATGTACCAAACTTGTTGGTAATTACATTAGAGATAGCACATTTATAATTAGAATGTGCCATAATCGTAACAATTTGGTCTCTCGAATTGGTTATACAATCAAATTAAATGATTTGGAAATTTATAATATATAAACATTATTCTCCACTTTTTATACCGTCGCAAAAACTGGACAATTATTTGGAAACCAAACCACTTGGTTTATTTTCTTTCTTTTTTTAAATTCTGGGCGTAGCGAAGATCGCATCGTTTTTACAATGATGTTTTTTTTCGTCCCTCAAAATCTTACTACCATTATATCATAATTCATATTATTAGCTTAATCTTTTGAATTACAAGGTGGTGCGCAAACTAGATAAAGTTGAGTAGCAAATCATTAGTCAATCAATGTTATTATCAAATAATAATCGGTAATTTGTAATACTATCGTATACTAATAAATAAATATTTTGTATCGAAATGGGAAACGCACAAATACAACAGTGGTCTTTTATTCAAAATGTTTTATCTTCCGCCCCCCTTTAACCCCCCTTAACCCTCTAATTCAATATTTATACATTATTTAGTATTGTAATCTTATAAGTTTATACACGAGTGAATAGAATGTCAGCTAGTTTCCAAATTGGAAAAGGTTCAAGCGATTGACTTGAAAGAATCAGCGCACGCAAATAGATACACGTAGCGAGTTATAACAAAATCTTTAAAAATAAATGAAGGAAAGAAGAGAGGAAGAAAAGAAAAAGAGAAAATTTGAGGTCAGATGAAAGTTTTTTAGCGTAACGATTAGGTATGCTTTGAAGTGGGTAACTTATTTAGGTAGGTAAAAGTTTCGGAAGTTGGGGTTTAAACTTATTATTTAATATCTGAAAGCAATGATAAATCATTGCATTCAAAAAAACAATTCTGAGCGATATCAGTTATATAGTTGGTATACGCCCCGTAAATACCGAACTTGACAAAAAATATCAGATATATTAAACTATATTTAACTATTTTTACCACCAGCAACACGAAATTTTTAAATAATACTTAAATACCAAACAATACTTTTCTCCTGACCTCAAATTTAATCACTTTCATTCTTTCCTAATTTTTTTTTTTTTTATATAATACTACGTTCGGATCTGCATGAAAAATTAGAAAACTCCTTAGGTATTTGTTACACCCATCGGATCAATGCGTGTCTCTCCATCGGGGTTTTTAGTATAAATTTGTGCGGTTTTCGAATCAAAACTCACTAAATATGTAACATTTTAAAATAATTTTTGAACTAAATCTAATTTAAATCAAATAACTAGTTTGTGCTCAAAAGCAAAATGACCAGTTCGCTTCTTTCACTCGATAACACAAGTATTCGAATTTGGCAATGTTTTTATTATTGTCGTTTTTGGCACATATCTCAAAAAACAATATAAAAATCGTTTAGAGTATAGTATAGTAATTTAAAATCTGAACTTTTTGTGATATTCAACGTAAACACCGGAGTCATGTGTTACCCATAATTACAAATGTCAAAATTTCAATCGTTTTTCCGAAAATGGTCAAAACAATTTGTTTTGATTTTGGAACACAACTCAAAATGAAAAATATCAAAAATGATTCAAACGTTTTAGCGCAATGACATTTCTCGATTTGACGCACCCTTCGCAGGGCGTCAAAGTGTTCACAGAAAAAAAAACGAACATCATTGTAAAAAACAACACGTTCTTCGTTTCACTCAGAATCTAAAATCCGTTTGAATAGACAAAATAACACGCACCCGAATCGAAACAATCGACTTTCGACCGGCGTTGTCGGGGTGACGTTGTTAATTAAATAGATTTTTCACGATATTTCGACGCGGGCGAACACGTTTTTCAACCCCCCTTACACACAAACACACACCAACAGCACACGTTTACGATATATTGTTATTATTATTTTATTATTGTTATTCCACTCGTTGTTCCGTCGTCGTTTGTATGTCGTTTTAATAAAATGTATAGCCAATAAAATAATGACGGCGGTGTTATATTGTTGTTGATAATGTTAAAACATGTACAAGGGGTGCGGACGATGATAATCGGAGGACGACACCGACGTATAATATTGTATGGGTTTATACGATAACACGAAAACCGGTCAACGCGCAAAACCGTGCACCGAGCCGGTATAGGGCAGAGCACGCACCTACAGGGTGTCACATGAATGCTTGACGACTTGTAAATAATAATGGGTAGGGCCAAGATAGTTCTATCCAAAGCTTTGCACCCAAATTAACCTGAACATCCGTAACACCCAAACATATGTAAATTATTCAAATCAGGGCTTAACTTTTTTTAACTCTTTTAATGTTTAAATTAATTGAAAAAACAAAAATTTAATTGTAGTAAAAAGTTAATTTTTTCCATTTTTTAAATTTATTCGATTTAAATTGTACCATACAATTTTTTATTATTTACAAACTATAAAATACGAATTGACTAACTTAAAATAAAGATATAAAGGTTCATATTTTTAATTTACACAGTTTTGAACCTAGCATGACATTTCCTCCGCATCAAAAATTTTTAATCTTCAGCACAGCGAAGAATGTATTGTTTTAACAATGGTGTTTTTTTATTCTGTGAAAAACTTTAAGAGTAGTAAAAGTGTTTTAATTTTTAAAATCAGTACTTTTTCCGAAAGGTCCATGGATTTTGAGAGTTAAAATTTTAAAAAGTTACAATAAAAAATTATGTAAAATTTATGGATAAACGATAAAAATTACGGATAACGTGTGCTTAAATGCTTGAAACACATCGTTTTATTCAAAATAACCTCTTTTAACTAATTTTGAGGGGAATACAATATCAGAACATTAAATTTTGAAATTTGTGAATTTTTGCGATCTCGTGTTTCGTAAAACCTACAATTTTCCACTAAGAAACTAAAAACCCTAATGCAATCTAAAAAATAATCTTTTTAAGCTACGTTAAATTATTTCAAAAAATTATAAAAACGTGATAAAAATTTCAAACAATTTTACCCCTTCGTGAGCTAAATATAATATGACTTTAAATTTACAATTTAATTAGAATGTTTAAAAAATCTTCTTCTGAGGCATTTTGACCATTAAGGTCCATTGCCGCATCAACAAAGTCTCTTCTCCAATTCTTCGTATCTCTTGACACTTTCACCGCGTTTATCAGCCCAATTGTCGTGACGTCTTCTTATTGATTATACCAGCTCACTATTTTCAAAGTCTTATGGGCCGTCTTGTGTTCAATCTTCATCTTTTCACGTTCCACAGTATGTATTCATTTAGATCTCCAAACACAAACTTCATAGTTCTTATAATATTTTCTGTTTCAAAAAATTTTATCCATTCTTTGCGTTTGTTCTGACTTCAAATTCATTTTTTCATTAATTTTTTGGTCCCAAAATTATTGTTGAAAGTTGAAGATTTTGAGCGTTTTGAAAAATTATCTCATCCGTTTGACTGCAGTGAATAATATCGTTATTCAATTAAAATCAGAATAAAGCACCCAAATTAGTGACCTACTTCACTTGTTTTAGATTCTGACCTTAGCAAATAATGTATTGATTTACATTGAATTTTTTTATTTATTTTTTTTTTTTATGTGAACATATTGACGACCAGAGAGTGTGTCGAATCGAAAAATGTCATAACGCAAAAAAGTTTGAAAAATGAAATTAGATAGCAAACTTTTTTTTAACATTTGTTTTAGTTTTTGATTTATGTCCAAAACCAAAAATATTGTTTGACCATTATCAGAAAATGGCTAGAAATTTCGACATGTGTAATTATTTTTACAGGTAGCAGGTTCCTCCGATCTTTATGTTGAACACCACAAAAAGTTTAAGTTTTGGTTTTTAAGTATATTTTATTTAAAACAATGTTTAAAATTTGGCATAATTAGCGAGTTTTGATCTGTAAACACACAAATTTAGAATAAAATCGCCGATGGAGAGTATTGCTCCACGATCTTTTGCTGAAGTATCTTATAAAACATAGTAAACGTAGTATTGCATAAAAAATTGATAGCAAGGGAGTAACTATGATATCTGCTGAGAAGTTGTTTCGCGATCACTTAAAAATTTGTATTTCAGGTACCTAGTATAGGTAGTAAAGCTGATATTTTTTTGTTAAATTTTGTTTTTACAAAGACGATACTAGCGATAACGTTTTTTTGAATGCAATTATTGCTTTCAGATATTAAATATAATAAGATTGAATTACAACTTCCGAAACAATGGCCTAACCAATAAAATCACCGGCCAATCCAAAGTGTAATCGCTACGCCACCCAACCTCAAATTTACACTTTTTTTTAGGTTTCTGAGTTTCAGCGAGGAATGTATTATTTTCCTCTCAACTTTGCGTACAGAAGGAATACTCCGATTTGAAAATTCAGTGCCTCTAATGAAAGGTCAACGAACTCCAGTGGAACTTGGGTTACAACTTTTCTGGAAATTTCGCTTACTTTTCGAGTTTTACCCCAAAAACTAAAAAAAATCGAAAATTCTGCGGCAAAATATAAAAAAATTTAGGTTTGTAATGACGTTACCGGGTAGAAGGAGTGTGCTAATCGTTACGTTGGACACCACATGAAAGTGGAGATTTTGGCTTTAAATTGTATTTTATTTGAACATTTTTCGACGTTTTGATTATTTTCTGCATTATGTGCCGAAAATAGCGACATCGAGTCGCAGAACGGCTGTACCTATTAAACTAACGATATAAAAAATTATCGCAAGTCGTTTTCAAACTTTTACGTAAGAAATAATTTAACACGCTATAAAAAATTGAAAAAAGATTTTCCTACCTATGTACTGTTTAATTTTTTTGGTAACTTGCTATGTACCTATATTTTTTGTTAAATATGTTTTTACCAGAACGTAGGTATACTCGATAACTGGGCTCGCTCAGAATCCTTTTCTCGAAGACCATGATTAATCGTTTGAAGGGTGTTTCAAGAATAGTTTTATACGTCTTGCTGTAGTTTTCTGACACAAGGTCTGCACATCCTGTATTTCTGCACAAAACACAAACAGTATCTACACAGTGTAATGCATTTTAATAGGTATAATATTATTATACTCGAACGATAGCAGGAGCGTTTCGCCACGCGGAGTTCGTCGGGGGGGACCGAGCCGAAATGAGGGGGGGCCACCGCGTCACAATAAATATTGAACGTGTTTCGAGTGGTGTCGCCGCAGTGGCGTGCATAATTGCTTGTTACGCGACAACGGGTTTGGAGTGGCCGCGGGCCCCGCGAAAAAACATAATTTAATTTTTCGTAAATATAATTCACGACGATTTCACACTTGTCACGCGCGGGGCCCGGCGGCACTTTAGAAAAAAAAAATTGTTCGCCAGCCAGCCAGTTCTCTCTCCGATATTTTTCCGATTCTCGTCCCCGTTTCTTTTGATCGCCGGCGCGCGCGCTCGCGTTTTATTATTATTTTTTTCGCGAGATTACACGCACCACCGCGCCATATACGAGTATATATATATATATGGGGTTCTCTACCTCGTCGTCGTATTGTGCGTGCTCCACGCATCGGTTAATTTTACGGGTAAAAGTAAACGTGTATTGTGTTATGTACCTACATCCCGGCAAAAACCTAACGGTGAAAAAAGGCCCCAGATATCTGCTCCCAAAGAGACCGTTCCGTAGTGATCCGTGCATTTTGGCCGAGTCTGCTTGCTTTTAGATTTGAGCGTCAGCAGCGAGGAACGAATTGTTTTCGCAATATTTTTTTTTTCTATCGACCACTTTTCGGGTGGTTTTCGGACGCTCGGATTTTTAAAGTCAGTACCGACCACTAACGGAAGACTCCGGTGGTACTTTGGGTGAATTTTTTATTTTTTTTCAAATTTTGCTTATTTTTACGGCGAAAAATTAGAAATGTTCAGGACTGTTTTTGGGCAGAAGGAGTGCTCCAATCGTTACGTTGCATACCACACAGGATTTTGACTTTGAATTTTATATTACTTGAAGCATTTTTTGATATTTTGACTGTTTTCTGAGATACGCGCCGAAAACGAAAAGAGTAGCGAAATCGCCAAATCCGGCATCAGATCAGCTGTACCTATTCGACTATCGTTATAAAAAAATTATTCCATGTCATTTAATAACTTTTGGGTAAAAAATAGTTTAACACGTTATAAAAGATTGAAAAATGTTTTGCTAGGTGTGTTTAAATTTTTATTAATTTTCTAAGTACCTATATATTTTGTTGAATATGGTTTTTACCAGGACGTGTACTAGATAACCGGGCTCGCTCAGAATCGTTTTTTTACTAAACAATACGTTTGAACCACAACTCCCAAACCAGGGATCCACCTAAGGCAAAGTCGCTACACCGTCAAACTACCTACGCGACCTACAATGATCCCGGCTTTTTTTTTAGTCTATAACCTCACCACACACACTCTTATTTTCATGATCAACTTGCATTTATCACTCATATTGCTAAACAATATTTGCACATTTCTGAAATGGGTGTACCCAAAAATATAAACTTGGCCACGATATGTACTATCACTATATAATATTCACTAATTTGATAGTTAAAAAATCGTAATGAAGAAATTATTAAAATACAAATTCACTGTATTAATGTAGTATAGGGTATATCACTATAAATACCTACGTATAAACGCATAGTTACCAAAAATCGTTTGATTCTATCAACTAGACAATACAGTGCAATCATTATACCAAAAACTTTGCCGTTAGGTACTTTCTTTTTTGAACGTCCGTCACTGTAAAGTGTTTTTCGTTAGTAAATCGTAAAAAAGAAAAAAAAAAATGAACCAACTTCCGTTTCGGTTCTTCCGCCGCTGCTCTGTGGCAAATTCCATCTACACGGTCCACCGTTCGTTTAACAAGTAAGTAAACCCATTGTTTGTCTTTATTACCCGTCCAATTTATATAAATAGTAGTCACTATGACGTCGGTAAACTTAGTTTAATTCCGTACTCTCATACCAAGATACCATTCAATTGTAATGTTTGGAGTTAAAAGAAAACTGTGTAAAAAAAAATGTTTGTAGTAACTTCAAAAACGACAGTACTGCAGCAAATACATCGTTTGAGCGTTTGAAAGATGTTTACATGTCTAAGTTACTGCCACTTGAGAAACGATATTTGTTCCACGAATTCCATTTACCTCCGCTGACCGATCAAGACTTTCGTGCGAAACCCATGCTTTTTGTCGGCCAATACTCTACCGGGAAGACGTCCATGATTAAGTAGCCATCTGTTTATTTGAGTTTGCATACGGTCTTCTAAAATCTATTTATGTTTAATTGCATTTTTAATAGGTATCTCATCGAAAAAGACTATCCGGGCATTCGTATAGGTCCAGAACCGACAACGGACGAATTCATGGTGGTGATGGGCGGTGACAAAGAACAGTCGATACCCGGAAACGCATTAGTAGCCGATCCGACAAAACATTTTCACGATTTGTCTAGATTTGGAAATAAGTTCCTGAAAAAACTGCGTTGCGGAATCGTGAACACTCCCTTGTTGAAACCTATCACTCTTGTCGATACTCCTGGCGTGTTGTCTGGTGAAAAACAGAACGCTGAACGCGATTATAATTTCAACGTTACGTTCAATTGGTTTGCCGAGCGGTCCGATATGGAAGTGTTGACTTTTGACGCTAATAAATTGGACATATCAGATGAACTAAAAGCAGCAATTGACGTGTTATAAGACCACGACAGCAAGTTGAGAATTATTCTGAATAAAGCTGACACAGTTGAGTAGGTGTCGATTCGCCTGGCTACAATTTGTATAGTTGAGTAGGTATAGGTACTAAGTTAACTTGACATTTTAATACAATTTAAATCGTTTTTTTTATTTCTTACGTCATAACAAATCTGAACAACCACATTTTAAAATCTATTAATTTAACCATTATTGTAATGTTTTATATTAAAAACACTAATATTAGACATACTTATTATTATAGGCACACCTACAATGATTCCAATGTGTGTTTATTTTTTTTATAATGACAGAGTTCATAGCGCACTTATGTGGGCTCTTGGAAAAACAATTAACTGTCCCGAAGTCCCGGGAGTATATGTTGGTTCGTTTTGGGATCAACCTTACAGAAACAGTACTAACCAAGCGTGAGTTATTGTGTCCTACCTATGATTACTCAAAATCAATATCACAAAAATTATAATTTACTATAACAAACACAAAATAAATAATAGGTACTTACTTCGATCATAATTATTTTACTTTTCGTTACGATTCGTATCAATATTAATTTATATGTGAAATATACGCACTAAAATTAAAATAATGTACAAAATATGATATATTGTTTGAGAGTACTTTAATACTTTTTGTTGTAGTATGTTTAATGAAGAAGAAAAATAATTATTTCAAGACATGAAGAGCCTGCCGCACTCTTCATTTATGTCAAAATTGAATCTTATTGGGAAAAGGGCAAAAACAGCAGTCGTAAGACGTTTTAAATTTCTCATTCCATCCGTTTAGACTATGATGTATAGAACAATTTTTTATTCATTCACATGTATCTATGCCCTATGGTACAGACTGAAACACTAAAAGATCTTCCTAAAATTATATATTACACTACAATGATCTGTTCTAGGTACATGCATATATAATAAGCGAACTTAGTTCTTGTCTACCGCTTTTTTCAAGATTGAGAAACAAAAAAAAGCATCAAGATGAACTCATAAATAATTTGGAAATTATATACAACGAAATTCAATGCAAGCACAAACATTTGAGCTCGGGTGATTTCCCGGATGTAGAACAAATGAAGGTTCAAGATAATATAATTTTGAATTTTTGAATAGAATTTTATTTTAATGTCCAATTTGTTTAGACAATACTAAAAGGAAAAGATTTTTCTTATTTCAAATCTTTCGATGAAAAATTAATAAATCGTGCCATAAATTTGATGGAAGGACTTGACCTAGAAATGACTTCGGATTGTCAAGAAGAAGTACAAAGTATGAGCCAAGATAAATAAAAATTAATAAGATATTGCATTGTGTGTACTAATTATAATAAATGTATAAAGAGCCAGGCAAAAAGGTGGCATTATTTATTGAAGTGAAAATTTTTATCCCATTGAACCTTTTTTTTTATTATTATTTTAAGAAAAGTGGAAAAAACTACTACTACAAATAAAATGTCAGTTCTCGAATATTGGCTTTGATCGATTTACTTTTTCATCATTCATCCCGGGTGAATTTTGATTGTATAGTACTCCAAAATCACATAATCATAGATTGCTTTAAAATACTTTTTTTAATTTTTGATGATGAACAAAAGCTAAAAAGTCATGCGTATAAAATATAAAGCTGTTACTCATTAATTATTAACTACCTATATTTCAATGTTTAGTATTCAATGTATGTGTTAGAAAAATGGTAACATTAATTGTTTTTTTACCATATTTTATTCTGTTTGATTTTAGCGAATAATATATTGCAAAAAAATAGGCTCATATAAGCCGAGTTCATTGCAAAATATTTGTTTTTATCAGGCAACGAAGTTCTTCGTGGAAACGATATTTCATGTCCTTTTAATGCAAAAAGTGAAATAATTGATGAAGGAAAATTTGAACAAGGATGGATTATTGATAATTACAGGGAACCTTATGACAAAATTTTTGACAGTCTTAACAAAAACGATGGGAAAGTAGTTCACACTGGTATGTGCATGGTGATAATTTATGTTCCATCAAAAATGTAATGGATGTTTTATAATATTATACAGAAATAAAAAGAATTATATTCTTTTTAATAGTTTTTCTGTTTACATTTTTGAATGAATTGTTTTAAATCATTACTGAAATCGTTCAAGTTTTCATACATTAATCAACTGTTTTAGATTAAGACTAACCTATTAACAAAAATAATAGAAATTATATTAAAACTGTTATTTTTTTTTCCAGCAGCTAAGGAAGAACTTCTCAAAACAATGTTACCTAATTACGTACTATCTAAAGTATGGAAATTGGCCGATATCGATAACGACGGGTTGTTAGATGCTGATGAGTTTTGCTTAGCAATGTATTTGGTCAAAATTAAGCTCGAAGGCTCCGAATTGCCTGATACTTTGCCGGAACATTTAATACCACCATCGAGACGTATTGTAGCAACAAGTCCACCCACATCATCTTCTACCTACTAAAAAATGTGATGTTTAAACTTTTATGCACATTTGAATTTTGCCACTGTAGTAATTATTTGTTAGTAATAAAATGTTTTGTACAGCTATGTCATAAAAAGAAGTTTTTAAGTGGCTTATTTTATTATATTTTATGAACACAATTGGGAAGAATTTAAAAAAAGTTTAGGATCAATGTACTATTTTTTAGCCTTTCACGGAGAATTTTTTTTTTTAATACTCAAGTGGGACTAAGTTTTCCAGTTAGTGCTTATGGGTTAACAAAAATTTTTCAAGAGTATTTGAGTTGTTGAGATTCAAATAAACTGTATTTAAGTAATTATAGTAATTATTAATTATAATAATTATTAAGCACAAAAGGTATGAAAGTACAAAAGATGTTACCAAAGTTAAGAGTTATTTATGAATATAATACTAAAAGTATGATTTTTTATTTTAACGTTTTTTTCGGAAGAATAATACTGTATTCAAAGACTACTATTTCCTCATTTTTGTACGATTTTTATTTTTATGTAACATTTTCATTTAAGGGCACAGTTTTGCATCTTATCGCATCCACAATATTTTATATGTCATTTTGCAATAAAGTAAATGGTCATTAGTGTGCATGAGCTATTTTATTGTTTCTTTAACTGCCGGACAACTCCTGTACCTGCTGCAGAAATGTGAACAGCATTGATGGCAGACGCAAGCAACGTATAATAACCGTTACGCGAATAAAAATCTCGTGACTTCAATTAAAAAAAAAAAAAATGTAAATCATTTTTTTTTTTAATAAGAATATTTCACAGGACACAAAGATTAAATTTTAACTATTATTATCTATGTAGATCTCCTATAAAAATTTCTTTAAAAGTTTCCAGATTATTCAATGGCATTTAAATAAATGTATAGTACCAAAATTTAAAGAAGTCACATTGTGGCATTCTACAAAATGTTCACTTCTAAGTTCTATGTGATAAAGAAAATCCAATCTCAAAAATACCTATTGAAAATTGAAGCCATGAGAGTTATTCCGTTAAAACATTTATTTATTTATTTATTTATTTTTTTGGTAGTATTTTATGCCGTACCCTTCATTTCTCTTAATAAACACGGTAACAAGAATAATTTAATGCATAAGTATTTTTCCATAAATACCAAACAAAACCTACACTTTTCCCTTGATTTATTGTTAAAAAGTGTTTTGATTATTTTCCCGCAACCTTCCCTAATGTTTTTAAAATATAATAAATATTACTAAAAAAAAATTTAACCAACAAACGAATATAGTTCGGATAACAATTTTCGGTGGTGTTTTATACATTTTAATTTGATTGCCTTTTTTTTAATGTACAAATGTTTGCAGTCATTGATTCGTTGCGCATATTATAGTTTATGGCTACATTATTAGAAAAATACTGAACCATAACATCGTATTATTTACTCAATTGAAAAATTCGTTTAGTATAATGATTGATGATGTATCGTACACAGTAAACTGACAGAAGCTGCTGGATAATTAATGAAAATAATTATAATAATTGGTGATTTCAAAATGAACATATATAATTGTTATAAGTTTAACAATTACAGATTGATAACATAATAAATTAATAACAGCATCGCGTGAATCTCTCTACACTAGCTTAACATATTCTACGGCTTATGTTTTTGCATTTTTTAGATACTGAGTGCAGCGATGAATGTATTGTTTACAATGGTTTTTTTTTTTTTTTTTGTGAACACTTTTTCGGGTAGAAGGAAAGCTCCAATTTTGAAAGTCAGTAACTTTCTGATAGGTCTATGATAGACTCCGGTGGTATTTTAGTCCCAGTTTTTTTTTTTTTTTATAATTTTCTTTACTTTTTGAATAACGTCCGATAAACCAAGAATAATGAGAATTTCACGGCAAAAATTTGAATTTTCAAGTTTGTGTTGACGTTTTCGTGTAGAAAAAGTGTTTTGACTTTTACGTTGAAAACCACAAACAAATTGAGATTTTGGCTAAGAAATTTTTTTTTTTTTTTTTGTGAACACTATGACGGCCGAAGTGCGTCCAATCAAAAAATGTTATAGCGCAAAAAATTTGAAAGTACTCTATACAACATACATGATACATGGTAAACGCAGTATTGCGTAATAAAAAAAAAAGAAAGAAAGAAAAGAATGAATAGGAGTAAATTTCAGGTCGGTGAGAAGTTGTTCGACGTAGCAATTACCTAAAAAAGTCGTAATTATAGTAGTTTAATTATAAATCTGATATTTTTTGTTAAATTTGGTTTTTAGCAGGACAAATCGCTCAGAATCACTTTGTTAAAGGCAATGATTTATCATTACTTTCAGATATTAAATAATACGCACGAACAATGACATTCAAACCAAGTTACCCAACGAAGACGTAGTAGCTACTCCGTCAAAATTCCCTACTTTTATTTTGATTGAAAAACATATTATACTCACAATTTATCTAAATATAGATGGGGTAGTTTTTTTTTTGCTGTAAAAAATTCTACTCTTCTCGTTTGAAGCCGCGGCTCTTTAAACGCACTTTAATAGCTGAAGTTATCAGTTTACTCGCGTTTTACGGCGAACGAGAATCCGATCCGATCGGAACAATACTCGCTGGCCTCTCTAACAGGCTTTTAAGTCTAAATTTGTTTGTTTTCGGTATATCAATACTCGTGTGAAATTTAAAAATTTTATTTCGATAAGATAATTAAAATGGGATTCTCTAAATTTTGTTTTTTTACAAAACGTGCACCGGTCAGATCGCTGCTTGCACCCGAAAAAACAAATAATTGTTTTTTTAGGACAAATTCTGAACAAACGCTCGCACACGTATTAGATACACAAACTGCACCGCGTCGTATATGCCTGGTATATGGGCATGCGAAAAACGCTTTTGGCACGCCTCGTTAACCACGCACAATACGAACGTCACGCGATTTCGGCTTTCTCGGTTCCTCGGTCGCGCGTAGTTTTTAATTTTTTTTTTTTTTTTTCCTCTTTTCTCTCTTTCGTTCCCCATCAAACGGTCACATGCCGATTTCCCCGTGCAAACCGCAATAAAACACAATATTATTAATCTCGAGTGCGCACACACTCTTTGGTGGTCGTCGTGACATCCGCATAATTCGAAGTACCTACACACAATGTCTCGAGTGCGAATCGGAGGCTGTTTTAGTACATACAATATTTTATAGAATACAATAATAAGTATATATATTATATATACAATATATTAGATGCGTGTTGCCACCGTTCGCGTCGCGGTAACGATATTTTCTTTTGTGTGTCCTATATTGTCGATTTTCAACGCGATTTCGCACGACCGCGAGGAAGGACCATTAAACTGCAGCGTTTTGTAATAATAACCGTTCGCACGATTTGTGAATATCGAGAACAATTTCGAAAAAATTAACGTCGAACAGCGACTCTCGGCCGAATAGGGATCGTACTGTTAGGGACCAAACGGGAAAAATATTGGCGGCGGAATATCCACTCCGCGATTCGTCGTGACTTGCTTTTTCTCTATTTTTCACAAACGTTATTTTCACGTGTATACAACACCGTTTTAAAATTATTGCATTACAATATTGCGTACCTGTACATCCAGAGTAAGGTACACGGATAACGACGGTCCTTTTTGTACGATTTGAGTTTTGAAAATTTTTTCGTAGTTACCGATTGCTGGGGCCGTATAGTAGGACAAATCTAAAAGGGACAACCAGAAATGTCGAAGAGGTCATAAATAACTCGTTAAAAAGTCGGTTTTTTCACTTTGTAGTCTCGAAAAATTTATATGTTTTCTATTGTATAGGTATAATACTATCAAGAAATTCATCATTGTTATCAGTTTGCATTATAATAATATGCGAATACCGTCAAAAATACATCCCGAAACTATCATTTTTTTCAATTATAAGAAACAAATTATATATTTTGTAGTAGGTATAATTTTTTTTGATATTTTTGGATATTGGTTATACTAACACAGTGCATATTATTTTCTACCTCTACGTGAGAAACAATTTTTCGGATATAGTTTTGAAAATTTTTCAGCACAAGCTCTGCAAAGCGTTTGATTATGTTATCGTCAATGTTTAAAGTCTGAAATATTTTACAAACTTGTGACGTATTAAGATGGTTTTAATTATATTGCCGCAATGCAAGCACTGAATGGAGCAAATGCGTTTCCTCCAATAAAAAAAAAAATTGTACCTTATGTTATACTATTATCTAAAATTAATATTTATTATTAATTATTTGTTTTAAACTTTTTTTTATTTGTAATACACTAATATTAGTTGTCTGTTACTTGCTACTTGTTCAACTAACTTCAAATCAAATTGTTAGTTCCTGTTAACATTATAATAGTGAATTCGTTTTGGTCATTATTTATTTTTAACATAATATTTTTATGTGGAATTTAGAGTTTTATATAAAAATGTTGTCATCCTAGACACGGTACTGAATTCGAAGCATTTTTCTATTTTTTTTTTTATTTTTTTTAAAATAATGGTCAAAAATCCAAATTTTCGCATTACCTACCTATTACGTTGTAACATTTATAATTTTCAATTTAGAATCTCTAAACCTTAGTACAAACCAAACGATATATTTCTTTACACTAGGTTGAAAAATTTTAAAATCCAAAAAAATATCACAAAAGTTTTTACGATAAAATTGTCTTATGACATTGTGTTTAGGAAATAAGTCTTTCAAAAGTAAATCGATCAATTGAAATTCATACGAATTATTATCGGATGAGTGGAGTTCAATGGTTATAGAAATTTCAAAGAATTCTATCTATTTACGAGTGAAGTACAAAATTTTGAAATTTACAATTTAACGAGTATGTACCTAACTCTATTAGTTCGATCGTATTAAATCATATTGAATTAAAATTTCAAACCCACCCATATTAGTGACCAAATCCGCTACAGTGATCCATGATTTACTTTTTTTTTTTTTCAGTCAAAATTTTATGTTTCACGAAATTTACACACATTATGTATTTAAGTCTTATGCAAATATTTAGTTAACAAAACAATATTAATAATCCACGTGTCATACGGCATAGATGCACGAAAAGCACGTCTGACGGTTTTGTTGTTATTTACACCTACAACACGATAGGTTTAGGTACAAATTACACTGCACGGACGGGACAATGGAAATGGTACGAATTTGATTATTATTCAACATTTCAACGGTGATATTTTGCGGTGATCAGAGCCACACGCGCGAATCACAAAATTGTGACAACGTTACTGGCAATAAACCTACACGTTATAATGTGCAAATAAAGTGACGATAAACACAGTCGAGTCTATTGAAAGCGCTAGGTTTAGCTCGTTAAAAGTTAAAATTAAGATAAAAAGTCAAGTTTATTAGTTAACTCGATAATTTGTTTGTTTCGTTAACTTTAAACTTGATTGTTAAATTTTTTTTAATTTTCCGTGTTAACTTTAAGTTAATCTGTAATAATGAAAACAATTTTTTTTTAAATTTTTTTTTTTAAGAAAGATAGATAGCTGCCTATTACTCAGAAGAAATTTTCGAAAGAAAATACCCCAAAACACATTTTTTAAGCGGAGATAATGTTATACTAGGTACAGAATGTGAATTATGAATATATGAATTAAAAACATAAACCTTTATTCAAAGTGAAATTATTTTTCTTTTCGTAAGTTAACTTTTAATGCAATAAATTTGAACTATTTAAAAATTAACTTCTAACTTAATTTAATTTTTTTTTACTAAACAAAATTTAACGAGTTAAAATAAGTTGTTACTTTCCCGGCCTTGTGAAAGTCAATCAAAAGTCGTCATCCACAAGAGAGATTTATAAAATTGTAATTTCATATATATTCACCATATAAAAGCCAAATACCACTGACTGACTCACTCACTCACTCACTCACTCACTAAACAACGCACAGCCAAAACTACCGAACGGATTTATTTGAAATTTTCAGGAAATGTACTTATTACTATGTGTAGGCGCACTAAGAAAGGATTTTTCGAAATTCGCATTTTAAAGGGTAAAAAGAGCTTAAAATAGTTAAGCGTACGGCAGCGTACGGGTCCGCAAATACGGACATTTTAGCCCACCGCGGTACCAGGGACCCATGATCCGCATGACGCGGCACGCAACACGTGTTTGTGACCACGTGGTGCACTTGAAACGCAAACGTCGGCTTCATGGGACCCTGGTACCAAAAATTGATAATTTTGCGGAGCGATGGGCTATATTTATTGATTAAATTATAATATTCTATAATATTATAATATTCTATAGTTATAAATATACTGTATATATATGGTAGGGTTTAGGATGCGGCCGGATTTACTGACGAACGAACATGCTGTCGACATAAAATTTCACCCATCGGCGGCATTCGGTGTTAAATTTCATTTCAATCCTATTGGCCACTTTCGACGGGACGGCGGGGTGACAGTGCACATGTAATTTGAAAGATTTTTTCCCCCGAGTCACTGTTGTGGTCGCCCTAAATCCGGCCATGCGCACGTACCCATGTTTCACTAATTATATATATACAATATTTGTGTGTATAAAGGAGAGTGTACTTTACCCGGGGACCTTTTTTCGATGTAATAGTGTATAATAGATACGCAGTATTGTCGTTACTGGTTATAGGAGAAACAATTATATAGTAGAAATTAGTACTTAATTATTATTGGTTACCACCGGTTGTTCGGGCAGACCAGGTACAAAAACTTGCGTCAAATCGAATTTTTGAACACGGCCTACCGAGGTGGTACTTTGTCCGCGAACCAGGGTGGCCGAGTCGCGCTTACTGCAGCGATTACACCCAAAAGTATAGTACGATTTTTTTTTTTTACGAATTATCATTTTTTACGGGCAACGAAGTGCGCGGGATCAGCTAGTTCACCATAAATCGATTAATACGTATTGTTTATTTTGTATAAAATGGCGAATAATTAAATCAGGCTGTATAAAGCACGCTCTGCTTTGGTCTACCGCGATTTGTTTTAAATTTGTTTTGCTTTATTCTTCACTTTTTAATCAATTAAATCAAACTCACAAAAACAAATGCTAAAACTTGTATTCTATTAAAATAGGTAAGTACCATTTATTTTATAAAATCAATGAATGAACGCATTAAATATTTCTAATCAACTCAGTAACAGCATTCATACATTTTTAAAAAAAAATTTTTTTTTAAATATTTGAAAGCAATGATTAATAATTAAAGTAAACGATTCTGAGCAAAATCTCAGCTCAATAAAGCAATAGAATGTGGTTTAATTGAATAAGAGAGCTAAGTTCCTTAGAGTCCGTTTGAGATTTTAAGGGCCATTTAATTTTAATTTTGACTTTTTTATATTAGATTGTCATCCTAAACAAAGCTATGTGCCAAATTTTATGATGATAGGACAGCGGGAATTGGTTTATTTAAATAAGAGAGCTTAGCCACATACAATCCTTTGAGTCCTTAGATTTCAATTGACAAAAAATTGCAAAAGCAAACTTATATTATAATTTTAAAGCTTTTATTAGAATGTTAAATTTTTATCGAATGAAAACCACTGAAAATTTCAAAGTTCTTTATTTGGCTCAAAAATGATCAAAATATTTTGGAATTTGTATAAAACCTTTAATTTACCCGTTTAAATATTGTGTAAAAGTTTCCAATCAAAGAAATCATTATTTTGGAAGTTACGACCATATAACAAAATTTATTTTGTCAAAATTGTGTTTGCTTTATAACAGTTTTTTCTAAGTTTTTCGTCAAAGTAGGTCATACATTATTATAGTCAATAATTCAATAACGACAATCGTGGAACTACACAAACTAGTACCAAAATAACCAATGGCACATAGGGATTTCAAAACATTTTGACAATTTAAAAAAAAATAGCATTTTAGAAATTTAAATACATCTCAATACACCTAGTTTTAAAATTATTTTCAATTGATTCGTAGTGTACATTATAAACTGTACATCGTTGTGATTTATAATTTAAACAAATGATTTTTTAAATATTTCGATGATAACTGTATAACCATGATAAAGTTTAATTTAGTAATAAAATATTAGTAATACAAATATAATCATTTATGAATAGTTATTGTAATTAAAGTAGTTTAAATACGTATGTATACTGTATAGGGTTAAACTTGAAATAGCTTCATAATGGTTTTTAAAAAAAATATCTTAGGTTTGCCAAGCTACATGTATCAAATTTTGAGTAAAAATAAAAACAAGAGCATAAACTTGAAATAGTCAACTTTGAAATAGTCCATTAAATAATCGTTGAGAAAATAACAAAATTATTTTCATTAATAAATGTGTAACACGAAATTTTTAAATTCTTCTGGGAAATGTATACGTAAGTCTCATATTCTCACACACACACGAGTACGATTTCAATAATTATTTTACAGTGGTTGTACAAAAATTACAGTTTATTTCTACCGATTAAACTTTCTTAGAACTTTATTACTTAATGAAAAACATATTAAATATAAAACTTTCTGTGTACAACCTAATGTAGTATAATCCTTTTTTTAAGAAATTCAATCTACAACACTGGCATTTTTCTTACGATTTAATTTCATGCGGAAAATACATATTGATAGTTCACCAGAGTTATTTGAAATAAAATGTTGTGGAGTTATTTACGACTAGTAAAAAGAAAAAACCTCGCATCTGCATAAATAAACGTTATTTTAAATGTTGCCCGGGGAATCGTGAACAAACCGTACTATGAATAACCGAGTTACGTGGAATTCTGAAGAAATGCGATATATATAAGATATCTTCTCTGCAAGCTACAGGATCCATTGGGGACTAAACTTAATTTAACGAACAAAATATACCTGTAACCTAGCAAAGTTTATGATATTTCACAGGTATTTCACAAGTCACAATGACAAGCTACGGCCAAACACACTTTTTCGTAGAAAAATTGCAAAAGCGATTTGAATACTGTAAATTGTTTGTATTCCTAAAATAAATTAAACAGCATAAAAAACAATAAAATTTTATGACCATCGCCATACTCGTAATTCTTATCTACTGTACTGTTCGTGTTTTTTTTTTTTTTTTTCAAAGAAAAAACTTAATTATTATAACCTTAAACCTTAGTATAATAGGTATACCTTCGTGTATTTGTTTATTTTAAGATTTAATGCTGGTGCAAATAAAGAAGAAAAAAACAATAAAAATAAAGCGTTATACATTTTCAAATGTACTAACTTTAAGGTTAAAATGAACAAAAAAACAATAAATTAACCCACTATTTGTACCAAAAGAAATGTAAGAAATACATATAAAATGTAAATTACCTATAACGTTTAAAAAAAAAAAAATAAATTATAATTATAATTATAACGAAATTCAGTTAGAATGCTTCATAAAAACTCCAAATCAGTTTTCGAATTGAAAAAATCCAGAATCAATAATAGTCGCGTGGATATTTTGACAAAGTAGCGAGTGACATAGACTACTTTTTATTTCAAAATTTGACCCCTAAGGGTTGTCTCTAACACAAATTTTATCGAAAATTCTATTTTTTCATTTTTTTTTTTTTATGGTTGCTATGGATCAAATTGTAGTTGTTTATTTGTTTGTTTTACCGTTTTTTCTAAGTTTTTTTTTTTCTGTTTTTGGGTATAATTTTTATTAAATTAAAAATTTTGAAAAAACAAGTGCGTAATTTATATTCAAAGATATTAATTGATGGTTGATGTTTCAGAAAACGTTTCAACTGTCAATATCAGAACAATATTCTAGGTGCTATCATGAAAATTCTATTATTTTTTTGTTTATTTATAATTGCTACGTGTCAAATTTTGTCAAAAAAAAAAAAAATTGATTTGTTGGAAAACTTATATGAGTTTTCAGTTAACGAAAATCCAAGATAATCTTCTACTCGTGTTTTTTAAAAATGAACACATATTACAAAATCCTGTAAAATTAAGTAAATTTTTCAAAAAGTCTATCAGAACACTTTTTTCAAACGTTTTTAATTTTCTTTTGTCTTGAGTTTTACAATATTGTAAATCGGAGTTGTTTTTCATTTTTGCTTTGTGAAAATTTAAAATATAAAATGAAAAACGTATAGGAAAATTGTTTTCAATTAGAATCCAAGATAATCACAAATCAGTTTCCAAAAGCATTATCGCAACATTATTGATCTACTAACAATACGTTGAAAATAGAAAATGTCCAAATTCCTGCAATTTGCTTGTGATGGACAGAAAAAAAAGATGGTCACTTCCAAATCCGTCATAAATGATATTTGTTTAGTATTTACACTTGACCGATTTACATCATACAAAAAACACATAAAAGTATCATATTATGAAACCATAATATACTTCTCTGTCTAGAATCTAAAACCGTAGGTAAAAATTCATATGGTTCATATGGAAGATTAAAAGTTGGAGCCAAATGTTGTTCGCGACACTCATACTGTGAACCAAAAAAAACAAAACAAATTTAAATATTAAACATACACATGATTTGAAACTTATCCAAAAAATGTAAATAATAACGCCTTTTATTTAAATGTACAAAACTTTTGTATACGATCTGGAACCATGAAATTCAAATTATGAAATTTTTTCTTATTATTCTTTCAGATTAAAATATTATGTGTATAGCAACCTTGCATAATTCAGAATTTTATTCCCATCATGAATATTAGATATTTATTTTTACTTTATATTTAATATTATCTGTAGTTTTAACGGTAACAATAAAAACTAAGTGATTTTAAATCTACATGTTAACTAAAAAAATTTTCAATTGGGGAGGATAAAACCTCCAGCAGTTTCCTGCATGGACCATAACGCCAAATACCGCATCCCGAAGCGTCGACGAAGCCATCGACACGGTGTTTGCGCACGATTCATTAATTATTATAATTACAAGGCGAAATTCTTGACACTATAATATTATTCTATAGGATTTGACGTCGGGGCCATGTTACAACCATATATATGTATATATTTTATAGCATGACACTTTGAATTATTTTCTGCAGTAAGTGGCGTGATGAACTATATTTCCCAGATAAAATTTTACAGGCTCTGATAGTCATTTGCGGACAGATGTATGATTCATGTCAAAAAAAAAAAAGCCGGGATCACTCTAGACCGCATGTGTAAATTTACGGAGTGGTGACTACGCTTTGGGTGGGTCACTGGTTTGGAAGTTATGGTTCAAACGTATTATTAAATATCTGGAAGCAATGATTGTCCTCAAAATTACGTTTTTTAACGAGCTCATTTATCTAGTATACGTCCTGGTAAAAACCAATTTTAGCAAAATCCAAACTACACCGTTTCATCAATACTATTTTTGTTACGCTTTCGAAATCTACTATAGGCGGATTTTTTGATTCTGCGAATAGCTAATTTTATTTTACACAACATATTTAATTTTTAAATTTTAAATAAGTCACAAATTGGGTGTGTTACGAATGTTTTTCCAAAAATAAGTCGTAGATAGGGTATTTTCAATAATTTTCCAACATTAAACGACTTAAAAAAAAAAACTGTGACAATAGATTTTCATAATTTGAAAATTCTTTCGCCAATAAAAATCTACATCATTCCTGAGTGACATAAACTATACTTTTTATTTGAAAATTCCACCCTTAAGAGCTGTCTCAAACACAAATTTCGTCGAAAATTCTTTTATCTTTTCTCCATTTATGGTTGCTATGTGCCAAATTTCAGTTGGTATTTCAGTCGGTAAAATAATACCGTTTTTTTCTAAGTTTTTCTTTGGTGTTTTAAGTATAACTTTTTTAAATTGAAAATTTTGAACGAACACGAGCATCAAGTATGTATGTAAGTTGATCGTTCAGAAAACGTTTTAACCGTCAAGATCGGAGCAATATCCTATAGGCTCTATGCATGTCACAGACACCAAAAAAAACACACACACACATCTTTGTAAAATCAATAGCTTCCTCGCTGTCACTCAGAACCTAAAACGCCAGAATATAATATAACGTTATGTGAAGGCGCAATGTTTCAATTTGATTGCCACCGGACGTTTTCGTCTTTCGAGCCGATGTTATAATAATGTTGTACTACATCCGAGGAATATATAGAGAGCGCGTGTAGTGTAGTCGACGAGGTGTATCAGCGATTTCCGCGAACAATCTCGAGCGAATGTAGACTTAACCTACCTACCTTATACTGATAAAACGTGACGTGACGTGCGTGCGTTTGCATAAGCTCATTCTGGAATATTGTGCGTGATATTTATTATTATAGATGTTAGCGAGTGTTGTATACAAACATATTTTTAAGTAACTCGATTTTACACCGCCCAGACGTTTCCATTGTTGACGACCTGGGCGATACAGGGCTATATGCGTCGGGTGTGTGTGTGTGTGTGTGTGTAAGTGTGTAAATAAAAAAAAATTGCAAAAAAATAAAACGCGGGATAGGAATAAAAAAAAAACGAGACGTATAAAATATTTTTATTTTTTTATTTTCCCGTGTTTACCCCCGGGGGCCCGTCGCCTTTCAAACGCGATTAATTCCCCGTCCCTATAATATATATATATATGTATATATATTCGTATAATATTATCGGCCCGCAGCATCTGACAGCGCGTGTGTGTAGGTACCGTCGCAACAAAACCGCAACCGTGCGCGTCCATTATTATTATACATTTTATTGTACTACGACGACGTGTGTAGTAATAATAATAATATATACGTCATAACAATATAAAGGTACACCGATACTGTGCCAACATCAGACGTTTCTTCTTTTTTTTTTTTTTTATGGTCCGGGGTAGACGGATAATAAAAAAAAATTTTCTGTAGTATTTTTTGTATTATTTTGCTTTATGTTTCCCACAACCCTTGCTATTTTTGTACGAAAAAAAAAACCCCCATCGTCCGCGGTGTACACACTGGCAATATACTATCGGGAAATCGACGTCGTCGATGACTGCCATTTTTAGGAAAGGGTTTCGTGTACGAAACGACACAATAATATAATATAATGACGTAATAATAACAACAATGAAAATTATATTGTACTTTATTATCTGCCCGCGCGCATCTCTCGACGACGTTTGTCGCGATCGTATAATAAAGTACCTATATTGTGTACTTACATATTATGTTATTATTTTTACCGTTGTTGACAAAAACGACGAATGTTTTCAAAAAATACGAGAAAGAAAACTATACCGTTGGGCATTGTTGAACGGCGATCTCGACGTCCGATAAACCCCGCTTGTACGCATAATATACTAAAATTTAATCGTTTGTCGTATATAGTGGAACACGCTCGAGCGAAATTGTCAGCAACGAATTGAATTCCGAGTGGCTGCCACTTGTCCGACGTAATCTTCTTCGGTTCCTCGAACACTGCACACACGCGATTCCGTGTCCTCTGTGTGTAATCGTCCCGATGACTGCAATATGTGGCGCGTTGTAGATCTTCCACGGTGATATCATTTTCTCGAAACGCAAAACCGTCGTTTCGTTTCATACCGACGCCCGTTCAAATGTTTTGTTCTTGTTCGTTTTTTTTTTTTTTCATTCAGTTGAATCGAATCCTTTTCGTAGAATGAACGCATATACAGAGTACAAACAGCGTACACAAGTGTGGCACCTGAGAGTTGGGTATTCAAAAACTTTATAACTTTGTCGAAATACTACGCTGGCGTTCTAGTAAAATGATCGTTCTAAATAGTTTTTACTTTTTAAGGAGAGAATTCGTTTTTGCACGAAATAATAAAATTTACACGAAGGTAATAATTTTTCATAATTATTATAATAAAAAACAAAAGTTTAATTTTTTTATTTTAAACGAAATAGTACTTTTTTCAAATATAATAGCAACTTTATTGCAACAATAATTGTTAATTATTTATATTTAAATTTATATCATTATTTATTATTAATAATGTACATTCTTTATGTACATTACTACTTCATGACTTAAGTAATAAATAAATAATATTGTATGATATTGCAGCACTCCTTAAAATCTAAACTTTTGTTGGGGGAGCCATTTTTTATTGATATTTATTTTTTTTTAATTACTTGCGCACAACTATGTTTGTAGGTTATTTCAATATAAATGAAAATTGAAATAAAAACGTTCAGGTACAAAAATATTTTTTTTCAGATTCAACGTTTGGAAAAACGAACACAACTGTTATCATTGCTCTGAATATAATTTTATGAGCTTTTTTAATGTCAAATTAAGCAAACTCCTATAATAACTAGGCCTACAATTGCGCGATTCGTTTAATATTAATTTAAAACATTTTAATGGCTTGATTACTTTTAAAAAATATATAAGAAACTTAGATTTTGATAGTATTTAACTTACGTTATTCATTAGTATTAAATTGCCATTTGTTATGTATTTATTTATTTTGTTGTAACTTTATTTATATTGTATTATGCTCCTCATTAAATATTTAATATATTATTTTCAGTCTACTATAGTTAATATATGTTTGTTTTATAGCTAGTACTTATACTTGAATTTGATTGGTATTTTATTTTATTTTTTTGAAGAACTGTTCCCCCAGCACAAGCTTTGCTTATTGGTGGTGCTGCAACATTGAAAATCGTGTACGTAAATTGAAATTTGTATAATAAGTATCGTTGCAGAAATGAATTATTATTTTTATTATGAAAAAAATACTAAAGTTGGAATTCTTCAGTTCCATATCATCCGGATCAGTTTTTAACTTTTGATTTTAGCG
>CM029357.1:23240289-23349882 GCA_017140985.1 Hormaphis cornu
TTAAAACACCAATATTATAAAAAAATAACATAAATCAAAAATAGTCACATCGTCAAATGGGGCTTGATGTATGCATTTTTATTCGCAACAACACAAGATCATTGGGTTCATCATTTTTTCTAGTTTAAAATTATTTTGTTTCACTAAAAGTACAAATTAAAATAAGCGGTGAAGTCAAGCGATAAATTATCAAATAGTAATTTCCATAAGCAAGAGCAGTTTTACGTAAAATTTCACATAATATTTAAAATAAAACTATTTTTTTTCACTGTGTTTTTCGCAACAAAATAAGAGCACTTCGTGGTACAAAGTTTAAAATACGAGCTATTCCATATACAAGTGATAAGTCAATTCTACTAACTTTATCCATGTAGTAATTAATATAATACCAACCATCCACGTATACCGTTCTTTACTTTTTTTTTTTCAAAAACTTTTTTTGAGATTGTATATTGTAAAAGGGGTTTTTTTCGAAAGCATAATAGACAAAAAGTGCAAATAATGCAAATCATAGACATTTTGCTTCAAATTTTGACGTTTCTGATGCAACGTGTTTTTTGTACATAATATGTAGTTTTATTCAAATTTATCTATACATCGTCCACGCGTGGTACAAAAGCTGAACGTGATTAATTTTTTTTTTTTCGACAACAGTTTATTGTAGTTGGACACCTACCTAAAAACTAAATTTTTGCGCGTTGATATGGTTCGTTTACTTTCTATTCAAATGAATACACGAGTGTCTATATACCCAATCGAGCGATGAGTTATTATCGTTATTTATTGTCGTCATCAATTGATTTGAATGATCACGCATGCAAAAGTATCATAATGTTCGCGAATAAAACCGATGCATCTCGCAGTGTCGAATCGTATCATTAATTTCAGTGACTCTAAATCGATTTGGCCGCTGCCATTGTCGCGCGATCGTATATGGCAATCGATTATAATATTGTGTTTTTACGGTCATTTTTTGCGATTCACGAACGTACTCAACACGCGTGCATGTATAAATTACGCGCACAGAACGGACCACGTAAATACAAAAACAAAACAATTATTTCCACGATACGGTTTTAAGTGAGTGTGTTCAAATTTGTGCTAACAAGGAAGTGATATTAAAAGATAAAAATAAATATATTTGATAGAAAAAAAAACATAGGTATATTATTAGTTATTCACGTTGTTTTCCATAGGCAAGTTTTAATTTATTTTAAACAAATTTTTTTTTTATTTTCCCTTAAGAAACTCAAACTTTTAAAGTAAAAACATTTTTTTCTGTAATATAAGGATATAATAAGAATCTCTGCTATTACAATTTTTTTATACTGGTTTACATCGTTATATTTTTCATAACTTGTTTTTAGCTCCAAATTATACAGAATTTGGATTAACGTCTCTTGTTTCGATTCCGTACTATATTTTTAATTGCACTTACTTAAACAGTTTTAAATATAAATTAAAGATTGGTTCAACAAAAACCTATAAAACAATTTAATTAACTAGGTGCTTATTTTTATTTTAATCATTTTATTCTTTGCGTTTATTATAAACATTAATTCACAGACTCATGATGATCGTTATATTATTTGTTTGTTTTTTTTTTTTTTGATTCTAATCAATTAATTTCTTTATATTTTTTAGTCTTTCGTCTTATTGAGTATAACATTTAAAAAGTGCTCTTGCTCTCCATATGAAATGTTTACCTTAGTGGAGAGTAAAGCTAGTCAAAACATATTGTGTAAATTTTATTTGTAATGTAATTTTTTTTCTATCAATAAATATTATATCATCATATACACTACTCTCTACCACTTCCTTCGAATACATCTCGTTCAGTAAACTATCAAAATATTTTTTCCGTCACCTCTTTATCAACTTCATCTCTAATCGTTCACACTCTCTTATCCTCCATTTTTGTACACCAAACATTTCGAAAGTCCCTGGGCCGCGCTTTACTCTAACTTTAGCCAGACAATAATTTTCTTTTTCTCCTTCGTTTGTTTCTAGTCTTTCACACGACTAATTTTTTACCACTTTGCTATTTTCCACACACATTCCTATCCTCCATTCTTCTCTTTTTCGATCTGACTAACGTTTAATACGCATTCATAAGATTTTGATGACGGAATAATAATAATTATAATTATTATTATATCACTGGTATACGGATTTAAGTTAAATTTCCATGAGAACAAGTTACGAATCGTGCATACCGCATAATATAGTTGGCACGGGGATTAGACGCTGCAGAGCGGACCAGAATTTATGCAGCGGTCCTTAACTCGGTCGGTGAATTCATCGCTAAGAAATTATAGAGTAAAATTTTTAGTTCCATTATAATTTTTGTTGATTTTTGTTGTTGTTTTGCACGCTCACTGTACCCGCATTTCACGATATTGCGAGAACGTTGTGGACAATTACAAATAAAAACAGACTAATGCGATACAGTATAAATCTTCTTCGCACCCTTTAACGATTAATCCAACGTATCTACCAAAATATTACAGGCGTTTTTACATCTACAAAATGTGGTATCTTAAGCCTAAAAATCACAGAAATAAAAAACCATTAAAATCGTGATCACAGGTTAGTGCAGGAGTTTTTCGATAATACCTGTATTAAGTTGTGAACGTTTTCACGATGACACGTAACGGACCAACAAGGCAGCTGGATTTCGGGTCCGCAGCACACACTTTTGGATAAGGGTTGTATAGGCCCTATAGGTGGGGCGGTGAGGAGGGGTTGTGGTGGGTGAAAATTTCGAGTAGTATTTTCTCTACAACGCGTTTATTTATTTACACGAACACGGTACATATAATACACAACGAGTTATATTACTATTATTATTATTATTATTAATGATGATGATGGTGATGATGATGGTCTGCCGTCGACACTGGCGCGCGCACCATATGCCGCGCACGCAGGTCGCGTGGCCGCATAATTACGCGGCGCGTGTCTCTGCCGCACGGCAGCAGTGTTTCACATGAGCGTTCTTCTCCTTACATTATACGATTTTTCCCGTCAGCGAAACGTTTTCCGTCCAGACGAACAACACAATATCGTAATATAATATTATATAGTAGGCACACATATATATATCGTATATATACATATATAGTTTACACGACGATGATAATAATATGATTATTCGCGTACTATGATATTATTGAACGCATATTGTGTGTGTATGTGTTTTTTTTCACGAGTGGTCGCCGCCGGTCTTTGGTAAATATTGTACTTTACCGGTCCGGGGGCGGTCGATAATAATATAATATCCGACGTATAACAATAATAATAATAATAATAATAAAGCTATATAATACGCACGATGCGTCCGTCAACGCTCGGGGTAAATAACGCGGCAGTGGCTGGCAATATTATACATAATATAATAGATTTTACGCATCGCGAGGCTTTAGATCCGTTTGGGCCCGTTTACTCTCGACGCTCGAGTGGCGGCGGCGGCGGTATCACTACAATACGAAAACATTGTGTGACTCGCCACGAAAACGGCGACGATTTTCAGCGGACGTCAAAAACACTGGCCCCGTTTTACACGTTAAAATTTTTCGATTTTTTTTTTTTTTTTGTGTGATTTTCAGTTTTCGCGTTATATCCGCCCCTAGAATCTTTCCGTGTACGTTCCGAATTTCAAAGCTCTATCCCGATCGGAAGCACTTACCTACCCAAAACTCACGATGATCGGATCGGAATGAGACAGTGGCGCTAAAAAACACGCCGTTTCCCGAAAAACGCGTTAAAAGTTTACTTTTCAATTTGTTCGTAATTTTTTTTATTTTTCTCGTAAGTTTCACCTTAAAAACTGTCTACGGTCCAAATTTCCAAGTTCTATGCTTGATTCGAAGCGCCCTAGACTTATGCTAACATATAATTTTGGATGAAAAACAAAACAAGCAATTAATCAACTTTTTCAAAGTTTCACAAAAACAAGAATTACGTGTCGATTTAAATTTACGTTAAATTCTAAAACACTTTATACGCGGCCACAAAGTTATTACAGTCGTGCCGGATCATGAGTTTTTGAGTTGCAGTATTCCCGCACCTTTAAGGTACCTATCCTGACCTATACAGGTCCCGATCGGACGTGCGATTTGCAATTATTTTGCGAATTTGTCTGGATTGCCCTGACACTTTTCGACCATTATACTTAGGTCACGTACAATTCAAAACAAAATACACCTAACTATGTCCGTATTGCTCCGAATGCTGCAGACATATTGAACTCTGGCGCCGGTATCACCGAGTTGTTGAACAAAATTTACGAAACGCGAAATTTAATTGAAATATTACACTTCTACTATTGATCACGTGCGAGTAAAAAAAACTATAAAAGTTTTACCGATCAAATACGCGGGGTAAACTTTGCAACGTGCTCGTTTTTCATATTAATTATAATACTCATTTGCAGAGTGTCTCACTTGATGTGTCATAGGCAATAACTTTTTATCTATTGAATATTTTCAAAACCTTTTTTTCAAAAATAATTAGGTACTATTTCAATAAGTAATATACTTAATTAATTTTTTTTTTTTTTAATCAAAAAGAAAATAAAATTTTGGTTTTTCAGTAATTTGTAAATTCAAAGTAGCCATTTTATAGGCATGATTTTTTTTAAACTAACTTTCGTATAACTTTCATACACAGATAAAATTTAATGAATTATTTATTTTCGAAATTTCGGACAAACTCTTATTTGAATATCTGTACAATTTTGTTGTGGAACTATGTTTTACTGTAGGCAACAAACGAATTAAGTATCGTCCACGGTTATCTTACAAACGTGGTGATTACTAACCACAAAATGGACAAAAATAACCACGGTTAATAGATCTATGACAAATAACCACGAGTCACTTAAGTATTTATAGCTATGGGTGTATTGATCGTGTTAGTAAATTTCATTATGCTGATACATTGTACACAATTTACTATTCTTTTTGAATCTACATTTAAAATATTCTGAAAAAGTAGTCTTGCATATTGGCTATGTTAGATTTTTCTACGGCCCAAAAATTAAAAATTAATTTTAGATTCTAAGCTTAAACAAGCAATGTAGTGTTTTCACAATGATGGTTTTTTTTTCTGTCGACAACTTTTCGGGTAGAAGGAAAGCCTAGATTTTTAAAGTCAGTACTGATAGGTATGTGAATTTCTGTGGTACTTTGATTGAAACTTTTTTTTTTAATTTTGCCTACTTTATGAGTTCAACCTCAAAAACCAAAAAAAAAAATTAAGAATTTTGAATAATGTTACGGCCAGGATAGATTTTCCATGCAATTCTCGTATAGAAAGACTGCTCGGATTTCAAATTTAGTACTTCTAATGAAAGGTCTATGAACTCCGGTGGTTCTTTGGTTGAAGTTATTTTTTAAATTTTGCTTATTTTTTGAGATTTACCTCAAAAACAAAAAATAGCCGAAAGTTTACAGCGAAAAATTTAAAATATTCAGGCTTTGTATTTTGCAAAAATCTGATTTAATAAAAAATAAATAGAAAAAAATGTATCATTGAAGACACACATGGTAAGACATCCTGTATATAGGTCTATAGCGTTAATTTATTTTCATTAAAATTGTTTATTTTAAAAAAAATGCCGTACACGTAAAGCTCACTCGAAATGTGTAACATAATTTTACTCATATTATTTTACACGGGTGAACCAAATTGTTACAAACTCCACGCATTTCTTGAACACCTTGCGTGCGTATATATAATATATTACATGCCTATAGGTACAATTAGTTTTGGTATATTATGAAATTACCGACAACAGGCTGACGCGTTCTTGAACTTTTCCACTCAACAACTTGGGAACAAAAACTAAGTCAAGAATATATAACTATTATATACTCAATTGTTTCGTTCATTAAAACCTACCTAAGAGCTAAAAGTATTTCCAAGTAGAATATTTATTCTTAAAGATATAATTATAAAACAGTATTTATTTCAACATGTTGTACGGTCATACGCGAAAATTGGTGGGGTAAGCTATCCAAAATAACTTACAACCTAACCAAAAAAAAATTTTGTAAAATATCAACGTTTAAGGCAAAAAAATACTCTAAATTTTGGAATAAGCCCCCCAAAATTTTTACTCTGATCGCGCAAATGTATGCAGACTACGTGACTTGTTTTTCCTTCAACAATAACGTGCTTCTTAAAAAGAACTCTCAGGTCTCGTAGAATGGTCCGATAACAATAAGTTTTCCTAGAATTGGTATTGGACTTTGATTTTTCAAATTCTAGATTTTTAATTTATAATAATAGTTTGAATAAAGTTTTAAGTTTTTTAGTTAATTTTCGGGGAGTTTTTAGCAACGAAATAAAAAATCAAAATCCAATGTGGACTATAAAAAGTCTTCTTTTTTAAGGTAAAATGAAATGAATTGAAATTAGACCGTTCTACGAAGCGTCGGAATTTTTGTTTTTTTGTTTTTTCAATTTTGTCTATTTAAATTCATTGAAAGTGATTGCCTGAATTTTACCTCTTAGAAAAAGGTCCTGCAGGCCCCTACTACACTGTATTCATATTCGGATGAAATCATTGTATACGAAGTATACAAATTATAGGAGTAAGGAGTCATTAAGCAAATCAATTAATTTAAAGGTAATTACCAATTTTTTTTTCCATATGTAATTCATTTCAATGATTCATATACCTATAGATATTAATTAACATTTATTTTTACACCGGCTAACATAATATGTACCTATTTAAAAAGTACTATTACTTATTGTATTACTAATGATTAATTATTTCCCGCAAACAAAATTGCGGTACCAATTCACTGATCATTATTGCATTATTATTGCATGCTAACAAAGTAACAAACAAATTTTGGAAAGATACAGTTGAATTATATGTGTTGTTTTAAAATTTACTTTTTTAAATACATATTTGAACTATTAAAAGCATTAAAAATGACGCTGTCAAAAATGGTTTGTTATTTTTTTTTTTTACCGTAAACACTTGGTACATAAATAAAACGAAAATACCATTATTGAACAAGGTTTTTAGTATTCTAAAAAGGAAAATTCAACAATGATTTACATAGGAACTTTTTAAAGTGAAATTATCTTAAGAAAAAAATGGTTTTAAAAGTTTTCACGTTTAATTTTTTTTTTTTTTTTACCACACAGTACAACCACAAAAATATTCTAGTTGACCCGACAAGCTATACCTTCTTCACTACATAAAAATATATATTAAATATTATTAGATGTTTATTTAAATTTAAAAATTTACCTACTTGTTTTTTTTTTATTGTTTATTACCTTGATAATATTTTATAAGCTAAGATTAAAAGGTCTATGTCATAGAGTCGTCTTTGTTTGTTTGTTTTCCTTTTTATAATTATAATAAATTTTTGACCTAAAAGTTGCCACATTTTGCTATAAGGTAAAATAAAACAACAAGATTTACAAAATAAAAATGGAAAGTCTCTCTACTTCAAAACAACCTCATATTATATTTTTATTTATACATGAATTTATGTCCAATTATGTTATATAAAATGAAATACCTACAAAACGTGTAGCAGCGTAAAATAAACTGGATACGGTTTTAAATTTTAATGCATTTAAACCCTTGACTTTGCTTTTATAGTTTTAAAAAATTTTTTAATCCCTTTGTAAAAAAATTATTTAATACATTCTTTTAACTTATAAGAATAAAAATGAGCCTTGTGGGTGAATAACTATTAATGAGTACGACACTACAATCATTATTTTACACTTTAAACTACCTATATTATAATTAACACAAAATGCAAATTTCAAGTCCCATGAAATTAAATGAAAAACTTAACAGTGATATAGCATATTTATTACTGTGGTAATAGTGATAATACTTGTGATTCAACAACTAGCATAACACGAGTTTTTGTAAGAGTACTTACGAAAATCTCTAATAAAAAAAAAGCTTTCAGAGCATAAAAACCATAAAATATAACGCACTTATAAGTTATAAATATTTAAGTTTATGTAGACAGTATCCTGGATGATTGTTCTATAATTTCTAATCATTATAACGATTCGGTAAGGTAAAAAAAAACCATTATATATATTTTAAACACAAATTATTTTTATCTTATAAAATTATTATATAACTTAATATCATTGTGAAATGTGTGCTCGAAATACTGGATACACTGGATACAATATCTTAATGCACTGGAAAATTAAAATTAAATTTTGAATTATAAAAGAAACAATGAGAAAGGTCACGGCAAGGAGTTGGTTTTTTTTAAATGTATCTAATTTTTTTTTTTTTTTGTCTTTGAAGTATCAGTTGAAACAATTATTTTTAAATTTTTAGACTTTTTCGGTCGAGCTACAAAAAAAAATAAATATAGATTGATAATTACATTGCAATGAATTAATTTTTAAGTTTTGTTATTTGATAATGACTCCTATAATAATAATAATAATAATAATAATAATAATAATTATTAAAAACTTATGGAGTAAGCCTCATTTTGGATTGTATAGTAGGTATAGGCTGTTCTTAAATTCAAATGAAACGATAAACCTTTTCATTCAAAAAATGTTTTCGTTCAAAGCTCGGTTTACATAAAAAATATTAATCTGTCTTAATGCTGGTATAAACGTGTTTATTTTTATCACGTTTGAGATTTTAATAATGTGTAAACATTATCATAAATTGTTTTGGAGTATTTCCAAATATAAGAGAAAACAATAAAATAATAATGGATGTAATCCTCTAACTAAAAACTGTGAAATCAAATATTCAAAATGTTTAACCATTTTATAATTATATACTAGTAGCATAACAAGCTGTTAATAAGTTTATTAATAAGTTTCAATTAGAGTCGTAAAAAAAATGTGCAAATACTAATAATGGCAATTTATTTATGTATTATTCAAACACCATATTTGTCACCGAAAACAACTATAACGTCTGACAATATCATATGTTATTTTCAATAAAAACTATGAAAACAAAGATGTAGGTACGTGATTTCTTAATTTCTACAGGTGAATAACAATAATAATAAACTAAAACGCGCTATGAAAAGATGGAAATCCACAATACAACCATAACATCAAAACATCAAAAATTTTTCTTCATTCTAGTAGTTGCGCTTTTGGCGATAGAGAATTTCTTTAGAATCAATTGACCAACCATTTTTTTTTTTTTTGGTAGATAAACCAATTTTTCTCAGCAATGTATCAACTCGCATTGCATTTCATTATAGGCTATGCTCTGTTTTAAGCTATAACTTTTGTTGGAGAAACCGATTTGTGTTGTCTAGTTTGTTCTGAGTGTTTGTTTCCTGGTGTTTATGGTCAACGATTACGGTCATGTGACATTAGGAATGTGAAGAGGACCGTGTTTAAATCTTACAATCGTATGTTAACTTGTAGCGATGTCCGAGTTCCGAGATAATCTATACTGAGTGTCTATGGAGAGATTTAAAATGTTTCTCAGATTTTAATGGTATCAGTTTTTATTTCTTCTTTGTTAATTTTTACTCTGACAGTATTCCTTATGATATAACTGGATACACATACCATTGTTTACGCGTAATAATCCTTAGCGTCTCCAGTTTTCTCCATGAATATTTTGTTTCGTTTGAAGCTAATGCCGAAGTGGTATATATAGAATGATTGGCCTTATGTATACATTTTGTTGAGGCACAGTTTTGTGCTTGTAATGTATCGGGCTTTTTTTTTGCTGATGATAGGAAAATGATCGAATTTTACTGCTTTTGCTTTGCATGAAATTCTTTTTACGCTCTCTAAGAGCTTAAATTCCATCAGTAGATAGCCAAGGTGTTTTGTTGACTAGCCATTGCAGAAGTTCCCAAGTTTAATTGGTTGAGCGTTTGAAAAAAATTACGGTACCTACAGTTCGCAGGAAAAAACTACAGGTGTCCGAGTGGTACTGGTGCTTACGCTATTTTAACAATCATTTTTTCATTTTTTTATCGATTCGATGCGAAAATGGCAATGACAATTATTTCTTCGACATTTCTACTCAGTGTGGTACTAAACCATTGCACATAATAATATAAAACATAGGTATACGAGCCTCCACTGTAATTTTGAGCGCAATAATTTATCGTCGCGAAAAAATGTTAGCACAATCGTTCGTTTACGCTGTGCGGCAAAATCGGTAGAAAAGTAAGATCGTTTTTGGGCACAATCGGTAAACTCCCCTAAACGCGTTCAAACCGTGCAACGATGACAAATAAAAATAAACAGTAGGTAATGACGCGAATCGGTTTAGTCTGCGGACCATAAATATTGCCGTCGGTGACACCCACCCGAAACGTTTTATCCGAACAAACACGCGGGCACCGTGTCGAACTATTTTAGTTCTTCTAGGCCGTCGGTTGTATGCTGCGTTCGTTTTCGTCACAGTCAGACGCGCCCGCGGCCATTGTTAGCTCGCGGATCTTGCCACCGTTCGGTGTAAAATTGTAAGTATAGACCTACGCGGTTACGCCCATCCGTTCAACCGGTTACCCCCGCCCCGTGGCGAGCGAACGAGCTCCAAAAAAACAAACAAAAAAACGGGGAGAAACAAGAGGGTTGCGGATCGGTCCGTCGTATTGTTTTGATGATACTGTTTTTTATCGCTATATTTTTCCTCTAATGCGATTCGTCCGGACACATTGTCTGTCGTCACATATTGTACGCCGCAAACGAGGAACAAAAAGGCTTAGTAGCGACCGCGATTTCGAACTACCAGGCCAATCGTCAATGGCCGATTAGCTGGGAAAACGTGAGTACGTAAAAAAATATGGGTATCATTTGATTTTATCCGATGTTATGGCGTTCATTGGCAAATACAATTTTGTATAGGGAACCAGAGCGGAGAGGTGTAGGTAGGTACCTACCCGTATTATACTGGTGGTCTGTTTGGAATTTGGATGGACGAGGACATACGAGAGATAATATCAGTCGTATCAAACGAATTCTACTTGTGATTAATGACAAGGGTGAATAATTACGATTGAGAACAATCATTACATTCATGTGAGATTACACATGGTTACAAAATTAATCGTACAACTGTTATCTAGGTATTTTTTTAAATTTGAACGTTGTATAAGAACTGCAGTTGTTCGAATGTCTTTTTTATGAATATTACATGAATACGAATAAAACGCTTTCAAAAAAACTAACGTACCTACGCTTATTGTTTTGGAATTTTTTAAACATGCACACCTAAACAGGAACCTATTTATAAGGAATGAGAGCCACGTTCAAATTCACAATTTGTCTCCTCTAAATTCTCAAATTTTCGAATTCCGGAATGTTTAGGGTTCTATTGGAGAAAGAATTTGAGACTTGGCGGTCACTCGGCTGTCCATATATTATTCCCGAAAATTCGCAGCAGCACAAAGTATATAATATAATAGTTTGTCAGGAGTAGGTATCGTAATAAATCACTATCATATACGACAACACTCGAGAAACTCAAAGTAACTCATTGTTTTTGACATATACCCGTGTATTAGTTTCCAATATGACATTTTGAAAACTTGAAATAAAATAATATGAATTGTATGTGTAAAAAAAACAACAATTTATTTCGAAACGATGTAGATACATTACACATTTTAACGATAAGGCTGTTTATCTACGGAATATTGGATATCAAAATTGAATTTCTCGACAAACTTTCAAGTCATTTCGAGACTCGTGTGCAATCGTTTCGCGTCTTTCACGAAGATTTGACGAAATTCGTATTCTCTCCGATGCGAGAATACGTCCAAATGACCCTAAAAACAAACGGCCAGTACATAGGCACATAAAAAATGCAGTCCCTTGTTCGTTCAATAAGAAAATGGAACGATACTGCAAAGGCAACGGCGTGGAAATCTAGCACTTTCACGAGACTTCATTGCGAGTGGACAATAATTGACGGTTCGATAATAATTATTACTATCGGTCGTCGCATAAACGAACTGTCGTTATGTCCACGAGTAAAGTTGTCGGAGGTGTAACGACGACGTATTTTCGCGTCCGACGCGTACACAATATAAACATTTATCTTTTTTTCTCTATTTTTTCATTCTTTTTTTTACATTTTTTTTTTTTTTTCGTTTTATTGTTATTATTTTTTACTTCTTTTATCGCGAACCGCCGCCGCACCCGTTCCAGTAGTTTGCTCATTGTTTGCGCCGCACAAACGTCTCTAAACTGTAAACGTCAAAACGTGAATACGACGCGGGTGTGGTATAAATAATCGGAGCAGATTGAAACGATGCCCTGGAGACGATGAAGCGAAACACGCCCGTGGCCGTTGCGCGAAATCCGCGCGATAAAAATCTTCAACAACTGCGCAGCGACGGCGCCCGTTCAACTCGTGTGTAGTAAGTTATACATCTATTGTATTGTCAAGGAAAAAAATATTTAAACCGAAACCTTCGAAACGGGCCACTTAAAAAGAATAAAACGTAAAAAAAAAAAAAAAGCTAGGGACAGTTAGAGACGGTGAGAGAAGATGCCGCGCCGGCGCCGTTGAGTGACGTGTCGGTTGCGTGTGTTGGAAGACACGGAAATGAATTTCACCCTGCGTTTGCCACGGCATCGTCATATACACCTATAAGCAACGCGACGGATTCACTCTTGCAAATTATTTTGGACATTATTTTTAGATTGTGAGCGTAACGAGGATAAATATGTTGATTCCACAGTAATGTTTTAATTTTTTTTTTTTGTAATTTTAATTAAATCTCGTTTATTTTTTCAGACCCGTCAAGTCATGGTAATCACTATTCACTATTCCTACTCACAAATGCCATAGTCCAAACATTTTGGTTAGTTAGTCTTACAATACATAGACATATAAACCTGTGGACTGCGCTTTGATATAAAATTGAGCCGCCAAAATAAACGTAGGACAATCATCATAAATGAAAAAAGGCTTAATTTGATTGTTCCGTGAAAAGTACATAAAGATAATCTTGATAAAATCATTATTTTCCATGGAAAAAAAGTATAAAAAATATTTCATCAATGATTGTGTTAATACTTAATAGTGAGAAACGCGCTGACCATGTGTCTATGTTACAATAGCATTATGTGTTATTTTATTGTATCAATAGAATTGATACAATAAAATAAAACTGTTTCTCCGTTACAAATTGATTTTTAATGTAAACAAAATTTGATCTGTAATAATTGTTCCTACATTATAAATTTGATAATCAAAAAAATAGAATTCGTAACGCATTTAAACAGTTAATTACTGATTGAAGTACTTATTAATAATATAGTTTTATAAAGATTTGAACTACAACTTCCGAAACGTTTACCTATCCAAAGACTTGACCCACTCTTAAACCTAATCACTGACATCATTCTCCAATGCGAGTATAATTATTGTATGACTTATTATTTCATAATAAATCAAATTCACTGTCCGTTATGCTGTGAAGAAAAATATCAATTAAGTGTCGGACTTATAATAATATGTTAGTCACTGTCATAAGATTCCCGCAAGTCATAATTTAAAATTATTAAAAGGACATTTTAACAATTTCGCGGGCACTCTAATTTCTTATAAAATATTCAATATTTTAAAACTTGATTTTAGCCTCCTGCCTCAACTGGCTTTACATAAAATATAGAACACCCAACTCGTCAATTGATAACAAAGTTTATGAATGCTTTTATACTAAACAAAATAAACATAATATTCGTTAAGTAATTTAAAAAAAAATGTTATATTAAAATACCCACATCAATCCTTTTAATTTTAGTTTTTGATAAATACCGTGTATCAATAACCAGCTTAGAATAAAAATCTGCCAATATACGGAAGACAATAATAATTCATGGACGTCTCAATTTTTAAAGACATTATAACAAAAATTTGTTGTGTATTTTTTTTTTCGCAACAATACCTGCTCTAATGTCAATCCACTGCTTTTTATTGTGTGTTTATACGTACGATACTGATATAATACTGTCTTTGATGACGTTCCAGTTTGTTCTCTGCAAAATATTGAACTAAAAATTGTAAAAATAAATTAGAAAAAATGGGAGTAACGAGCTTCGGGTCGATCTCGGAAAACTCACCATTGCAGATTTGCAGTCAGGCCAAGTGTTACAGTTGATAAGAGAAAAAATGAGGGGATGTTAAACAGATTTATTACTATACGATGACCGATTATGGTGTTAGCCGTCAAAGGTGGTTTCTTCTTACGTGGGATAGAGCGTAAACTAAAATTAAGTTAAATTAATGAATTATTAAAAATATTTGAAGGTGACGACGACTTGTCCGCATTCTGCCGTGGGCTGAAGTGAATCCTGAGTAGACGGTCGCTGTTTTTGGCTTGTTTAGAAGATTTTGTTTGACATTTTAACTGAAAAATTTAATTATCTTACATGATATTTTAAATTATGGTTATTTACGGTAATGACGATTCTAAGTGTGCTCAGTGAGACAAATGTTCAACAATATATAAATCTTAAAGTTATATTCTTACAATGTTCGAAAACGGTTGAAATCGTTTAAAACATCGTTTGCACATCGCCCGTTCTAAGTATGCGTAATATATTTAAATATTTTTATTAATATTTGGAAGAGTTATTGCCTCCTCCCCCTCTGTAGAAATTTTTTTTTTTTTAATTTTTATTAATAACGACTAACTGCAACTTTGTCAACTTGTTCGTTAACATTAAAAATAATGTAGGAAAACGTAATAATACGAAGATTGTGTTCAGATTTAATGTTTTAAACACGGGAAACATGTTTTATTAACGAAAACCCGCAAAATGTTTAAAAATGTTCAAGTTCTATGTTCAGCTCAGATATAGTCAAAAATTTTAAAGCATTTGGACTTTATCAATTGCAATATAAAGTAAACTTTAGTAAATTTGAAACATTTTTGGTGAAATTATTGCAGAAGCAAAAAAATACCTAACAAAAATTGCAAAAGTCTTCAAATTAAAAATTTTACTACCTGTATACTCAAAATTGGTCAAAATGAAACACTGTTTTTTTATTTTACGTTCGTTTTAGCCATTCCATTAATGTGTACAAAATCATTGTACCTGAAGTCAATATATTCGTTGAACGCTTAGTTTAATTTAAAATATTGTCACCAATCAATACCAATAGGCAATAACCACAATCTCTGGTGGTCCAAGGAATGGACGATAAAAAGTTTTATGTGTAGGTACCTACACGAGTAAGAATGTGTCATGCTCGGTAGCATTTATCATGGTCATAAAACGTTTTAATCGTCATGTTGACGACACGGATTTTATGATTGTTTTTGAAATAACATGCTTTGGTGGGTCTTCGATCTTTTTCAGTTTTACTAGCAACTGTACACGCATTTATGTTCTTCGCAGTACAAAGTGTGCATAGAAACAAAACACATAAATCCAGTTTATTGATGCTCGACAGCTAAATTATTACTATGTACACAATGACACATTGTGCAGTGGAGACGAAATGAGTTTTTTTTTACATTCTGGACGTAGTGGGGAGTGTATTGATTTTAAAACGATGTTTAATATTATATATATTTTTTTTTTTTTAATAATCCTAAAAAGTGAAAACACTAATTCACGTTGTAAAAATGCTTCGATCGATCTTTACAAACGTCAACGTCTAAAAATATATTTTGTAAAAAATTTCTAAACTTTTAAAAAATATGTAACCTGCAGAGGTTGAGGCTTTGAAATAAAAGCTTTTTTGAAATTTTGTTTGTATTCAATATATTACGATCCACCAAACAAGAAAATGACGCAATATCCCAAAATTGTTTCGATAGACTTGTAATTTTCACAAGTCGTACAGAAGGTTGAAACTAGCGTGCTAGCAAACAAATAAAATCGGAACCAATTTTTATGGATTTTGAGCAAAATTACAGAACTTTGAAATCATGAAATGTCTCTATTTTGACAATCATGTTTTCATAAGACTTTTAATTTTGATTTTCAAACCTTAAAACATTAATAACATCTAAACAACAAATCACACCCCTAAACATTTGGTCCCCGTGACAACTAACCCTTTGCCGCTCAGCCCGTTAACACGTCACTGGATATTTTATTTTAATGGCTAGTTTTATTGAAACCTATACATTATATTATCAACTGTTTTTTTGATACTTTTTTTTACTATAGCTGTATGTTTTGCGTTGATACTAACTTACGTTATTCGTTATATTCGTATTATTCTTTACTTGATTGCTGTAATTATTTGAGCATTTGTGTATTTATTAAATATAAATCAGCCGTGTAGTATAGTCATGGGGCATCTAGCCGACGTCATTGAATTGCATGATGTGGTGTAAAATATACAAATAGTGATAATTATAAATATTTGTTTTGTTAATTAAGTGTTTTACGCACTGGTATTTTTAAAAGGTTTTATGATAATAAATTAAAAACTAAATGTATGAAACAACCATTTAAAAATGTTCCTGTATACTGAACACAAATTATGACTTGTTGTTTATTTTCGTTTTTTATAAATTAATTTATAATGTCATGAATCCCTGTTAGTTATAAAAGCAAAAATCTTTAGATTAAAAAAAAAATTAAGCAATATCTTGTTTTATTATTACGTAAATTCACGTTTCTTTGTGCTCGCTTTTTTTTATGTTTAGATGTAATATGCGATCAAATAGATGTGCTGCAAATTTTGAATATAACCTAGAAACTATAAACTAGATGACAGTGAAATAACTGAAATATACACACATCGATAAGTATAACTTAAATTAAAATTATAAAGTGACTACGCAGTGAAGTGGGTTAGTACTTTGTTTTTAGTTATTAGTAACAACTTATAGCTCATTGGTCAGTGTTTGCAAAAATGGAAATTTTACCACAATTTAATTACCATTTATATAAAACTATTTGGAATTGTTAAATGTTAAAGCATCAAAAGATTGATAGTTCTTGCGTGGTTCGTTACACAAATATATGTTTTTTTCATGTTATAAATTCTAATCTAAAAGTATCTCATTAAGGTGTAGTTTACCCACTTAAATATTAATCAAATATTTTGTTATACTTGTTTTTTTTTTTTTCATGATCTAAATATAGATAACCGAGCTCTCTCAGAACCGTTTTTTTGATACTAAATAATACGTTTTCACCACAAATTCCAAAACGATGACTTATTCAACGAAGTAACTGTAACCCACTCCAAAGCGTAGTTGTTACACCAATGAACTTCTCACCCGACTTCAAATGTACTGCTTTCTTCTTTTCCTTTTTTAGAATTTACTCCATTCCTTAAACTTTACTCCCTTTCTTTTTTGAAATATTCTTTATGAAACGATTGTTTAGGTTTTTTTTGATGTTACCAGTCTAGAGAAAATATATTTGATCACATATTGTAAATTTTAAACAACTAAACTTACACCAAATTGTCACATTTCTATTCATACTTATCTAACAATATTTATATTTAGTTAATTTATACAAAATTGTTAGTTCTTACTATTCGTCCATAAATGTGATTGAACTTTTGATCGTTTATTGAAACTTTCTCCCGGGACTCAAACAAGGATAAATTATTATAGCATTTACGAGCTACAACATAAATTTGACCATCTTTCAACAAACACCACAGTTTTGACATCGAAAAATGAGTTTTCTTTTTCGTTATTTTTTTATCAAGTCTTACATAAATCTACAGATTTAATTTAAAAAATATTATCTGTACTTTCACTATTCTTTTTTTCTAAAAAAAATGGGCTGACCGAAAACTATCCATTTTTTAAAAATAAAAAAAATATTTTTAATTGAATTATGTGACGGTTTGCAACACCATATTTATTAGTTTTACAAGTGTCACGTTATATTTAGAATACAATTTACAAAATTTCGATTATAAATCATAGACACTTACTGCTAAACCTTAAAATGTGTAAGTTTATATTATGAATAATAATTAATCTAAATTACAATTCCCCTAACAGCACTTAACAAGTTTGTACTGGCATTTGATTTCAGCTTTAAACCAACCATTAGGTAAGAGCTGTAATATTACGCCGACGTTAACTTACTTTTACGGGGATTTTGGAGTTTATAATAGTACTTCCCTACTTCAATTCCATTTGCTTTTTCAGTAAGGGTTGTCAGGAAAGGTTGATTTAAAGCGTGTACAACATAAGTGGGTTGTTCTGGTCGTTGAACTTGACGTGAAACCTATTGTATTATTATAATGTCACCGGTACGCATTTGCTTGTCCAGTGAAACACATTTTTACTTTTACCCTGAAATTAGGTAGATGACAATTGCGCAAAACCATTGTTATAGTTTTGTTTTTGCGTAACGTACGTGTTCGCAAAATATTTTATGACAATTCAATACACTAATACGGAAACGCTTACTTTTTGGTTTTATAAACAGTTGAAAATTAATATATTTATTATTTTATAGGCTCGTGTATGGTTTTTTTTTTTATTTTTCTTAACAACTATTTTATGTTTTTTTTTAATTACCTACCTACGTGAAGTTATAAAATGTCTTCTAAAATAATTGAGCTATAAATAAAACTGTATTGAGTTGACAGTTAAGACGTATTTTATTCATTTTTTGCTGACATGTAAATTATTATTACACTGACATTAAATCACGCACCTAAAATATTATATTTTATAATAGGTAAGTTATTCTATAATATTGTGTATACAAATTTTTTCTTCTTCAAATATTCATTAGTTTATCTCCATAAAATTCTCGTACTAAATCTGAGTACACGACTGAATTAATCAAAATTAAACTGTAGTTCATCATAATAACTAGAAAGGTCATAAATATACCATTTAGTAATTTATTTGAACCGATTTCAACAATTTATTACCTTGTATATACTGTAATGTTTTAATATTTAATTTTATCAAGTTACTGGCAAAATTATAGCTCACGTAGTAGATTTATCAGAGCGCGTTTGTTCTTTATAGAAAGAAAATATATTGCGTTTTAACGTTTGCGTAATAGAAAATAACTTTGAAACAGTAAACTTGAAGTAAGACATGAATAACTTAATATATATATATATAGTAATTTTTAAAATTTTTTGTACACTTTTGACAATATAATATGTTGCTTAATCAAAAACATTTTTATTGAAAATTGCAAATTTTTAAGATGTTAGCAGTTTACACAAATAATATCATAAATACAAGACATATTTTGATTTATCTACATACATAGTCAGATGTTATTCTCAAATTGAAAAATATAAAAACAAATCATTAAATATTTATTGATTCCTTAAACGCTGTTTTCCAATATATTTCATTATATTTTCAATGCACCTACAAATATTTCCTTTTTTATTACTCGCAGCATTCCACTGTTCCATTTTTAAATTACAATACAACCATTTTAACTAGCAAGGTTCAAGGAAATTAGCACTATTTGTATATTTTACTGGATGTATTCCATCTGCGTTTTAACCCACTCGACTATACGCGCTATTCTAAATCGAGATTCAAATCATTGGTTATGAAAACGCGGATTAATCATTAATAAAAATTTAGTAATTTTGATCCTGTCATTAAAATTCATTTAATTTATGGCGTATTTATATACTTACATGTTGGTTATGTGTAAACGTGAGTATGGGTATCATCAATATAATAAAATAAAATAAAAATACCTAAAGAAGTCATTATATCTAATGATTATATTTTATTGCAAAAACTAAGAATATTCTGTAACGAATTATTCTGATATTAACACTTACCGTTTGTAATTAGGTCATCATTATAGTTTTGTAATAGGTTAAGGATACTTTATTTTTGATAAAAAAAAATACCATAAAAGTTTACTGGTAAAATTATTTTTTATAATAACTACATTTAGTTTATACCTAGTATTTACGTATATTGATCAGTATCAGTACGTATAATACATTTTGTTACTAAATATATTGATTATTTCCATTATTTATGTAATAATAATTAATATGAAACGTATTGTGTGTTTATCAACATGATATGGTAACATTATAATATGTTATAATTATACCAATTACGAACTACCTACCTTCATTTTTTATATACTCACTACTGTTCTTCAATATTACTATTATGGAGTGTAGGTAATATTACTACAAATAATAAGAAAAATTACGTTTTAGGTGCTGTTTTCATCTTAAATATTGAGCTTTATTTTATATTGGGTCATAAAAAAAAGTAAAAAAAAAGAACAGTCGATCAAAAAATAATGATTAAAATAATGAATAGGTTTATGATAGGTTTAGCGTTCACTAAAACGGTACAGTTTTAATACTACCTACAATGTAAGAAGACTGAACCCGAAGTAATAAAAACAAATACTATTAATTCAAATTATTTCTATTCAAAAATATATTATTTTGTTCGTCTGTAATTTTGTCGGTTTCTGCACGGATGGATTTAAATTAACGTAGTTAGTAGATTAATTCGGCGAATCTAATACCAAATTAAACGTAATTTTTCCAAATAATACGATGATAGTAACATATTAATCTTGTACTAAGTCAGTTACTGAATATTAAAAACAGAAAATGGTTTGTACAAATGTTGAACAATAGCATATAGATTTAAAATGTGTTTCAATTTCTATTGAATTTCTCAAAACGCGTTTTTGATCTGCACCAATCGTCTTCATATCCACACCAAGAATCCCATTTCAGTAATATGTGCATTAAGGAATGATATATACGAGTAGGTAGGTTGTAATGAACTTTCCACTATCACTTAAATGTACGTCGATAGGAATGCTAATGAAACTTTTTTCCACTTTGGTCGTCTTTCGTTGAAAATAATAAAACGTGAATGATCATGGTAAAACAAAATAATAATATATATTTTATTATTACTTAACATACAATATATAATCACTATTCTTAAACACAATATTATATTTTTAAACTAAGTACAGTAATGTACTGGTATACCGTAAATTGGATTATTTAATTTGTTTTATATATAAATTAATAGATTATTCGTTACATCTGTGTATTCTTATTTATACTTTTTATAAAGTTATATTATAAGTTATATCAGTATTATAGATGTTATAAATAAATGTTTACAATAATGTTTTTTTTTTTTTTTTTTTAGGGCGCCATACAATAAGTGATAAATACATCTAAATATTGTATCAATATATAAACTTAATAAATTATTTTATTTCATCAGATGTATAATAATTTTAATTCAATATGTTTGGCTTGGTGTTTTAATACATTTAAAAATTGTCATGCATAAAGTTTGACTGAAAATATTACAGTTTACTGGGGGGGAAAAATGCTTGCAAAATTATAATAAATAAATACAAAATCGAACAATTCAAATTTACAAAACTAATAACCTAAAAATACAATAAAAAGTATTATAACTTAAAACTGTGTAAATTTAAAAAACAATAGATTGTTGTATTAAAATATTTACTATTTTAGAACAAAACACAGTTGTATTATCATTGTTGTAAATTACAATGCACATAACTACAACGATATATACCATTATTAAAAATTAAACATCAAAAATATTTGGGAGTTTTTAATTATTATTCATAACATAATACAACACAAATAATTCTAAATATTTACTTATAGTTTTAATTTTACATTAATCATAAACACAAATTTGCTAAATAAAGTGCAAAAATCAATTTTAATAATTTTTTAACCATACAATTCTTCAGTTGGTACCTGCATCAATATCATACTACAGAAATTGTATGTTATATATGAATATAATATAAAATCACAAAATAAGTTATGATATTGATTTCGTCTCTCGTTTTAAAGAATTTTTTTCTATAAATACACAAAGATCATAGTCAAAATGTAATCTCAACAATCAATGAAATATTACTCTTTCAATTCCGAACTCATTTTTAAGACCTTTTACAGACTGCTAAACGGCAGTAATACTCTGTAAATAAATAAAAAAAATGGTTTTTGAAAAAACGGATTTTAAAAGTTGTTGAAGTGAATTTTAACGTCTTTGTTTTATGTAATTAAAGAGCAAATATTATGATCTAATTTGAGTTGTCAGATCCCAAATTAGTCCTAAAACCACTAAAAATTTGTTTCAAATAACATAATACAAAATAGGTAGCAGCTAAAAATACATTAACCACAACATACGGTAATAAAATTGTTTTATCTTCTTGGTGAAAATGCTGTATTGCGTGTTCTGAATCAAACGAATACCTATAGTTCATTTATATGTTCAGTTAACTGTTAGTTTGACAAAACTGTATTTTTAGTAACATATAAGTACATGGACTCAATTTATTGATATTTTAAGTTGATCATAACATTAATTAATCATTTTAAATCGACACTATCCACTAAAGGTAACATAATTCTAGCTCATGACCAAGAACAATATTAGACTGATTATTATAAAACATTAAAATTGATTTTCTTAATATTATGTGACATGAGGGAAAATAGACTAAAATGGTTTGGACATAACATGAGGAGAGAAGAAACTGATGCAGTAAAATCAATTATAAAAATAAACATTAAAGGAAAAAGAGGTAGAGGAAGACCAAAGAAGAGATGAATAGAAACAATTAAAAAATTTATAAGGGTCGTTAATGTGTGTATAGGAGATGTGAATTATCGTGATAAATGGAGAAATGGGACAAAGATGGCCGACCAAAAATAGTTGGGAGAAAGCAAAGAAGAAAAAAAAAGAACAGTTTAACACTGCACCAGTGTTGAAACCCAACAATGCACTTTTAAGATGATATAGATACATAATAATAAACAAGGCATTAGTATTATTTAAAACGAGTTAATAACAACTTATTGATAATTAATACCTTGTACACTAACATATTTTGTCGTTAATCAATATTGTCGAGGAAAATTAAATTCATTCATGATTCACCTAATTACGGCATTTGCATAAAATACTGAACACAGATAGTTCTGGAAAACATCATGGCTGTTAATGCTTTTAAAATAATTATGTTTTTGTGGATTTTTAGTAAATAACAAACGTAATGTATTGACTTAGATTCCAGATGTTCAATAAGTATAAAACATATACGTTACAAAACAAAATAATAATCATTATTTTTTAGATTAAACTTAATTTTAATGTCAACCATTGAATCCAAGTTCTATTCGTACTTTATACAATATTATTATTTACCAACGATATTATTTGGTATAAAATTTAAGAGTAGTGACAAAATGTATTAACGGTGAATTTTTATCGTTGGAACGTGGTCAAAAAAATCATGTTACGCCCACGTCCTGAGAAGAAAATAATTGATAACTAAAAACAGTTAAAATATTAATCGTTGTATTTTTCCGTTTTCAGTTTAGTAATATTAGTAATATATAGTATGAAAAACAATATATTTTTCAGCAGATAAATCAATTTTATATAAGTTTTAAATTTGAATTTAAAATAAGCACTGCGGAAGTTTAAAGTATTAAAGGTAAATATAATACGTACAATAACTCAAATATTGATATTTTATATTTTTTCTTAAAGACGCACCTAATGTATATAAATTATACAAAATGTTACCAAATAAAATCAAAACTATTATTATATGAACAGCATCTAAATAAAAGTAAGATAAGAAAATAGATAATTTCTAAATCAATAAAACCATACCAATATCATAGGTTTAATAATATTGTAAATGATTATGATATGGACTATATATTGGTCAAAACGTTTCGTTTAAACATTTTATTCTTAATTAAAAATTGGTTCATCACTGCTATATATTGGTCCCGAGATTATTATAAATAAAACATAAAAAAACATAATACGAGAGGCTAAACGAGATAAACTACTGATAACAAAATGAGTTATATTCAATTGTTTTAGTGTTATGAAATGTATCTACAATTTTTGTGTCAAAAGTATCACAAATAAATGGCCAAGTGTTACGGTCTATGGATAACAAATACAAATTACAATAAGTTTATCTATATGAAGATAACATTGAAGATAACTTTGAAATAAAAATGTATTCAAACACAAAACAATCAGAGTTGTTATAGAACTTATTAACAAATTATTTACACCTAGATATTAAATACTAGTATACACAGTTAATTTCATGTACTGTGTAGGTAGCTAAAAAAATAAATCTCGTTACCTACAGAATTTCACCCTTATAAAACATATCATTCCTATTGTATGCATTAAATAGAAAATTAGTCTTGTTTATGTGAATTTAACAGAAAATAAATATTTATAAGTTTGAAATAAACGTAAATTAAATGCTGTGTATTTAATATTAATCTAAGTTTAAAACAATTAAAACTTTTAGTTTTTGACTAATGGTAGACCGTTTTTTCTACTGATTGTTTTGAATAGCTTTTTATCGTAGTCATTTGGTCAAGTTACTGTTTATGTTAATAATTATGCTGTTTAGTAGTTTATTAATTATTTCGATTAAATAAAAATAATTTCTGTTGAGTGAGATAGGTTCCAAACAAGTTTGTTGACGTTTTAAAATATTTAACTTTTCAGGATTATAATTGTGTTTGTTGTTGCGTACAAATTTATGTCTCCAACACATAATAAGAAAAACATTTAGTATGTTACTTAGTAGGTACCAAACGTCAAAATTGAATTTTAATTAAAATTAAACACTGCTGTGATTAAGAAAATATACTATAGACTATTAAAGAACTTGTTAACAATACCAATCGTTTAAGTGATAATGATTAATGGTCGCATTCAATCACCACAAAGGTTTATTTGTTTATCAAAATAATATCCGACATCGGCTGTAATCTAAAGGTACTCTATACCATAATATAATGAAAGGAGGATATTTAAGTACTTTATAAGAATGAACGTTATACAACTATTGGAATAATGTAAAAAAAAATTTAATAATATTCAATTCATTTGATAGGTAATAAAAAATGTGTAAATGCCCAGTAAAACGGAATCCTATAATAGTTCTTGTATATTTTAATTTTCCAGATTTCTTGGGCGTTACTTAAGTTTCCCAAAAACTAACCTAACCTGCACTTTTTTGTTTCTTCTCAAGTTTCAATTTTGGTCAAAAATTACATTTCCTTGTTTGGCCAATAATAATAAATTTTTTTTTGCCACCAAGTTCTAGCAGTTCAAATCTTGGGAAACGCGAATTATCTTGTTTCAAGAGTTTTATTTACTAAAATATATGTGTGAAACGTAGAAAAATAATAACTACTGAGTTTAGAATTATCTTATTTCTATAATATATAATAATCTATATTATTATTGTCTATTCTCAAATTAATAATAAACAAAATAATAATAAGTTCAAAACAATTAAATGGGTATAAATGAATCATTGAAACACTTAATAAACACATATAAATGAAATTTAGTAAAAATTAAAAATATAAGAAATGACATTATGATACTATCATTTTTAACCGACTTAAAGGAAGGAGGAGGTTTTCAATTTGTCTATATGTTTTTTAGCATGAAAACGTATTGAGCCACAGAATTAATGAGTTACTTCATAGGTTTCCTGTCATTTAAAATTTACAAAATTATAGGTGTGTAAATAATTTACTTTTATAAACCGCTTCTCAAAATTTGAATATTTCTGGAGATCAATTTGTTTTGTTTTTGGCATGGACACAATCAGGGGGAACTGGAAGTGCTAAGATGCCAAAACTCGTACAGCTTCTCTAAACATTTATAAAATTTCAAGGAAAAAAAATACACTAAACATAAATTTTTTTTATTGGCTGTAAAATAGCTAAATTTTTGGTTTTAGTTACGGAGTATAATTTATCGGACGAACGGAAGAAAAGAATTTTTAATTTTTGAGTGGGAAAATAATGTGGGCGAAACGTAAACGGATACAGAAAAGGTCGTTTTCGGGCGAAGGGTCTTCCATTCTCTTTTACTGTTTTAATACCGAATCGATTTTATCCTGACACGCGTTCACAGTTTTTGTTGACACTGTGCCGACTGACGTGTTTTTAATTGCACCTTCTGTTTTATACTCCTGGGGTCTGTGAAACGTTAACTGTGGTTGTGTACTTGTGTACCTGTGTAAGCACAAATACTGTGTTGATCAAAAAGTGATTAAAATAAAAAAAAAACGAAAAAAAAAATAAGAAATACTCGTTGTCAAAAGTATGGAACAAAAATGAGCGAAGGAAGAATTTACTGCACAAGGTACTAACTCGTAACTTTACGTTTTTGCTGACTTTAAATCCTAGCTTGATTATAAAAAATTGGTTGATTTCAGTATAAATTTAATTTACCAGACAATATTTTTTATCTTTCAATTATTTTATGCATTTTTTACGACAACAATCACGGTACAATCCAGATTTCTGGTCTTGGTTCCAAAATGTTTAATAAAATAACTTGAAGTTAGCCAAATTTACATTAAAATTTTTCTGTTTCTTACACTGCAGCCAATAGCGCGATCGATGGTCAAACAATGTATAATATTATGTTATATTTAGGAAACTTTTTCAAAATTCGAGATAAAACAAGTCCCCGTTGCACCTTAGAAATGTTTCGATTAGTTTGGAAAAAATATAGTGAAAAACTCTAACGGAAAAAAAACGAAACCATAATCGCCTATTCTTGAGTTAGACGCGTGACGTAACGAATTTTGGAAATGTAGGAAGAAATACCCAAGGATAAAATATCCAGTAAAATAAATACCCCAGGAAAAAAAATACGCCAGGAAATAATTCCCGAAAAACTATACATCCAAAAAATTTTAGACATCCAAAAAAGTTGTCCTATCTCCCTATTTGCATCAATATAGTCTCATCAACAGCGATTTCTAAGGGCATTTTCTTAATCAAATTCTCGTATATTTGATGTGTTTGGCTCACAAATTTGGAAAATCAGTGATTCCAGCCTTCTGTTTGATTTTTGGTACGGTCATTATCGCTTAATGTAGTTTTATGAACATTCCAAACAGAAGGTGGGAATCATGCAGGAATATATTGTATCTACTCGTTGTCGTTTATTTCTATCCAGTACTTTAGAAGTGCCATTAACGTACGTGGATATAAAATATTTTACGAGTTCAGATACTTTTATGTGAATAATAAATTTAAATCCTAGTTCCAACGGTTCAATTTTTAAAAAGCTAACCAATCAAGCATAACACAAAATTTATTGAATCCTTCATTTTGTCGATAACGACGCTCTAAGCCTAAGAGCTATACCTATAGTTAAACCTTAAACCTAAAGTTACAACTGTGCATATTACAAGCATATTATTAATAATAATAATTTCTTATTATTTAATTTTTCTCTGGTATTTTTTCCTCTGGTATTTTTTCATTTCGGTATTTTTGTTCGGGTATTCATTCCCATTACCGAATGTCAGACAGTGAAATAGTAATATAAGACAAGCAATTACCTGTGTATTTTCTTAAAAATGTGGGGTCTAAACCCCGTCTAGCCTCTTCCAAATCGCGCCTATGACGGCAGGTACAATATAATATTATGGTATTAACCAAACGTCTCTCTCCGCGTCAACGTACTATACACGCCGATAGATTCGTTTTTAATCTTTCGGAAAAATAAAAGTAGCAAACGACCGGCTGCGAACGGAGAATAATTCCGGACCGGACGGGAACGGGGACGAAAAGAGACGGAGAAGATGAAAACGGCGAATTCCTCGTCGAAACTGGACGAGGAATGGCTGAGGATTTTCGGGTTCCCTGATAATCGTTATAATAACATTCGCCTTCGCCGCGACCACCGAAAAAGCGTCCGAGTCAATCGCAAACTTTAACGTCGAACTCGTGTGGTTACGAATAAAATAAAATCGTCGGTCGCAAAAAAAAACAAACAGCCGATAGTATTGTTGTTGGGTGTTTTTTTTCTGTTTTTTATTTATTTTTTTTTTTAAATTGGATTACCGCGGATCGTATGCGTCGATGTTTCGAGATCGGCGGGGACGCGATGATGAGAAGAAGATTCCCTTTCGATTCCCGTCACGCGTTATTCCGCAGTATTCTAATGTTGTTTTATCCCGGTCGGTTCGTGTCTTCCCGTCGTATCGAAACAATTGAATAATACAATCGGCCGTGGAATCTAAAATAACATTGGCGTTCGAAAATTATTATTACAATCGCACCGTCGTGGTTTTCTTTTTCGTGTTAACGTTGAAAAAATAGCGTGTTCGGGGTAGATTTGAACACCGAAAGAATATATTACCTATATTATTGTAAACACACTTTCGGGGGAAAAAACGTCGAGTTTGGAAGAATAAAAAAAAAAAACGTTTATTTTATTTTGTTTGTGTAAAATACACACCGGTTTGTTGACATTGTTTTGCAGTTCATATTATGGGGATGTACTTGTACACGAATTTCTCTGGCCCTATAAAATTACCTGCATAATGGTCTGAAAATCAATGTTGAACCAAATCGTAAAAAATTTACTTGAAAATTTTTATTTAGAACCCCCACTTCATAATTGTTATAATAATGATTTGTTTTTTTTTTTTTTTTTTTCAAAAACCCCCTCAAAAGACCCCCTGGGAAAAACCGTTGAATTTTAACTTTTTTTTTTTTTTTTAATAAACACTACATAATATGTTGTTATACGCGTTTATCTTACAGATAAGTGTTTAGTTAGTAGTTTTGTTACGAATACTTTCAACAGAATGAATCAAAGTCAACGGCGACATCGACACAATTTTAGTAAACGTGTGTGAGATTTCAACGAGGCAGCACATTTTCAGCATTTTTTCAAACGATATATCTAATAAATTATTATTATCCCGTTTTTCACTCAAATTTTTTTTTCTATATAATACGAATACGGATTACCTGCATATGCGGTTTTATTTTTCTTTATTTTGTTTTTCGCGTACGTTCGGCCATTCCAAACGATGTATCGTTACACACCGGTAAACCGATATTCTGCACTTGCTTGAGGCAATGACTCGAAGTCTTTTCTCGGTTCCGGGCGTGTCTCCTTAACTATAGTTATAAATGAGTTCATACTGCAGTGATACAGTTTGAGCGTTGAAAACTTGACTAAGCTTTAGTTTGAAATCTTGGTGTAAATCCTGATTGTATACTGACATGTGTTTTTTTACAACATCGTTCAGTACAGTTTCCAAATGTTGCGATAATTTGTTTTACTCTTAGTGGACGAATCGTGGACGTTAAATGAGGCGACTTGTAAAAAAATAGAGGATTTCAAAATGAGAAAATATAGGGCGATGCTCCGCATATCATGGACACAACATATAACCAACCAGGAAGTATTCCAAAGGATGAATAAAAAAGAATACCACAAAGATCCGCAAATTATAATATCTTGGTCATATTATGAGAAATGAAGCAAAATACGGTTTACTGCAGTCCATTATTCAAGAAAGAATAAATGAGAGAAGAGGTCCGGAACGTTCACAAACATCATGGATGAAAAATCTAAGGGTATGGTACGATAAAACGTCGATCGAACTCATTAGGGCGGCCACAGACAAAGATATGATAGCTGGTCACTAACATCCAAAACGGATTAACACTATAAGAATAAGAAGAAGAAGAAGATAGTAAACTACTTACCAAAGAATACGAACCCTCGTTTGAAATCTTCCGTATTACAATGTAATTATTATTTTTAGATCTCGCTGTTAAAAATAATAAATGTGTTTTGCGAGATTCCAAGCCGAGTCTCAAAAGTGAGTCGGTTTAAGATTTGCGACTAATTTTTAGTAATTTTAGTAATTATTTGTAAAAATAAAAATGTATATAGCAGTCGATTCGTTCGATTCACTCGATTCGGTACCGAAACGCAATGCTGTATTTAAAGGGAACAAGTGCGGCTAAAATTTGTATGAAAAAATACCAAAAAGCAAACTCACTCTACAAAGTATGTAGTAGACTGATTTTGAAAAAAAAAACCTCTTCTATGGCGCTTGTTTTCCCGATATTGTAGCGATACGTTTACAATTTGAAATTGAAATTATAAAAAATTACGATATTTTCCGATAAAGTCGTACGGTGTGTCAGGAAAATATTAAAAAATCGGCAAAACGAGCGGCTTTTGAGATATTTTTAGCCGTGCAACAAAAAAAAAAAAAAAATACTCTAATACGTCCAGTAGTTAACTCGGACAATAAATTCCACCAAGTTACATTTTATCGGTGGTTTTGACGAAGTTGCAGAAATACACCGCTAGATTACACTATAGTTTCGCCGTCTAAGTGACGTGCTTTAACTCTAAAATAAAATTAATCTATTTTATACGACGCTATCGTTAAATCCCTATAATTGACGCGACCGTGTGATGAAAATTTTTCTAAACACAATATTTTAGAAAAAGTTAGATCGACTGCACCGCTATCTATCAACGCGCCCGCGAAACCACCGAGTGTAGAGATTGCAAACTTTGCCCCTTAGTAAACAGCCGCACCCGTTCACCTTAATCGCAGGTGCTCGAGTATAAAACGCGTTGTTATTTGTCGCGACAGAGAAGTCGTAAAAGACCGTTCTCGTTAGCCATTCAGGTCGTGTGTTCTGCACTAAAAAAATACATATTTAGACGACACCGCAGCGCGTTTTCGACGGTTACTACCCGAGGGATCCGATGTACGCATTTGAGAGCTTCGACTATATATATATATATATATAATATTACTAGAAGTGTCACGTCCAAACACTTAAAATCTTTTCGCCGTCGAGGCCGATACGGGTGCCGTTTAATCCATTTTTTATGACGCCGCCCGTTTGTATAAATTATTAACACTCTGTAGCACATTCCAGACAGGGTATAATATCATATTATTATAATATAGTGTGCCATATAATATTATTACACCATACAATATACTTATTGCAAATATTACGCCTTCCTGTTTTCTGTGTATATACTCCGTGTATCGTATGACTATGGACGCGTATCCTTCGTTTTCTGTAAATCCTAGACGAGACGGGATTTAGGGGGAAACGGAAAAAATTTGAAAGGGGGACTCTTATATCAAAAGATTTTGGAGCGTTCTATATCGCCCTTGATTAAGTATGATATTATTCTGTTCTCTATGTACTGCAGAGTGTTTTACCGTTGGTTACATTTTCAGTATTTATAGGTTCTGGTCGCAGTTCCCTCTTTTCGAGATAATATGGTACCTCATATGACGGAATTTCGGTCGTATATACAATACGATCATTTTATTTAAAATTTTTTTTAATTTTTGAGACACGATCCAATAATGTAAAAATCAATCTTTTCACTAAATGATTCGAATGACTTGAAATTTTCACAAATCTTTAAAAAGAATCAAAATGAATAATTATTGTGTGAAACTTTTTTAACAATTACAACAATCGTTTAACGATTTACCGAGTTTTGAAGTTTGTAGGTTTACACGTTCATTACAGTCTCATAAGACAGTTTCATTTTCAGTTGAGAAACTTGAAACTTTAATACATTCAGAACATTTTCGAAATTGGTAATACTGTATAATTTTTTTGTTTCAGTCACTATGCGATTTTGGCCATAACCCCGTCTAAAATGTTTTTAAAACGTACTCGTATTATTCTTTATCTTCAACTATTTTGATCAATTTTAAATCTAATTATTCGTGGTCATACACGATGAAAGTCTGTTACGGTCCAATGTAAACTGGAAATTTCTTTGAAAAAAAAATTAATGTAGATCTCGAAAAGCAATTTTTTAGTCCTTAGCAGATTGTTTTGGTTTTTCCAGGTTTTGGTTCTAGCGTTCCTTCTCAAAAATCGGTTAAAGGGGACGCTTTCAAACTGTGGTCAGAAGTAGGGGGACTGTGTCCTCCTACGTCCTCCTCAATTTGACCCCTGGAGAGAAAGGTTGTGAAAGGTGTCGAATATAGACTTTTGGATGCACGGGACAATCTTGAGCCATTAAAAAAAATTTTAAAATACTCAAGGTCTAAATGAAAAAAAATAAAAAACTCAGCTTCAGTTTTCCCAACTAGATTTTTAAAAAAAAAAAAAAGGCATTGCGAATGAAATATAAATACAAATCAATATTTACTATTTCTAAAATTGATAGATTTTTTTTCATAAATTTCCTTAACTGAAGCTAAAAACCCTGAAGAGGTGGCTTAGATGTGGTAAAACACAAAAACACAATAGGATATAAAAAACAATAAACATTTCAGTAAACACTTTCTTCTATCATATTTCAAAATTGACGATTTTATCTCTATACACGTTTTTTTTTTTTTTTTCTAATATTACCACTGTATATTTTAGTTGATTTTTTATGTATTTTTTAGTTCAAAAAATTAGGTGTCATTCAAACTTTACTTTTAATTTTGTGACATTTGCAACGGACCTAGCCGTTTCGTAACTTGTTTCTGAACAATTAAATAACGTCGTGCGAGGACGGTCCGGGTACCTGTCACGTTGATATACCTGCCTGGGACACAACAAATTAAATGAGTGACGGGAGAGCATAGATTTGATAAATTTTAAACTGAAAATTTTTTTTTTTTTAAATTATTATTTATATATAATATTAAATATTAATACTTAAAAATTTGTTTCATCGTCAGGGGCGCAAATGATTTTCAAATGACGTGAACCTACGCGATTTTGAGAACGTGTAGAACGTGTCAGTTTGATGTCGAGAAAGAGAATTTTAAGCGAAACTCGCGTGTTAGAGTAACGACAACCGACCAAGCACGAACGGGATGCGCTCGTCATGGGAGTAGTCTTTCGTGTGCTACACGCGATCGTAAATAACGGGTGTTCGATGTCCAATTTGGGATCCGTCGAGGAAATAGGATCGGTTCGAACACCGTTTAACGATAATAGAAAATTTTATTTAATTCGTAATATTTTATCGAAAAAGGCGAAATCTTTTCGATATCATTAGTCAACGTTTGTATTCGTATATGATTTTGTATCCGGCTGTTGAACGCCGCCAATTTACAGATTTCACATGTACAACGCTTATGACTTCTAAAACATCCTATATTATTATATTCGTTTAACACGCCAACTCGTTTACGGTACAGACTGTACTGATTGGTGTAATTCGTAAACAAGTTAATGTAAAATTATACATATAAACGACCTTTCGGATTCTCTTCCGGCGTCAAATTCGGCGCGTTTGCAGTACAATCAAACGATTATTATGTAATAACATTGAAGACTTGACGGATTCACGCCCATCTAAGGTAACTTTACAGACCATAAAAGTTTTTAACCGATTCGCTGTCAACAACTGTTATCAATTTCTCTATAAAACAAGACACTATATTGGCGACTATCGTCAAAATTTTGTCAAAAAACACGCTCAGATGGTGTCTGACAAAAACCGATTTTTCGCTCGTTACGATATCCGCGACCTTGAGCTATCCATCCGAGCCCACCTTTATATCAAACCGATTGTCTGGCCGTACATCGGATCTATGATTGGTCCATAACGCTTGATAGGTGAATCCAAAATAAGATTGCCCATCATTTCCGGTATATTTGCAAAGGCTATTCTAGCAACGCAACGTGTGATTTTGATTCCGAAATTCGGGCAGAGCGTATTTTAACATGTAAATAGTATAGGGAGCTCTATAGTGATATATCTTAATACGTTGGCGGAAGAGCGAGCTACTGACTCATTTCAGTAACGACCAAAATGAATAATGTGTGTATTACAATTGATAAAATACATTTAGGAATTTTTTTTTTTTATATATATTAATATTAACTATTTATATAATATAAAAACATCGCTTACACGTATTTTTAACGATTAAAAATTGTTCTAAGAGATCGATAGTGACTGCGGTGACGGATAACAGATGTATGATAGCATAATATTATAATAATTGTTTTGAGTTTTTGTAGAATTAAAATCTTACAAAAATTCAAAAAAAAAATTAGAAATTTTAGAATTTTCGCAACCATGGATCGAAATTATAATTATTAATCAACTATCTAAAATTCTGTAAAAAAAAATGTACAAGTACAAATATTAAAAACCCGTGTCTTGAGTTTGTATACCATTATTTTTCGGTGGTTCTCGTGCATAGAAATCCGAGAAAAGTTCTAATAAAAAATGCGTCTGATAAACATTTGAGGCCAGCGAATTCAATGTTTAAAAAAATGTTGGTGACTATGCCATGATGACGTTGGTTTAATGGGAAAGAACAAAAAAAAAAAAAAAAAGAGAGATTTAGGTTGGAGTAGGTCACTGCTCTAAATGTGTCAGTATTTCGGATGGTATAGTGTAAACGTGCAGTATAAAATATAAAAGCAATATGATATGATCTTCAAAATACGATTCTGAAAGATTTCGCAATCGAGAGGTACCTGTACAAACAAACAAAAATTTTTTTATTTTCGTTTGTAAGTTTGTTTCCTAACACCTTGTCAAAAATTTAAGTCATTCACAACAAATTTTTTTTGATTTTGAATGAAAAAATTTCAAATTAAGTACTTAGTTACCATCTCAAGCTGATTACCTATAATGTAAGATACTGCATGCAAACATAAGAGTTTTCCTTCAAGCCCGAAAATTTATAACAGAAACAAAACACAATATTGTAATGTGAAAGCGTATCGGAGCAATCACTCTGCCCAAAAACCGATCACGGACAAGTAAATTTTCAGTCGTTTAAATCAAATTATTTTAGACAACTCAATCTACCAGAAAGGACGATCAAAAAGAACGTTTAACGAAATATTATGTATGGCCAAATAACCTTTTTGTTTGTGAGTTTTGATCGGGGAACACTTTTTTTTTTTTTACCCGATTAAATATTGAAAGAACAGTTAGGCAATAGGAAACGAAGAAGAAAACAATACACTCGTACATTCGCCGCTGCGCTCAAGCGTCTAAAGTTTAAATTCATAATAGATTTATCGTGACGGATTGAATCATAGAATTTGTAAGATTGTATAATACTGTAAAAATGTATAGCTCATAGTTTTAAAATAATCTCATAAGTTTTACATTAGTTATGGATTGCGGTGCAATGAATAAGGATGAGATGACAAAAAAACGATACATTCATATCGTTACTCATTCGTTGTTATACTTGAAAAAAAAAACTACTTGAAAAGTGTAAATACGGTCCACGGGTCCCCTCGCGCCCCTCCCTCAATGCGCCCTACTGGTCATACCGGTCCGGTACTTGTACTTGCGCGATCACAGGGCCACGTCGCAAGCGGTTCCGCGACGACTCGTGCCGCGCCCGCTGCGGCGGCCGCGGTCGTCGTCGTCGTCCAGCGGTCGCGTGACGCTGATGTGTATGGCGCTGTACGGCAGAATGTCTGTGATGGTCATGCGACGGCCGTGGTGCGCGTGGCGGCCGCGGCACGCGCAGCCGCAACACGCGGCGGCGTTGGCCGTATGCTATTTGAGGCACCGCTGGAACACGAGAAGGGCGACGGCGGCGGCCACGACCGCGGCGCCGGCCGCGTACACCAGACCGAGGTGCACCAGACTGAACACGTACAGCGCCTGGCTGCACCACCGGTTCGGGTCGTCGTACAGCGAGGCCATCTCCGACGCGGGCCAGTACACGGACAGTATCCAGTAGTTTCCCAGCGCGAACCAGCCGGCCAGGAACGCGGTGAGCGCGATCGCGGCGATCCGCGACCCGATCGACGACACCATGTCCTCGCGCGTGCCCATGTCCGGCCGCCGGCGCCGGTTGTACCGCAGTGACTTCACCTGCCGGCACAGCAGCCACACCATCTTGATCGTGCCGAATATGCCACCCACGATCATGTACACCGGGATGTGCGGCTCCAGCGGGCACTCCCTCACCGTCTTCACGCCTGCGAATAACAAAAACGCCGACCGTCAGTTTCGATACGATTCGTTGTAAATGTTTTATTCAAAGGGTGGCTATAATGTGGATCCCATACGGAAAGTGATACAAAAACGGGGTACCTACTAGCAGTGTGGCCGTAATAAAAAAAATGATTTGTTGTAAATTGCATATTGTACAATGGTTATGGATTCATCCACGTGATACGGATAAAATATACTCAATAAATTGTTATTGCTCTACTAGGCACGGTCCAATAGTAAATCTAAAGTGTGCGAATAGCCACGGACGTTTAAATAAACATGCTCTAGCTTCGGGTGAAACTTGCTACGGGCACAACTCGCTGTGGGTGAAACTCGCTTTGGAGTAGGTCAAGCTATATACGTATTATGCTCAAGCACTCGTGGTTCTAAAAAGAACCGTGTCGTTCCAAAATCAATTCGATTTGTATACACCCAGCAGTCAATCTACTCAGATGTTTTGTGAATCGCGGTGTATACATGTTTTGACCATCATGACTTTAAGATAGATAAAGATTTAGAAAAAAAAAATGTGTAAAGCGCGAACATTTTTACAAATTACCATTGCTAAGTTATATAAATCCTTACACGTTTGTTTGTTTTTAAAGGTAAAAACTGAAACCAAACCTCTAGTTATAAGTTGTGAAATCAAACACTTGATACTCAAATAGTAGAATATTGAATAACCTACATAAATAAATACTTGAACAAAAATAAAAATATTGTCAACAGAGAGTGTATTATACCGTTAGGATGTATAGGATGTACAAGGATAGTTTTTTTCATTATAATATATACCGCTACTATTGCAAAATAATATTTAGGTACCTACACAATTCATTCAAACACTCTAGCAATTAATACATTCTTATTCTCTTAAACCATAAAAACCTTTTCTACCAAATAATATGATCTGCATTAATCGCTGTCTCTAACATTTTAATAAACATGTTACTTACGTACGTATAAATACAAGTTTTAATTGATACAACATTATTATAATCACATAATTAATCAATACTTCTATACAATAAACTCGACTGAGAAAATGTAAACAGAGTATAATTTAAATGCCATAAAAATATCCGTTGTACTATTATGTACACTGTGTAATACACAAAAACTTACATAATTAAAATTATATTACTCTATGGTTTTATTCGTTTGATTCGTTTTTAAATTAACATCCGATTATAAGCCTCGAACCTTTTTATTCAATTCCTGAACAAAACTTATATTTTAAATTCTTCTGCAAACCTCTTTTGAATGCGGCAAAATTAATTGTGTTTTTGATCGTATGATATATATTGCTCGATAACAGCACTCGTGTTATATTTTATCATAGTCATGGTCTAAAATTAGACTCTAATGTATTCTATAGGTAATACACGTTTTTTTTTTTTTATATATACATATATATTTTGTGAAAACAAACAAAAAAATGTCTTATGTATTTCTGATAATTATTATTTGCACCTCTGTGTTTGTACACATTAATACTATGAAATAAAACACTTGGCCGTACATATTCATAATAAATGTCCGTATATTTAATTATTTATCTGCCAATCTGCATTGGAACTATTGTTGTTTGCAAAACGAGTATGGATGACAGTACGAATATTAGAATTTTCTGATTATATAGTGTTTTAGGACACAGAACAAGCAGGAAGAACACTTGGTGATAACAGTTCAATGTTGATTTTTCAGTACATCAGTGTAGTCAGAAATCAGTTATAATATTGAAAAATCTCTTTTTCCGATGAAACCGATTTCACGTGTATTTTTTATACACCGAAAAATTATCCAAAAGTGTTGGTGCAGAAAAAAAGAAAATTATCTATACACTGATTCACCAATAGGCGTAGCAAATTGTTCCCCTGTAGAAACTCGGGTTTTTGCCTCCCCCCCTTTGAATGTGTTTAGTATTAAGCGTTTTATACCCACTCTATTACTGGCACTATATTACAGGGGTGTACACGATTCAAGAAATAATTATTTTTGCCACCCCTCCGATTTCAAGTTTCTAGATTCGAGCCAGAACCGTTTGAGGTGTTATTTTCAGTCGTTTAATTTGTAGAAGACCAATATATTTGTCATCATCATAATTCTAAATCGATTCTAAATTGTTTGTTTGTCAATGTTGACTTTTTTTTTTTTTTTAATATTTATAACTAAAATCCGTATATTTCTATCTTACAATTCAATTCATAACCACAATATTAAATTTAAAAAGTTACAAAGAATTCTAAAAGATTTCAATCGTAAAAGTAAACAAATCGGTTAGTTTTGATTTGTTATATAAAACAAAACATTATGCAATAAAATATAAAATCAAAATGCTCCGTCTACGTAAAAATTTACGGTCATTAAATATGTAAGAGGTTCTAAATCATAAAATTAAAATAATAATTGTACAAATTAATATTTTGTCAGTACCATACTTGTGTAAATAATTTTTTATTTCGTATAATTTTTCTGCATAAACGCTTTCAGTTAATTTTGTAGTTTCTGTTGTTTTTCTGCTTATATTTCAATAGCTTATTTCTAAATCCGTACCGCGAAATCCATAGTAAAACAATGCATATAAAACAAAATAATTATCGATAAAACGTATACATTTTACAAGTACACAACGTACAGGAAAAAACATTTTTATAAAACAAACGTCAAAAACGCTCTCCTGAAAAATTAAGAAAAATCTTTTAGGCCTATGACAAGTAAACTTATTTACGTAGAACTCGCCCAGTAATTGACTAAAACGTTTGAATTCGTACGTAAAACAGACATTAAAATTTCATTTTTAACCGTAAATTAAGAAAAAATAATAGTAATAGGTATCATTTATAGAAGTGGGAATTTTTACTATTGTTTATATATTCTTCATCAGCAATTATGGAAAACATTTCTTCGCATAACATTATATTGAAAGTACAAATTCATTATTCAAAAATTAAACAAAAAATACATTATATTGGCGTATATTGCCTTTCATTAATAATATTGTAGCAAAAAAAACTTGCTAAAAAATTTCAAATTATTCCATGTTGAATGACTTTTATGGTTTTATATTATTTTTCAATAGAGTATTATGTTACAATAAAGAGCAACTATTCTAGACTTTTGTCCGATATTTACCGACCAAATCAAATAAAGTGAGTCAAGAACTGTTTGTATCTACCCGATCAAGACACATTCTAATCATGTCTCAATTCCAATGCGAGTCGAGGTCCGTTCCATATGTAACACTGTCATGAATACGGCAGAAAATACTGCTCTTTTGTCACTTTTTTTTTTTTTCAATTCCTATTGTAGAATACAATTTTCACAATAGAATCAAGCGAAATGTTTCTTTCAGCCAAACGAACTTTTTTACTTTATGGGCGCAATTTCTTAAACTACTTACTCTACTCTTGGAATCCTGACATTTCTAGATAAATCTGTTTTAAGCCCAGATTTCAATTGTATTCGATATGACCGTCTTAAATTAGGCCAGTATATTATCAATTATATTACGTATGATTATAAACAAACCAAAATATCGAACCCTGAGGCCTAAAAAATCAAATTAGACAACCATAAAGGCCAATAATTAATAGTTCGATGGAGTTTTTTTTTTTTTTTTTGGATAAGTAGATGTCTCTTTAATCATTTAAAAACATTCGATTGTTTAACGAATCATTTTTAAAAAACTCGTTGACAAAACCTACAAGTGAAGGTAGATTTTGTGTCAAACAAGACAAACTTTTCCTTCTTAATCATCTCAAATAATACACTATTTGAAAATAAGTAAACAATATGCACAACTTCAAATTCGTAGTTTCTTTTTGTAACAGGAATGAAATTGGCTATACCGTTTGAACTGTGTCGCAATAATTAACAGAATCACATACCAGTCGCCACACAATACTATTAATCGGCGATAACATTAAACTCAACTTTCTCAAAAACTTCTCCACCGATTTCGGAAAATTGTGTCAATATATACGACTTTAAATAAACAGATTTATTTTTCAGAAAACAGAAATAGTTTCAACCATTTTAGCTCTGTCAAATTAATAAAATTACATACTCGCCATCACACAATTCCAATCGGTGATAACTTCAAACTTGATTTTCTCAAAAACTACACAGCCAATTTTGATCAAATTTATACGATGCACAACTACAAATATGTAACTTTATTTTTCCAAAAATCAAATCGGTTCAACCGATTTTGAGAAATCGTTGCCAAAAAAAATATTCATACGTACACTTTTTAACGGAAGGTGGTTTTGAGGTCTGGGGGTCATGATCGGCAAAAATATAAAAAATTGTCTAAAATCCCGTCATTGAATCGAATACAATTTGTAGATTTTTTCTATAGAAATCTACCTAAAAATAATAATTTTGCGTCAAATAATATTCCCATTCAATGTAATCCCATTCTTGTTTCACTATACAATAAATTGTTCATGAAACGGCTAAAAGACTCAGCGAGGATTAAATCATTAAAAATTAATTCTGAAGTGCATTCATGTTTTTTATGGGGGGAGGAGCAAACTGATTCATTTCTAGAGTGATTCTTAGGTAGGTTTCTATTGGAAAAATCTACCTATTGTATTTGATTCAATGACGGGACTTCCGGGCAATTTTTTATATATTTGCCGATCATGACCCCCAGACCCCGAAACCATCTTCCGTTAAAAAGTGTATGTATGAACATTTTTTGTGGCAACGATTTCTTAAAATCCTTGAAATCACCCTCGGCCGTTAAAAGTGTATGTACCAATGTATAAAAAAATTTTGTGGCAATGATTTCTCAAAAACGGTTTAATTGATTTTATTTCTTTTTTTCTGAAAATAAATCTATTTATTTGAAGTCTTATATCATCCAATTTTTCCGAAATCGATGTAGTAGTTTTTGAGAAAATTAAATTTAACGTTATCGCCGATTAGTATTATGTGGCGGCCGTAGATATGATGTAATATTATGATTGAATCGATTTGACTTCTGTTTTCAAAATGATAAAACTATATAGGTGATGTTGTACACTTATTTTTTAACTTGTAGCGTATTTTCTAGTCACAAAAAGAAAAAATTCGAAACACTCCGGATTCGGAAACATTTTTTAAGATTAACTCCCATACAGAACACGCATTATAGTATTATAGTATTATGTTTGCGGACAAGCGCTCGTATTTTAACGTAACGTTTTTTTTTTCTTTTACACAGCCTGTAACAGCAGTGTATATGTCCAAAACAGTTAAATCCGTTCGAAACGAATGAAATTGAAATAAGGGAAACAAAAAGAGAAAAAAAAGATACAACTGTCTCAAAAAACAATATAATTCCTTATGATCCGAACAAGACGGCCCGTCGTAAACGGAACTTTATCGCCGTATCCTCAACGCGATCGTTTTGGTGAAGTTTCTTCAAACAGTCGCTTATGAAAAGGCTTTTTTATTTTATTTTTCGTCACGCAGTGTAGTGTGTTGTTTTTTTTTGGGTTTTTTTCCAAGTCCCGAAACAAGACCATTTTTTTACGGTCAAAAACAACCGCCGCTTTGATTTGACACGTTATAATTATAATAATTGTTATCTACGCGAGCACAGGCCGAATTAAACAGGATTATCCGACGGATTTTTTTGTCGTTTTTTAATTTTTTTTCACCGGAATTCGTACGGTAAACGTACAAAAAATGCTACACTTAGCGCTACAAAACAGAAAATCTGAATTAATTGTTTAAAATTATTTCAACCGATATTCGTGGTATGAAAACTATATATGTGCTGATAAAATATGGAACACCGAACATAAATTATTCGTGCATAATTACTCGATACAATGTCTCTGGGCTTATTCAACCTGTAAATAATCAATATTTTACCAGGTTTCGAAAGTTACAACAACAACAAATTTTTCCAACGACGTTTTGATCGCTATTTCATTTCATTTATACATATTTTTACTAAATATCAATGTTTTTTTTTTTTTTTTTTTTTTTTTAAGTTTTCGCACACTTTTATCTAAATGAAGACATCTATAATATTCACGAAAATTACTATTCTTAGTATAATTACACTACACCAACAATGTTTTTGAATTTCGAGGTTTTTTGACTCGATCAGTTTTTATTGTACCTACATATTACAGATACGAAATTTTTTCTTCTTTTTATTTGTTTTTACGACACAAACTAATATACTTGAAACGAATAACTACCGTTTTTGTTTTTGAGAGGGTAAAAGTATAATACCGACTGGGTGTGGTTTTGAAAAGAAAAGTCACCCGTAGACCACTACAAAGTAATTGTTATTCCTCCACAGTGCTCGTCGAAAAATATAAATTTAACGACCACACTCCGTACAATCACTTTGTACTTAATGTACAAAGTCAAAGTTTTAAAAGCTTAAAAAACAAGTAAAATTCAATTCTTCGCATTCTCACTGCAGTAAAACACTATGATAAATTTATAAAATATCATTCCCACTCTTTGGCCATTATGTTAGAGAAAACAGTATGGATTAGACAAATTTACTGGCAACATAGTGCGCGTAAACATATGCGACAAATTCAATTTTGTGATAACAGAATTCCTCTGGGGATTGATGGTTTCTCAGAAATTGAACTAGCTTTTTGCAACGAATAAAATGCGATTTTTTAGAAAATATTGGAATTTCTAAAGAGAGAATAAACTATTTTTATACATATTGTAAAGTGGTCTTTAAAAGTTATAAATAAATTCCTACCATTATTTTTTTTTTTTTTTTTTTAGTATAATACAACGTAAATATTATGTCACGAGCAAAAAGCTATCGAGAAAAATTTAAGTTGTTTAATCTTTTAAAAAATTTTAATAATAGTTTTATTTTATTATAACTTAACACCAATATGATGCGTGATTATTTTTTAAAAGTTAAAACACTAATTTATTTTCTTTATCTAAACTAATCGTATTTATTTTTAAACTGAAACGATTCTTTTGACGCGTTTTAATTTTAACTTCAAAAAGAGCTTAGTATAGCTTAGTATTATAAACAAAGTAAACAACATTTTGGAAGAATTAACGATACGAAATTTTGTTTATAAATTCAATAGAACCATGATACATTGTTTATTTTTTACCGTTTTTCAACTAATGTAAATTACTTTTTTTTTGTAATCTCCATTTCAGAAACCCTGACAGGTGACAAATCGCGACAAAATCTCGTATATGTGGCGTTTTCTCAAGGTCCTACATCAGGTTTCTCGGCCAAATTTCACACACTCAGGACAAAACTGTCCGTGTAATTTAAAATTTTGTAGTTTTGTCGAAAGTAGAATCTAAGTTTTAAATGTTTATTTTTCAGAAGGGTTTTTTAGACAGACATTTGAAACTTTTTTTTTAGAACATAAATTATAAGTTCACTCTTAATAAGACGGAGTATATAACGGTAAGTATTTACCAAGTATTAATACTAGAACTTTAACTTGTGATGAAGGTTTCTGATTTTTAAAACTTAAAAAAGATAATATATTAAATATTAATATATGGCTGTAAAATAAGTACATTATAAAAAAAAATCACCATATTTTTGTCTTATGACTGTAAAATACCGAGCTAATTTATATATTCAACCACTACGACTTCTAATGTTTTAATGTGGCGGTGTTGCACACAAAAAAAAAACAAAATTTAGCTAGTATAAAAATTTAAAAGCGCAGCCAAAAATCGTAATAAATGTCGGATTCGGATCAACTATTAAATGAGCAATGATATAACGAGTTTAAATTGAAAAGCTACCATAAATAATTACATATCAATGCGATTTTGAAAAATATAAAAAAATAAATAATATGTAAAGTGCAAAACGAACACAATCATACAACGTGCGTATGATTAATTAATAAATGTATACACCTATAAATTATAAGTTTATTTTATAGTAAGAATATAGCGTTCTTAAATTATGCAAAATAAATTTCAAACTATCCGTTGACAAACGTAACTTGAAAATGATAAAAAAAAAAAATGATAGTTTTTTTTAACTGTGGCGGTCTTGTTCTAAATGTGTAGCAATATTTATTTATATATGTCAAAGCAAATAATAACTACCTACATTTCCAAAGTTTGCTCGTCAACCGCAATTTATGTAGAAACTTTTTTGAGCACACGATTTCGTTCGTTTTAAACTCAAAGTTTGAAAAATTTAAAAGGTTAATACCGTGAGGTGACTATAACTTTTTTCACTGAGTGTGCGATCTCCGCGAGAGTACGATAAACAATAAAAACCTTAAACAACTGTCAAAATCGTATTACGAGTTCCGTTGCCGTTACTGAGCCGTAATTGTAAAAACGTCGATGATTTTAATGATTTTTATTTCGCTATTCTATTTATTTCACCAAACGGAGCGGTTATTATATTTTTAATTTTACCACGTGAAACCAAAATGTATTTTGTTATCAGATTTCTCCGCGGGAAAAGGATTTTTTTTTCAATGATCTGAATATGTGAAATTCAAAGATTGTAAAAAAAAAAAAATGAAACCAAAAAATGTAAATCAAAGCACCGCAATATAATTGACAAAATGGAGAAGAAAAATTTATAAAATAACACTTATTAATTGTATGAACGTGTTTTATCGAGGATTAGTTTTAATGATAAAACTATAATTATTAAAAAATATGATAAATTTTGACAATTTTATTTTGAATACAAAAAAGAATTCTTGGGACGTATTTCCAGTATTTATTAGTACTAAAAGTCTTGTGCCATGTGTACCATTCTTGGTTCACGGTTGGTTGCCGATTCGAGCCAACCCAAAAAGTAGTGAACTTGCCTAATTTGCTACGAACCTAAAACTTTATGAAAACGTTTACCTTAAAAATTTTACCTAAAAAATTGAATTTTTAATATTTCAATAGACTAGTCAAAAATTTGTTTGACTGGTAGACTAAGAAATATTTTTCTGTATTAAAATCGTATTTATGTGTACAACAGGAGGTACATTTAACACTTTTAGGCAAAGACTTCCGTGTACCTATAATGGTACACAAAAACTTATTCGTAAAACAACAAGTGTACCAAAAATGGTACACGTGGTGCTTTTAGCAATGCACCGAAAAATGACGTGGCGCTTAACCTGTTAATACTGTACCATGTACAAAATCATAGAGACGTACAGTTTTAAAGTTGATTTAGTAAATAAATTTTTCACTTTTTTATGTTCTTTTGCAGGTATTTCTTAGTTTCGAAGACACGAATCCGTTCAAAAAACACCGTTTTATTTACATTTTTTCAATGTATTAAGTTTTAGATTCAAGTAAACGTCAAAACAGCAAGTAGCTCAATTTTTATGCCTTACATTACTATGTTAATATATTTTATTGATTCGCGTAATAGACCAACAAAACACCTCATCATGTTTGAAGTAATTTAAAAATATAATCGAATCCCATCAAAACTACAAGATTATAATCAAACTAAACTATTAGTCAGAAAATTTTTTAGTTAATGTGTAACTTTCCTGCCGATTGTAAAAAGACATTAGGTATTTGAAAAAAAAATTTTAAAAAGTTTTCCCTATAATTTTTAAGCACTTTACGGAACCACATAAACTAAATAAGAATTTTTTTCCTAAAATTATTGTAAGTTTTATCAAGTAAAAGTCAAAAATAAACATTATTGTTGCTCTGTGCCAGAGAAAAAACAACTCAGAAACTATTGATTTTCGTTTCGGTCATTGCAATGAACTACATTTGAAAAAAAATACCAACTGGTACGTTCTCGGTCCACTAACTTATGAGGAAATAAAGAAGTACTCAAGGTGTTTATTTAAGGTTATTATTTTTTTTTTCGTTTTTACTAAGGGAAAATAAGCATAACGTAATAAGATTGCAAAAAATTTTTTCACAATTTTAAAATTACTACGTATTATTGAAAAGTTTATTTAAAATACTGAATTCCGTTTTTTCGCCTGAACTTATGGAGTTGCAATACATTTAAATAAATAAATAAATGCCATGGATAAATTTCTACGAGTAAAAAGAAAAACCTAATCCCAAATCATAGATAATAATATTATTATAATCAAAAATATAGATGAGGTAATGTAGAAAACGAATAAAATGAACACAATTGTAAATAAATATACAATTTACAAGCAAAGTTAAGTACATTTTACACCTAAAAGATTAATTTGGAACTTGACGTCATTTATAATAACTTGTTTGAACAAATAATATTTTGCCACAAAAGACGCTGATCTAATATGAATTGAAAAAATTGCCCCGTACCCGCATACCAAAACAAATAAAAGTATTATTTTAAGATTATACGAAAATTTAGCACTTTGTTATTAATTGATGAACCTTAACATTTTGTGTAAAACAACAAACAAGCTGCAGTAATTAATGCTCAGATCAAAGTACTAAAGTATAACACAATAGTGTACAATGATGACAATAGGTTCTATAAATATCGTAAGCACAAATATAACGAGTTGTTGAGTACGTTCGTTACTAATCAAAAAAATAATAATAATAAAAATAACGTCAAAAATACTTACCGACAACGAACATGATTAATGGCATCACTGAAAAAATTGACAACATCACCGTTACTATCACTGAAATCACACAAATGTTGAAAATCAATTAATAGTGCCATTGCAGTCAAAGCACTCTATGTAAGAGTAATAGATAAAATTACAACGGGAAAATATTTTAGTACTCGAATTACTAGTTGAATAACATGTGCCAATTTCCAAATTTCTTTGTTTTCCTAAACAATAAATTGTTTAATAGGTAAGTACACGGTTTTATGAAAAAACGAATGTCAAATATGTAGTTCATTTCATTCCGGTTAGTTTTTCCATTTTAATACTTAAAATATTCATACTTAAACTTTTAATTGATAATTAAATCCGGTCTTAGCTCTGTATCAAATCTTTGACAGAAACGATTATTTTTGTATCATTTATTCAACTCTGTAATGGTATTTATATTTATTTATAAAATGTAAAACAGAAAATTGTTTAGCAAAAATTATAAACACAAACGAATTGAACACGGTTTCATGATAATGTTTTTGGCTACTTCTTTGCATATTTCGTTAGTTATTCACAAGGAATAAAGTATTTTTATCATTTTACATAATGCTGAACCGTAAGTATGCTGAACACTAAGTATAAGACATTTTGTTTGGAAAACAATGTAACACCTGTTTAGTTTATTTTATCAATAGTTATGCGTCAAATGCTTAAATTGCGATCGTTTTAGATTCTGAGAGTAGCAATGAATGAATTTTTCTTTTGTTCGATTTTCTAATTTAATTCGATACATTGGATCATTGGATAATTTCAGCAAAAGAAAAACTATAGTTCCATACTAAATCTATTACCTATACATGGACATTTTTTTTCGGGGGTGGAAGCTAAATCAAGATGAGTTACACAGCAGCAGTATTTAATTTTTAACTAAAGTTTAGGTTTTGAGGGGGGACTGTTAAACATTTGGAGGGCTAAGCTTTCCTAAACCCTTCAATTTCCACCAATATATACAAGTTCTGCAATTAAGTTTTCAATATTATATTATGTTATTTGTTTAATATCTAATGAAAAGTTAATATTATACTTATAACATTACTACCTAACCTAACCGATTCACCGAATCCGCATTAATAATACAATTTCAACGAGTGTATTTATTTTTACTCTTTTTATTTTTTTCAATTAAATACAACAAAATACTCGAATTCGGAACTCTATTGTCCTTTGAGAGGCTTACGAGTGATTTTTATTGTCCTCCGGTCCGGCCGATTCGACCATGGTTCGGTGATTCGAAATCCTTTTCAGGTAAACTCATCGCAACGGAACGAATAAAACACTACGGAATTCTGTGAGAATCGCGGCCGTATAACACAGGATCTCGTGGGATCCAATACTACACCCGCCTTATTATCAGAGGAGTTTGTACCAATTAATTTCACGCCGAAGGCAGATTTATAGGAGAATGTTAGACAAATTTCTCTGATTTGCACTTATTCGTTTTTGCACACGTTTACGGCGACGTATCATATTATATATATACATATGAATCAGAACTATTTATAATTCGTACACATGTACCTATATTATCAAATCAGACACCGAAACCGTCTTGGGTTGTATTAAAAGTATTCTTTCTTTTTTTTTTTTATGCTCTCACCGCAACTACTATCCGGTGTTTATGTATTTGAGAAATCACGTAGAAATACACATATGTAACGTAAATTATGATTTTAATAGTTTATATCATATGTTCATGTATACAATTTATGGTCCACACCAAATCAATACCTATTTTCTATTCGTAACAATTTATAAGGCGGATGATTTAAAATCGTAAACTTTCAACATTTATGTGGTCTTTTCAATCAACCGGTTATCAAATATTTATTTTGAAAACCTTAACGACTTCAAAAACTACGAGAAAAATTATAGTTTACGTTCAGTCACCCACGTACCTATTTAATGTTTGACGCACGATAAAAAAATTAATTATATTTAATCAAGAGTTCTTTAAGTTATATTTTAGTTTGAACTTTTTCTAGATATTCTTAATAATGCTTGTTTAAAGTTTTCATGCTTCATATTACATAGGATTTCTATCATCGTAAACTATGTATTTATTTTTTTTAATTTGCACATAGTAATTAATAAATATGTATGTAAATCCATACAACTATACTAAATCTGTAGAAATAATAAAAAGTAACAAAGACGTTTGTTAAATATTTAATTTATAATAAAATACCATCATTAGCTCATGGCTCTAATTAATTATATTATTATTTACAAAAAAGACTATAAATTAAACATTTTTGTACGTTACGCTGTTATTTTATGATTCAAACTACGAGCTTAGTATTTTCTAATCTATTGAATTTCATCGTTAAATGTATATTCTCTATAAATATATAATTATATTTGTATAACAATAGTATGTTATATTTGTCCATTCTTCTTCTTCTGCTCCTTCTTTTTTTTTTTTTTCTTGGGTTTATTGGGCCTTTGAGACCATCCCGTCTCACAAACAAACTCCCATTCTTCTCGGTCCAGCGCTAGATTTCCTCCAATTGGAACCACGGCCTATCAGTTCCACATCCTTTTTTATGGCATTATCCCAGCGCATTCTCGGTCTTCCCAATAGTCTTTTCCCTACAGGATTCTGTTCTGTCACTACACGTAGCAATGGATTTTAGTTCCTCCAAGCATAGCCAGCCCATCGTCGTTTTCCTCTTCTGATGACCTTCAATATTTCAGAACCAATAAATAATACTTCCAGCTCTATACTCTTTCTTTACCTCTATTTCCTAGTTATAATATTATCATTGACTGAATCAAAAGTTTTATACAGTCTACTGAATAATAACTAAATCTCTCTTTAGATTCTTTCATCAATGCTATATTGTCCTCATAAGCTAATAGACCTATCCGTGTCTTGAAGACTAATACCTTCATGAAGTCCAATGATCATATCCTTAATCACCTTCTCTTATGTCTATTAAAATTTTTAAATATATTTTCTACGGTTATTAAGTACTTTACAAATTGTTTAGTCAACATATTATAAAATTAAAATTAAATTTTACAATTTTTACATAGTCAATTATAAATTAACTGTACTGTACCTACTACCTTACTTGTCACTGATATATTTTACATTAAATTTTGAAAATCATGCGATGACAAATACGTGTTATCCTAATAAGTATTACCAACATTAAAAGTGGCATTAGTTATTGCGACCCAATTAATACTGACAGTCTCTGTCATTGAACTTACTCTTCTTTTTTCAAAAGACTTCATCACCGTGTGACCATTTTGTAACTAGCAGACATGGAACGTTATTTATTTAACTATAGACTTATGGCTAAAATAAATATCAAAAATACTAGCGTTTTTTATCAATTTTACTCGAATATTTATACAAAAACTTGTCTTTTTTCTTAGGCCTCTTGAATCAAAATATTTACCCAAGTGAGAAGGTTGTTATTCTGGCAAACGCCGATCAGATTCTTAGAAACACACCCTTCGGCCAATGTAAACATAGTCTCTTTTTTTCACGAGGTTAAAATGGTTTTATTTTCAATGTATATTGAACAAAATACTCGTATATTCAACGTACAATATCGAATAAATTTATATTCAATGTATACATTGGAGTAGACATAGCATTTACAATAATTACAACCGCATTTTTGGAAAATTTCAGTTCATTTCAAACACAATGTTTTGCCGTTATTTTTAAACTAAAATTTTATTATTATAATATTAACTACTAACTTTTCAACACAACGATAAGTAGGCATGAAGTTACTTTTATAGATACTTAATTGATCGTTATAGTAATACGTTTTCCGAATTCCAAACACTTAGAAATATTCTTGATTACTAATTCCAAATATTACTTAGATCATTCAGTAAAAAACCATGTAAAGATATGATTATAATTAACACATTGAATACAAATTTATACAGTCTATGAATAAAATATAGTTAGACCTACTGACAGTAAACATTTTCAAAATTTTGAATTAATTAAAACAAAACATAGTTCGTATGTAATAAAATACATAATGTATAATACTAAAGTTACCCTCTTTTGTATTCGTGACTGTAAAATACCTATTGCATCTTACCGTTGTCAACATGTGTTAAATTTTGCTTTGATTTCTAAAAATTCTTAAAATAATAATACGTATTTAAAGGAAAGACAAAATATTTTAAAGTGTATAAAGTATTATTAGTATAGGTACTATTATATTTTTTTTCTCAACGCTATCCAATAAACAATACCCGCATACATTTTTCGACATCCTAAGGATATTTTTAAAAAACTTTCTTCCCATTTGTTTAGTTAAAATGAATTTGGAAAACAATATGAAATTATATCTTTTGAGAAATTGCGAAAAGAAACGTTTATTCTTTTGCTTATGGACAAGTGCACTCCAATGCTTCGAGTAACCCCTTTCAGTGGGCGCTGGACATTGTTCGGATATAGGTCAATAACAAGACGGCGACCTGAAAAGTAAACGACCAACATCTAAATCTACCTTTGTAGAAAAAATAATACTTAAGTCTGACAGAAACATTTTTCACTACATTTTAACGATTTGTTTAAAATTAATTTAATATGGTTAGGTTAGGTGTGCACAAATATGTGCAAAATAGTGATCACGTAAATTTTTTAGTGAAACAATATAATTAGCACAACTATTTCACAATGACTTTCGGTAGTGTGAAAAATAAAAATGTCGGCTGCCAATTTTTTATATTCAGAAAAAATAATGAACATATTTCATTCGGCGAAATTAATAGGTAAATAAATAATTAATAATGGTTATATCATTAAACATTCAATTTTAAAATTAATATATTTTGCCAAATACTACTAGATTATGTACGAAATACATAAGCGTGTATTATGGACTTAGTTTATTGTTTATAAAAATGTGAGTAGCTTAAATAATTGTACGGTACTTAATTTATCAATTTAAATATAGTCATTATCTAATGAACCATATACCCTTGTATTATCATTAAAATATCAGCACAAATTAACTTTTTGACCACAATGTAGCTTAGTGTGGTGTGTCAATATGCTTACTTTCAATGATTACAATGGAATTTTTTGTTTTTTAAACGTATATGAGTAACTGACGAAATAAGATTTACTTGAATAACTACAAAAAACAAAATTTCGTCTAAATATATAGTTGAAAATTAATAGGCGATGAAAACGATGCAAGATTAAAAATATATGTTTGGTTATAATTACTTAAAAATACCAAACTCATCTTAACATACCAGTAAAAATAACAATAAAACTTAATAACAAGTAATAAAGAAGCATTTATTTAATATTTATGGCTCTCAAATTTGTTTATTTGAAAATAAAACAAAAATTACCAAAACATTTCTCGTCAGTTAATATTTTTATGATAAAAACTACATTTAAAAGAAAGTTGTGCACAATAGTTCTTAATATTATGAAGCAAAAATATTTATTTATTTTTTATTCTATTGTAATTAAGAGACGATTTCGATTTTACCATTTTCATCTTGAATTTAATATTAAATTTGAGGAAATTACTTATTAATTACTATAAGCTTAAACATTAATGTATATTCATCAATCATCTCCCCAGGGATTATCTCCGAATACTAATCGTATCATGCATTTGCCTGATATATAATACATATGTACATAATATGTGCACCTTCTAAAGTACTTGAAACATCACTTTAAATCGTAGGAGATATTAATATTAACATAAATCTTATGGTTATATACTTAATTTGTTTAACTTTCTGGTTACGTTCTTATCTATAGACTGATTAACGCAGTGTAAAATATGAAAAGAAAAATGGAAATAGTTGTTACTCGCATTAACCATTCTAGTTTGATGTACTCTCAAAATTTGATTTTGACTCAAATCATTTATATCTGAATGAAAAATGTATTGACTAAAAACATTATCTGGTTATTATCTACACTGAGAATTTGTACTACCAAAAACACATAGATAGTGTCTCATACAGAGAATGATACAATAAATTAGGTACATGTGTCATCACAGAAAACGTAATATGAATATATTACTACGAGCTAGCTGATAAAACATTCTATTTTTCAATAACTTACACCCAATTTTATATTGAAAGAAATAATTCTATCACTGTAAAATTAATCATGTACCAAAATTCTTTATTGTGGTTTTTGGCCAACGCACCAAAAAAATCTACCAATTTTAAATAAAAATTTTGAATTTTATCTGAAATTTCGAGGGGTTTTATACTCTCGGTCCCCCAAAACCATTTCGACTGGTCCAATAAAGAAATTAAAACCTAGTATTCGTATTTATATATTGTTATATAAATAATATTATTAAAACTAACCCGATTTCAATATCAAAATGTTTGTTTGTGTTTTTTTTATTTTCGTTTGAATGTATAGATCTGGCATTATATTAATTTTTTTAGTGTTTGTTGCAAATTCATTGGGACTTTGGACAGTGATTATTATTGTTTGTCAATAATGTAACAATAGTCGGCACTTTTATATATATGTTAATACAGCAATTCTCCATTTAAAAATTCTAGACTTAACTTGTATCATAGGCTATACATGGGGGATAAATACAAATGAAGTATTTCACAATTTGTCGAGTGAAATCGGCAAATGTTAGTTCTTGATTGAAATTTTAAATACCTAATTTCCACGATTATCAAGAATATTATCCTCGAACAATCCACATAAAAAAAAATCATTGTACCTGCACCAATACCGATACTTTTGCAAATAACGGAACAATTAATAATAATCATTTTCGTATCAAATAATGTATCGTCTACTTATTTTTCAATAATTACTCGCTCTTATAACCACAAAAATCACAATTATCCAGTGGAACAAAAAAACATAAAATCTACAGTCGTCTCAAGTGGCCTACGTTTACATTCTACTTCAAACACGGAAATGTTTTAAACCTTAGAAGTTTTTGGCCATTTAACTACTATAGTTTCTAATGTGTAAAAAAAATAATAAAATCGCTCTGCCACTTTTATTCTCCATAGACCTATGTCAATCGTCAAACAAATAATAACATAGTCGAGACTTCCAAACTTTTACACGCACTTTTAAACTTTAAAACCCTTTTAAAAATTAACCATAGTCTACCACAATGTCGTATTAATTTTAAATACATTGGCTGAATATTAAATGGTTATAATAGAGCAGTATTTGACAATATTGCGTTCATATTCTACTTTACGCGTAAGGCGGTGAAAATAATCAAAAAAAAAAAAGTTAGCTGATTGTTTGAATAGCGATTTTTTATGCATAAAATAATCAATATTTTGCGTTTTTCAAATGAATTGGATTCTCTCAAACATTTTTTAGATACTATCATTCCTAAACCTTCTTATTCTGCAGTCATTTCTAACAATAAAACGCACCATAATGTATAGATCAATCAACATCTAATTTTATTCGTGAATTACTAAAATGTAAAATTATTTCTGAATTTTATTCATTTATAATTCCATTAATAATTTGAGTCACACAAATCATTACTAAATGTTCCGTTAAAATCAAATATTATATCCCCTTTTATATTCACATAATATCTTTTGCTGTCATTCCACTCTTCTAAATTCCAATGAAATAACTAAGTTGATCGTGTAAACTTTTGTAAGTCTTATTATGTTGCGACCATTATATTGTTGATGTAAAAATATGTTACACGTGTAAACGAAAATTTAAACATAAATGTATATTTATAAGTACAAAAATCCAGGATTACTCTAGGTCGACGCTGCACTCAGAATTTAAAACACGTTCAGTAATATACCTCTGAAATGAACTTTCAATGTTTCTGAAATAAAAACTCTAATAACTAAGAGCAAATAATACATTGAGCAAAGTATTGCGTTATGTCTTGTAGAGCTTTCCAGTATATTTTAGCATTTAAAATAATTCGGTTGTAAGTATTATAGATACATATTATGTTACAGTCAAGGACAGTTTTTAAAAAATATTAGACATTAGTGAAATTATCATCATTACAAACCTGAAATCAACTTTTACTTTTATTAGGCAAATATTTGAGTATAATTATTATGTTCTCGTAACTTTTAATACAGATTTTGATACAACACAAAAAATTTTGGTTATCTAGGTATTAATTTAATTTCTAATTTTGAAATCTCTCTGATAACCATCATAATTGTTGCTATAATAGCATAATGCCCTTAACACATACTAATGTTCTGGTTAAGTACCTACCACTTTAAATAAAAACCTCCAAACAAAAGTTAAAATTACAAAACGGTGAATATTTAATATCTAAGAATAGGTAATAGAAAAATTATTACCTATGTATTCAATAGGTACCTTATCCATTAAAATTGTTTCAAATGGAGATAGGTGTTACTTTAGCATAAACAAGTTATTGAGATCAAAACTGCTGTCAAGAAAGTCAAAAACCACTTTGTACGCAAGCTACCTTAGACCAGTGGTAACCTACGAATGTGAGACCTGGTCGACGACGAAAGACGACAATAGAAAACTTGCTATATGGGAAAGAAAAATACTAAGAAATATATGTGGACCGGTGTACAATGACAACCTAGGAATTTATGAAAACAGACACAATGAAGATCTGTATGACCTTCATGAAAAACCAAAAATACTCACATATATAAGATTTAAACGTCTAGAGTGGCTGGGACATGTGTGGAGAGCTGATGGAGATTTATTAAAGAATGTTCCAATAAGAAAAATAAATAAAAAACATCCACTTGGAAGACCAAGAATAAGATGGAAGACATAGTAGAAAAGGATTTGAGACTGATAGAAGAGAACGCAATGTTAGACTGAACTTTGGAAAAGGAAAAATGGAGAGGCTTACTAGTGGCAGTGCAGGTCCTTAATGGACCGTTAAGCTGTTGATGATGATGATGAAGTATTTAAAAAGTATTTAAATACTTTTTGAAAGAATTTGTTGTTTTATTTAGGTACTTTTAAAGAAGTATTTAGAAATTAGGTACTTTAATAATTTTTCTTAAGTATTTCAAATAGTAAAAAAAAAGTATGAATTTAAATGCACATTTAAATATTATTTTTTACAACGTTGTGATTATACTACGAGCGCATTTTAAGTGAGCGCCCCCAGTGACGCTCTCTCTTATTCTTCAAATTATCAACAATTTTATTTCTGTTTTCGACTTTTCATGACAGCAGTGCATTTAAATAATATTCAATTACACTCGGCTCGTGGCAAATTGCTTTAGTTCAAAAGACCCGAACGATAAATGCGCGTCCGACGAAAAGGATAATATTTCGTCGGAGAAAATCGCGAAAACTCCGGATCTCGCAGAGAAAGTTGATCAAACGTTTCGTATTATTTCGGGCCCACGCCATAAATGTATTCAATTACGTTTGTAGTCGGCGCTTGATGATTTAATTTTGTTACAGCAGTGAACATAAATGTGAAAAAAAAATGGTAAAATACGCTCAGCGCGAAAAGCATTTTATACACGCCCTCGTAATTGTATCGTATCGATTTCCACATTTTTCAGTTCTTTTTTTTTTTTCTGCAGACCAGTAAATAATTACGGTTCAGTATATATGTACGAGTGTTGGCAAATGTTGATTTTTTTTTTTCGGAAAATAAAGTTATATTTATAATTTTTGCGTGGGTGAATAATTAGTTACGTAAACTGTTCACGATTTTGCGATTAATCGCGATTATACGCATAACAAAAATCCCAACATACTTGAATACGCAAAAGTTGCCTTTTTTTCTTTTTTTTTTTTTTTTTTGTAGAATAGTGGCAAAAGTTAAGCGTTGATAAAAGCGATAAAATAAAATGTTCGCATGAATAAAAGTGTCAAAAAATGATCAAACAACAAAGATATAGTTTTAGTCGTTTTTTTTAGACATTGAATTTATAAAACCATATTTCAGTTTATACCCTTAATTTAATATTCAATTAACTCGCTTTCCCACCAAACAAAAATATGACACAATACATTATTTTACACGTACCTAAAAAATGTTTTACATTAAATAGTTTCCAGATAATAATCTAGCTGTTGGGTGATAACTATATTATTAACCGTAATTTTATTATTCTTCTGAATGTTTACAGTAAAATTCATATAAAAATGTCGATGTTCATGTATCGTGATATTTATGGACGCAAGGACCCGTAGTATATTCATATGAATCTTTACAAAAATTTTAATTCATATTTGTTGTTATTGAATCATTAATACTAAGATATAAGAACGTATTAAAATTAAAAATAAAGGAACAAAAAAATTAATATTTGTTTACCCTTTTCTCATTAGTATCTACTTACGCGTGAAAGCTACATGAACTTCACTCCAAAATATTGATGGATACAAAAGTCAGTCAAAAAATTAATTATGTAAAAAAAGTGATTGCTATGAAAAAAATACGTATAATTGGAACATGTTATACTATACACATAGGCATTGATTATTTCAGTCTAATCATCAACTCAAAAAAAGCTCATCATTGTATGACTAAATAATAACTGAAAAAACACATATGCACTTTTTTTTAACCGACTAATCTAATTTGATCATTTTTTTTCTTATCTTTTAAAAGTTTTCATAAAATTAATTATATTCATTTAGAACCAAGTTCTTCTTAGTTTTGAATAAAGAATAACAAAATATAGTGAAGTAATATAAAACATATAAAAAGATGGACATTTAAAAAGTTCAAATTTATGTAAAAACAATTTATCGGACAATTTTTTAATACATATTTTAGTGTGGATATTAATTTTAATAGTAAAACATATAGAATATTTATTTTTACAAAACCTGTGTCTATTACTTATACAAATAGTTAAGATCTTAATTCCTCGACAATATTTTCTAAAATATTTGAAATATTAAACCGTTGTTTAAAATTGATACTTATTAAATGTTTGTAAGAATGTTGGTACTTCTGATCATTTTTAGTCATATTCTAAAAACAAAGCATACGATTAGGTACCTACTCGTTAGTTTTTTATTAGATTTTGTTCAATAAAAACTATAATTTTCTAAAAAAAATGTTTGAAAATTTAATACAAGATTGACAATAATAAATAGTTACGTTTGTGACTGAGAAATTTCTAAAACTGTTAGTCACAATGTATTTTTTTCAGTAACTAAAATTGAAAAATTTGTCATAAATTTGATTAATTATTTTTTGTAAGAATTTCATTACAAACACAATTTTACTATTTGAAATTTGAAAATTTAATTTGTTATTATTATGTAAAATGAAATTTTTTCTTAAATCCAAACATTTCAGAAAAAAACACCAAGTAGTTTTTGAAAGTGTACAAAAAAAGTATTGATAAAACGGTGTTTTACGCACTCTCGCTTGGATGACACGCATAAATCTTAATAACTTCTCAAACAATTTTCTAAATAATTTTAAATTTTTACCCGTTGTTCAAATCAATAGTGTTTGAACGTGTGTATGAATTCTTGGATTTCCTGATCGTTTTTTAGTCGTATTCTAAAAAATATAACATCTAATTACTCGCTGCATTTAAATATTTTTTGTTTGGCTTTACGATAATAGATAACAACAAAATTAGTAGCGACACTTAAAAACGATATCGAATAGTTTATTCAACCTTAATCTTCATACCAACATCTTCTTCTTCTTCATCAGCTTAACGGTCCATTTAGGACCAGTGCTGCCATCAAAATCTCTCTCCATCTATCTCTCTGATACGCTGTTTGTAATGTTGCATTCTGGTCTATCATAACTATATTTTTGGCAACTACATCATTCCATAAATTTTGGGTCATCCTAGAGGTCTTGTTTTGTTTATTCTATTGATTAGCACATTTTTTATTAACTGTCCATCCGTTCTCTATGCATGCCCGAACCATTCTAAGCGTTTTCTCCTAGTAAAAAAGAGTATGTTTGGCTTATTATAAAGTATCTTCACACCAACATATGCTAAAAATGTTTTTCTAAGGGCTATAGAGTAGATAAGCACATTTTTTGCATTATATCGTTTTTGTATAGATAATAATATATGTACATGCTTTTCAAATCGTAACGACCGAAATAAATTTTAGATTAAATCGAGCTCCACTCAAAATCGTAAGTTTTGTAAGCAACTTGTAATTTCTTACTGCAAATACCTAACATCTAACTAAACTTTACAAAATAGTGTCCCACGGCATCAAACTGCACAAGCGTCCTAGAAATTTACTTCCTCTCTTTATTTTTTTCAATGTCTTTTTTTCCTTCCTTTGTTTTCTTTTTTTCTCTACTTCTCTTCCTGTACGGAATTCAAGCGACTGACCCACATTTTTATCCGAATTTCCGATGACGTCCGCGCAAAACCTTTTCAGCAAAACAACTTGGCGCGTGAACGAACCGGCGGTAAGATTACCGCGTGCAATCACGATGTACGGCCGAGCCAAATGAAAATGGGATTTGGTCGAACAGTGTTCGAACAGTTTTACTGTACCTGTACATATAAACCGTTCGAGAAGTTCGGCACTGCCAATGTATAATAATATATTATAACTTCGGACCTGTTAGCGACAAACGTGACGAGAATACGGGTGGCTGCTCTGACAAAATTGTAAATCTGAACGGAAAAACAAAAAGTGGTGAACGCGACAAAGGAAAAGTTGTAAAAAAATAACAATAATCTTCTTACGAATTTCGAGTTTTCTTTGTTCCTAGTATACTTGAAGAGCCGCTTCGCTACGCTTATCTACACATATATATATATACGTATATTCAACGTTTGCGCCCAAGCAGTGCTTATACGACCGATGTTGAAGATGTTGTACGAGAACAGCGACTAGAAGACAAAATCGCCACGAGGGTACTCTTAAAGATTTTTGTAAACAAATAATAATTGTCAACCGTCAGCAACTCCTTTGAATCGCGCAAGTAAAACAAAGGAAACGTTCGAGTGCAATAAGTTTTTACAGTTTTCAACTGTCGTCGGTCGTTATTTTATTTTATTTTTTTTTTTTTTTTTTAATGACATGAGCTCATTAAATTTAAAAAACGATCAAAACGTTGACCAAAAATAAATCCACTGGTCGTTTTGGCTTGGATGTTGACAACGTCGTTGTGCAACAACGAAAACTGTGATTTTTGGAAACCAACTAATAACATAATACTTTTGTGATGTAGATACACCTATTTTAAAATTCAAAATTGATTTGAGTAGTTGAAATTTCTGTTTTTTTTTTTTATCAAAGCACTACACATATTCCGCTTTTTCATAACAAGACAAGCATGACAAAAAATATTTACGTACTGTGCAAGAATGACAGCGAAAAATCCTTGAAAAAGTATTCGTTACCTTTGTTTCTAACATTTTCAAATTATAGGATATGAAAAAAAATTTAATTTGTATACGAAAATAATTAATGAATTTTATAGCAATTTTATGAATTTGAGAATTTTGAGGAATCGATTGTTTTTTGTCACCATTTCGGACTTGATCGGACATCCTTGTTATAAGTCACAGGATAGCAAACTCGTACAAGTATGATTTATTGCTTTGTTACAGCCGTTTTTTGTCTGCTGTGATCAGTGCGCTTTTACGAGCGAATTAACACTGGTGCAGAATAAATACATTTTATTGGTTTTCGCGAGTGGTTTATTTCATAATTTTTTTTTTTTTTTAGTTGTTTTCGTTTTTGGCATCAGCGCCTAGAAGCATTTTACGACAAGAGATTTTTTTTTTTAAGTAACGATACATTTATTTGGATGAGAAAAATAATTTTCAAACGTTGAATACTTATATTTTTACGGTGTCTAGAAACTTTTGTAACGTATTAATATTATAACTGTATAGGTACACGAACGAATAAAAACTTCCCAGACACGCTACAGTAATATAATGTATGCTGACATGGTGTGTTATATGTTCTCAACGGTTCAAATTTTTCCGATAGTTGTATACGAGTCATATCTCATATGTTATTCCAAAAATGATAAGACGTTAATCGCTTTGTTGAACACGAACCCAACAGAGAAAAATAATATGAAATTTCGCCATCCGCCACATGAACAAACCAAAAAACATCGGGCTTACTTGAAATAATATTGCTTACTTAAATCGAGTTAAAGGGACTGAGGGTGCACGTATTTTTCATTTGTCTGGACAAATAATCAACGTACGTTTTATGATTTTCTTTTAATTTTGAAAATATGCGCGAATACGTAGGCTATTTAACTATATGTTATTTAAAGAGATTTAAAATCTTGTAAAACTATGTTTATAATATTCAGAAGAACCGTAATATTACTTGTACGTATTTATTTTGGACAAATCAGATATTTATTTTAAAAAAAGCTTCCTAACAAACCTAATTGACAAGTACCATCTTGTAAGTTGTGACGGAACGGCTTGCAGCCTATCTTATACTTATAGTAGATTTTAAACCCTAACCGTTACAAGAAATTTCAAATTAAATTTTCAAATGACAACTTCTGTTTGTAGTATAAGATTTGTTTATTTCCATTTAACATAAATAATATTTTCTTTTACACACCAAATACTTATTATTACGCGTTCTGTATAATTGCCAATAGAAGTGTACATCATAAGGTTAACGATTAGGTTCTTCAAACAGTTATTAACTATAGCAGAGCTCAACACTATCATTTGAGTAGGTAATCATTCTTATCAATAAATGAACATAAATTACTATGTAAAAAATTTCTAAATTTATAGCTATGATCCGAACAATATTTTACGTTGTACTTTTGATTTTAAAATCAATAGTTACATCGTGCATTCATTTTGTATCTTTTGTGTCTATACAAACTGTACTGTATGGATAAGTTTTAAAGATATGTGTTTATTCCAACTGACATCCTCAAATAATTTGTAGAAAGTCCGAAAATTTTAAATTGGTACCTAACCGAAACTATTTATTTTTTAACGAAATTTTGTAATTAAAACTATTTTATAATTATTTAATTTTTTTTTGTTATTCTACTTATTTTTAAAATGATTAAATACGATCACGTTCAATCATTACAGGCGCAAATTTTGTAAAGTAAATTAAGCTCACTCATAACCGTTGCCTTCTTCAAAGGCAATTATCGCATTATGTTGACATTTATATCCACGCTACTTCCAAAACGGTATTTCGCTCGTATTCGACCGGTCCAAATAAAACCATTGTCACAACATTCAATTTTTGTAATTGTGGTACAAATATTTAAATTAAATCGAGTTCAAACAACACTCACCTGTTCTGTGTATAATACTCAGTGCTTTGATAATAAAATCAAATATGCCAGTCGACTCCATGTTGGCGTGGTTCAATTGATAGGTTAACGAACCGTAGACAGTTAGACCACTGTCACACGGCTTGGCACGTTCACACAAGTGTTTTCTTTCGTCACCGGAAACCTAAAAACCATTTTGAAATTAATAGGATATTCAACATTACAAAATTACAATCAAAAATTTAACCCACACTTACGTTTTACTCCGGAAAAAATTATATTGCACGTAGTTGAAAGTTGGAAATTTTTTTTTTATTTTAACGAAGAATAATTTATTTATGTTCAATATGTTGAACATAAATATTGTAGAAACATAGTTTCTTAATTTCTTTATATCCAAATTCAATCGTTTTAAACGTTCAATTAAATACATGAAATTTTTTTTAATTTTTACTTGATACAATTTTGAAATTTGATTGTATTAACGAAAAAATAAAACGTAGTTTAATAAAGAAAACCCTTCTGTAAAAATTATCATTATATTAGGATTGCTTACAGAATAATTTGGTCCCACGTAAAACAGATAACAACTCTTAAAAAAAATACATTTCACAATCGCGTGATAATAACGTGGAGTTAATAATTTTAATTTACTTAAAAATATGTATTTAATTATCTTAATAGCATTCAATTTTCTAAGTTGATAAAATAGCGTTGAAATTTCCTATACGTTATCCCTTCAAAATGGTCGCCATCTTAAAACGTGACTATTATCAAAACGTGCTGAATCACAATATCATAGAATTAGTAAAGATTTGAGGAGTAAAAAGGTTTTACAATATTTTAGTAAAGGTAAACTCATCCAAAAAAACAAAAGCTAATGAAAGATATTGATTTTTTTTTTTTAAATATTCTTAAGAAGATGTAGGTTTATAATTGAAATTTGTTGTTTCTATAAAACAAAAACTGAGTTTAGAATAATAATTCTCAGAGTATAACTAAAACTGCTTATGATGATAAAACAATATGATAAAAATGAAGCCAACTGTTACAATTAATTGTTAAAATTAGGATTGAAAAAAATTTTTGTGATTTTAAACTGTTACCTTTTTACGAGTGTCATTAATAATGGAGTAAGGTTTTATCATACATATAGTAATAAAACACTATAAATTTTTACGACGGATGATTTATGTTTTAAATTGTTAATAAAAATATATGTGCATCGTCTAAATGTGATTACCGTACACAAAATTGTTTCATGATTTATTATGTTTGGCCTGTATCTGAAGGAATAATCAATTTCCTTAATATGATTTAGACATATTTTTTGTTAATAAACTCTTAAAACAAAAAGTAAAACAAAAAATCGTGGTATAATGAGTTATTTTTTATTTTTTGCAATTGAAATGCTAGCTACTATTAGGCTAATTTACTATTATCAACCATTGTAACCATTATTACCATCCTGTATAAAATTTGTATACTTTTCGGAATACTTTTTCTCATTTACATCCAACTTAAATGCTTTTTTGACACTCTATTATACGCTTTTTCTAAATATATAAACATTAATCATAGTATTATGTTTTTCTCTTTATACTTTCCTACAAAATAATGCCTCCACTGTCGATTTTCCTGGCATGAACCCAAACTTTTTTTCTTGTATTTATGTCTGACTTTTTATTGTCTTCTCTGTGGTATTTCCTATAATGTTTATACTGAATCCCCATAATCTTTTTAAATACGTATATGGTTCCCAAGTAATACGGTACGTGTCCTTTGCCTTTAAATATTGTTACAGTAAAACTCTTTCCACAATCATCTAGTAAAATTGCATACCAATAAGTATATTAATTCATCCAGCTAGAAAGTGGATAGTGAATTTTTACATTTATGGAGTAGAAGTTTTTAGTTTAGTTAGTCTTTTTATAAGAAAATTTTTAACTATGGTTATTAGAGCTCAAATTATAAAATACCTCCATTTATTTATTTATCACTACTGGTACACATATTAATAAGTAAAATAAACTTTTCATAAATATTATACACTGACCTCCCCCATGTATACTTGATAGTATTATTAAAATCTTATTTCTTTCAATAGTTTTAATTTATGATGAAATAGAATACAACTTGTGATTCTCGCAGATGAACAATAAGGATAGAATTATTTTAACACAGTTGTCATCAGTTTTAGCAAATCAAACAATCAATAATAATTTGGTTGCTTGTGAGCAACGAATATCAATTCAATGAACTCTTTTATTTTCATGAACGGAGAGTTACCCGAAAAATCCGAATTTCTGAAATAGTTTTAAAATACCAAATAAAAAATCCTAAAAAAATAATCAAAAAATTTATGTTACACTTGGACTAAGTTAATAAGTTTTCTACTCTTGTGACGCTCAAGTAAACCAACAAAAATGATTGAACAACTTGATAAGTATTTCATTTTGTGGATAAACTTTACAGTTGTTACACATAATCACGAGTTTGGATTTTGCCAGTGGCATATGTGTTTTTCTACTTATTTTATAATTGTTCCACCCTCTAAAAATGCGTGTTTGTAGGTTAATATAGCTAAAGTATAACAATAACCTTCAATTTTATTTAATCGATTTACGAATCAACTTACATGTTGAGTAACATATTTACAGAAGTGAACTGTAAATGTGTAACACTATAATAACACTAAGTGCGTTATTACAGTTGACTTGGGATATAACTATTTTCGATTACAAATTTCCCAATTTGAATGAAATCAATATTGAAAAATGTTTTTACGGTCAGACTGTAACCAGTTACATAAAAATATTGATTCTAATGTAATAATAGGTACCTTTTGCGTCCGACGTCACGCAAACTTTATGCAACAGAACAACTATGTATACATTTTTAAATGGGATAGGAAATAATTCTAGTAGTGTCAAATAAAAAAATAAATCAATACTTCATCATTCAATTGTCCACAAACCATCATACAAACTATGCTGATTACTGATATCACAATGTTACATTGAATGCGAAAAGTTTCAAATTAAGATGTGAATATGTTGCACGTAATGACATGATAGGTCCTATTTGTTATACAATTTATAGTAAGAAGTCATATGTTTCACGTCCAAAATCCGGAGACATTAAACTTACTAACCACCTCAGTGCCAAGTGTGGGTGAATTTGTTTTTGGTGATATTTTATATTTATAGTATAAATGAATATTAACTGTAAAACAATAAAATGTGTGCTGTTAAAACTATACTTTTTTCATAAAATATTAATTTTTAGGAAAATGGAAACATTTTTCAGTCCAAAGCTCTAACCCAAACATTCGTATGATATCAACTTATTTATTATACATTTTCAATTGTAAGTACATAAGTATATAAATATGTCATAAAATGAATTCTTCAAAATAAACGAAAATCAAGATTGCTGTTTTTATTATACTGAAAATATATTTTCATCCTAACAACAACTATTTGTCAATTATTTTTGTAATAATTGATGTAAATTGTCCTCGTATATTATTTTTGTTGTTATTGTTAAATCCATGGACTTAAAACACTAACATCATTAAGTAACAGCCACTAACCGTACTTAGTATTAGAAAATTGAACAATAACTATCATACCTGAATTATACCTGAACTATACTGATAGTTAGCTGTTATTTACAAAATTCGGGAGCCAGTGAAAATAAAATAAAAGATTTTTTTGTTATAAAACTGTCTTCAATCATTTAAATTTTAATATTACATTATCATCATCTTGAATTATAATCAAGCTATTTATCTAATTTTATAGTTTTATTTAAAATTTTGGTGATAAAACAAAATTTAAATTGATTCAATACGACTACGATAAGTATACACTATACATATTAATAATAATAATAATGGTTGGTAATAATAAATAAGCCTAACAGTAGTTGGCACTCTAACTTAAAACACAAAAATACCTATTATATAATTCATTAAGATTAATTATTTACTCAGCTGGTTAGATTCATAGGAACGATTAGGTTACTTATAAAGAAAAAGCTTTTAAAAGTGATACAAAAGAACAGTTTAAAATTTTTCTTTTTTCTTCATTGAAACTATGTTCAAAAATAATTCAAAAATTAATTTCTTAACAATCATTTGTAGGTACAAAAACCCGTAATGTTACAATTTCTATTTTTAAAATACACGGAAAATATTTCATTTTGATATTTTACTGACATTAAAAAAAAAAAATTATAGCTAATAAATAATCACCTTTAGCCGCTCTACCGTTTAGCACTAAAACATTTAAAAACTATTTTATTTAAATATTTAAAAATCCAATTAGCTTCGCTTCGGGCATTGTAAACTTTATTTGTACATACAAAAACAACAATTTTTTTTTTAATTTAGTTGAAAATATTATGATTTCTGAAAAAAAATGGAAGTCATCACTAATTATTATTTGGAATTTTTTATTTTTATTAACAAATTATTTTGTTAATTAGAGAATTTGCTAAAATAAAACGAATTTAAGTTGATTGTTTCTAGGCGTTACGGCAAATACAGCGAAAATTCAAATGTTCTTACTTGGCTTACGCTACTGCTAGCTCGTCTTGATTCGTCGAGAAACGTTTGTTTATGCGTATACTGCGCAACGTTCTTATACGGCGACGAACTTCTTTGAGTGTCTTTTAGAGTTTCTTTTGGAGACCCACTTCCTAAAACAAACAAACATATAAATTAAATTGCAATCTATTGAATGCAATATTTAAAATGAACAAAAATATATAGTTTTAGAAACACAGTTTACTCTGAATTGTCTGTGATACTTTCATAAGTTTGGCAATTTCAATCGAAGAAACCCAATATATCACTGGTTTAATAAGTAATAACATAAATATGATTTCAAGAGTAAACTAAAACTTAGAACTTTAAATATCCATTGAATGTACCTACCTACAAACGTTAACACTAATTCTTAATTATTAATTAAAAATACTTTTAAATCTTTATGACACATTATAATATACCAATAAATGAATGCAACAATATATTTGATTGGTATTAACTATTATTATAATACAAAAAATGTAAACAATATTTCAACTATGTCCTTAGGTAGATATTTATTAAAATTATTAAGTTTAAGTTTTAAAAACATATTAAATATATTAAAATCGGTAAAGTTACTATAGTAAAGTAGGTAACTAAAAATTTAAAATTTGAATTGAACTAACCACACAAGCCACAATATATTTACCATTTATAATTAGGGAATTTAAATTTATGAAATCCTAAACAATTTTTTTCCCGGATTTTGATAGTTCATGATGAAGAGGAAAAGAAAAGTAAATATGTAAAGTTGCAATATTTTTGTTCGAAATTCTAAGTACTTATATATTATGATAACACAAAAAAAATATTTTTTTTCTTTAAATGATGATGATACATACTTTTTATGTATCTATTATGTATAATATTATTCAACGACAGAAATAAACGTAAAATTTATCATTTCTTTATGTTAGTTTTTTTGGTTTTCATAACAACTGCAATATTTTGTTGACTGTAAAATTAAATTAAATTTTCAATTACAATGATTATTTTTTACAAATTTAAATGTTTTCACGTGTATTCAATTTTTGCAATTATTTTTATAAAATACTTTTTAACATAATTTACACTTATGATGTGCTTCATACGTATCATTGTACAAATTCATAAAATATAAATTAAATGTAAAAATGTTGTCCTTATATACTGTACATTGAGTGTATATCGATGTAATAAAAAATAACATTTGTATAAAACATTATTTTTTGGGGCTACGATTATACAATAACTGCTATTAATAGATTATCAAAAAAATTTTAAATCAAGCACCATTCGCGTTAATTTTCTTGAGAAACTCAGAAAAAAACCCGTGTATTTTCGCTACCCATGAAGAAGCATTTACTAAAATATATAGAAAAAATATTTAAAAACAAATTTTTTTTTAACATAATATTGCGTTTTACATGTTCTTTGTAAATTACAACACGTGTTTCGGGCAGTTTTCTGGTTTTGCGTCCACCCACAGAAACCGAATGTCACGTTTACTGTTCGCGTGAACTTTACTACTCGTCATGATGGCAAAAACTCTTAAACAAAGTGGATTTTTTCAAAACACGTGAGTTCAAAGAAATCTACAAGAGCTCTGAGTATAAGCGATAAAATCGATTAGACTTGAAAATTTTGGTTTGGTTGGAAAAGCGGTAAAATTCATATTTATTCGTATAAACTTTTGAATTTTCTAATAAATCGTACACTGGTATACCTAAAACTGTTACTCATATTATGATTTTGTTCCTGTCATTAAAAAATAACATGCACAGTGTATAATATTATAATAAAAATTTATAAAAATAAATAGGAAGAGAGTTAGTTTTTTTGCATACAAAACGTACGATATTTAGTTATAATTATATTTCATGTAATACTTTTTTAATTGATCAGTGGTTATTTTTTACTTAGTTTTCAGTAACATTATATTATACACCTAGCAAAAAACTTTTGGAATTTTGCAGAATCGCATAAAATCAAGCAGTAGACAAATAGTGCAGTTTATCAAGTAAAATTAAAAGTAAAAGTAAATTTTTAAAATAGACATTAGAGCATGGTATTATAGATTATCATACTCATAATGTTATTTTAGTATAAAAAATATTTTACTATTATATTATATATATTATTAAATTTAAATGATTGTTCTTAACAATATGATTATTTTTTTGTCTTCAAACAGTAACTATTCAATATACATATTAATGAATAATTATACTTGTTTAACTGTTTTACTTACGTCGGTATCCTTAGTACTAATTGAAATCATTAATTTAATGCTTAAAGTATATGACTTAAAAGTAAAAAATTTAAATGATAGAAGCATTAAATTTTTTCATTTATTAAAGTGATTTAAACAAGTTTAAAATTGCCACAGATATGAGTACCTAGTTAATTTTTGAGATTCTAACAATTAAGATGTATGTAGGATTCGTAACAAATTTGTGGGCACCCTAATAATAAATAGTAAATACTTATATTATAGTCATACATATTGTAAACTACACGTTTCATTTCGTTAAGTTATCTTTGTCTTCATCTGAATCGTATGAAACGCCATTATGATATAACCTTAAGTTATTGGTGTTAATTTTCTTATTACAACCAGTAACCACCAACAATTAAACTATATTGATTGTGTGATGTTATGTAAAGAAAATATTATATTGTACTATTGTCATAATTAATATAATAATCGTTCTCGTACCTACCTATAATACAATCGTTTTGTTTCTAATTTACTTTTACATACATTGAACATAATATTATTTTATATATATTATATTAAATTAATTCTAGGCATTTGTTTACGGCTATAATGACTATAACAATAAACATTTATAAATATAATTATACACATTTTATTTTTATAATTGTATCTTATATAACCGATATTATGAGGATATAAATTATATATAAAAAACATAATATTATTACTTTATGCATAAATGCATGAAAACGTGAAATATTTAAAGGAATTTAACCGAATAAATTTGGTTACAAATTATTGTTATTATTACGTTATCATAATATACTGGTAAAAAATTGTAAGAAAATGATTGAGAAACTTTCAGTTATCTTTCATTTTTTATTCTTTTTAGTTTTAGGTCACGGATTCATAAATAAATAATAACAACTTATAAAAATGCAAAGAAACAAATAAATAAAATACGAAAAATTATTCATGTTTCACATGTACCCGGAGTAAAAATTATTCTGTTCGAATACTTTTCCTGCACAATTCTACGTAATCGTTATAACATAAATACGAAAACTTTGTTCATATTTTAGAATAATTAAGATTCTGAACCCAAAAATATTACGTCCTGAGTTTATAAAAATGTTTTTTTTATCTTGCAATCAAGGAAAGTCAAAGTGCTTCAAATTTTTAAAAAAATACCACCGCAAAAACGGGTAATTTTTCCTCAATCATTTATGTTTAGTTTTATATAGTCACGACAAAAGTTAAGGCAAACAAAAAACTGAACCTTAAAACTATGGCGAACACAATTTTCATCATTTAATTAGTTAAATTTTTGTTTCACATATAATTTTATTGTATCAAATACGATATAATATTTTCTGAATTTTTCAAAATTTGGATTTTTCAAACTGCAGATGCCCATTCAAAGCCATGATTGACTCTAAACTACTGGTAGATGATTTTTAGCCGAATGATTACAGACAAGAAAATGGACGAGGACGTGCTCATCAAACTGACCATTAGTGGTACACTGTCAAAAATATAAAATACAAGTATATTAGCCTAATGAAACTGTAAAAATTTAAAACCCTCTGCGTCTATCAATATCCAACCAATCGGAAATCGGACACCTCAGCAATGCGTTGTCTTTCACTGTCACGGTAAAAACTGCATCGATCCAATGAAGGTAATAAATCGTAATATTGATACTAAATATTAGCCAATAACCGAAAACGTTTTTATTTATTTTAACCACCACCAATAAAAGAGGAAGTTTTCAATTCTTCCGTGCTTTTTTTATTTTTCTTGTTACACGATAACTGTAAGATTCATACCGATTTTGATAATATTTTTTTTTTTTAATTTTAAACATACTGTTTCAAATTTGCACTATAGCATAATAAACTTTTCCTAGTTCTTTTTAGTGGAAATTTATAATGGTTTTTTTCTCGTGTCGGTTCAATTTTCATAAAACTCTTATATGTAAAGTAGTCCAAAATGTATACTAAATTTTAATCATTAAAATAAATTATATTTTTTTAGAAAAATGTGAATTCCGTTTTAAATTTTCTAAGTCTTCTCATATAAATAATGTTAAACTTACTAAATACGTCACATTTAAATTCAAAACAAACATTTTTATTACGTTTAATAATATTTAATACGTGTAATAATAAATCACATTTCATTAAATAATTTATTTAACTAAGCAAAAAAATTACTTATGAAAATAAAATGGCATAAAAACATTTCCCAAACGTCGTTTGTTATACTTCAATAATAAATATGATAATAAAAATTATACTGCTACTACTATGTATGATATCTACTACTTTTTTGTAAGTAAATATTAGTTATTGTTATTGATGGTTACTTTTCCTTACCATTTGAAAGTTGAATAATAATTATTTAAAAAACAAAATGAACAATCAATACGTACGGATAATCCTATATCGTATGACTCAATAGATTTAAGTTAAAGCACTCCAAATTTCAAAAGTCAAAACATGTAGTTATTATAATCTATCTGTACTGATTATTATAGTAGTATACAGCATACAGTTACATCCCTTTAAATTGTATCAAACTGTCGTAACACGATTAAGTTGAAAACCTTTGATTTCGTGTGGAATATTACAACTTCGTGTTTTGATCAGAATTATTCAAAAAAATGAAACGTAAAAAAAAATGTACAATAATTCAATGTTCTACGTGAAATACATATTTAAACGATGTCTCACTCCTTTATTCCCCCGAACAAAATATATTAGTTTTTTTTTTCTATTTATTTAACAAGCGGCAGTGGATAAATTGAAACAACACTGGCTCTTTTTTTTCCAATTGAATAAACTTTAAAAAGGAGAAACTTACATCGGTATTAAGAACCATCCATCTAACTTCGCCGTTTCACTGAACTAATATAATAATACAAACGGGGTGCTCGTTAAATAAATATTTTTATACAGGTAATAATTAATACTGTGTGTTTTTGTGTGTAATTTAGTAACCAACCAGTCAAAAAATCAAATATTGATATATGTTTTTCTAAATTATAGACTTTGACTATAGTAGCCATATTCGCAGTAGTCTACTTTACTGTAGCCCTAACGCTTTTATCCGATAAAAGTGGTCAGCGCGTCAACAATGATAGTGCTACTGCGAAAACGAATATTACGAGTAATAAGACTAATTCAATCAATACCACTCGATAAATGACCAGAAAACAGTTTTTGAAACAAAGAAATTAGGGTAATATTAATTTTTTAACTAAAAGTATCCCGTGTATTTTAGGTCCAAACATTCAAGAATATATCGATTAATCCGAAATTCGGAGACTTCAGTTTTGTAGATTAATATTCCAAATACCGTGTTTCATTTTGGTTAAAAATATATCTCTAAAATTAATCTAGATAAAATGTATTGATCCGCGCGCTTGTGGAAGCCTGTAAGGAGTAGGTAATAACCATTTTAACCTTCTTCATTTTTCTTTTTAAACGAAGAAAATAGACGAATATAGCTTTTATATTTTGTATTGTTAAATTTAATATTGTTGGCTACGATAAACATAAAGTATTACTTAATTGAGTAGGTTCCATTCTCAAACATGCAGTTACTCTCGCACACTGCAATCTTTAATAATAGATAATATTTGGGCAATCGAGCACTAAAAACTCATGAGCAGTCCGGATTTGCAATATTTGCTCATTGTTAGCTGAAATTCATTTTAATTTCATTTAATATTTAATTATCCTTCATCTAAACGACTATTTAACTAGTTATCTGGGTAGGTATTTAATTTATTTTCAAATAGATAAATTTATATTTTATCGTTTTATAACTTCTTAGATAAATATTTTGTAATATTTGAAGAATGTTTTTAGTAGTTTTTTTCTGAAAATTTTAATCAACAATACTTACTCTAGTCTCTTGCTCTTGTTTTTAAGTTGGAACGAGTGCGCGGTTGGAACGGTTGGGGTAAGTGACAAATTATCATCATATCATACTAATACGTTTAACATTGTTCAAACTTATTTTAGCACTTATATTTTATAGTTTATAATAACAGCTAAAAACGTATTGATATTGAACTAATTTAATTTAAATGTTGACAATATTTTTTATAAAAGCCCTTGAACCAGGTGTATATTGTAGGTGGTCAAAACAATAAATCTTGCTTACGTCATTCTCATAAGCTCTTGGTCGATGGTTTTAGCGTAACATGACTATAAAAAACTAAAACTTTATTCACATCGATGATTAATTTTTCGTTTTCATTTTTATTCAAACTACCTGAAACAGAGCCTCTTAATTATTGTTTATCTGACATTTCTTGAATAAAATTAATGACTTACCTACGTCGTAAGTTCAAAACGAACTTTAAAAAATAAAAACATTATATGACGTTCGTTGACCTATTAATAATTAAGTCACTGACTACCGATCGATAAAAAAAAACAATTTATTGATTTAAGGTTGGTGAAAGTGACATTCTTCACGGCGATACCATTAGAACACTTACTACTAGACCAATATAAATAATTACTATTGATCGAACAAATTGTAAGAGCTATTCGAATGAATAGTTATTGATATTTGCATATTTAGAATCTAAATATTTCTGTTTAACATGTATGTTAAATATGTAAAACACATATTATACGTTCTAAAACAGATGTAGTTGCTAAGGATAGGTACATATAAACTTTGCTTATTTTATTTGTAAGTATATTTTTTATTTGTAACTATATTTTATCAAAAAATTACAAATCTTCAAATTGTAATAATACCTATGTTCGTAATAAGTACTTTATTTTAAAAACATTTTAATATCATTGAATTCTGGTAATTTTCAAGGTGTTATTTGCAGGCGCTTAACATCATATTCTCTTATCAAACTGACTTAAGAGTGTTTGAGTGTTGTGAATGATTATTTATGTGCATAATTGTACCTCCAATATTGCACTATAATAACCCATCTAGCGTGCTATAAATTAATTGAAAAACGCGTCAGACTTCGCGGCAGATTCCAGACCAATAAGATAGACAACAATATAACCATTATGGTTAAACCGATTTCGATTCTGTTTATACAGATTCTATTTTATTTTTGAGTTTTTTCAATTTTTTCTAAAAAATAATCTAAAATACTTTTTTTTTGGAAGTTAACTTAATATTTTGACAAACATAAAATTGAACCACCAAAAATAAAATTTTAAGGTAACCTGGAAAATAAGTTTATAAGCTTATTTAAGCTAAATTTCTATAGTTAATTCCAAAATGATTGACATATTTAAAAATGTGTGTAACATTTAAGATTCACCCGTATCAATAATGTGTGAAAATTTTTATCTATTTGATAATTTTTTGGAATACCTAATTATGACCAAAAGTCCACAAAACGAAAAAATAACTATGCAAAAACTTATTTGAACCAAAATTGTGTGATTTAATTACCTATTACAAAATTTTTCAACGATTTTTATATATTATGTTGTTTATATCGCATTTAAGTTTAAAGACTAAGCTGAAAATTAAAATTTATATGAAACAATAACTGCAAAAATTAACAAATTCCAATATATCAAAGTTTTTTAATCACTTAAAAGTTGTCAAAATTAGTTTCAATTTCACATACAAATGCATTTAACTCTTCTTGATGATTTGCAAAAACTGCAAATCATATGTTACAGTCTTATAAATGCTTACTTTTCGTTTTTGAATTATAACCCGAAAAAAAAAATTTCAAAATTGAGTTTCTACTAAAAGGTACCATATTAAAGTGGGAATTACCTATCTGTTGTGTTATCATACGTAAATATTACAGCACTTCTACCTAAAAATTGATTACAAAAAACAAAACATTTTACTGTAAAATCATCACATTCCTTGTTTCCGCTCTGAATCTAAAAGGTTTATAATATGTGTAAATTTATACTGTAGGTATATACATGTCATTCTATTTTAAAATATACTATTGTGGCTTATGTTTTAAATAAGCTTTTAAGGTTGAAATTTTTAAAAGCTTTTTAATTATTGTACATCAACTGTCAACGTATATTCACCTAGGTATATCAATTATTCATTTGTTCGTATTAAAAGATAATACAATTATCAAAACTGGTATACAAGTACTTCTTAGAAAATAACAATGTTAATAATACTTTGTTTGATACGTTTTTCAAAATTTTCAGTACCAGTAAAAAAGTAACCAAAAAAGCAGTAAAAAAAAAAAACACCTATAATATTGGAAGCTTCTAGGATTTTACAACTTTTAGTCGTAGGTATAGGAAATAAAAGAAAATATGACATTTTGATAAAATATTTATTAGGTATTATTATTTAACCTTTTATTTTATTTTTAATAACCCAAAAAGCTAAAACTAATTGTCATAGGTATTAATAGCAGATATTTTCACATTATGTTATTGATTATACGTGACCCTTCTAAGGTCACACAAAATCAGAATTTCCGTTTAAAATTATTAACTACCTTTCAAAGTGTAAGAATAACAGTAACCAAACACGTTAAAAATGTACTCATATAGTGCCAAACTTTGTGTAAGAAATGCGTTTTTAAATATAAATACAACCAACCAATATCATTCCCAATTATGCTCGTAGTTTTAATATATTTGTATCATATTGAGCTTAATTAAATTGTTTTCATTTCAGGTGAATTTTGGTAAATATCGTTAGCAGTATTTACGCGTCATGCCATGTACTACAATTTTCTCTAAATATTTACTTTTAATCATGCAAGTGCTTTTCACTTCACTTGTTTGTTGTTGATTGTATAGTATAAGCCTTTTGTTGAAAAACAATCTCACTAACATATTATCAGCGCTTAAACAATTTCACATCCAATTTTTTCTCGTTTATTTTATTCAAAACTCGTATGATATCGATGATACAATAATGCATTTTTGTACGTTTATTTTAAAGTAGTGTTATTTAATTTTACTATGAAACTGTATTATGTTACTTATACAAAACATATTAGATATCTTTAAATGTGTTTCGACTATATCAACTGGCTTTGATTGGATTTCATTGGTAGTTATTTCCACACGTACACGTCTTGTTATTAAATATTAAGTTCAAAATAAAGGATTTAAAGCGCCAGACTAAATGTACATTAAAATAATTATTGGTACCAATTTTCATGAAAAAAAAACAATTTTCCCACGAGTCATCCGATCCAGTGAAGTTTTGTGATTTAAGTGTGATTTTTGGTAGAATAATCATAGAAAAATGAATGATACATAAAAATATCTTCCAGTAAGATGTTGAGTACCTAACTCAAATGAACGATAATGACCTTTGAAATTAAAGGTTTTTACTTGGAGTCTTTCTAAGATCCTTTGTACCTGATTAAAAATCGGTCAAAAACTGTGGCCTGTAAAGTGCGAAGAAATGGATGAACGGACTGACAAAAAAAAATGTTTAATGTACCTATCGCTTAAAATCGCTACTTAATAATTATTGTTATCCAATCAGCATTTATACTTAATTATCGAATTCTCGTGAAACACCCTGTGGATTAAAAGAAATTTACTTTTTTAATAATACCTACTATTGATCCTGATTATTCGTTTGACTTTCTCGGTTCTAACATCCGCAGTATTCGGCGCTCTGCATGCAAAACAGTCACGCAACTTACAAACTACCAGTGGCCTCCTTTTAAGCTGGTGTTTAAACGTTATATTTTCGTAGAGCTATTTATCAAGATTCTTTTCAAAGGGTCAGCTAACGGTGGCTTTTTTCTTTTTTCAACACGTATTTTACACTAATAAAACTTTCGTATTCAAGCGCAACGCGTGCTGTTTACGTAAACGTTTTTAATTTTATTCAAAAGTTACACGTGGTCGCCGAACGGTAGGAGCGTGAAATGCATTACCTTCATCACCGCGGAAACACATTTATTATCAATCGATAATTTTTAAGAGCTTTTAAATCGCAATCAAAAGAAAGTAATCTGCAAAATAGAAGTAATTGTACGAAGAAAGTAGGTATGAACTGTTTAAAAAATACGGGTAAGTACTGCAATTTATTATTGATTACAATAGCAGAAAGCTAGGGGTTGTTGAAGGTGGGACGTTCTTTATTACCTCGCGGAATCTAATGGTTACGATCGGCAAAAGCTCCAACATTTTACAGATGATTTAATCTGGCATCTAATTCTGTATATATTTGCATCAATAGTGGATCAATTCAACAAATCTTTTAGATCCTGCCGAGTGGACTTTTTTGTGTTTATAATTATGTTTTTTTCTTTTCCTCTGTGAAACCCTTTTGCAGTCAGTGGGAGTGTCAAATTGCAAAACGTCATAGAACTAAAAGGTTTGGAAAGTAAACGTTAATAGTATATTATTTAAAACGGTTTGTAATATTTTTATTATTTTTGAATTACGGGTCGAAAACGAAAATTTTTTCGAAAACTTTCTGCAAAAATATGAGAATGTTATGTTTGTGATTACTTTATTGTTGATAAGAAGTTCTTTGATGCTTACGTTGAACACAACACAAAAATGTTGGAATTTCGGCTTTAAAGTTTATTTTAAATAAAAATGTTTTTATAACTTTTATTTTTTTTAAATCACGTGCAAAAAAACGACTAATATTGTAAGATCATCAAAGCCGTAGTTAAAATGGTTGTTACTATTATACCACTGTTAATAGAAATAATTCCTTACCATCTTCACACTGTTTTGGAATGAATGAATTCAAAACGTCACATAAGTTAAAAAAAAAATTAAATAGGTATTAAAAAAAAAATTATTCACGTATATTTTCACGTAATTTTCACTCTTGAATCTTTTCAGTAGATACCCTATTTGATATTTTTTTCCTGTCAAATATTTTTGGCCATAGAAGAAGTGATCTATTAATAATGATATGTATAGTTAGACATTGAAGTGATTGGAAAAATCATTGGAAAGTAATATTAAAAAAAAAATAAGGATAGAACAAAATGGAAATAAATTTTAAGGAAGAAAGGAATGAAAAATAGTTATTTTTAAGACAGTGTGTAAATTTTAAGATAAAGGAGTAAATTCTAGGTTGGGGAATTTTTAATTTCGCGTTACATCAAAACACTTTTTATACTTCTCAGGTAAATGAAAATAATTTTTACGTATTAAGGCAAACACAAAATCAGAAATATTGTTCAGTGTAGGTACACAATCACGAAACCCTCATCTGATTACTTCATTACGAACGTCCAAAAAAACAGTGATTAATCGTTTCCTCGGCCGCTTTTGAGCGAAACACATTTATTCGCTACGTTGAACATGTCGACCTATATATTGTATTATTACCACATTGAAACAATCACTTTCGTTGAAAATTAACAAAAACACAATTGCAATAATTGTTCTTCCACAAAAAGCTCGTTTTGGTCTACTAATAAACTTATTGCGCCATGTTCATAAAAAAACAATAATAATGTGAAAATTCTCACTTGTTTTCAATTAAATATGTTACAAAGAATCCATACACAAACTTTTTCATTGATGTTTTGACGCCAATTGTATTTGCAACAAAATATACAAATCCTAGGGTAGAAAAAATATATTTTTACTTGCAAATCGTTGGGAGTAAATAAAACATAAAACAAAAACGTCGACAACTCTCAACGACTATATTATAATATTTAACTTTCAAAAGCCGCTGAAACTATAAGCGCGCCGTATTTATTTAGTTGTTGAACGAAGATGTTCATGAGTAATCAAGTTTAATAATTTTTTTCAAGTACGACAAAATATGTTTCATACTTTTTTTTTTTTTAAAACCACTCCCAAAATCTACGATTGTAAAATACGAGTACCCTAGGGTCGCATTTATGTCGTATTCCAAGATGAAAACATTCGTTCGTTCGATGGAATGAAATTATAATCAAAGAACTTTTCAAGGATATGTACAGAAGAAAAAAAATCCAAATGAAAAAAGCACTTGAATCATACGATTCTTTTGACAATACGTTTAATGACAATTGTACCACATCTTTATGCATTTACGGTTCAATAAACACAATTAATAATAATATAAATATCATATTCATAATTTTATAAAATATTTTAATTTAGTATAGGTTTATTAATAACAAGTTCATGAACAAATAAAATACAAGATACATGTTAATACGTTTCGATATATTCATATCTGAAAAAATTAGTATGGAATTACTTATTATATTTATAACTATAAGTAAGTAAAAATAATTAGCTATTTTGTTTTTTTTTCTTTTCTTTTTTTTTAGATCATGAAAATAAATGTTATTGAATGTTTAGGTATTCGTTTATTTCTTCGAAAAAAAAATGGATTGGCAAGTGGAACTTTAAAAAAGGATGCCAAACCACGCGCAAAAATATTACTCTGACACGTAACGAAAAACGTTAAAAAAGTAAAGAAAAAAATAAGTTGGCATGGTTACAAAAAATGCTGGCTTTAGTTTTACTTTTCAAATTTAATTCGTATACAGTTTATATTCACCATAATTATTTGTGATCAAAAACCAACAAAACGATTTAATTTTTATTGTTAAATAAAATTAACTCATTTTTATTGATTTATGTTAAAAACAGTCTTTGACTAACGAAATGACTGTATCTAAAGTTCCTAATTAAATATAGTTATGTTCTTTGTTTTTGTTACACTGGTTGTAACTTGTTAAATATTTTATTATACTATTATGAGACAATTATTTACTTTCTCAATGCAATAGATATATCTAATTGATAAAAATAAATGTTTGTCTATCTATATGTCTGTTCGTTACTTAGGCACTTCTCAACTGCTCAACCGATTTTTACGTTATTTATACTTATAGTAATTTTTATGCAAAGTTGAGTTACATAGGCTAAAAAAATTGTGGAATAGAAAACAAGAAAAAAAATGGGAAAAAGGTTTTGAAATTTAAATACAATCTAAACACATCATATTTTTCTAAATGTGGTTAAACAATTTTTAAAATCAGTTAACACAATTTTCGTTTGTAGACGATTTTTATCGTTGTTTTTAAACATCAACCATCCCGATAATGTCCAAAAATTTCTATATATTTAAACAATTATTGGAAAAATAATAACAAAAAACGCATAATGACAAAACAAAAAAAAAACCCCAACATAAAACGTCTACAAAACCGATTATGTAAACCGACTTTTGAAGTTGTTTAACCATATACGTATAGGTAAATATGTTGTTTAGATCGAAGTTTTAATACCCTAAACTTCAAATTTATTTTACGAAACAACTGCAAACATCTACAAATTATAAAATTACAATGATCTGTATAACGCTTAAAAATTATGTCGATTGATTTCATTGCACACGCAAATATATTATACTTTTCATAATAACGATATGTAAAAATTCCATGTCTTTCAAAGCATTGTTGATAACACTGACCTTTTAAATTTTGGATAATAACTTAATAAATAATCAAAATTTAATTTAATTATTTTGAGCTGATTATCTTTTATCTTTGATAAATTTTTTTAGATACTTTATTTAAAAGTCAAAGAATTTCTACAACACGAAAAAGAGGTTTCACTAAAACTATAGAAAAAAAATATTATTACTAAACAATATATTCATTGCTACACTAAGAATCTAAAATTATCTTTTTATAATACCTAGTTTATACTAGTAAAAAAATATAATCACGTTCCTATTAAGTCAAAATTATTTTTAGATTCTTTTAATATTAAAAATAATTTAATAATAATAATAATAATTTAATAATTTTAATTCGATTTCTTTTTATAATTTATAATATTTAAATATTTTTTATCAAAAAACCCTGGTTTCTTTTATTTAGAGATCAGAAATAAAATTAAAAATTAAAGCAAATATAGGTATAACTATATCAGCACATTTTCATTTGTACAAAGAATAATATTGTAATTAGATGTACACATTTATCACAAAAAAGTAACAGATGGTTTTTTTTTTTTAAATTACAAGTATTTGGTAATTGTTTATAATTAAAATGTTCTAATCAAGTTTAAAAAATTCATGAATTTGCATATAACATCTGAAAATCGCTAATTATTCATATAATCAGCATAATTGTTGGACGAAATTACACAACGTGGGTACGCGCAGAATAATAATTGAAAAGTGACAAAAAAATAAAATTAGAGAAAAAAAGGTTATTTATTGATCGATAAAAGTTTAGATAATATTTAACTATATTTCACCTCTTTATTTTTATATCCCGTAAAGTCTAAAGAGACAATTTCTCTTAAAATAATTTTTTTAATATATAACTGTTCAATGAAACAGTGTTCATATTTTATTATATTATTTATTATTAATTTATTTATTTATAATTAAAGTTAATAACTATCGGTTTTAAGAATTTTTCATTTTCTTGTGGAATAAGTACTTAACTTCATACAAAGTTTCAAAGTCTTAGGTCTATGATAATTATCATTACCTTTTATGCTTTAATGTGTTGTGAATACGTACTTACGAAAATACATGATTATATTGTTGGTCATAGTAATTAGACTATATATATATATATATATATATATATACATATATCTTTTTACTGTGACAAGTCGGATGGTTGAATATTTTACCTGCACTTAAGCAAGGTGTTAGCTATAAAATAACAATTTAAGCTATAGTTTAAGTTAATATTAACTCTTTAATAACGGACTACTTCTAGTTTTAAATTAACTCAACTCATTTCCTTATTAATTAATTAAGTTTATTTTTTAATCGTTTAAGTTAAGACGTGTTAGTTTGAGTTTCATTTCCATAATCGTATTATACGACAAATAATTGTTGTAACAATCATATAGTACCTAATGATTTTTCTCGTTACGTTTCGGAATAAAATTAACTTGAGTAAATTTATTTTATTAACTTAACCACTCAAAATTTTATTTAACTTTTGACTCTTTACTTGTCAGGAAAAATTTGACTTATTTGACTAAATCGAGTAAATATTTATCATTAACTTGCCCAATCTTGAACTTAAGACTGTCAACTCAAACTAACTATACATCTAACCGTTCTAGAGAAAATGGGTCTTGAACCCGGCCTAAAATACGTACAAACACGTCGGTATTGCATAATTATCAAAAAGCTAGTTAATCAACACGGTAAAATTAATGATTTTCAGATTTTACTGATAATTTTATATCATACTTTGTGAAAATTTTAAAGTTCAAAATCAACGGGAAGTAGGTACCTATCTACCTTGTAGGATTCAGTGAGCGAGTAAAACGTTTATGGTTTTTTGGTCATAGCTTTTTATTGAATCAAAGTGGATACTTGAAATTTTAATTAAACTTCGAGACCGTTGTCGTTTGTACGTGGTGTAATTTTCAACTAAATATCTTCAATGGTTTTTGAAAAAAAAAGGACATTAACCGACAGACAGACGAACAACAAAGTGATCCTACAACGGTTCTATTTTTTACTAAAAAATGCTAACCGAACAGTTACGCTCGAAGAACAATAACGATGTATCGCACAAGTGAAAACTAATTTAAACGGTTTAAACGATAAACAGATTAAACGAAATAATCGTTTTTTATAATATACGTGGTCTTTGTCACATCCGGTTTTTTTATTTTTTTTTTCAAAAATCGTTTTAAAAGAGAGCTGATTATTTAGTCATCATAATAGGTATACCGACAAACCAATATCGTTTCGCGGCGGCCACGTGAACGGATGTCATCGTCGTCGTCGCCGCGGGCAAAGACGCACGTGTAGCCCCGACCGTTCGACCGTATAATATCGCGGCCGAGCTAATATACTTATTAATATTATAATAATCTCACACGAAATACACTAAACGCAATAATTAACTATTTCATTATTCGTTTAGTTTTTTTTTTTTTTTTTTTTTTTTTTTTTTTTTTTCGGTTTGTGTGTGCGCGTTTGATTGAACAAATGATGATCGTTCGCATAATCACGATTAAAGCGTTGAACGATGGTATTAAAAATAAGCAATTTACTATTAGATATTATATTGTGCTCGTTTAAGCGCGTACACTGCGAAGGGAAAGGGTTCGGAGTGTTCAACCACCTCTCGAAGTTATCAAATAATCGTATTATGATTTTAGATTCTGACCGTTAGTGAAGAATGTATTGTTTTCACAATGATGGTTTTTTTTTTTTTACTCCAGTCGTACTTTGGTTAAAGCTTTTTTTGAAATGTTGACTATATTTTGAGTTAAGCCCTAAAAACCAAAAAAAAAAATTGGGAGTTTTGAAGAATTTTACGGCAAAAAGTTTGAGATTTTAAGATTTTTGATGAAGTTTTCATTTGGAAGGAATGCTTCAATTTTTAAAACTTTTCTGATAGGTTTATTGACTGCGGTAATATTTTGGTCATAGAGTTTTTTAATTTTTGTTTACTTTTTTAGTTATACCCCAAAAACCAAAAACAAATTGAGAATTTTATAGCGAAAATTTGAAATTTTCAGATTTGTGATGACGTTTTTGTGTAGAATAAGTGCTCCGATCTTAACTTTGAGTACCACACAATAAAGTTGAGATTTTGGCTTTAAATCATATCATATTCCAAACAAATTTTACACATTTTACACATTTCGCAAGTAATAGCCCGAAAACACACAAATCCCGCTGGAGTGGCCAAATTGAAACCGATACCATTATAATCAATAGGCTATTATGTATTACAATTTTCACACGTTGTTTACATTACTATTATTTTTTTTTGAACGTGGATACGACTTTCGGAGTTTTTGGAACATTTTTATAGTTAAATTTAGTTTTTACCAGAACGTATACTAGATAACTGAGCTGGCCCTGTCTCGTTTTTTCGATGGCTTTCTGATATTAAATAGTATATTTGAACCATAATATCCAAACCAGTGACCCACCCAAAGCATAATTGCTACTCCGTGAAAATACCTACGAGACCTAGGCTGATCCCGGCTTTTTTTTATGTAATGTTTATACCTCTTTCCGTGTAATACCGTTTTCGGACGATCTTAGCCTCGTCCCCCAAGTGTAATATTCACGTCGGTTTCTATTGTAGGTGTATGCTACCAAAAATGCAGAAAATGCGTTATTTATACGAGTACACAGTGGTGTATTTTGTGGGATGTACCAGGGCCCATTAAATACATTTTAGAAATGGGACTCTGGAGTCCAAAACTAGCAAATATTTGTAACTAGATAAATTTTTTAAACAAAATATAATTTTAGATGTACGGTTGTCTTTGTATAGATTTCATAAGAATGTTTACAAAACCACATGTTATATAAAATACAAAAAATTATCCATCTCAAATTTAAGGTACCTATAGTTCAATGATTGGGAAATATGTATAGGGAGCGTAACTCCTTCGTTTTATTTTTGTACCAACGCATTTAATTTTGGAATAAATTTGTGTAGGTCCTTTTTCAGTAAAAGCTAAACTAAAGCTGTCTCCTAAATTTTGTTTTAAAATGTTTTACAGCGTTTATCCATGATAAAGGGCCCCATAAAATCAGATTCACTTTTGCCCTTAAATACTTACAGATACTCCACTGCGAGTACATTTTATTGCTGTTGGTAACTAAGATTAATTTTATTTAAAATTAAAAATTGCGGTAATATCTTTTTTTTAATAAAAATGTAAATTTCACTACTCGTAGTGACCTATATTGGGATTCTAATCATCGTTTGTTCTTCTTTTTTTTTTTTTGTATAAAGAACAACGTGTCTATGATAATAAAAAGAATAACTTCAGTACTACTCCCGGTAGAATAATTGATAAATCGTGTGAAAAAGTTGAAATGTTTGTATATTTTTAATAACTTGTTATATAATTACTAATGTCAATAGCTTTTAATACAAAAATTATTTTACAAATTATTATTTTTATAATGTCTTATAATATGTACCCGAGACGCTTAAAAACACGTTTTATCATCAAGTTTTTTACAAAAAATACTCTTCAGAATTCTTTATAAAAAGTTAACAGAATCGTTCGTATAATAAAATGAAATAATAACCTATTTTGTTGACGTTAAATCAATTTTTGTAGCTAGATTTCTAAAAAATGTCTTTTGTAGATTGATGTCACTAAAATAGTATACCACTAACCGATATACCATTGATTAACAACTATCAATAAGTACCTACGTATTTTTTGTTATCTGTCAGATCATTATACTGTCCATTCAAACTTTTTTAATTATAATGTCGGTGTACCAGGCTTACAGTTTTAAAAAAAATCCGAATTAACTCTAGGTTGCGTGAGTAGTTTGACGGAGTAACGACTACGTTTTGGATGATTTGGAAGTTGTGGTTTCAAAATAGATAAATAGAAGATAGATGCAGTATTCTAGATACTCCTTAAAATATGTCTGAGGGCTGTTGGCACAACTTGAGTCAAACATTTCATGTGGGACTAAGACCAAAATGTTATACGGTCAATAGCTATTTTCGGGAAGAACGTAAACATTAGTTTGAACGAAATCTTGGGACACAATATTGGGTTTAAGGGGTTAAGCTCTCTTAGGTCTACCTAATAATGTATTGAAATTCAACTGAATTCAAATTTGGTATAGAAAAATGAGCTATGAGTTTTCCCATGATAACTAACATCCCTTCCTTTTGTACATTTCTGAGCACGATACTGTTTTTATCATGCCTTGTACCAAATAACAGTTGTAAAAAAATGACGCGTTTTGGAATAGTTCTTTTGAAATAAAACAACGCTCCCGACCGTAAACTTCTGGCGTCGTAAATAGATTTATATTATTTCGTATAACTTAACGGAACAAATTTGAACACAATAAACGGACAACAGAATTAATAGGTACAGAGTATGTGATTCAATGTATTGTAATGGACATTTTACATTGTAAAAAAAATCACTTTTTTTGGCGTAAATGTAGGAAATTTCAAGCTCCTACCGATTAAAAAAAAATCTCCTGAAAAACTTACCGGGTTCGTTTGAGCTCCTGGTGTACTTCAATTGCGGATCAAAATGGACACATGACACCGAGCTGATACTTCCTCTCGGCGTCCGGCCCAGCGACGCGGACTCGGCCATCGGTATACTGCTCCTGGCCGACCGGTGCATGTTGTACGCGCCCTCCGAAACCACGCTGCCCCTGGGGCTCTTGCCCGGGTCCGGCACCAGGCTGCCCCGGGGACTGCGATTGCAGGCGTCCGGCGTCACCGCCAGGCTGCCCCTGGGACTCCGGTTCGCTTCGTACGCTATGCTGCCCCTAGGCGACCGGCCACATTCCGGCACCAGGCTGTTTTTCGGGCTCCTGGATGGATCCAGGCCAGCGCTGCTCGACCTAGGGCTCCGGTTGAACCCGTCCACGTCGAGCCGTAACCCGGACCGCAGCTCCGCGTAGCCGTCGTCATCGTCGTCGTCGTCGTTGGGCACCGCCGCCACGCTGCCCCTGGGGCTCCTCGGGCTCCGCGGGTCCGGGTGTTCGCACGTCAGACTGTGCCGCGGGCTGCGGTTCACGTCCACTTCCAGCCGGCCGGACCGCGCGTACGGCTCTTGCGGCGGCTGCTGCTGTTCGTCAGGAAACAGCCGCGGCGGTTTCCGGTGGTCCGACGGCACCAGGCTGGTCCGCGGACTCCTCGACGCCGCCGCGTCCGGCACGAGACTGTTCCTGGGGCTCTTGTCCGCCACCGCGTACTGCACCTTAGTCTCGGATACAAAACTCGGCCTCGGGCTACGCTTGTGCGCGTACTCAAAGAACTCGTCCTCGGGTGACGACCCCCGGCAGCGATTCCGCATCTCGAACCCGGCCGACGGCGACGTGGCCGCAATGCTGGCTCTCCTGTGATGCGGTTGTTGCGGCTGAACCACTGGCGCCGCAACCGCCAACGGCCGTCCACCGCCACTTTCCGCGAGCCTCGTCGACTGGCTTTCCAGGTTGAACGCCACGCTGGTGCGACGAGCGTCGTTGTTGGTGGCTGCGGCGCGTCTCTTTCTCGACGACGGCGACCGCTGAAGCATTTTCGCATCCAAGCCGTCGCTGTTTCGTCTGCGCGGCCGGCCGCCTATGACGGCTTTATAACTGGGGGGAAAAGAAAAATAACAACGTTAGTTTAGGCAAATATAAGTTGTGGTACAAAGCTATGACCGTCGGTTACATAGTTACGAAAAACAGGTTTTTTAACGCTAAAATAGAGTTTGTAACATCTCTATTAGGGGGCAGACTGTAAGGGGATACATTTTAAGGGGTGTAAACGGATGATTACAAAAACGGATTCCTTTAGGTCTATAACATACCAAAATGGCTTTGTTGAGCCAGTCTCTGCGCTTCTGAATTCCCGTAATAAATAGACTGAAAACGCGCTTATTTTTCATGCATTTGGACCACAATAAGCGGAAACACATTTAACACCCGTGGTCCGATTTATTCATTCCGAAAATATGTATATGAATTCGTTTACTGTTGGATTAGGATGCACTTTTTCGATTAAAAAAGGGATTTGTTCGCAAAAAAATATAAATCATATTAGTGGATTTTAAAACATCAAATTCTAATTCTAAGGTTTTTATTAAAAAAATATATATATATATTTCTTAAACGAATTTTTAAATACTTTCAGAATTAAAATTGGACCATATAGGGCTGTTAAATTCTCTTACGCTTAGGTATTGGTCCAAACAAACGAAAAATACACGCGTTTTCAGACGGCCAATATTATCAGTTTAAAAGGTCCAATGACGTAGTATCAAGAAAAAGTAAATTCCATAAAATTATTCAGCGAGATGAATCTTCTCAAAGTGGAAAATTTTCAGAATGGAAAATCCCAAGAAAAACTATCCATTTGTGCCGTGAACAATCGTAGAGATCCATGATTGTGATATAATATCAGACTTTAAAACACAACATCGAAACGTTGACTTCAAATAGGTTTGACACCATATGACCATTTTAAATCGAATAACATATTACTCAATTTCTTTTTTATTTAATTGATTACAATTAATTGTCTGTCCGACAAAATTACTTAATGTCACAGTTTGTTTAAGTTCATATCCATACATATTGGAAATTTTGCTTATAAAGTAAAACAAACGATTGAAAGTACAAAGAAAACTATTGTTTTTAAAAACTAAAATTCGCTTTTAGCACATTTTCGTAATCTACACATAGAATCTTTTCATTCAAAATTGACAAAATTGTATAACTACTAAGGTCAATAAATTTGTGTAACTTATAATAATTACTCCTATTTGACTATATTAAGTTGTAAGTTGACAATTAAAAATGTTTGGATACTAGGAACTTGACAAGATACAATTTTATTTACAATACAAAAGTTGCTTGTTATTCCACTTTTATTTGTTACTTTTTTTAAATTTAATTACTCTAAATAGTGTTTTAAATAAAGAATAATTGCAGCAAATAACTTTAAATCTTTCGGTTGTACATTCTATAATTACGATATCACAACACTGCCTAGTTAAAGTGTAAGATTCAAGTTAGCTGTGTTCTTGATACGTTGGTATTTTATTCTATTTTGTATGTATAATTTTATCATACACAACAAATTATGTTTAACCATATGTCCAATTCGCGCCAATTTTTTGACGGAAAATATAGTAACTAGTGCCACAAATAATTTCAACACAAATAAAAACGTAAATAAAAGTCATCATTGTTAAAGCATAATTAAATTTGCTCATAAACTTTCAATGAGAGACTAAAATCTTTAAATAACAATGTTTACACGTATATAATATCAAACGAACTGCACGAATAATATATTATTCAATTTGCAGTATGCTATCTCAGATTAAATCTTTTCGAGTTATCGACAAGTAGGGTATAAGTGAAAAATTAGTATGATTATGTTTTTTAGAACATAATTTAAAACTCTCTGCAGTCTTATTACTATGGTTACCGTATATATATATATATATATATGTACGATTCCAAAAATAATGCATCCATACTAACACGTCATACAGAATATGTGTTTATTAAAATAAATAAATTAAATATCTATTAATTTAAAAGAAACCTAAAGAATAGAGAGCTTGTTTTGTACACGTAAATTTTCAAAACTATAGGATTTTTCAAAAAATCTAGTTTTAAGATGGTAAAAACAAACTATCCACGTCAAAACAATATGACACATTTCAAATATCTGAATAATAATCTGATTATAATATAAAAATAAACTACAGAGTTGATAATAATTAATGGCGTCAACTACATCTCAAAAAATTAAAATACAAAATACAGAAATGAATTAGATGAAATATAATTTTAAAAGTAGGTAGCTGCGAAAAAATGACAAAAAGAGCAGGATTGAAACCCCCGAAATTCCGCTTGGCTGCACCATTGTAATATATTCTACTCTTAAAAAATGGAAATAAAAACGATGTTTTACAATGATTACGAAAAAAAAAAAAAACATCATTGTAAAAACAATACATTCTTTGCTAACGCTCAGAATCTAAAAAAACAGTCTATGTCGGGTGGGTAGTGTGATGGGGTTATGACTACGCTTTGGGTGGGTCACTAGTTTAAAAGTTGTGGTTTAAACGCATTATTTAATTTCTGAATGCAGCGATAAACCATTGCTTTCGAAAATACGATTCTGAGCAAGCTTAGTTGTCTAGTATACGTCGTGGTAAAAACATTACTTTAACAATAAAAACTTTGATCAAATCTGTATCTTTCCTATTTTAGTATTATGTAAAAGTTTCAGCTTGGTCCAATCTTCAATTATCTATCCCACCCATGCCACATCTCAACACGTTTTCTGCCTCTCAAACCGTAGGAATAGCAGGAAGCTTAGTAGGAATTGCCTGGCTGCTGATGAAGAAAGGCGGAACCCGGTACGCCCATTTCTTCGTTAGGACCACGGCCTCTAACTTGGAAGGAGACACCTGTAGATCATTTCCTGACATCCAAGTGTTAATCCGTTACAAAGTCTGGTTGGCTACTTCCTCCATAATGTCTGCATTATGCGCCATCACCACCACTGCCAAATCATCAGCGAAACTAATCAGCTTAATTTCAGGAGGAACTGGTAGATGCAAGAGGACGTCATAAAAAAGATTCCAAAAAACCGGACCAATAACCGAACAATGAGGAACTCCACAGGACTAAGTACCGCCTGAGCTACTTCCAACTAACAGAACTCTATTGGACATACAGTGGCGGATCCACGGGGGGTCCGGACCCCCCCCCATGGGTATATACGTGGTTTTTATGCATATATCTCAAGGAAAAAATGTCTACCCCCCCCCCTTAAAAAAATTTTGGACCCCCCCCTTATCAAAATCCTGGATCCGCCACTGTGGACATATATAACCGAAGAATGTTAATTAACGCCGGAAACTTCTTTTGTCGCAGAGCAGCATTAATCTGTGGCCAAGGAACTGGATTGAACGCATTGCGCAATTCCGGTACGAATTCTGGTACGCATTCTGATAAGCAATTCTGACACGCAATTCTGGCACGCAATTCTTGTACGCAATTCTAGCACGCAATTCTGGTACGAAATTCTCTAGCACGTAATTCTTATTTTTTTATTTTTGCGATCACTTTTTCTAGTAGCAAAAATGCTCCGATTTTATTGTATAATACTTCAAAAAATAGGTAATTGAACCAAAATTGTACTTTATTTGAAGCGTTTTTTGAAATTTTGATTATTTTTTAAGTTCTGAGGAAAAAACAAAAGCGGTCAAACTCCCAAAAGTGCTTCGTTCGACTTGAAATTTATATGTATCATTAAAAAAGGTTTAACGAGTTTACTGGTTAGTTTTCAAACTATATCTAACTTCTTTATTCTAAATTCGAATTTTGAAATTTTTGAATTATTGAATTTTTCGCTGTTATTGTTCCATAAAACCTCTAGTTTTTACGTTTAAGTCTCAAAACTTTAATGCAATCTAAACAAGATAGTTTTACATATGAAGTTAAAAAATTTAGAAAATTGGTTACACAATTTTGGTATATAGCCGATTATACGATGTTATTTTGTCGTAAAACTCGTCATTCCGGGCGGGCCTGTATTTATTATGGGAAGAACAAATAATTACGGGAAACGTGTTTTTTCCACATCGATTTAAAATTTTTTGGTCATAACATCCAAAATAAAGGTTGGATCAAGCCGAAACTTTTACACAATACCAAAATAGGAAAGATACAGATTTGACAATAGTATTTATTGTTAAATTTGTTTTTACCACGACGTATACTAGACAACTGAGCTCGCTCAGAATCGTATTTTTGAAGGCAATGATTTATTGTTGCTTTCAGATATTAAATAATGCGTTTAAACCACATCTTCTAAACTATTGACCCACCCAAAGCGTAGTTGCTACCCCGTCCAACTATTCACGCGACCTAGACTGATCCCGGCTTTTTTTTTCTGTGACCAAAATTTCTAGTAGAAAAACTGCTCCAATTTTAACGTATGATACCTTAAAAGATAGATTAATTGATCCAAGATGGTACTGTATTTGAAGCGTTTCTTGAAATTTTTATTATTTTTTTAAGTTTTGAGGAAAAAACGAAAATGGCTCAACTTTCAAAATTGCTCCGATCGAATTGAAATTTATATATGTCATTAAGATAGGTTTTATGAGTTTACTGCTGAAATTTTCATCGATTTCGATCATTTTTGAGAGAATTGTAAAATTTTGAAATTTTTGTTATTTCGGGCGGCCGTGTATTTCTTATGAGGGGAATAAATAATTACGGGAAACGTATTTTTTACTCGTCGATTTAGTTTTTTTTTTTTTGTGATCACTTTTTCTCGTAGAAAGACTGCTCCAATTTCAACGTACGAGTTTGTTACCTCAAAATATAGGTAATTTATTCGAAATGGTACTTTTTTTGAAGCGATTTTTCGATTGATTTTTGGAGTCATGAACAAAAAACGAAATCGGTCAAATTTTCGAAAGTGCTCCGTTCGACTTGAAATTTGTATATTTCATTAAGATGGGTTAAACGAGTTAATTGTTGAAATTTATTTCAACTGATCATTTTTAAGGGAGTTTTAGATCATTGAAATTTTTTAATTTGTTATTATACAATAGTTATTGTTCCATAAAACTTCTATTTTTCATGTTTAAGTCTCGAAACTTTAATACAATCTAAACAAGATAGTTTTACATATGTGGTTAAAAAATAAAAAAAATTGGTTACACAATTTTGATTTATAGCTAATTTCACGTTGTTGTTTTGTCGTAAAACTCGTCATTCCAGGCGGCCGTGTATTTTTTATGGGGGGAACAAATAACTAAGGGAAATGTGTTTTTTCTACACCGATTTAAAATTTTTTAATCATAACATCCAAAATAAAGACCAAGCTGAAACTTTTACATAATACTAAAATAGGAAAGATACAGATTTGATCAAAGTTTTTATAGTTAAATTTTTTTCTTACCACGACGTACACTAGACAACTGTGCTCTCTCATTTGCGTATTTTCGAAGGCAATGATTTATCGTTACTTTCAGATATAAAATGATGCATTTAAACCACAACTTCTAAACAAGTGAACCACCTATAGCGTAGTCGCTACCACGTCAAACTACCCAATTCAATATTATACTTTCATACTGAAATATGATCTGTTGTTTTTTCTGAAATGCTTACCGACCTTTTTGGTTAGAAAACATAGCATGAATTATTCTAAATGATTACATGGGTATGATAATATTATACTACATCGACGTTATAATATAATATACACATCAGTCACGGTTAAACGAAACACTAAACTTTACCATTATCCACTCGATTTAAAAGGACGCACCTATTTTTTAAACAGAATTATTAAACATAATGTGTTTGAAACACGTCTTATTTAACGTATAAATTAATCGTAACACAATTTGTTACAAACATACTACATAACTAATAATTAGTACTACTATATTTTTTACGTTATGTATATTTTTTTCAATTTAAATTAATCTTATGAGAAGCGGTAGGTACAGTTCATGGAGGACCTTAACAGGATAGTAAAATAATCCAGCAGCAATGCAATATATAATAATATGGTAGGAAAAAAAATGATACACAATAAATCTCTTTAAAGAACCCCGCAAGAGTAAAGAATTATCTGCATTAATTTATTTTTATAATTCATCAACATAAAAAATAAAATAAATTAAAATTATCTATGTTCTGCGTTGATATTTTGCCAACGCCGATTTCCGTTTATTAAATTGTTCACATCTAAAAGTAAAATGTTTAATAAAAACATGCATTTCTATAATTTTTATACGACGTATTATGTTTGCCTAATATTCTTTGTTTCTGTACACGCCTCCGTGATTACGGAAAACACATAAAATTTGGAACAATGAATAATACATTATTATTGGGTGACCTTGTAATTTTTGAGTTGAATACGTACAGCACAACACTTTGAGTTCGTTAAAAGTTTAAAGGTTCAGTTAATAGTTTGTGACCTATATTTTATCGACTGCGCCTTAATAATTAATATGTTTTTGTATGGAATATTCATGAACACGCATTTTAAAACAACTCGGCAGAAAATAAATACATTCACGCCATTTTATAAAAACATTTTCCTCCATGATTTTTGTTTATCCAAATTCTCTAATTTTTATATTAAATCAGGAACGTACCCTTTTATACCACAGTTCCCTTTCTAATTTCTATTTACAGTGTTCATTTTATGGTCTAGATGGGGGGTCTCTCTTTCATCCCCTAAAATACGCCCCAGTTTTAAATTAATACACATATTTACTGTACAAACATAAATAGTTATTATGCATCAATATTAGATGTAAGTATTTTTTAGTAATTCTTCACCTCTTCAGATTTGCTCAAAAAACTTTTATTTTACTTGCCATACCGGCACTACAAATATTTTTATATGATTTAGAGTACAAACCATAGCGACCGTATTCACAGTCATTCATAAACAGATCGTTTGACTTCGTTATAAATCAACCGTTAACAATGCGCTAAATGAGTTTTATTGCATTATATAATATGATATTGATATGTTTTTAAAACTGCTAAAATATAATCACATTGTTGAACACTAAATACAAATATATAACACATTCAATATTATGTCTCTAAGTACCTTGTCACTGCTAAAACATATTATGTTATAACATTTTACTGACTTTTAATCGAACCAAAATATTGATTTTTATTTAACTGTTAAAATATAATTCGTTCACATTGCACGTTTAACACGTAAAACTCAATCAATGTTTTGGTAATAAATAAACTTTAAAATATTTTTTATGGTTGTTTCTAAAAACTTTGATACCAATTGACACTGTAGTAAATTTATTACAATACTTTTCACTTTAAATCGTATGATTTCGATTGTTTTGATAAAGAACACGGTTGGATTTGATTTTAAAATAAACAAACCTATTAAGCTAATCTGTAACATTTGATAGGTCAACCTAGGTGTTAGTACTTACACAGTAAGTTTATAAATCGTTTACAAATTACAATAGTTTAAGTACTTACAACTAATTCAGCATTTATTAAAACAAATCGTCAAATGTCAGAAGTGTATTTTATAATATTATTTATGTGTGTACTAGTAACTACTTTTAGTATACCTTTATTTAAACTTAAACTTAATTTAGTATACCTTTATTAAAAACAAACTAGAGTTTTTTAGAAAAATGTGTCAACTTTTTATGTGTTTTAATGTCTGAAACATCTATAAAATACCTGTCGATATACATGAAATAATTTTAGGGACATGTCGTGCATTAACAATAACGAAAAGTATTGTCATGACTGTAATTAAGTATTTATTTTTGGCATAAAGTGTATGTATTTTTTTAGATTATTTATGAAAATCTATACTAATGTATTACAAATGTAAACAGTAAAATCCCTATTTTTATTTAGATACCTATTTGTTTTTACTAAACGAAACACACACATAAATAATATAATTAATCTATCAGTGTAGGATATTATTTTGTTATAAATTTTACATTTTAATGATTATTTATAACAATTAATTAAACTAAAATACGGGGTGGATTCAATTATCAAGTAATTTTTTACTAAAACAAAATTTTTTTTCTATCATTATAAGTGAATTAGTCAATAACATAATATTGAGTGCTATGTTTAGTTTTAAAGCACATTCTTCAAATTTTCTTCGTTAGCAAAATGTAAATCACATTTAAAACATTTTCAAGCAGATTCTTTTATTGAAAAATAAATATTCTATCTATCAGTTTTTGAAACGACTTTCAATCTATAAATGTGAAATACCTTGTAGGTAGGTAGAATTTTTAAATCTGCTATCGATTTGTTATTTGCACTAAACTGAGAACTCTATTGTCATTAGCATATTTTATTAATCTGCAATACTTATGCTGCGTTTTATAAAAGGATTATTGGACTTGATATCTAATGGTCGCTTAAATATCAAATAGTGGCTCATAATAGGTCCATTAAGTTTAAAATTACCTTAGAATTTTATAGTTTACAAAGTTTTTAAGCAACTTTGCATATTATTTGTTTATAATTAACATTCATGAGCTGTAAAAACAAAAATTTTATTGTAGTCATTAGAAAAAATAGTTGACTTGTCATAATATCATAGAAACTGTTATAGTACGCTTAAATATTGTAACATATAATAATTATTTTCAAGGGGTTAAACTGTTTTTTTTATATATATATATATATATATATATAAATTATAAGTATTAATTTATTTCATAGTATCTACGACATTAAATGAACGCTTATTTTGTATTTTTAAAATGTATTTCATTTAAAAATATATAGTGAAATGTTCTTAATTTTCAATATGAACAAAGCTGATACAATATTAAATTATCTAAAAATTTTTTTTTTTTAGATACCGAGTAATGTAAAAAACATAATATTGATATTATCACAAATACCTACTTTTTTTTTATAGAAACATAATATAAATATTATTTTTAGTATTTTAAAAATTGACTAATACAAACAAATACTTTGGAGACCAGAATTTTTCGGATTGTAAGCGCTTTATTTAAAACTTAGAGTAGTTTTTTTTATAAATATTGAAAAACTGCAAGTAATATTGTGCGAAAAATCATAATGGATTACCAAAATCCAGGCGCTCGTTTTACTAGGTAGATGAATTTTTTTAAAATCCATTGTTCTAAAACAGCTTTTAGTTTTAAGTTAGTACACCTAACTTGTGATTTTTTCTACCTAGTCCTATTTTCGTATTATTTTTTATTTCAAGACTTTTTATTTTTTTAATTAAGTGTACAATACTATAACACACAATTTGTAAAAAATGTACCAACACTGGAAAAATGTATGCCTAAATTAAAATGATTAATTTTTATATTTATAAAATATTAAAAACCTGCTGTACTTATATAGTATATGAATTTTTTAAATGTATTAAATATTAATTGAAAATACGGGTCTTCGTCTTAGCCTTCGATTTTTTCCAACTATTTAGATTCAATTGTAAACATGAATAATATTTTAATAAATTGTTGAGAAAACAATCAAAATACAGTTTCCAAATGAAATTTCTATTGGAAGAGGACAATATAATTTAATGTTGGTATATGATAGTATTTTAAAAACCTACTAATTTCCCAAGTTCCCTTTAAATTGTGTTTAGCCTCTTTTAGAACATTCTATCCTTTCATTATCATATTTCTTGTAACTTAAATTGTTGATATTAACTCAAGAAATTCGGTAAAAATTATAGTAACTTAACCTAAGATTTAATTATTTGCTGGTTTGCAATAATTGTTTTTTCTAATGACTGATAAGACTTTTACACTCAATAGGTATTTGTACAATAATATTTTATTAGAGTGAGAATAAGAGCAAAGGCGTCCCCAGGAATTTGTTAAGGAGGGAGGCAAAATATTTTTTTTATTTTAAAAAATCTTTATATTGTGTTTCTTTTGTGTAATGATTAAGATAATTTATGAAATAAAAAGCCTGGGGGGGCAAGGGCTCCTACTTGCCTCTTTTTTCGGACGCCCAAGGATATATGTTTTATTATTTAAACTCGTATTCATTTGATTAATTTTGTTATAGTAGTATAACAAAATACATAACGGTACATGACGTATATTTTTGAATATCAACGCAGTGGACATAATTTGTGAAGCACTTATTTAATTTTTTTGGAAACCCTAGTTTCCAAATAGTCGATAGCACTCTCCTTCGAAAATACCAACTTGCAGTATTTTAGCTACTAAAATGCATTAGTAAAAACACACGTCATTATATGATTTTATGGTTACATATTATTATGCTCAATACATTTATTACTAAAATGTAAAACAATATGGGAAAATCAATTCGGATAAATAATGTATATTTTAGATTATATTTAAATAACTTTACGTTATTGTTTATGCTATTTATGTTGTTTTTATATTATAACATTATTTATTATGTTAAAAACATACAGTGGTAAGAAAGTACAGTATTTTTAACCCATTTTTAACATTAACGTTTTAAAATAATAAAATCACAACTACACATAATATACAGTTGAAACGATACTATACAGAATATAGAGTAAAGGAATTATTAACAGTATAAATTTGTAGTTGATCGTTGATACCATTCCAGTGTAATTAGATAACATTCAGTGTTATTAGATCTCTCAAATGCTCAAAGCGTACTCGAACCGCCTCTTTGTAGTTTGAAAGAGCCTGTTGTTTCGGACAACCCGAGTTAAACGGGTAGAAAGGCAATTAAGTGCACCGAAGTAACTATTTAGGGGTGAAACTATATCATCCGAAACAACCACGATAATCCAATGGAAAAATTTGTGAAATATAAAATACAAAATTTCTCAACTAACTAACGAATTGCGTAGATACATCCAAAGACTTTTTCAAATTTCGTGACGAAAATAAGGGGTACAATAAATAATTCATAATCTGTGTATAAATATAGACACGAGTGATTATTATAATTACTACGTTTGAAGGTATTATAATATATTTATTTTTTTTTTTTTTAGTTTTTATGTGCAAATATACAATTTTTTAAAAAATTTTAAAGATTTAAGTACTTCAATACAAACTACCTAGATATTTTAATTAAAATTATTAAGTACTATTTAATTTTTAAGCTTGACAAATGATTTGATAAAATCGATGAATTGTTGTTATTAATTTAAAGCTAAAAAAATTGAACATAATATTATTATTATTATTATCACTCAAAACATGAAATTCGAAGTATGCATTAATAATATAAAAACAATTAATTGAACACATTCTTTTTTATTGACTTTCGTATATAAATCAATTTAGCACGACCGTTACAATACTATACAGAAATATTATCACTTAGACTAACAATAGGAAATTTAAAACTAATTACAAAATACAAAATTATAGTTATGAAGATAATAATGAATTCAGAGATATAATACACAAAAATTATAAAGTACATAAATTAAAACAAGAGTTATCATAAAAGTAAATATCTGAACTTTCAATGAAGAAAACGATTAAAAAAATATAAATAAGATTGTGAGAATTGAATATTATATCTGAATTCATTATGATTATTAATATCCTATAAGTTTTTACAATTACAAAAAAAAAATTGAATACCTACCACTCGTTTGTGTAGTCTCTAAACTTTTCACAAGATAAAAATATTCTTAACCGTCTATATGAGCAAAACTCCAAGTATAACTTTTTTGCAATTATATTCTTAAAACGTTGACTTATTTCAAGAAATATTACTTCAGTCAACTATACCTATAATATAAATTAATTTCTAAGAATCAATATAACCGTCGGGAAACATGTTTCATCCATAGGTGGGATTGGGAGGTTAGCCCCCCAAATTATAATCGAATCTCCACCAATGATTACATCAACTGTTCATTCCTTCATTTCAAAATAATAATGACCCCGATGAATGACAAAAAATTATATTTGTATATGTGCAGGTACACGCGATATCATAAAGGGTCACTTGGTTTAGATTTCAACCGTTACTACAACGGATCATAAATTTGTACTAGTACCTGCCTATTTACGGAAATAATTAGTGTGTCGTCTGCCTTCAGTAAATAATTTACAAATTATTTGTATAATGTGCTTTTGCACAGTTGTCGGGTTCGTTTCCGATGAATATACATTAACGGTTTCCGTAATGGCACACTAATAATATGCGGTACCTACTTTGCATAATATATTATGAGGATAAAGCCATCGTTTCTATTTTGACTATTTGATCGCCAGACTCGAATATTACAAAATCTGGAACAAATTCACTCTGCCGATGCATAATTTTTTTTTTTCTCTAAAAAACAATGTCGCAAAAAAAATAAAGGAGTGAAAATCCTTATTACCCAACTACGGATGGGTTTACGTGATTAGTATTTATACGACATGTGTGGGTCGTATGTTCCTGCTTTGAGGTTAAACTAATACATCCATTTCAACGAATGAGATATCTACAAAATATTTGTTTGGATTTTGTGAGTGTTAGTTTTTTTTTTTTTTTTAATTAATTTTAATCGTGCTAATTTGTTTAATTGCCTACGCGCAATTGTTGGATTTGAAACTATTCTCTCTCGAGGATGGCAGAGAAGGCATTGAGTGGAAAGTAACATCAAATACGAAGGTCAAAGACTCTGATTAAAAAGTTCTAGCTTCTAACTGATTTCAGTAAAAATTTGTGATCTAATTATCGCCTAAAAATTATGTATTAATTACCCAACTCACTTATAAAAATCCAAAAAGTACCTTTTAAATTGAGCTATAAATTTTGAACTTTATATGAAGTAAGATTCCATATCACAAGTAAAACAAAAAATTCTGAATACCGCTAATTTCTATTTATGTACCTATGTTCATTTATTAGTTGTAGGTATGTATGAATATTAGGCGTGACGCATATCGACGAGCGTCGAAACAAGCCGCGTGTTACGGCCGGTGGCATGTGGATGACCAGATTTTTTTGCTCAGTCCCAACTTAGAACTGTTAATTATCATACAGCGTAAGGTTTGACGAGAACAATGAGAATCCGCCAATGCGTGTCACGTATCAAGTGAAAACCACAATTAAGCATATTCTTACAAACCACCGACCGTTCTCCGTACAACGGTTTATACTATAACTCACCAAACAAATAAACTGAGATACTACGACCACAACTCTGCTTTCACACCATGAGCTGATTTTTAACCAGGATAAGCTAGCCTATACGCCAAATTTCAGCTATTTTTGATGATGATCAAAACTGATTCGCAAGATTCCGAGAAGACATACTCATACTATATAGCAAGTTATAAAAAAAGCTTTGAAAAACAAAAACCAATAACAAACTTACGCACTGCAAAACAATTGACAAGATTTAGTTAAATGTTGGATTAAATTAGAATTGATTTATAAATTTACCTACGAAAAAATAAATCATTTGCCACACAGTCGACTGGGACCACACTGTACATGGTCATAGATACTTAATGGCAAAAAAAGATTTCTAAACTCTAGTATAGATGTAGGATCGAGAAACAGTGTAATTCGTTAATATATCAGAACGCCAAAAGTTCTTTTGACAAAGACAAAGTAATAGTATTAACGATACTAAAATGCAACGCGTGAGAATTCGACACAAACATTCCACTAAAAAGGTTTTTTATTATGTAGGTGCTCGCATTCTATTATAAACATCGTCGATTTTAAACAGTAGTCACTATAATAATTAATATGACAATAATAGTCAGTGCCGAATTACCCATTAGGCGAAGTAGACAATCGCCTATGGGCCCCGCAACAATGGAAAAAAAAATATAAAATTGTAATCACTGTCAGATTTCTTATACAAATATGTTTATATTTTTATTATTATATGCATAAATATGTGCTGAGTTTTCTGGTCGTTTGAAAGCATATACATTAATATATTCATTCTATGTTTGGCAAGGCCAAATCCAGGAAATTCGGCCCTTTGAGTTTTAAAATTTTACTGGCCCATTTCAGTACAACCGACCCAAAAATGTAGGTGAGAAAGGCTGAATATAGGTACCTAATATTGAACAATTAAATACTAGAATGTAACCACTAATTTTTCTAAACTACGTAGGTCTATCAAAAGGTCATAATAAGTCAGCCTAAAGGTGATCGGCCCTTCAAGATTATCTCGAGAGCTTCTATAAGGTCCCATCTAGGCCTGATTTTTGGATTCCTTGTTATTGGTTAGTAAAATCCATGTTTGATACGAGACACAAGTTATTAGAAAAACGGTGAAGAAGCCCCAAAATTTAAATTGCCTAAGAGTCTCCAAAAGCTTAATCCGGCACTGATGATAATAATAACACGACTCGGTGTGGGTCACAACTCTTACGAAACACAGGAGCGCGTTCGGAAGTGGTGAGAGTCAAGATCCTGCGTAGCACCCCCCAAATCCTTTTCAAAAACCCCGAAATTTTCCTAAACGTGCTTGGAGGGTCGTCTGTTTCGGGCCAAAGTCTGATTAGACCCTTCGAAAATCGTATTCTCGATCTTGCGAACTGTTCGATGTTTATAAGAAGTACCTAAACCTAGTCTTGCGTGAAATCTTGCCCGAATCGTAGTGGCCCATCATGGACTAGAGACGGAGGATTTTGCGTAAAAATAGTATTATCGTCCGGACACCGTTGGTTAAACTCTCCATTAATCCGAGCTTGACGCTCGCCCGCGGTTTTAAACCGAACGTGGATTTTCACTCGTCCGCGGACATAAATAAAGGTCGAGCTGCAAAGCCGATCACGTATCCGATGCTCCACCTGTACCTGGCACCCTCGCAATTAAAACACGTCGACGATTCGACACATCACATTGTTCGCGACCGTTTCCATCATCGCGCGTGCACTAAACGCCCCGTAGGTAGATTTACCTCTCGGAAAACAAAACTCGCGGCGTCGACGACGGTGACGTCTGACAGGAAATCAATGTGGGCAAGTGGCAGCGCGGAAAACCAACGCAGTCGGGGGTCGAAATCGCATAGAATTTCCACCCCAGTCCAAGCCCCATGCTCCTCGTTTTAATTATCGTTTCGACGTGATTTCCTCTCGACACACACACAATATAACAATATATTATACAGTATACCGCGGGGGCGAATTGCTGTTTTGCATTTAGATGTGTTGCATGTCGAGCTCGATGTCGGTGGCCCACGCTATTATGATGTGGACAAGACGCCACGAACAAACCGTATGCAGCAGGGGTGAGAGATTCCCGAGAGATCGCATGCGGGAAAAGACGGAAGAGTTAAATAGCAGCCGCGGCGGACTGGGATGGAAAAAAATTTTAGCAATATAATAAAAGCGACTTCTACAAAACAAAAAAGAAAAAAAAAAGAAAGGAAGGGAAGAAAGGAAGTAAATTTTAAGCCAGTGAGAAATTGTTTGGCAATGCGATTATGCTTTGGAGTGGGTCCCTTCTTTGGGCAGGCCAATGTTTCGGAAGTTGCAGTAGTTCAAATCTATTATTTAATATCTAAAAGCAATGATAAATCGTTGCATTCAAGAAAACGATTCTGTGCTGAGCTCAGTTATCTAGTAGGTCCTGGTAAATACCAAATTTTTGATCACTTAAAAGTTGATTAAAAGTTTCGTGTAACAAAATCTGTGAAAGTTATGCGACTTTTTGTAACTTGTAAAATATTTGATGTTTTGGACGATTTTCACAAGGCCAACAGCTACTGAGTAGAACCCTAAACTTATAAACCCACCTTCCGCGGGTAACTTCAGGGGGGGGGGGAGAAACCAAAAACTAAAGAAAAAAACATAGATCATACGTTGGTGTACAAAATACTTTTTTTTTTATAGATTACCATAAAATTTGTATACATCTGTGGGTACTGGTTTTATAATAAAAAAAAATAAAAATAGGAGGGTTAAACTGATGATGTAAAAATATGTTTTTTATAAACTTTCACATTTTCTGAAGACTGAAAAATGAACTACCCCCCCCCCCCCCCCCCCCCCCCCCCCCCCCGGACATATCTCTTTAGCCGCCCCTGTCTTCTCATTGAATTTTGATTAATATAATATTTATTGCGAGTACGGAGCGGGTTGACGGGTGGGACGGTTATAAAAAATGTCGTTCGTCTTACATAATATGATATTTTTATACTTTAGCGCCATTGTTTCGGTAACGCGTGCAGTGCACAAGATTTATTACAGTCGTTTAACGACAGAGCTGCGAATTGTCGTGTTTATAACATTGTACAACAACTATTATTATTTAACAACCTACCATCGCCACAGACAGCTGTGGTTGTGTTCGGCGCGATTATCAATCGTAATTATTACCTATTAATATTATTCAGACGACGATCCCCTGGATATCGGTAACTCGCTTGCGTTCTCCAAATGTGGCTCGTATCAGTAACAGTCCCGAGGGACCTGTTCCTTTGACTCTCGAGATAAGGAACCGCACGATCGCGTGTGCCGATTCATCCCCTAAACGCGCGCCAATTTAATATTCAGCGATCATATCATAAACTGTACAACGTATAATTAAACTAATAAATAACTGCAGCTACAAAACGCGTTCCAATGGTTGCAGAAATTATATTATAAACAGTCCAAGAGCGTATTTAAAAACGTTTTATGGGAGGGGCAGTATTTCGGACGGTGTATAAACAATGGACGAAAAACGATTCTAAAGGATTTCGCAATCGAGTTGAAAAAAAGTTGTTCCGATTTTGTTTGTGAAAATTTCAAGTCATTCGGAGCAAATTGTTTAATGTTTGTGGATTATAACTTGAAAAACGTCAAAAAAGATTGAACGAAAATATGATCTTGGGCCAAAAAACCTTCTTCGTTATGGTATTACATGCGTTAATCAGAGAACATACTCCTTCTATACCCGAAAGTGTTGACAGAAAAACTAGAAACAAAAAAAACCTTGCAAAAGCAATACACATATTCTTCGACATTCTTTATCTGAGAATTATATTTTGTATTATTATGAAAAATAAATGGTAATCAAGACTTTAATAACGCTGCCGCTAACTGTATATTCACAATTAGTTTTGGAGGATAGTTAATGCTTAATTTTAAGGGCTAATTTTCTCTGCCAAACCCTCCAATACGAGAACAATTCAGGCATTTCAGTCAATCTGTCTTCGGTTAAATGCCTCCGCTCCATGGTACATCACTAATAATAATCTCCACAAAGATCTAAATATTCCATCTCTCTCACTTCTTACTAAGTCTCACTATGTCTCCTTTCATTCCAACTTAATCCAACACAATAATCCATTAATGAAACGCCTATCTTCTTTTACAATCCCTGATAACTCCCAGAGACGTCTTAAACATTCCTGGCCTAGAGTTCTCCTAGTTTAATCTGTCGGGTGGCACTACTGAGTGCTCTCCCTTTTCTATCAATCTCGCTATGTAAATTTCTATATCATTATTAATTATTGTATAGAAATGTTGTATAGATTGTAATTTATATTTTTAATAAAAAAAAAAAAAAAGGCTAATTTTATTTTCCCTGAGAAATTGTATAAATGGATGAATCAATGTGGACACGGGAATATTACAAAATCAGCCCCTTCCAAAAAAAATCCTCGATACGCCACTGATGTTTATGCATAGGTACTTTAAAATTTTTGAATTTTATAAATGTATTTTAATGGCCAATTGACTAAGCATGCGAAACTAGTGATAATGATAAATAAAATACTACAAATAGAGCAATTGTTTTAGATTCTGAGCGTAGCAAAGAATGTATTGTTCTTACAATGTTGTTTTTTTTCTGTGTACACTTTTTAAGGTATAAGGAATGGTCCGATTTTTAAAGTCAGTTCTTAAAGCGTATAAAAAATGTATTGAAAATGGTGTAATTCGGTTATAACAATGAAATTGCGCATTGTTGTGCAATTGACACTAAAATCATAATAACTCCTCAAATAATAATCCAAATCGTTTGATATTTTCACGCGTTATTTAAATTAATGATAACTGAGCTCATTCAGAATTGTTTTTTCAAAAGCAATGAATGCAATTATTGTTTTCAGATATTCAATAATACGTTTGAATCACAACTTCCAAACCAGAGACCTACCCAATGCGTAGTCGCTTCTCTGTCAAACTACCCAAGCCACCTATTTTTTTTTCTAATTATATTACTTATACCTTTAGTAATATTTGTAAAATCATACTTATAAATAATATATATCGTATAGTTTTTAACGAGATTGTATTGAACTTTCAAGACTCTAAACTAAAAATCCAAAGGTTTTATGAAACTTTATAGTACTGCGAAATTGACTGATTACTAAACTTAAAAGTTCTATAAATCACTTGGAAACTATCAAAATCGCTTCCAACGTCGTTTGTATGCTAATTTTTCCCATTAAACGACGTGTGAACGTCATTTGGGGTATTTTTGGAGGATAGTTTGACCTTTTCGTTTTCCGATCATATAATATTCTTCAACGTAATCTAAATTTTAAAATGAGTTTCATATGAAATACCATTTAAGGCCGATTATCTATATTTTTAGAAGTATCATAATAAGTATAAAAATAATTATTTGTGAGGAAAATGATCAATTTGCTGATTTTTTATGTAATACATGGACAGAGTCAAAGTCAACCAATAACGTTGTTTATCTTATACAAATACAAAAACAAAAACATAATATCTACGTAAAAGAAAAAGCATTGCTCTCGATGATCATATTATTTTGTTTAATATTATCAAACAGATATTCTTCCTATAAAAATCTACAGTTTAACTATAAAGACTTGCTGTTAGAACAGTATCATCATAGCGTGATAAAAAAAAATGAATTCCGAATACAGATATCTCGATTCTTGTTTTTGCGTATTTATATTGAGGTCAAAAGTCCAATACAACTTCATTAATTTTTCATTTCATTATGTCGCTCCCCTGCTGTTAAACAAATTGCTATCGCCAACCGGCAGTATTCGACATTGTTATTATAATCTACTGCAAGTTACAAGGGCAGAGTATCAACAGCTGTTGACACGTCCAAGATATTTTTTGTGTACTTTGCTGTCAAATTCACCCCGCGAATCTTTTTTTTAATTTAAAAAATATATTTATCGGTTTAATTTGAAATGTGGTTTTAAACTATACAAAAACCTTTTTTAAAATAAGCGAATTTAAACTAAATTTAGCAGTACTATTTTTTTAACAGGTTCAACATTATTTTTAGCAAACAAACATATTTTATTGATTAATAAATAAGATAGAGTTTGGATACTGAGAGAATTTTATTATTATATTATTATTATAACGTATTATTGTATTATTTGTATTACCCAATCATTTTATAAAGTTAAAATGTGTAACCGTGTAGGTATTGATTATTATTTATTACACAGTACACTGATTTGTTCAAGTAGGTAGGTTATTTAGCAAAGTCGGTTTGTAGTTTTTCTTGCTCGTACAAAACTTAAAAAACAAAAGTAAAGTACTTACAAAACGAAAATGTATAGAAACGTTAAATTTTGGCCCATTGGCTTATTGGTAATAACGTTTATATTTTTATAGGAACGTATTTAAGTAAAATAATTGAAAATTAGAAACTAAATAGTGCAAGAGAGGGTTTCATCCATAGATTAAAAATCTTGAGGAGTGAATTGTTTAAACCGTTCTCGTTTTAATGTAATATGTCAAACTAATGAAATAGTTCACGAAAGACCACAAAACAGGATTTTAAGATGGACCATTTATTACGATAATTTTTGACAGCTATATATATAGATAATACCATATTATATTATAAAATATAAATTATACATTGTTTTAATGAGTTAAAAAGAAAAGTCTCGATTTAGATTTGTAGGTACCTGTGTTTATTTTTATTAAATAGTAAAGCTATAAATAACATCTAGTGTTTTTTAAGTGTGCAGTATCGTTGAGATGGTAATGGAATGTAAGAGATAAAAATTAACTAAATCCAAAAAAAAAAAAAAAGGAAAAACCATTATCAAGAAAAATCTTTACGAGCAAAAAGTCTTATAGTTCATTTTATTTTATTATTTCGAAATAATGAAAATCTAAACTTCATTTTAATTGCGGTCATAAATAACAACAAAAAAATCATTTTAGAGAATGTAAAACACAAATAAATCAGAAATTAGATTTTAATAATACCAAGTACCGTTACGGAAAGTAATAAATATGCCAAACTACCGAATTTTTCGGAGGCATATTTCAGGAAAAGAATAATCTTACCTATAGAGTAGGGCATTTTATTGAATGCATCAATACAGTGTTGTAGCCGAATTGTTTAAATATTTAAATTTTTGTAAGTTACGATAAATTATGATGACCGTTGAACGAAAAAAAGTTCTATTTTACGTTTTTATATTTTTTCCTGACAATCACATTTTATATTCTGCAGAGCTCAGTGAGAAATTCATTGATTTTACAATAATGTTTTTTTTTTCTGTCATCAACGTTTTGGTTAGTATAATTGCTCCGGTATTTATTATGTATGATTTCTCAAAAGATAATTTATACGTATATAATAAGTTATAGGAGGTACTCTTTTTGAAGCTCTATTAACTCTATTCATTTTTATGTAAAATAGAAAACGTAAAACACATTTATCATTTATCTCGGCTTTTTCTTCATATTTTATACTATGTGTTTTTTCTGAAACCTACCTTTCTGCCAACTTACATGAATACAAAAAATTGTATTCATGTAATTTTTGTTCTTACGTCTGATGTATATAAAAAAGTATATTATAAAATGAGACAAACGTTTTACCTTCTTCCGTGTAGATATGAATAACCATTTTCCATAAGTTCCGAGGTCCTTAGATTGTTTAAGCATTAAAAAGGAGATAATTTGTATTCACGCAGTATAGACGTACGTATATGGTGTGCGAAATAGTATAACGTATTTATTTCAAATAAAATTGGCAAACACCTAACAAAATATTGTGTCATATCAGTCGCTAAAAATGTCAAGCCAGAATACAAATATTAAGACTAAAAGTTTGAGATCAAATTGAGATCAAATAATACGATAAAATTATACTATCACAAAAGTATTTTTACCCAGTAAGCAGTATTATTATTTTTAGACATTAAAGGTGTTCCAAAATTTAAACGAATACCTTCTCTGCACTCGTACGTGTACCTTAATTCATATTTTACCCTGTTCATATGACCAAAAAAAGCATTTACATATATTTTAAAAATAAATAAAACGAACGCCTTATGTTATTGTTAAGTTGTACTAAAACATAATATACAAATTAAATTACAAAATAATTAAATATTAAATCAACAGAAACTGGCCATAATATGAAATTCATAATATAACATTCTGCACCCGCGCATAAATGTTTGATTAATATCTCCAAGATATACTTAAATCAGTATATATAGTCAACAGTCCAATCCACAATCGTCAATCCCGTTCAAGATACGTACAATTTGTTTTCACTATATGAATGTAATAAACCAACGTGACGTTCTAATAAACATTAAATTTAGCAACATTATAAAACGCACTCGTAAGAAACGATACTGAGTTCTAGAATTAAGTTATATGGAAACAGACAAAATCGAGAATGATTAACTACAAACTTGCACGTCATGATATTTTCAATTGGATCATCATCACCGCAGTCAACGACTAAACAAAACGCCAATATTTTAAGTTAGCGAACAATTTTAACAGTTATTTAAGGCGACGTGGGTACTGCAATTTTTAGTTTTATAAACGCATAATAATATGCTGTATGAGGAAGAACTACATCATATTATACAACATGCGACTGTCACTCATTTTTATTCAATAACTTCCATTGCCTGTCATGAGATCTCATTTTGGGTCTCAACGAAATTTTAAAAACCATTTTGTAATTCAAATAATGGTCTCGCAATTACTTACAAACAGTATTCAAATATCCCGAAAAGGATCTCATTCAACCGGTTTTTTCTCCGGATCAAAAAAAATCAATTGCCCAATTTTACATCAATTTTGAATTTTCTACTACAATTTTAAACTAAAAATCGGTGAGACCCCAAACAGAATCGCACGGCTGTCAGTTTGTTAGTATAATTTAGACAACCAATCCGATCACTATAATGGTTGCACGCTGATTTTACCAGCACCTATTCGCTTCGGGAATTTCTGCCGGCATTTTCGTATCATCAGGCTGCTTTACAATGCGCAATTTTTTTATATGTAATCTAATTAAATGGTGACTTTCGATTAGTTTGAATTATAAATCAATCAATCGGCGAGGATACTGCAGTATATCAATTTTGTGGAAGACCCTCGAATGACGGAAATAGTTGATCCGTAATCGAAACTTCAAGGCTTACGTTTCCCTAACCATCCTTAAATAATGATTTTCAAAATTGAAACAAAAAACGCACCTTAATTACCCGTTCTTCGTATTCATTTCATGAATAATTTCAAACACGTTTTTACACGTCAATAAAAAAAAAATAATTAAAAATGTTTCCCAACGCGGTTCGTGAAATCAACAATATTTTTTTTAAATATTGCAGACGCGTACAGCCGGAACGAACCATTTGCAAAATACGGATGAAACTCTTCAGATTCTGAGCGTAGCAGTGAATATGTTTATTGATTTTACCATGAGGGTTTTTTCTCGCTTCGAATTTTCCGGTAGTTAGACCGAGATGAGTATTTTATTTAAAGCATTTTTTTTTTTTCTTTTTGAACTGTTGCTTTTTGTATGACGTATGCGTAACGTTTTATTTTTGGGTCGTTTGCGTATTGTCTACTTACCTGACTCGACTAAAATTCATTCATCAACCGTATAATAATTTAAGTCTTAAAATAATTATAATTAACATAGTCTCGGTTGGTCGTAGTAGTCATTAGTACAGTAGTAATATATAATGGTATAGAGATACATACTTCAACCTAAAAAATAATAAATTTATAAACAAATAATAACTGTACAATATGTGTTGCCTCAAAAAATAAATAGATAGTGTATAAATTAATAATACGATAAATATTTATTAAAATTTGTCGTAATCAGTTATAACTTGTACAAATACATCAAACTTACGAGTGTATAAAAAAGAATTCAACAATTTCAATATGTTTACATTATGCAATGCCCTTGATTTTTTTTTTTTTTTAATCGATAAACCCGATTGAATGGCAACTGCCACAACTATTGTGCGATACAACGATACGCAACTGTGTCTCACGTTCAGGAACGGATCTGAAGCTTGTTTAATGGGGGGGGGGGGGGGGTCGAATAGGAATAATTATACTGAAATATGCTACCTATCTATATCAGAAATGTTAAATAAGTAAATCTGAAGAAAACAAAAACCACGTCGTCACAATCC
>CM029357.1:23350282-23547437 GCA_017140985.1 Hormaphis cornu
TTAAATAAGTAAATCTGAAGAAAACAAAAACCACGTCGTCACAATCCCCCCCCCCCCATAAATCCGCCACTGCTCACGATAAACGGTTAAACTTTTGGGTAATTTTGGGGATTTCATATTGTTCGATAAAATCATACGCAACTGATGTATGATTTTGGAGCAGGTAAATGAGTAGTACGCAAACGAAAACCGGCAATCCGAATCACAATACCTGTATTATTTCAGGTCACATTTTATAATAATTATTATTATTTACCTGTACGCGACGGCCGGCGCACGAGCCGCACGTGCAGGGCACGGAAGAACGCGCGGGCCCCTCCTCCCCCCAGCGACCCGTACACGGGTTCGCACAGTCCCACGGGTTCGCGGACAAGAACGGCTATGATCGCGGACAGCCCTCTACCAACATCTGCACACGCTGCACCGGACGCGGTGCGTAGAAAACGCGTTAGTTATTTTAAAGTAGTAGTTTTAAAAAACGAGCGGCTTAAAAATTCGGATGGACGTTTTCGGTTGAAAAAAAAAAAAATTAAAAGAAACGGATAAAAAAACGTTTAAATAATAATATCGACGGCGTGCTGATCGTCGTCGTGCTACGCTCGCGACTAGTACCCGGCGGCGGCGCGTAAAACCGGCGAGACCGCGGCGCGCGTGCTGCACGGCCGGAGCGGACGGGAAAACTACTCGACTTTCCGACGAGTCCTCCCCGCGCGCCACACTGGAAAACCGCCGCGACGAGCGTTCTCTTTTAACTGCGGCCCATCCCGGGGCGGCTTTTCCGATTTGCCAAAATACCGTTTTCCGACCCCGCAGGCCCAGGTTTTCCGAGCCTTCGGATCGTTTGTTCGACATTTGTTCGCGCTCACACCGACGTCGTCGACCAGAGTAGACGTTAAGCGTAGGTATAGTCTTTTAGATTTTTTGTAGATTCTGAGCGTTAGCGAGGAAGCTATCAGTTTTACAGATATGTGCGTTTTTATATTAGTTTCTGAAAGTTTGATATAAAGGTTTCAAGTGATTTTCGAAAATTTTGAGCCAAGTATCAGAACTCTGCGGAAATTCTCGAATAATTTACCAGGACGTTTTCTTTTTGATGATTTTCCGTGAACAACTTTAAAAGGGTATAATAAATATTACAAGTTTTAAAGTCAGTACCTCTGACGAAAGGTCTATGAACTCTGATGGTACTTTAAGGGGTCTCAAATTTAAAAATTTAAAAAGTCGTGAAACTAAGAAGAAACGTGCAAACGTGTTTGTGGCAAATCGATTTAGTTTGTCTGGCCATATAACTTCCAAAATAATGATCGGAACAAACTGAAACTTTGACTCACTATTAAAATAGGAGAGATGCGGGCTTGATAAAAGTTTCAAGTGATTTTTAACATTTTTAAGCTAAGGATAGAACTTTGAAATTCTCGAAAAATTTACCAAGACGTATACTAGACAACTAATCTCACTCGGAATCGTTTTTTTGAAGGCAACGGTTCATCATTGATTTCAGGTATTAAACGATACGTTTGAACCACAACTTTCAAACCAGAGACCCACCCAAAGCGTGGTTCGCCACTCCGTCAAACTACCCACGCGACCTAGATCCCGTCTTTTTATTTTTGTTGTTCTATCACTATAAAATCACGATGTATAGACCACTGGCTTGGTCTGATTTTTAATTTTGATTTTATGATCAAAAAAATCTAATTCAATGTGGAAATAATACGTTTCCCGTAATTATCTGTTCTCCCCATAAGAAATACACGGCCGCCGGGAATGACGAGTTTTACGACAAAATAACTACGTAAAATCGGCTATAAACCAAAATTGTGTAAACCAATTTTCTAAATTTTTTAACCACATATGTAAAACTATCTTGTTTAGATTGTATTAAAGTTTCGAGACTTAAACGTAAGAACTAGAGGTTTTATGGACAAATAACTGCGTAAAATTCAATAAATCAAAGATTTCAAAATTTCATAACTCTCTTAAAAATGATCAAAATCGTTTGAAAATTAAGCAGTAAACCTCATTAAACCCTTTTTAATGACACATATAAGTTTCAAGTCGAACGGAGCACTTTTGGGAGTTTGATCTTTTTTTTTGTTTTCCTCAAAACTTAAAAAATAATCAAAATTTCAAAAAACACTTCAAATAAAGTACCATTTTGGATCTATTATCTTTCTTTTAAATTTTTCATGCATTAAAATTGGTGCAGGTTTTCTACAAGAACTTTTGATCACAGATAAAAAAAAAAAAAAAAACATCATTGTAAAATAATACATTCTTCGCTAACGCTCAAAATCTAAAACTTTAGTTTCTTATGATTCAAGTACGTACGTACCTTCGTACCATCTCGGGTCTGTCATCATACTCGAAGATTGGATCTATTATATCAGCGGTTCCCAAACTGTGAGGCGCGAGCTTTTGGCAGGGGAGGCGCGAGCAGCGTGGTAAATACTGATATTTTTAAATCAACAAAATTTTGTTGAAATGTCATAAGTCATAACTATTCCGAACAAATATTTCACTATTATGTTAGTATTTACAGCATTATCGCATTATCGATAATCCAACATTATTGCGTCTACAGAATAGTGTTAAATTGTAATGAGTAATGAGTAATGACCAATATTAATATATTTGCACGACAAACCGTACGTAAGGTGTATTCGTCGTTTTCAAATTGTGAATTATCAACTCGTGTTTTATATCTTTTCTGGAAAAATGGAAAAATTTCTCAATATTAAGAGTAAATGAAGACAACAATAAAGCGTTTAAATGAAGACAACAATAAAGAAGAAAATAAACGTAAGTTCAGAAAATACGATGATAGTTATTTAAACTTTGGTTTTACTTACATTAAAATAGACAACAAAGAATGTCCTAAATGTGTTATTTGTTTAAAAGTATTAGCTGCCGATAGTATGATTCCAAATAAATTAAAGCGTCATTTTGAAACTAATCATGGATCATTAATTAATAAAAAACGTGATTATTTTGTAAGACAACGTGAACAATTAGAAAAACAATCAACCAGTTTTATCAAACTTCATTAACTACTGAGAAGAACAATTAATCGATATTTCATCTGATTCTTCGTTACGAATGAAATTTTCTTCATTTTCACTTTTAAGATTTTAGAACAGCATTAAATATGAATATCCTGAAATATCCTACAAAGCTTTGTGTGTACTACTACCATTTGCGACATCGTATTTATGCTTATTAAGGCTTTTCTGCAGTTGCTAATTATTTTTTTTAATTTTTAGGGTGGCGTGAACTAAAAAAGTTTAGGAACCGCCGTATTATATTATAACTGTTCTATAGTTACCGCAATCGTTCAGGCAAAAACTGGCCGCAAAAACGGACATTTTAGCCCACCGTGGTACCAGGGACCCATGATCCGCATGACGTGGCTCGAAACCGACGCGACGTTCGCGTACACGTGTTTACGGCGACGTTTTTGCCACGTGGTGCACTTAAAACGCAAACGTCGGTTTCATGGGACCCTGGTACCAAAAATTGATAATTTTGCAGAGCAATGGGCTATTTATTGATTAAATTATAATACTCTATAATTATAAATATTATAATATTCTATAACTACATTAAAATTATTCTATAGTTATATTATATTATATAATCAACACCACCACCGTTGACACAAAAAATGACCGCAAATACGTTTATTTTAGCCCACCGTGGTACCAGGAACCCATGATCCGCATGACGCGGCACGAAACCGACGCGACGTTCGCGTACACGTGTTTACGGCGACGTTTTTGCCACGTGGTGCACTTGAAACGCAGACGTCGGTTTCATGGGACCCTGGTACCAAAAATTGATAATTTTGCAGAGCAATGGGCTATTTATTGATTAAATTATAATACTCTATAATTATAAATATTATAATATTCTATAACTACATTAAAATTATTCTATAGTTATATTATATTATATAATCAACACCACCACCGTTCACACAAAAAATGACCGCAAATACGTGTATTTTAGCCCACCGTGGTACCAGGAACCCATGATCCGCATGACGCGGCACGAAACTGACGCGACGTTCGCGTACGTGTTTATGGTCACGTGGTGTAAATGAAACGCAAACGTCGGCTTCATGGGACCCTGGTACCAAAAGTTGCCGATTCCGTGGAGTTACGGGCTTACACCACTGACGCCATCGCAAAGACTGGCCGTAAATACAATTGTATATTTACAATTGTATTTATACAATTGTATACATACAATATTAATAATAATAAATTAATAATATATATACAATATATTTTTGTCCCCCGTGGTACCAGGGTCGCATGAAGTCGCACGGGAAGTTGCTAAGTGGCAAGCGCTTATCTTTATTAAAATAAAATGTTTCATATTTTTCAAAAAATTTAAACTTTGTTTCCTACTATAGATAGAAAAGTTATTAATGTATTCAAATATTTTTACGGTACCAAAATCATATAGCGTTTTTATTTTTATCTGGCTTATTGGGCTAAACAAGAAAAATTGGGGGTATCCAGCGCCTTTAATAACTAACATTTTCTGACCGTCTAGTGTCTAGACCAATTATATGCGATACAGTAATAGAAGTTGCCTATACTTCACTATTCTAAGGAGCCTCGTAGAAGATCAATTTAGTTATTTGGACAACTTCCAAAATAATAATATCGGAACGGGGTAAAATTTTCTCACAACATTCAAATAGCAGAGATACAGGTCTGATACAAGTTTTAAGATATTTCGAAAATTGTTGAGCTAAGTATATAACTTTGAAACTTTCAAACATTTCCATTATTTTTTTTTTTTTTTTTAATTTTTATTTGATAAGAAATGTTATTTTTCTCAAAAAGTTTTGAAAAGTATGCTGTTTATATGGTATTAATGTTTTGAAATTTAAATACTAAAAATAAAAGTCTTATGAAAACATAATTCTGAGATGAGAGAAATTTCATAACTTCAATGTACTAAATATTTGCTCAAAAAACATAAAAATTGGTTTCAATTTCATTTGTATGTTAGTTTCATACTTCTCTACAGCATGTAAAAATTACAAGTCATTCGTAACAAATTCGGATAATGGGTCATTTTTGTGTTTGTATCATTATTTTGAATATAATCAAAATTTCATAAAAGCTTATAAGCCTTTTAAGCCTCAACATGCAAAGTTAAAGGTACCATATTTAAAAAACAATTTTGAACTAAATTATTAGTAAATTGAAATCACAATAACCAACTTTTACCACTCACATTAAACACTCACAATTCTATAGTGTCCAACTAAAAAACTTGTAAACCTACTTAATTATTAATAATTAATCATTTTTTTGGGAGGGGAGTTGGCTTTTAAAAACATAAAAATATGTTTTTATTAATATAATTATGAAATAAAAATCCTTTTTTATTCCCTCTCTGTCTTTTACTACCTTCATCCAATCAATTGGTTCTAGGGTCTATTGTTTTTATATTCCTCTTCACACAGTCTTCCAATCTAAGATGAGACCTACTAAGCAATCTTCTTCTTATAGGGTCCTCTTTGATTATTGTTTTTATCATTGTGTCACTTTTCCTCCAGTCTGACCCACATTTATCTTCTTTTGCATCTTCCCTTGTATAAATGAACTTATGAAATTTGAACACATTTAGTACTTTTACATTTAGTTAGTACTTTATTAAATTCTATTTTTTATTTCTTGTTTGTGGGTCTATATAAAAAAAAATCCTATACATCAACCTTTGATTTCCAACCTTCTGTATTTCTTAACTGCTGTACAAAATGATTAATTATATTACATTTTAATTTTTTGAAAATAATTCTCAAACTTAAAAGTGTTCCAGCTCTAAAACAGCATTTATTTGTCATATGTATTGTTCTTGATAGCTCCGTTTTTAATTCATTGTCTTGGGTTAAGAGAATTCTTAAATACTTATATTATGGTACTCTGTAGAAAACAATACGTCTTTCTACTTCTGGGCTCTCCCCATGGTAGATCATCTTATCCTTCCACTAGGTTTTATGTATTTGGTTTTTCATCATTATAAGGCTCATTTCAGCTGCAGACTCCATCAGATTCTAATTAAGTTTCTTCTCCGTTTTCATATTATCTTCTTATATGTCAATGTCATTTGCATAGGCCTGGAGGCCCTTCATTGAATAACCAAACCTTTTATTTGATTGTTATAAATAACTATAGTTAATTTTAAAGAAATAAACATTAAATAAGCATAACACATACAAATATATATAATGTATCATAGAAAACAAAACATCATGAAACACGATTGTTTGGTAAAATATCAAGACAAAACAAACAGTTGATAAAAATTAAGTTTTATTATTTATTACAGATACAATATGATTCAGTCTGTTGGAATCCTAACACATGAAAAAAATATTAATAATACAATGGTTATAAAACAGAAATTTACAGTCAACGTCAAGTGATATAATTAAAAATTATGATTGGAAAACATACAGTTTATTGTATTTGATTTAGATTATGCATTAACAAAATTCTAAAACTTTACTTGAAAGGATAAAAGTTATCTCAATTTGTTTTAACTAATGATGTATTATTATTTGACTTTTAATGCCAATTAAAATGAAGAAAATAAATTTGCAAACAAATGTCAACTGGTTAAAATTAATTGTATGTTCCAACAAACAAATAATTATATTTTAAAATATGAAATCTAATCTATAATCATACTGTATATAGTAATAGTATACATTAAAAGAAAAAAAAATCAAATAACATATTTTGTTTATAAAATTATAAATAAATTTAAAATTATGCAGGTGAAGCTGAGCCTGATCTTGATCCTGATCCACTTCTGAAAACAATAACAAATATTTTAGCAAAATGAATAGTTGAAAGCAGCGATACAAAATATTTCAATTAAACTTTAAAACATTCATTCATTCATTACATAAAATTTACTTTTTCAATTTTAATGTTATAAACAAATTTTTAATCGTTCATAATTTAGTTAGTAAAAGATTTTAAAATAACTGCTAATAATATTTTAAAGTAACTGCATCAATGTTCTTGGTTTTATTTAATAAATAATAGTTTAGAGAAATTTTTTGTTTTGTCATTCATCAATAATATTCTATAAACCAATTTTAAAAATAAAATGTGGAATTTGAATGAACTCGTTCGATTTTTGTAGAACTAGCTACAAACAAGTTTTTTAATATATATTATATATATATTTAATAATATATTAATGGCATTAACAAGCAATCAAAATTGTTAGATTTTTTGTGAATGTGAATGACTTTTATACATTAAAATGACATTTATTTATATTTGAATTTGTTATTAATGATTCTACTCAACAATAGAAAATTAGACATAATAAAAATTCTGAGAAAATTAATGTAGACTACAATTAAATATGTAATGATCACGGTGTAAATGATGTAATAGATAATTCTGATAAACACTTATGGTATTTGTGTTTTATCCATCACAAATTATTCTAAAAAAATTTATAAAACTAAAAAAATAAACAACAGTTATGGGGCCAAACCTAATGTATTTTATCAAGTATTAGATTCTATACCGTGAAACCACAATTTGTAAGGCTACTATTATGTAACTATTATATAAATCAGGATCACATTTTATTTAGAATCAGTTTTAATTATACAAAGAATTACAGAACCAGGTATTCCATGTCAGATGATGGTGTTAATTAACAATATATTTATGAAAAAATAAGTATATATTCTGAAAAACAAATAGAAGTAGATAAGTAGAGTAACAAATAAATGTGTACTCAAAACAAACTATTAAATACCCCACAAAAAATATTCTACAGTTTTATTAACATTAAATGAATAAAAATAAATATTTTAATGTCAAATTTACCTAGGTTTTAATTAATTAAATTTCAAAAACAAAAAATCTTTAAAATAAAGACTGTACATGTACCTGGATCTAGAAGGAGATCTGCTACCAGATTTGGATCTTGCAGGCGAATTAGATGCAGATCTACTTCCAGAACGAGCAGGAGAACTGGAAGCAGAACGACTACCGGATTTAGAACGTGCTGGTGATCTTGATACTGACTTTGATTTACTGCGAGATTGAGAGCGCGATTTAGAACCACTAACAGAGCGAGATCTTGATCGACTACCCGACTTTGAGCGACTACGTGAAGGAGACCGACTACCAGAACGAGAACGACTGCCTGATGGAGAACGGCTGCCAGACTGTGATCGACTGCCTGACCTAGATCTTGAGTGACTGCGAGAAACACTTCTAGATTTTGATTTAGAACAATGCGATCCAGAACGAGATCTTGATCGACTTCTTGAATTCCGACTATTGGATCTAGACCGCGATCTTGAGCTAAACAAATTATACAAACAATTATATCTACATAATTTAATACATACATTTTAAGAAATATGTTTTATATACATATTAATTATTTATATATATATTGTTTATATATATATATATATATATATATCTATGTATGTGTGGATGGTGTAATGGACTGCTCACTATTGAGGGTAGGAGCCAATAGGAATTAGTGATGTTAGTGTTGGTGTGACAAATGAAGCGTGATACAGTTGTAACCATGATAGAACTAATCAGGTATGATCACATAAGCATAAAATTGTTTAATGTTTGGGACATCATGGGATATACAATGATTTTGTTAATATATTTTCTAGGTGTTGCGAGCAAGACATAAGCATCATGTGCATTGGAGATGCGCAATCATACTTGAGTAATTCTTTTACAGTTGTAATAATATTAAACATAGTAGTTTTTACTTTTTGTTATTATAAAATTAATTTGTTTTATTCGGCATTGAATTCAGTATTTTTAGAATTAGATTTCACATACATGTATTTATTATATATATATATATATTATGTTTAACAATATTTACCTTGAACGTGATGATCTAACATTCTTTGAACTACTGAAAAAGAATTAACATTTAAAAATCAATACAATCACAACTTAAATAAATAAAATAATTTATAATATACTTACTGTCCAGAAATTCGTTTTTTCACATCACCATCACTACTATCATCCTCACTAGTAGATATGGTAGCTTTTGATACAACTCTAAGTTTTTGTTTTGATGATAACATGGGTGCAGCTTTCTTATTACTTCCAGACTAAAAACAATAAATTTAAATATAAACTTTCAAGAAATGTAATTAAAATAGTAAATTATAACAACAAAAATACTAACTGAACGTCCTTTCTTTGATACAGGTTTATCACTACCACCAGACCCAGCTGATGCAACACTGTCTCTTCTACGTTTAGAACCACCTTTCTTTTTTTTTTCTTTATCGCCATTACTGTAATATAAATAATAGCATTAAATAAGTAAAATGTATACTTTTTACCAACATAAATGATTTACTTTAGCTAATAAAGTAGGAACAAGTTATGGAAACAAATCTAAATGCCTAAACAGTATTAAAACTAGCATGCCTGTTATTTCATTATAGTAATTTGAACATTGTATTTTCACGCAAATATAAATTTAAAATTGTGACAAAGAGCACAGATGTCAACATTTATTATTGTTGGTTATATACCCAAATAAAACAATTATTTTTTTTTTTTTTTATTTAAGTGTATACACACATGCTAAAATAATTCTTCTAAACAAAAATTGACAAAAAAAACTTTTCAATTATTTTAAATACATAAAAATAATTTATTTGTTTAATTTGTATTTGTAATATTTTAATTAATTACCTTTTTGATTTTTTTTATTTAGAAGAATGTTCTAATGAAGAAATGTATAGTTATGTGCTGGTACTTATATTATGTTCTACAGTGTATGTATGTTTTGGTTAACAATGTAATAGTCAACAACAATTTAAGTAGGGTAATTTTTGATTAGGCATAATTAAGTCAAACATGGATGGATCTTAAGGTGCAACTAGTTATTTACATTGAACAAGTTTGCTTTCACGGTTTTTCTAGCATCACTTTGTTGCCCCATGCTTTACTTTGCATTTACTATGTATTTATAATATTTAACAATTTAAACAGTATCTTACCTCTTACCCCTAGATATGTTTTTTTTTTTTTTTTGATGATTTCTCTACTCTGTAAAAGGGCAATATTTTTCTGGAGGAATTACAATGTCGTTAAGTAACCTAAGTAAGATTTTCCTATCAAAATTTTGTTTCAACTTAATGAATTATCGAAGAGTAGAACACAGGGTTAGGACTAAAAATTGTTTTTTGGTAGTTTACAGCAAGTAGTACAACACAAACTAGACTGTAGCAAATTGTACAAATGAAGCAACAAAAATTATTTATTGATAAATTAAATATATAATACCTTTTCCTCGATTTATTAGATTTTGATGGCCTAGGACTTCTATTTCCACCTGTTTCAGATGTAATACTCCCACCAGAATCTGAGCCATAGTTTTCACGCCGTTTGCCTTTACTTTTCGGTTTTTCTTGAACATGATCAAACACAAGTGCATTCTTGGTTTTTTCTCTATATTCTTGACGTTTTAACAACATTTCTTTTCTTTGTTCTTCTTGTTTTTGCAATGCTTTAGTCTGCTCTTCAATCTGTTTAATTCGTAATGTTTCTCGTTCTTCTTCTTGTTTGCGACGCATTTCACGCTCATCATTGTCCATTTTGCGTGCACGAGCCACATGATACTGGGCTTGAGATAATAAATCTTGACACTGTTTGGCTTCGGTACTAGCCAAAGATACATCATATCTCATGCGGTCCCCATGAACAGACAAGTATTCAAAATACCTATAAACAAAACCCATTAAAACATAGTTATAATAATCTATGTTTTTAATATCATTTATTGGATCATACTTATGCGATAAACCAAGTTCATGTACAGCCTGAAGTACTTCCTTTAAGTTAGATTTTTCATCCTTCAATATTTGAGCTGCCAATTTTTGTAGAACAAAAGCAATATTGTAAATAATAACAGTATCTTGAGGCGCAACTCTTCGAGCCTAATGCAAAATATTTTTAATAAATGACAAATTTGTTTATTATACTGAGGATGGGTGAAACCACTTAAACCTAATATTGGTTAGACTAAGAACTTAAATTTATAAATTATTGGCTTTCAAATTTTTTTTTATTTCTGTGCTTAGAATAATTTTTTTTTATATACATATAAGACCTAGTACACCTATAAAATATATGCTGGCGGATATTCATTATGTTTTGAACCAAAAATTAGCAGAAGGGATAGGTAATTAAAATAATATGGATTAAGTTTGATAATTTAGAAATTTAAATTAATATATAAAGTATCATTTACCCATTACGTACTTTTTTCAGTGTTATTATATTAAATTTGTGTTTGTTATTATAAACGACACCTACTACAAATTTCATACTTTTTAAAGTATTTATATCAATTATTATTTATTGTACCATTGAAAAAATTTTAATCTTAAACTAAAATTGATTTTAATTGATGAATTAAGTATTGTAAATGTAAATTAACAATGTTACAAAATAGAATGTACAATTAACAATGTTACTGTTAATTGTTACAACATACAATACATCATATTTTTATTCTTACAAAACTAAATATCACTTCACAACTAGTTTCATTAACATTGCACTATAATTTCAAATTTGGCTACATTGAATTTATGATACTTAAAAATTGCATTAAATATAACAGTTAAGATTCAAAACTAGATTCCACAATTAAATTATAATACTCATAAAATACTTCGATCACCCTAATGTCCTCTGAAAAAATGTATCTATTTTAGAGGTGTTGCTAATGTGATTAATATTAATTATTATTGCTATAATAAAAATTGAATTTTTAAATATATCTTTTAAAATTCTGTCTTTAAATTAAGCCATAATAACCCATGGTACAATTTCTACAATTTTACTACTTAAAAAAACACACAACACAAAAAATATTTCCCTTCAAATTATCAAAACTATTATTTTGTCATTAAGCCAAAACGGATGCAAATGCAAATCTTTTGCGTGTAAAAGTTGCTCACTTTACATACATTAACCTAAAACTTACACTTTTATGTTGATATATTATATAGTAACGTGTGTATTATAGTATTTAGTTATTTTTGTCCAAATTTTTTTCTTTATGTGTCCGGTTAGGATTGCCAATAATTCAGTTGATAGAAAAATAAGTAGTGAATATATAAATAAACAATTAAATAATAATATGTACACAACAGTCAAAATAAATAAATACTATATATGATCAATAACTTTGTCAAATCTTATATTGTAGCTAATGTAACTACATCTGTTATTCTTGTTCACTTGTACAAATCATTAGTTCACTTGACAGAATCATAGAAAGGTTTATTTTACTCACAGGTATGTTGTAATCCCCACACCTAATAATGCATATATAAGTGTGTGTACAAAAATTACACTTATAAAATTTATTTCAAAAAAAAAAACTTAATATTATAATAGAATTTTAGTTCCATTATAATCTTAAATACAAAAATACATTAATACATGAAACAAAAATAAAAATATTCAGATTAAAGATGGGTAAATGATTTAAAGAAATATAGCATACACATAATATGCAACTACACCAATGACCATTTTTCTTAGAATTGAACAAAATTATAAACTATTATAAACTAAAACAGAAAATTTTTGTGTAGTGTGCTTCTTTAAATAACAAAAAAAAAATAAGATACAAAAATTCAAGATAAAATTTCCAACCTATTTTTTGCTTAAAATTTAGACTTTAACCTAAGTTTGAGTGCTATTTAAAACTAGAAATAGAAGCACCCATTCTTATTTATACAATTATTAGTTACCAATTACATTTGCTTACTTTCAAAAACACAGTTTTTGCTTCTTTTAACTTCCCAGCTTTAAAATATGCACGTCCAAGATACTGAAGTACTTCAACACTATCATGTTTAAAAAACTTCTTCATGCAGTTTTCATACTACATACAAAGTAAACAAATACATAAATTTATAAATAATTTATTATTATAATTACAATACATATTAGGCACATTAAAACACACCATTTGAATAGCACTGATGTATTGTTTTTGTTCAATGTAAACATGAGCAATATTTAACCACACATCGCAAAAATCAGCAGTGGCTTCCCTTACTTGAGCAAATATATCTCTTGCTTCATTAATACAATTCTTATGAGCCAAAACACAACCTGTGGAAAAAAATAATGAAAACTGTAACTTTTATGAATGATTAAACTGTCATATGACATTTTATATTAGCATACGCAATACAAATAATATGCATTAATTTATACATTTTAAAACTCAATTGCTCAAGGAAAATAACTTTATAAATTAATAAGTACCTATAAATATTTCACCATACATTGTAAAAAGAAAAAAGATGCAAAATGGTGTTGGACTACCAACAAATTTCAAATTTATTAAAATATAAAGTTTATTACTTTTCAGTTTTCATATATAATAATTGCAGTATAAGTGTGCATATCCAACAAGTTTATTGCTTATACATCTTCCATGTGCCCACATATTATAGTCAAGCATTGTAGTATAAAAACATATCTCAAAAACTAAAAATGTTAGACAAATTCAACAAAGACTAAATTGCATCACTATGCATCTAATCAAATGGTTTAGGTAGACCACACATTATGTTGACACCAAAAAAACTTAATAGGACAGTTATTTAATTTTTTGTTCATTTTCATTAAAATACATGCATAATTATTCCCTTTGTTAAAATTTAAGTCAAATTATGACAAAAAATAATCACTTACCAATTCCATTAGCTGCCCAAATATTTCTTGGATCATTTTTTAACACTTTAGTAAAAAATTGTAAAGCTAAATCCTGATGTCTCTTTTCTTGCTCCTTATTTCTAGTTGGTTGATGTAGAGTTTGCAGCCAAACATTTCCCAGAGCAATTAGTGAATATGAGTCATTTAATGTTGATGGATTCTAAACAAAATCAATTAAAATTATTGCAATAAAATATTTTAAAATCTTAATTACTTACTTTAAGGACACGTTCAAATTTTTTTTGTCCAGGACCCCACTCCATTTTAGCTAAATGTAAATTTCCAAGTAAAGACCAAGCATCAGGATGTTCGTTATCAATACGCAAAGCTTCTTTAAACCAATCAGAAGCCTCATAAATTTGGTTCCGGTCCCGAGCCATGCAACCCAAACGCAAATAACCTATAAAGTACAACACAATGTAATTGCAGTTCATAAATATAAAACTAAAAATGAATTCCAATATTTATTATACAATCAATGTAATTAGGGTGCTCCTTAAGGATATCTTTATAATATGTTTCAGCTTTTTGAAACTGACATTGTGCTTCAAATATTCTAGCCAAATTGTATGTAGTTGTAACTGCTATTGAATTAAAATGTTGTGGATCAGTTTCAACCATTTTCTTAGACAAACTTAACGATTCTCCAAGTTTAGAACGAGATTCATCCAATTTTTCAAGCCTTTAATTTCAAAATAGTAGAACAACTTGTACAACAAAAATGTATTTCATATAATTCATACCTATAATGCAACGCAGCAACATTATTTAGAATTTCAGGAGGGATATAACTATCTTGACTGTTACTCATTAAATCCATAGCTTTACCATATGCAGATAATGATGCTTGCAAATCTGATTGTTCTAATATTTGAGCAAGTTCAACCCAAGCTTCTACATCGTCAGGAAAGTGTTCAGTTACCTTAAAACAAAAAAAACAGGATAACTGTGTTGTCACGTTTAAATCAAGAAAATAATAAATACTTTTTTTAAATAAGTCTTTGCAATGTCTCGTTTTTGTTGATTTTTCGAATCAGCGTACAATGAGCCAAGAATTTTCATTGCTTCATAATTTCCTGGTTGAGCTTTAAGAACTTTTTCAAAACACTGAGCCGCCTATAGTTACCAAAAACATAAATATATTAGTTTAATATAACAATTTATTAAATCTAAACGTTAATGAGTATTACATTTTCCAAATCTCCTCCATAAATATACATTTGACCAAGACCATAATGTGGAAGTACAAATGTAACCGGTGCAAACTGAGTTGCTTGATAATAATATTGAAAAGCTTGATCATAATTGTTCTAAAATTTATAGGACATTAAAAGTGTGTAATTTTAATACAATTAGGACTATACCTGCATTACCTGAACATGAAAAGCCCTGGCCATTTGATAACAACTTTCAGCTCTCATAGCTTCATTCTCTGTGTTTTGTAATGCATGTCTAGCAAGCAGTTCAGACTTTGTATAGTCTTTTTTAAAGAAAAAATGATTGGACAAATGATTTAACACCATTGGATTAGTTGTATCAATGGTATATGCTTTTGACAACATGTTTACACCTAATTTAATATCACCAGGATTTTCACCATTCAACTTCATGATGGCAAGACCTACTAATGCACCAACACATTTAGAGTCTAACTGTAAAGCACGTTCAAAAGCTAACCGTGCTTTTTCTACATTTCCTAATTTCAAAAAACAATGTGCCATGCCCAATCGGACATCTGCAGGACAGTTGGGGTTAGAACGCAATGCTTTTTTATAATAAGCTAATGCGCCTCTGTAATCTTTTCTGTTGAATGCAATACAAGCTTTACCTAATTGAGCTGGTATGTTGTTAGATGACTGATTCAAAACAAAATTAAACTGAGCGTCAGCTTGTTCAATTTTATCACCTTCTAACAAGCAAAAGAAAGCTCTACCCAATAAATGATTCTGCAAAAAGTAAAAAAAAATTTTAAAATATTTCAAAAACGAATTATGTATATTCTTACCGTATCATACATAATAATTTTATCTGCTGTAGTATAAAGTTGTGTGGCCTTAGTAAATAGTTCACGACGTTTATCTTTACTTTTTTCCCGATTAGCAGTTTGCACATAATAAGCTGCCAACATATCTAAAGCTCTCATTTGATCTTTATCACTGTCTTTATAATCTAAACTTGCATTACTACGTGACGACTCCAGTAACTTAACTAAAGCATTTGGGTTGTCTCTTCTATAATACTCTAACTAAAAACGTAGAAAAACAAGAATTTTAATTTTTGATGTTTATATTTCATAACTTTAAAAAAAACTTACTGCTAAGTTGACCCATATATGTAGATTAGAATGTTCAGATTTCAAGATTCCCAGAACTTCATCATACTCTGGCAATTTATCAAGCTGTATTTCTATGACCTAAAATTTTGATTTAATTAATTTAAGTAGTATATTTAAAGCAATTTTTATTAAATTAAACTAATAATCTGAAATGTTCTGACAAAATAAATTAATAAATATATATGTACTGAAAAATTTCAACCATCTCAAAATATACAAAAATGTATTTTTAAAACATTTTACAACTAAATAAATATTATTCCGATACTGCATCCATATTAATATCGAGAATAACACATACTGACTAGTATTTATGCTCGTTATGGTTGTTAGACAGTCAATTATTGTAACAAGAAACATACATAATAAAAACATAACTCAAATAGAAGGTAATATATAAACATTGAACAGGCTAAAAAGCAAGCTATAAATTATAAACAAAATATGTGGGAACTTATTTTAAAATTTTTACAAGTCTACAGTGGTTGCTCGTGCTAAAATTTTGGGTTAGTAAACCAAAGTTTAAGTTTTTATAAAACGAAAATTCATAGTTTCAAAATGTTTTCAAATTTATTTGTAAATTTTTATTTAATAATGAATACAAATTTGAACAATTCATAATTACCTATTGCAAAAAAAAAAAAAAAACCAAAATAAAAATTGACATAACAGTTTATTTTTAATTTGTACACAATTATTGGGCTATAATTTGAAAACTAACCAAAATTTAAAAAAATGTTTCAAATAAGGTATCACTCACAAAATTAACTGTCCAGTTAGAGTTGTATAGAGAATATTTAATTAGAATTATACTTAAAATTGTTGAATGAAATCAGTAATCACCACAACTCGTTGTGACAAATTATGAAATTTTTAAAAATTTACATTATCTTTTAACTAATATCAATTTAAAATTTAAAATTCTATAGCCCAAAAACTCTAAAACGGTCTAAGAAAATTATTAATGCATTATAATATACTGAACAATATTCTGTTTTTTCAACCTTATTTGAAAAAAATTTGTACATGAAAAAATCATGGGCAAATGAGTATGTAGTCACAATTGTAAGTAAACAAAGGGTCGTCCAAAATATTAAAAGGGATAAAAATATTAACACAGTCCTAGGTATTCATATAAATGTGAACAGTAAAATTATTGATAAATCAATGTAAAATAGATATGAATATTTGGATCATTAAACAATCGCAGTTGAATGACAATAGCATTAAATGTTATACCTCGTCCGAGTCCTTCAACGGTATTTCAATTGGGTTGGCCATGTTGTTACGGTCCATGTATAAGAATATGGTCGATTTGAACAATGTTGAGTATAGCAGCACTGACGTAAAATCAGTCGTTCATTTTTTCACGTTTTAACTGTTAGACACCACTTCTCAAAGATTTAAAAAAAATTAAAAATTAAAAACAAACGTCAATGAGAAAAAAGTCTTTAGGGTTTCTTAAAATAAAAAGCAATAAAATCTAAATACTATGAACGACGTCGTAAGTTGAGTACTTCGGATGTCATTCCAGACTCCAGTCTGAGTCTCCAGAGTCCAGCGTAATGAGTTAAAACTTATGAGTTTCCACTGCGACTGTATTTACAGTAGTGTAGATAAGTACCGTCTATTCGTCGATTGTCGGCTGCATCTGCAGCTGCTACTGTTTCATAATTGGTTTGATAAGAACAACGCCACAAACAAGACTGTGGCCATATTTACCAACCATAGAGTTATTATTCTATGTTACCAACTGTACTTGTTGCTGTTACCAACATCAAACCTGAAGACAGAAAGGGACCGCGGTTGTGGCGTATACCCATAGACCATGGAGTCTATAAACTAGTTTATAGACTCCATGCCATAGACATATATATGCAACATGTTCAACATGTCTATGCCATAGGGCATAGAGTTGTTACTCTATGGTCTATGCATATACCCATGAACACTACAGATCTACAGAGAAATAGTCTTCATGCATATTATATATATAATATATATTATATTACCTTTAGGTTGTACTTGTATGGCATAAATTAAGATAGTACTATCTTAATTCATGGGTTGTGGTAATGATTTAAGATCTTAAATTGTGGTTGTGGTTAAAACTATTAGAGATAAGTATATATTATAATCATGATTTAGAATTTAGATAACGAAATATTTTGTTTAAATTTAAATATTATTATTATTATTTTAAAAACAAAAACTAAAAGTTAACACTTCAAAGTTCAATTTTTTTTAATTATCCAGTTTCCTACTGCCAGACTGTTGACATTTGGCAATAACAAATTTTGTATGATATCCAGAACTTCCCATTTTGTAGATCTTCTGTCTACTGAGAGAAAGTAAGCTTTACGCAGTCATAATGTTGATAATACGCCAGTCAAACAAATTGTATGGTACTCTGGTTAATGGCAATTTGAAACAAAAACCTAACCGATTTTCATTTCCCGAACGTTTCCGCGGAACGTTCATTGAACGCTGGAAACAGTACTGGGAGAATTTAGCTAAAGACTATTACGAAGCGACAGTGGGCATTGGTTCTTACATTCAAAAAAATCCTGTCAAAAGTGTGTTGGCAACCACAGTTGCAAGTTGTGCCTTTTATTGCTCTAAGACCAACCCCGACGAACACAATTACAGGTCTGAACTACTTGAATGTGCCAATTCAATGCTGTACATTTCACCAGCAATACGAAATCCGTCTGCTGTTCGACACTTAGAATATATGGAAAAATGTTATAACGCAAATGTTGTGAAAAGACTGAATTTGCTGTTTTTTTCTGTTATTTGGATTGATGAATTCAATGATAATATACAACTGTTTAAAGCAAACTGTAAATATTTAAAACCTTCAATACTGTCAGTACACAAACGAGCCGTAGACATCGGATTTTTGAATGTCTGGTGGAATCTGAGAAATATAATGGTTGATTACGATGTAAACCCAGAGGAATGGAAAGATTACAAAGAACCTGAGTAATTGTAGTATTTTTGTATTATACCAATTTACTTTAGTTATTTTGTTTTTACTGAAATAAAATGTATTTTCAGATACAAATATGTTAGTTATTTTAATATATAAGTAATTAATAAACTTACTTTGTTAATTGTTGCTTTAGAATTGTTTACTGTTTAAATTGTGTTTTAAATTGTTCATAAAATAATTTATAACTTTGGCACTCTGAATTTCAAATCCATAATTAAAAAATAACAGACTAGTTACCATATATTTTAAGTCTAAATTATTGTAGTATCAAAAATATACTGTATAAAAGTAATAAAACAGAAATACTGATTTAACAGAATATTTTTTGTGATGTATTATATTTTTTTCTCAACCTAATTTAAATTATTTACTTTTCAAAGACCAAAATCCATAACGTCATTGCTATTTAATAATTAGAAGAAACAATAATTGTCCTCAATAAAACTTATTAAGTATTAAGTATTTTTGTTTGATGTAGTTTTTAACATTTTGTAAGCTAAAATAACAAATAACTAGAAAAAATAAAATTTTTTTAAAAAATATAAATTGATACAGCCAAATGTAGGTATTAATAAATATAATGCATAAGATGGGTTAAGTCAGTTATATTAGCAAAAATGTCTACTTAATTTTTTTATTATAAGTGTACTCTAAAAAAGTTATGGCTACTTGTATAAAATATGAATTAAGTACAAAAACTAAACAAAATAACATTAACAAATTTTAAATGAGTGTTATTTAACACAAAACTAACTTTGATCTTGGACTAATTTGTAAAAGTGACAACAATTTTTTTATAGGTACTGACTGTCTCGTCAAAACAACTAACTAAATGATTCCCAAAAGTCATTTTTCTTACCTATTCGACTTTTTGTGGTTATTTAAATTAAATTAATGTAATTAATTAATTAAATGTGCTTACAGACCGGAAACAGTTGAATTGCAGATTTCTTTATTACAACTGTCAACTATTTTCTTTTGATTCCATACAATTTAAAATTGTTTTATGCTTAAAATAATTACTATAATATAGTCCAAATAACAGTTTTAAACAATGTAACAGACAGTTGTAGTCAAAATAGGTAATTGGAAAGTTAAGGTATTAAATATAATTGTGTACATTTTTTGACAATGCAAACGTAAAATATGTACTAAAGAATTAATGAAACTCAAAAACACAACCTTGCACCCAAAAAAATTATGCCACAAACAGCTAACTGTTAAATTGATTAAATCAATATAAAATATTAAAATAATATAAAAATTTTAACAATACAGATAGTTCTCAGCTACAAAAAAAAAACCAAGCATGTCATGTTTCCATACAACTTGGTTCTTATCACTTATGTATTTTATAATGTAACTAAAATTTCTTCTCCTTTGCCTTTCTCCTAACTATTTGGGATCAGCTACTCTTGTATTTAACCATCACTTGTCTCAAATCTTCAACATTTCCGATGTATACATTAGCAACATCATCTCAATCATATCCAAATTACTTTCTTGGTTTTCTTCTTTTTCCTTATGAAGTCTGCTGGTCATTTTTTTTTAAGAGCAAAATTCAGGCGATTTCAATGCTTTTAAATAGACAAAATTGACTTAACAAAAAAAAATGACACTCGTTGGTCAGATTTCAATCATTTTTTGTTAAACTTAACCCGTCATTGATGACTAAATTTTTGTTGCCATTGGCGACATGTGAGCATTTTGCTCACATACTAAAAAAAATTAAAATTGTACTAAAAATAACAAAAAGGAAAAATGCAATTAACATGTTTCATATATTATATTGCAGATGCAGTGATGCCGCAAAATAGAGGTGAGGCGGTGCGTAGTTTATGCTGCCCAATGCCCTAATTCACTACAAAATTTGACATAGTCACTTTGAACTGAAATAAAAATAGTTGAATTACTTTTAATCATTACTATGTTCCGTAGTTATTTTTACTAACAACTCAATAAAACATATTTTAAATTTTGACACAATAAAATAAAATTTGAATCAGTAGTTCCAAAAAAAGTAATTGTGTGAACAAATTTCTCATAACGTCAACAACAATGGGTTAATGAAGATAACCTTTTACAGTCCGCAATGTATTTCAATTTTTAATTTTACGGCTAAAATTTCCTTAAAAATTTGTAAAAAATCAAAGTCCAATGCAAACTGTTAAAAGTTTTCTTTTTTTCAGTAAAAAAAAAAAAATAATTACTAACCAATACTACTCTTACATATTCTTTTTTTATCCTATTTCTTCTTTTCACATCACTGATCCATCTAATTAACGCATTTTCATTACTACAATACTACAATACTACAATACATTACTCATAGTTTTTACTATGATCCTGTCACCGCCCAACAATCCAAACCGTATAATATAGTTGATCTCACCCAACTCCTGTAAAACTTACAGGAGTCACAGAGTCATTGGAATTCTCTTCACATAAAACACCCATTGCTTCTCTCCATTTCATTCAACCCCACTTAATCCTATGTTTTACATATATTACAAAGTTTCAATACCTTTAAAGAAAGGATCCTAAATACTTAAAGTCCTATACTTTACTTAGCACATCACCACTTATTGCATTACTGTTTTTGTGCTGTCAACCACTTGATCTCTTTCTTCAAACTCATACTCTAATTATTTTATTTTATTTCTACTAGTTGTCAATTTCTTCCCTTTGAAAAATTAATTTTACAAAGAACAATTTAATTTAATAAGTTCCACTCACTTGCCTAATTGGGTCATGAAATAGTTATTTTAAGACAAATCTTAATAGTATCGCTGATGACAGACAGTACCAGGATTTTGTGATTTATTGATTCATTTCATTTTCACTTATTGTCTGATAGTGGAACAATAAAGTTTTAACTTTTAATGGAAATAAATTTAATAAAATTTGCCATTTAAATATGGTTTATACACTTTAAAATATACCATATACTCTGTTTGCGAAAAATATAGGAGTTTTCCGCACATACAAATGACAAAATATTGGGTTGCTCTCTTATCTTATGGCGGCCATTGGTTGGTGTTATGGACAGCACCACATAGTGAATAGGTGATGTTGCAGTGGGGTAAATATTGGTTAGAAATAATATTGGTTCCTGCACACTCCTTTTCAACCAGCAAATAGAGTATAGGTACTTACATGGATTAATTAATACTTATTATTAAGTAGGTACTACATTATCAAAACAATAATAAAATTTAATTTCAATATAAATAGATTTGCTCTTTTAAAATTACTATACATTTCAAGCTATTTCTTGGTAAATAGTAGCATAAGTGTGTGAAGAAAATATTTTTTCTTCACACACACTTCTTCTGATATTTATTTTACATATTTTAAAAGTTATTATTCCCAATACTAAAAACAAATTTGTTTAATTGTAGTACATTAAAGTGATTCAGTAAACTGAAAAGTATTACACTATGTGATACCTAATTTAAAACAAACAATACTAAATTAAAGGTAACTATTTATTTTCAAGCTTTACACTTGAGATTTTAAATTGAGTTTTATCCCACTAAACAATCCCCTTTTCAATTGCTGAAGGGATAACAAATCAATTCTTTGGTTAATCAATTTTTAAATGTTTAAAAGTGACTGAATATAAACATATTTTTAAATATTAACAAACTAAAAATTTATATAAAACAACAATGATTCATAGAACCTTATTAAGAAAAAAATATAGTATTTTATAACTATTACTTATCTATTACTATAATCTGTGATGAATTTCTACTTCAACAGTAGAACTTGTGCCTGGTATATCATCACTACTAATATCGGTACTAATGCTATTATCCATGTCATCTTTTTCTGTATAAACAAAAAACTCAATATTCATACTAAATACGCAGAGTACTTACACAAAATATTATAAACACTTACTGCTGTGTATGTCAATGCCAATTTTAGTACAGTTACCACACTTGATTGGCACATTTTGGGATTTTGATAAATTTTTTGCTGACAATTGCATCATTGTTAAACCAAACAGCCAGTATCCAAGACCATAACCTCCGACCGTCGCAATAAATACATAGCCATTGAAGGTCATTACGGCACACATCAATACATAACCGACCAACATTTGAAACGTGTAAACGCTTAGCGCTCTTAAACAACTAGATATAAAATAAAACGTATATTAATTACATTGGAATTTCACTCCCATAAATTTCTAAATTTAAAAACTGGTTTACCCAAACACTTTCATCCAAAAGGTAATCGTAAAAGCGTCTTCTTTTGCATATTTTTTGCAATCTGGCTGGTTACAGCACAACAATCGCCTGTGGACTTTCATCATGAAGTGTACAGTTTTCAGAGATTCGTATACCACGGCCAGCGCCATCAAACCGATACACACGGTCACCAGTCCTGTAGCAAAACAACATAAATGCAAAATGTAAGTACAATTAGGCTAAAATGCACATTACCAACCTTCTCACGAATTTAATCTTTTTTTTAACGATAGTTGATTACCTAAATAATTTTTTCCCCTAAAAACAAATACGTAAAAACAGTTATAAAAATAGCACGATTCGTCAAAAAGCTTAAAAAACGTTTGAAATCCTAACGAGGGAAAAAGGTTTTATTAATTTTTCCAGCTAGGTACCTAAGCAATTTTAAGCAAGAGTGGTAGACTTTGAAAGCTTGTAACATTTTAACAAATTGTTTACCTTAAATAATGTTGATGTACCTATTTATAACCGCCAACTGGTGGCAAAAACTACCTAAACGGAAATTTCAAAAAAATTTTAAAACTTTGTGAGAGGGCCCGTAAAAACCTTATTTTGTTTCGACCAATCTGTCGAATAACGTATAAATTGCGAAACTGGTTGCACTTGCCGACGGTGGACCGCACGTCGAAATTCTTCACAAGAAACGGCTCGATATCCGTCCCGAACGCAAACGACATTGCGGACGCCGTTCGAGTCTCGTTCAACCTGACAAGCTCATCGTTTTGGTGCGCCCGGTGCCATACACACGCCTGCAACTGCCTGCCAAGTATCAATCGCTGTTTGACGAGCCGGGACTACTGCCGCTGGCGCACGTCACACCGCGAGCGCGAATAGTAATAATCTTTAGTGACCGCATAGTAATAAACATCACCGGTGTATCGGGGGTCACGTCCCGTTGTTTGTACAAGCAACAAACACGCGAGAGCCTGTAGGAAGTGCAATAAATTATTACAAGTATTTACAACGTACTTTGTACCAATTTTGTTCGGCACATTAGTACATACTACATAATGTAGTATGATAAAAGAAAAAAAATGACCTTTTGATAGAATTTGATGTTTGTTACACACATGAACACAATAGAATATACTCTATGTACACAACACTACAACTGATTAGTGACTATAGAGGGTACCGGCAACGTCTGACTTGATCATTGAATTACTGAACACAATGACAATGAATATGTAAATGTTGTAAATACTAAATTTATTAACGCGTTGTGCATGAATGTGCAGCATTTGTTTGTTGATTACGAGTTGCTTACCAAAGACGTATTAACCAGTTAATAGATCTTTGTTGTTCACTTTAATATTATCACAGATTACCTAAACGCATTGTAATAATATTATCTTCTATACCAAAAAAAAAAAAAAAACTAAATTCCGTCAAACGGAGGAATGAAGAACGATTTTGAACTCACCAGCTTCCTACAACATTAATCAAGGGCGCACCCAAGGATGAAGGCTAGAGAGCCTATATAATATATACAATATTATATAGGCTCTCTAGGGTAGGCTGACGGACATAAGCTCCCCAAAATGGTGGACCCTTTTTGAATGTTCAAAACTGGTTGGAAAACTTTGAAAATTGTAGAAAACTTCAGTTTTTATAATAACTTAACCCACGCCTATATGGTTACAACCAAAAACTAAAATACTCATTGAACACACACGAGTAATACTCTTTAAATACAAAAAAGTTTTATTATAATTCAAAATTATTAATACCAACTTTTTAAAAGGTGTTCACCTATATATTTTAGGTATAAATATTGATAAGTACCTTTAGTTACATTTCTAGTACCATATTGTTTTTATCCGAAAACAATTTTTTTGATAAATAGATAGGTGAAATGAGTAATAAGCACTGCGATTTTAAACTTTTGAATGCAGTACATAATTCTTGGTTATCCTCGAATATATTTTGTTATATACCTACCTACCAATTCTATAAGTATCACGTAGGTATTAATTGTTTTATTATACCTAAGCCTAATACAAAATAGATAAATCCAAAAAAATTATAATTGAACATTGGTGAAACGTACATAACTACATACTGTTTTTGTCGACTGATTAAGTACTTACGCGTTATTCGTCAATTAATTTTTTGTACCTATACTTTCTTTAACAGACTGTTTCACAAGTGGTTGATCATATCGAATATCAAACTCTAAAATTGTAATTGATCGCAGTATTGCTAGTATGTCTGTTTTTTACCACTCAATTTTCTTCGCTATTTGCCATTTTGCAAAGTTCACTCGGTTAAATTCTTCAGGTTGGCGATTTCAAGTTTTTTCAGTCATAGGTCAAACAATAAAATCGATTTTTATAATAAACGTGTTTTCCGTATAATTTTTAATGTTAATGCCCAAGTATATTTTTAGTATAACTTTTTAAGTATTGAAAATTTTGAAAAAGTCGGTGGTTATAATATATAATCAATAATAATATGTACCAAGGATTTAAGTATTAGGCTATACTCTATAGGGTCAACACGCGTATTCGTGTACAGAGTATTTTGCTAGGATCTTAGGAATCTAATCTAGGAATTAATCTTATTTCTATGGCTAGGAGTGACACACAAATAGTAATACCACAGATTATATATAACTATTTTATATAAACTGTGGTAATACCTTCTTCCAACTGTTTGGTGTCGGCCACCACTTGATATCATATCCCTTATCCACTTATCACGATCATTCACAACCCTACGCACACATAACAACCCATATATTTTACATCATATTTTTCAATTGTTTTCATCCATCTTTTCTTTGGTCTTCCTCTACCTGTTTTTCCTTCAACGTTTATTTTTATAACCGCTCTTACTGCTTCGGTTTCTTTTCTCCTTATCGCATGCGTTCATCTCAGTCTATTTTCCCTCACCTTATCCACTATTGAAACAACACTATAATTTTTTTTTTATAATATATACTACCTCTTATGTATTCGTTTCTATCTTCTCTATTGTTACTCCACTCATCCATCTATAAGCATTCATAATTCTTATTTCCGTTCTATTTTCTTGTCAACACTCCGAAGTCGGAACCATACATGGTTGGTCTCACCACACACAAATGCCTACCAGAAATCTGTAAAATCCAATTTATTTAGCTTCCTCGCAACGCTTGCGATCTAAAAACTGCATTTTTCAACGTGAAAAAAAATTGTTTGTTACTCCCTATTGATATAAATTAATGTCAACGCACGTTTTATATGCCTACGGAAAACGTTAAAACTTAAAATGCATAATAATATAGTGGAATAACTAGCTATTATAATCCCATAAGGCGTTGTCGGCCGGTCTATGACCTACTGTTATCGAAAACACGCCGATCAACCTTGAAACGATTCGCGCCGTGCAAACACTCTCGTTTTCCGCATGGCCGTGGTTTCCCAATTTCTTCAGTCGACACTGCGTATTATTATATACCTTTCACACTGTATTATTGTAATTTGTAGCATTTTCTTTCAACCGTTGAATGTTGATTATCCGTAAAGTAGGTAGTTAAGAAATAATAATATGTAATAATAACGTGTTACGCTCGCCTAGTTCAGATGATAAAATTACTCAACCAAAGAAATGGACCGCAAGTGTGGGCGTCCCATTTTTTTTTAATATTTATTCACATTTTAAAATAAAATAAATTTTTTTTTAATTTTTTACAAATTTACGCCAATCGATGATAATGATATAAGCAATTTATAAGCTACATGCTTAATTAGTAATGATACAATAAAATAATGGTAATAGTTAATAAAATAAAGAAAAATAACGTTTTTATTCAAGCCATAGATCAAATTTGAAGAACGCATAGCTCTGACTAGTCAAAATGTATCGCTATTAAACATTTAAAAATTAAAAAAATTTTTTTTTAAATTTTTGATTTAATTATTCTATAATTAATAATCAAGCAGTAAGTATACAAATTTTTAAAAGATAAAATCTTGCCAGTGTTATTATACGACAACCACTATAGGCAACCACCTTTTGATGGAATTTTGGGGTAAAATGGTCATATTGCGTATCACACAAAATTTTATGTTATTTGTTGTCTATGATGTTTTTGGTAGAACAAAATTTTAAAAGAATACTAAAATACACATTCAAAACGTGAAAAAAAAATGTTATAAAAAAGCAAAAGAAATAATATGATGCCTATCAAATTAACTTTTAACAATTTTATACATGAATATTGATCATAAGAGTAATAAATGATACTGATGCATTTTTGTTTTTGATTTTTGAGATTAAAAAAAAAGCCTATGACAGCAGCTGCTATCTGCTTATATTAGATAGTCCACAGGTGCAGTAACAATTAACAAAAGAATGTTAAAATATTTGCAACATATTATAAACTCAATAGGTACCTACGTTCAGTAGCGTAGCCAAAATAGGTTATGGGCTTTGAGTGTTAACTGTTCAACCACCCTGTGGACTCTTCGGGTTAAAGAATTGCTTTGACCTTTTCAAGAAAGCCTTTTAAAAGTAGGTAATTGGACCCAAATGAAACATAACTACTTCGGTTGAAATTCTTCTTTTTTTTTTTATAAAACTATAGATACTTCAAAATTCATTACAGACAATTTGGCAAATTTAATATTTTTTGGTAATAACTTTGAAAAATGTAATACAAATGTTCACTTATGATTGGAATGGATGACATTTGTTAGTCAGAAAATTTTCAAACAATTTTAATAGTTATTGGGCCAATTACAGATATGTTTGCCACACAAAAGACTAACCTACTTTTGCCAAATAAATAGTTCATTAAACAAAGATATCTTTTTCTTTTTTTTTCTTCTAATTTAAACATTAATTGATTAATTAAAATCAAATTTTTGCATAGTAATTAGTTAATGACTATGTCAAGTCAACAATAGTTATAATTGATTGTTATGACTTATAGGCCTCAATAACATAAGAAATTGTTTCCATTTTATTGCATATAAGCACTGTATAAGCTTGTCTGTATAAAATATAGTTAATGATGTTACTAATAATATTAGTAATTAAACACAATCAAAATTATTTACTAAGTACATTTGAGCAATTATAAAATTTGTATTTTAAATAATGAATACATAATAATTAAAATTAATATAGTTATAAAAATAAATAATTGTTTTTCATTCAAATAAATTTAAATTAAATATAAACACAAACAAAATATAAAAATTACAATAAAATATTCATTTGGTGAGTACAAAATATTAATTACTATTTGTAAAATATAATAATGTCTTATATTACTAGATAATATACTATAACCCACAAAAATGTGGCTACATAACACAATAGAAACTATACAAATATTTTTAGTTTGAACTAAAATTATAATTATAAGCATGAATAAATAGTTACAATAAACAATTTATAATATTAGAATGTATTAGAGATTATATTTAAAGAGCCATTGCAATTGTATTACATCTTTTTAACTAAAATGAATTTAATTAATTTACTTTAATAAAATTAATAATAGTTGTACCATGTTTTTGTACTTTTAAACATCTAAATAAGTACATAATAATGAGATTTATTTAAACAATTATGATTTAAATTCAGTGATATTGTTTTAAAATAACATGGTCTTTTTGAAAGCTTATGAAAAGTTTAATTTTAAAAAAATTATTTGTTCAGTCTATTAAATAATCACAGACATTAGAAATAACTTTCAATTTTTTTTACATTGAACCAGTAATTATTTTTTAAGTACTAAATAAACAATTAAAAACCAAATATTTCCTAATGATTATTACTCCTTAGTAAATACAAAAAAAAAATTTACTGCTTTGATAAATTCAACATAACTAATTTTCCAGCAGTATTTATTGCAATATACCTTTTTAAGATAGAATCAACCAAGAATTTTTCAGCAGTTAATCTCACACTTGCTATTTTTTTATTCAATTTCACATCATATAAAATTATTTGATTGACTTCTTTAACTGCAAAACGAGTATCATCTGATGACCAAATTATTGACTGTATAATATTCACACTTGGATCAGTTGTAAAATGTTTAACAGTTTTTGATATGACGTTGATAAGCTAACAGAATTAAGTATAATAAACAAGTTGTTAATTTGATTGATAATATATAAATAAAATATTTTAAATTTTAATACTCACCACAATAATCTTTTTCTGTCCAGCAATGGCAATAAATTGTTTATTATTGGAGACACTAATGGATATCAATTCTTTTGCTTCAAAAGGTAAATCGTATTCATCAATTTTCTTTATCCCGCAATTCACATTTACATTAAATATTCTCAACAAATGACCCAAATAAGTTAAAGCTAATGTTGAACAATCAATCATCAAGCTTGCATTTGTCAATAAACCTTCACCAACAATCAATTTTGTTTCTGTTTGTTCTGGGTATTTAATATCCAATATCTGATACATTGACAAGTTAATTTAGTTATTAGTTATAAAATGTACAGTTATAATATTACAAGAATGAATTTAATTTTAGAAATTACCCTGATTTCATCTTTTTTCTGCAGTACTATGACTTTGTCACGGTACACATAACAGTCTAAAAACTGTTCTACTTCTATTACACTCTTCATCACATTTTTATTAGTCCAAATCTAAAAAAAAATATACATATATTATACATTTAAAAAAAAATAATAATAAGATTTAACCTTTACCTCAAAAATTTGAAAAAGCCCAGTATTTTTCTCTTGAAAATAATATTTTAACAATGTTGCAACAACCAAAATGTCACCATCATAAAATGTAAAAATACGGTCCACTGTTTTATAACTGTCAAATAAATGTTGAGGTGCTTCAAATTTCATTGCGTAAACTGAAAGATCTGCACAGGCCACTATTATCATAGTTTTGTTTAATTTCTTCTCCGAATGAACAACTGACAGAGCTAAAACTTTTTTATCAATCATTGACCATTGATCTAGGCCTTCAAATAGAATCTAAAATAATCAAATCATTTTAATATACTAAAAGCATAAAATTTCAGAAAAAACTCTTTAGTTATTATTGACAAGGGAACTCTTAAAAGTTAAATGTTAAATAGTAAATACAGTTTTAGTTAAGTAAATATTTATAATGAAAATTATTTCTTTTATTAAAATAAAGATGAATGTTTAAAAAAAACTAAAAAGTAAAATTAAATCTATTATCAAATAAAAAACATACAGGTAAATATGTTATTAGATTATATTAAAATGTAGATTCTTTACATTGTAAATTAAAGGTTTTGTGAAACAGTAACAGCAAAAATAGTCAAATACAAAAACTTTAGTTAGGTATTTACTTTGCACAAAATTGGTCAACATATTATATTTTGGGTTAGTTTTTCTATTCCAATGATGTGGTTAAATATTAAGACACTTAAAACTATTTTGTTTCCTAATCATAATTAGCTCAAAATATAAATATAATTTCAAAAAGTTCATTCATTAAAATACCAACTCAGAACCATTTACTCAATTTATTTATGGAGGAATCATATTTAATGATTGTACATTACGTAAAATACATTACATTAAAAAAAAAAAAAAAAAAAAAAAAAAAAAAGAGGTAAAAATGTCTACGTCATTTTCTATTATTTTAGGAGAAAATACAAAATTAACAAGTTATTGTTATATACTCGGTCCAGTGAGAGAACACGCCAAGTCTGCGCATGTAGAATGGCAACCGGGCGACCTCAAATGTCCCATTTCCCTCTCTCTACAGGCCGTTTGGCCCGATCGCCACAATGGCGACAATAGCGCGCTGTCTGCCACCAGATGGGCCAGGTGGAAACACGGTATGTGCAAAACAAAACCAATTTTGGTTGGGCCGCGAGTTCCCTCACTAGATAGAATATAGTTATTGTTATTGTTAAGTTATTGGAGAACTTTGCTCACGTTCTTACATTAGACTACAAAATTACAGCACTAACTATTGCATTTTAAGTAAATTTTATTTCAATAATTAAACTATTTTTGACAACATTATAATATACTCGTATTAATTCCAAAAATTAAAGTAATTAATTAATTTTGCACAAATTGTCCAGTTTTAAGTGTTAGTTTTGTAACAGTTGAAACAGTTTTTTACAAAAAAGTTTAATTATTAGGTCACAGAAAAAATGTTAGATATCCTATATTTTTCAAATTTACTAATTAATTTAATGTTACCTTTAACATTCCACATTGGGTAATAGCAGCAATAAGTAAAGAATCATCAGTCAACCACACAGCGTCAAAATTTTGTCTAAGCTTATAGCAATATAAGTTATGTTTTTCAGAAAATAGTTTATAGTTTTGAAGAGGTATAGTCTCATTTTTGCATATTATATTCTCAAATTCACTTGTGGGCTGACATTTAGTGAGTGTATTAGAAGAACAAGTATACTGCATCATATTTTGTAAACACCATACTCGAATAGATTTATCATTGGCTGCGCAAAGTAACCAGTTACTTAGATCTTCTTCAGACAAAAACCAGTCTAAATTTAAAATGTCACTAAAAAATTAAAACATATAATTAATTCAGATGCAATAATACAAGCCACATTTTTACATACTGAACAGGATCGTTTAATTCTAGATAATTATATCCAGTTAAAGAATTACAAATTTGTATAGTACAGTTACTTAAACTGAATGCTAAATATCGGAAACTATTTATTTGCTTCCCCTTGTAATCTTCAGAGATAGAAAAAAATTTGTAATGTTGTTTACTTAATTGTTGTGGATATTCATCAATACTCTTCAATTCAGTCCAACTGAATTGATAACATTGTACTTTATTAGGTGTCATCACCAGCACTTTCTTATTACCCTCTATCAAACAATAAGATTTTTATTCAATAGGCACATTATATAATTGTTTAAACAATTATTCATAATACTTACCATCAGTGCTAGGCAAAGGAAAAAAGGATAAAACTCTCTCATGTTTTAAGTACAATAGTACAGTAAAATGCTCAAAAGGATATTCGCCTCCATGAATAGCACTTCCAGTTTGTGAATGAGCTAAGTAAAGTAAATTATCATACGGTGAATTTTTCATAAAATAACACTTAGTAATGACACTAGTATGATTGATTGTTTTAGGATTCCTGAGGTTACCGTCTCTGTCAAAGTCATTCAATTTCCAAATCTATTTTCCAAAAAAAAAATAAATTAATAATTATAAAACATCATTGAGGCAATTGGGGGCCTTGATTTTTTTCTCTATCTATCTCACACATATCATAGGAATTTAAACGTAACTTCTGCCAAGTATAACAACTATACCAATATTATTGATCTAATGAATCAAGAATGATTCTGAAAACTGATTTAAATTTGTCATGAATTCTACTTAAAAATAACTTCCCCACAATTTTTATTTTACACCCTTAATTTAGATATACACTATACATATTTAACTTGAAGAAATGTTAAAAAAAAAATCAAAAATTTTGGAAAGTTGTTTGACTACACCCTCAAAAAACTACCTCTAACTGAAAAAACTACCCCTAAATGTATTATATTATTACAGTCAAAATCTAGATTAAGTATGAGAAAAGGTATTTTTTTTCAAAAAGTCAAAGATAAAACCAACTATTAAAAATGTGAATCTAAGTAGTCCTAAGGGTATCAACATAGGGAAACAGTTCTGTATTTTAGGACATGAGGACTACCAATCCAATAACAACCCCACTCACAAAAAAATTATTCCTAGGCAACTCAAAAAACTACTCTGAGAAACATTATCTCATTACAGTTGTTATCAGGCCTTTGAAAAATGCCAAAATGCTGTATTATAAAAAGACCTGAAAACTACATGCCCAAAAATAAATAATTTCAACTGTTTAAAATATTTATGCATTTAAACTTCATTTGTTTCAATAATGTGTGAATATTTTAATTAATTTCAATACTATTTGGTGGAGTTATGATCAAAAACACATAATAAACAGAATAAGAAAAAAAAAATGATGAAAAAATACCTACAAACCAAAATTACACAGACCAATAATTTTTGATCATATTTTATATCCACACATAGGAAAGTATAATTTTTTTAGAATGTGTTAAATTTTCTTTGCTATTAACAAAATATTGAATGTGTTAAATAAACAATACTTGCAAAAATATAAATATTAGAGTTACAAACACTAAAACACTTAAAATAGTCAAATTTGGTTCCAATCACTAACAGAAATGCGCTTAACCTTTTATAATGACGTAAACAAATTTCAAGTTTTTCGGAAAAATTTCAAAATTGTTTTATAACTTTTTAGATTTTACACAAACAGAATAGCTTAAAAAATAAACAACATTTCAAGAAAAGAAAGTGAGTAAATAAAACTAAAAAAAAGGACTAATTTTTATTTAAATATTACTCTTAAATAATTGCTATATTTAGAGTGCTTTAGGTAAGTTATTTGTTTAAAACTCAAATCTAAAATAAATACTACATAGTATATACCTTGTAAAAAAGGCATGTACAAAATGTTAAAATTCTTAAGTAAATTGGATTTTTTTCCCTAGAAGTACTTGGATAGCTCATTTCACTCAGTATTGTAATTTTGATAAGCAATCCATTGCTTACAAACGTAATAAAAACAAAAAAACAATGATTCACCTAAGACTGTGGTCTGTGACCTACTCCAAAGTCTAGTTGCTACTTAAATGAATTTTTCACCTTACCTGGATATCACTTATTTTCTTACTTATAATTTACAACTTTTTTCCATCACTTTTTTTTAAAATTTACTCCCTTTCCTTCTGCTCTTTTACAATTTATGAATTACATTTTTACTATAACAAAAAAAATAATAACCCACTCAGAGCTGTGACCTACTTATTTATCCATTCTAATATCATGTTATAATGTCAAGGAATTCATTTCTAACAATGTTAATATGTTATTTTTATACATCCAAACAATATTTGTGGCAATTTTGCAGTTTTTGGCACATAACTCGAAAAATAATCAAAATTTAAAGTTTTAGATTTTTATTTAATAAGTAAAACTTGTTATTAAACAAAAACTTCAAAAAAAATTTCAAAACCTTCAGTTCACTATTATTTAGTTCAAACATTGTACAAATATTCTGAAAAATGAAACAGAACTGTATTTTACTTATTTATTACTTAACTAAAATAATGTCAGATTTTCAAAGCTTCCAATCATTACTTAGTAGTTATGACCTTGGTATTTTATCTATTTTTCCTAAGTTTTGTTTTGTTTTTTCGGGTATGATTTTTTAAATATTGATAATAACGTACAAAGAATAACTTAACACCAACTAGAAAATGCGTCAATGTGTTAAAATTTATGTATTTCTCTACAGAGACAAAAAAAAAATAAAAAACATATTTATGAAACCAATAGATTTTTCGCTAAGCTCAAAATCTAAAAAATTATTTAAAAATACATCAAATCATTAAAATGACAATACCTTTATTTTTTTATCAGTAGATGTTGACACAACTAATTTCCCATCAGAAGAAAATTGAGCAAAAATTACAGGTTCTGTATGATTATCCAAGGTGAAAACACAATCAGTACTATCAGTTGGTCTTTCGTACTGATTTTTACTAAATGCGTTTTGCCAATGCTCCTGTTTAGTCTCGGGTGATGGAGTACGTAGCTCAGAATCTTTAAAAACAAATTTAAAAACAAAATTATATTAATATCTATGGGCAATGATATAAAGAAATAAACTTTAGTGATTTTTACCTTCAATAAATTCAGGAAAACTTTTCATTTTCCAAATACGTATTGTCGAATCATCAGAAGTAGATAGAAATTGGTCTCTCAATTTGTTTTTCATTAAATGAGTTACTCTTTTGGTATGCCCATAATATGTGTACAAACATTTGTTAAACTTGATATTCCATAACTAAAAATTATAATCAAGTAATTAATAAAAATTAATACTATTATTAAATAGTAAACACTAATATATTTTTAATGTTAAAATGAAATATAAGTTAATATTATATTACTCATTATAATAATTGTAATTAATAAAAAATATAGTTAGGTATTTAAATACCAAAAGTGTTGAGTAAGTAATAATCTTTCTTAACTTAATTTTAAATCAATATATATTATATTTACTTTAATACTACCATTTTCGGTAGCAATCAAAACCTCATCATATCTATTTCCAAAAATTGCAGTTTCAATTTTCTCTCTAACAATAGATATGTGAGGTTTTGGAAGACAATTTTCAGATGCTCGAAAACTAAAAACATTAAGTTTATAATCAAACAAGTTTTACACAAAAATACAAAATACTAAAATTAAAAATTTACTTATAACAAAAATATGGTTTATCAAGTGATTTTGCAATGCTTTGGGCTTCTTTATAAATAAATGAAGTTTCAGGTTGTAGGAGGCCCTGCTGAACAATATCACCCTTTGTTTGGTACAAGATAGGTCCAATGCATTTAATAAACTCTTCAATTTCTTCAACATATTTTTCATAAAAACTCTGAAAATTATAATATTAAAGTATAAAAGTAAATTTGTCATCTAATTTACATGAATATTTATTATAAAATAAACAAATACAATTTTGAATTTCCGAAAATAATGAAAATTAATTTATTTAATTTGAGATCAGTGATTTAATTTTTGACTACTGTACAAAATTTTAAATTTTACCTTAACAATTATGTACTTTCTGTACTTCTTTAAGTCTGTTAACAAATCAGCAGGACCAGTTGCGCATATTTTTGATTCTAAAAATTTTAAATTTAAAAACCAAAGGGGAAATTCATCAAACAAACCGGCATTTTTAAGATGATAACCAAAATATAAAAATATATAATTGTCATTTTTAGGTAGCATAGTAAAATTTCCTTTGCAGTATGTTCTGTATCTTTCAATAAATTTTCTATGCAATTCCTAAAAACATTTATAAAATAAAAAAAATTAAATTAAATTAACTCAGTCATATTCACAGGCCAAATTGTGGGTTATTTTGAAATCAAAACCAGAAAAAAATTGCAATTCATAAACTAATAACCAAGTTTGAAACCTAAAAAAGTAATTTAAACCCAATCACATCACCTAATGGAGAAAATTGTCTTGAAGAAAACCACATTATTTGTGCTGTTAGAAAAAAACCATATAGAAGGAAATCATATTTTATCAGTATAGCCCCATGTCAAATATAATTGACACTGATTTTTTTTTTTTTTTAAGATACTTTATTTATATATAAAATATATTGACATTGGTAGTGAACATGTTAATATTAGGAATTATTTATATATATACATATATTAACTATTTACAATACAATAATTAATAAATATACTTTTAATTCCTGATTACTCTTCATTTTTTTTAAATTACTTAAGAGTAAATCATGAACTGAGTAGACATAGCTATTTAAAGGCTGGTTCCAAATTCGTACTACTAAACTTTTATGTATTAATTCCAACATAATATTTTCAACTTCTGTCTTTTTTAAATTCCACAATACACATAATACCTAGAACATAAATATTTAATCACAATTATAATGCTGTATCAACCAACTTTTGTGTTTTAAGTTAGAAGTTAATAAATAGAAATAATTATATTATTACTTCTGGTTTAATATTCAAATCATGTACAAATAAAGCAAAGTCTTGATATTTGTTTTGAAGATCATCAGGTAAACTTTTTATACACATAACAATTGCTTTTTCAAGACTCTTAAACTGAATGTGAGAATGACGGGTATACCTAAAACAACAAATGTGTATAGTACTAACAATCAAAACTAATTTTATTTTAAAATTTAAAAATATATTTGAATATATTAGTTATTCTGATTTAAAATGTATACACTAAACCTCTAGATTTTAAACTTTAACTAATTTTACGTCATTAGGTCTAAATATGTTACTGCAAATAATTTTGTTGCTGAATCTAGAGATTTAAAGAAAAACAGTGAAGTATCTACACTAATTAAAAATCCAAAATATAATCCATGCTAATATACACAAATACATCAGCACATAGGTATGTCTTATTATTTACTCAAAAGTTGGTGGTTATATCTATAAAGGGGAAAAAGATCCTTTCTAGATTCCTTAAGAGTAAAAATTTGTACAGAATGCTGTTAAACCTATAGGTCAAAAGGGATTAGATATTTTTTAGACCCATTGACCATTAACCCAAATCATATCCCCACTAACTTTATTGAAGTTATATACAAGTTAAATCCAAAAATAAACTAAAAAAAAAATGATAAAATGTATGGCAAACTTTGGACCATTTTGACTATTTTAATCAATTTTAAAACCTTCATATATATATATATACCTTCAAATATGCTAAAAATATATTCTAATAACAGAATAAATTATATGTTTCACTTATTTATATAGGATTTAAGCATATTTTTTTTTATCATACCGTTAACAAACAAAATATATCTCTTGATTTAAAATAAACAAAATTTGAAGCATGTCTTGCAACTTTAAAGATTACTTATTAAAAATATAAAAATGTATGAATATTTGGGTTCTACTAATAAGTAATAGCACATACAAATTTCAATAAATATAAAAATTTTTGGAGGAGTTGTGGCAAAGTAGTAAAAACTCATGACAAAAATTAATAACAAAGTAAAAACTTCTACAAACAAAATGTTATATAATTATTGTTAAAATTAATTAATCATTTAAAGTAAAATATGTTATTTAGATCATATTAACATTTTGAGTCTCTAAGCAGAAAATTGATAGTTTCACTTAACAATAATAGCAGAACAACTTTTACAAATTCTAAAAGTTTAAAGTATTTAAAATTGCTAAATAATTGTCATAATTAGTTTTATTTTGTTTGTATGTTAGTTTTATCTATCTTAACACTGCGAGAAAATTACAAGTTATTTAGAGCATTTTTATTAACTGTCATCTTTTTCAGAGTCATTATGATTATCATTAGGTACACATTAATATTAAGTCTTACATGACAACATTTTAAATATGTTACTAATTAGTATACATGTATAAGTTACCAGAAATAAATACAAAATATGTTGTAAAAGTTGTAAAAATGCAAAGCAGACTTAAAGGTGCAAAGCTCTGTACTTTCTGTACACTTCTAGCGTCGGCACTAGTTGGCGGTTGAATTTCATAATTGGAAGTATTGTATTGTTAAACGTACAAAATATAAAACCCAAAATATTTGTTTAAGCTAATACAAAAATATATACACTTGTAATGTAAGCACTTGTTTTGCTTACATTAAGAATATACATTTTTAAATCATAAAATACTTAAAAAATAAAATTACTTAAAAGGTTCATTGGTTTTATCTGACAATGCATCCAAATAAAACATCCATCTATCTGCATTACTCAAAGTATCTTCTTGGTGCATTTCAAGTTGTGCGCCTATTAGTGAAATAGTTAGAGGAAATCCTAAACAAATTAATTGTATTGAATATACAAATACAAGCAAAAACATAAATTGATATAATATACACATTATTATTTTAAATGTAGACAGTAGTTTTAAATAATTTTATTACCTTTGCATATTTTATGCAGCTTCGATGCATATGATGGTAACAATGTACAGTCTACGTTTAAACATTTTGAAAATAAATTTAAGGTCTCCTTTTCTTCAAACCCTTCATTAACTTTCACATAATTTATTCGCGAATCAACAATTTCATCCATAATACTTCTGTCGTGGGTTGTTATTAATATCTTACATCCAATATCTAAATATTTTATTATTTCATAACAACACACATCATCCAAAATCAGCAATCCATGAGATAATTTCTTTTGTTTCCAACTACATAAAGATAAACATATATTATAACAAGTATATAATATATAGCACGTATGATTACTTAAAAATAATAAAATATATGTTATGAAAATCAAAAAATACAAAAATTCTGAGAATATTTTTATTTGTATCAACTAATTTGATAAATAATTACTAACTAAAACTGAAATTTTTTTGTCGCAAATGGAATTATATGTTGCAAACCTTGTATTACATTTTTTAACTATTTTCGAACAGTTAATTTTTTATTGAATGAAAATCATAAAAGAATGGAAATTTTTAATAATTTCAAAGTTCTTTATTTAGCTCAAATTTTCTTTAAAAAATGTTAAACTTGTAACAGGCCAGTATTTTAGTGGTTTGAATTTTGTGTGAACATATGAAATTTTTTTAAATTTTGAATAATTATACATACATTTTGAACACCTTTGATAAATTATGAATTGACAAATAACAATATCAATTATTTTGTTAAAAAATAAAAGCCGGAACCGTTTTTTTTTTAAGTTTTTTTTTTTTGTTAATGAAATAATGAAAATTTTTAAAAAGTCTGGTATAATGCACCAAGTATATAAATTGGTCTACCAGGCTACGTTAAGATTGGATTATTTTCTTAATAGCTCACATATCATGAATACATGTCATGGTGACAGATAACAAAAAATATTTGAAAATAATTTTGTGTATGAAACTCTTACACTTATTTTTAATAATAGCAGACCCACCCTTGAAATGTCATCAAATCATGTACCTCCTGAGCAAAAAAAAAACCATTTTAATAACAACAACAATAACAATAGCAGTAAAGCCAAGTACACATGCCGCATGTTTTGCCGATGGATTGCCTGATGGTTCATGCATAAATACATCAGACAAACAAGCACAGAAAATAGCACATATTCTATCACCGATTTCCAGTATGAATTCACGCAACAAAACCAGCAGTGACGTAATTATAAATTACTGGAGCTAGCACAGTTGTCAACAGCTCCTCGCAAGAAACCCATCAGCAAAACAAGTGTTGTGTGCACTGGACTTAAGACCATGCCTTGTTTCTTTTTTCTATTTCTATTCTTTTTTCCAAATATTTTGATAATGTATAGTTTAAATAAATGTGTATAAATTAAATACATTTTTAGTCAACAACACTAAAACTTATAATTTTATTATATTTAACAAAAGAACAACCAAAACTCAATAATACATACAAGAAATATATTGAAAATGTAACAAATCCCAACATATCCCCATTCCCTATTATAATACAGTAAAATGTAAAACATTGTTTAGTAACGCATTTTTATGACGAAAATTCAAACTTCGTATTAGCATATGCCCTTCCTCAAGATGTAAAAAAGTTCAAAATTATTAAAATCAGTTAATTAATTCTTGCGTTCTGAGAGCAAAAACACACAAACGCTTCTCCATTTTATGTTATTATAGCTTTCATAAAATTAAAAAGTGATAAAACAAAAACTTTTCAAGATATATAAATAGTATTGACTTTTATTTGTTAAATTAACTTTTAACTTTATGATTTATATCTTTAAAATTCTTCTTTTACAATTCTTAAATGATTTAATAAAATTACTTATCAGAATTAACAAAAACAAACTTAACACTCACAGTTGTTGAAGAGTTTTTCTGGTGGCTTCATAATCTGTATTTAGTGGAGTTGAAACAAGTTGCTCTTGATCATTAAGTCGATTTAATAATTCAGTTTGAATACAACCAACATCTGAACCTCGTCCAACAGGAATCCATTGTACAATTCCCTAAAATTTAAACTATCTAGTATAGGATATCCCATAAAATTTCCAGTATTTATGTATGCAGTAAATAGTAAGTACCTTATTTATCATTATATTACAAGAGACTTAGTAATAAAAATTAAAGTTAATAGTCTGTAGTCAAGTTGACAAATTCAAAAATTTTAAAGTTCTTTATTCCTCTCAAAATTTTTAATTTTTAAGTTTTAATTTTTCTTTTTTTATGCTTGTTTTTTAATTTTGTGGTTTAAAAAAAGTTACTAACAGAGGTCTATCAGAGTCAATGACCTATTTTTAAAAATATAATACAAAAATATTGGAGCAATTCTAATACCCAAAAAAGTGCTTAAACAAAAAAAAAATAACATAATTTTCAATTAATACATTATTTGTTGAGCTCCAAATCTTAAAATCTGTACATGTAAAAACTATTGTTTTTATGGGACACACTACATAATTGTTCATAGATTTTGAGAGTAATGAAAATGTATGTTTTAAGATTGTTTTTTTCTATCGTAACTTTTTTGTGTAGTATAATTACTACAATCTAAGTACATAACTACTCCAGAGATAGGTAATATGATTGTGGGTCATTATGAACCATAATTTTAAACATTTTTTTCAGTGATTCATTATCAATTGAGTCAAAACTTTCCAATACTTTAAGTATCTAGAAAAGAGTATACAGTGGAATCCGCTTAATGGGGACACGTTGGGCGGTGACCTATTTGTCCCCATTATCAGACTGTCCCGATAAACCGAATAACTAATAAACCAAAACTATTAAAGAGCATACATGTACATACATAATAACTTTATTTTAAAATCTTTATTAAAATTTTTTTCAATCAATGTTAAATCTTTACGAGACATAATATTGTTACGTATTAAAACAAACTGGGAAACGCACAAAAAACGCACATACATTAATACCATTAATACACATCGACAAAAGAACGTGAACTAAAGGTTTTCGATTTTGTACGTAGGCTAGTTGACTTTTATCGTGGTAGTAGAAGAAAAAGAAATGATTGACATAATTGAAGTAAGATAAACCTACATTACCTGTACATTGTACATAATATACGGCCGTAAATAAAATTGTACATATAATAGAGCCATAAAGATTAGATAATTACAGTTTCGATAAAAAAAAGGATAATTTAGGTCAAAATATCTAGTTAAACGCTTTTATTTTTGTCTCTTATAACCAATGGTTTGTCCCGGATAAACGAAGTTAAATTGCATTAAGCTTATACATCCATTCTGGACTATGCCAATTTGTCCCCATTAAACGGTTGTCCCCTTTATGCGGTGTCCCAAATAAGCGGATTCCACTGTACATCATGAAGAAGGGTAAATACATTTTTCATATAAATTTCAATCAGTCGTTTTAATTTGCCAATGCTATGTAGAACTTTAAAAATGTATTAGATTCTGCTGTGTTGGTCCATAAATTCTTTAATTTTCAGTTTAAAGAATTGAAATTTTAATACAAACTTCACAAAACTTTTTTATGTATTAGGAAGTAAGTATAAATTTTTTGTTTTTACCGACTATGGTGGTGACCATCATAGTCATAACAACCACTTAACTAGGATAGAATATCATTATCAGATTGGCTTTAAAGTCAAATATGTTATAAAATATAATTATTATATAATATTATTACCTCCAAGTATTGCACTGTAATCAGAGCATCATTTAATGCTTCAACAACTAAACTAGACTTTCCACAACCAGTCATGCCGTAAACAACAACAAAATCTCCCATTTCCAATTTTTTCAAAAGTTCTTTTAATTTTTTTACCTATTGATTTCAAAATAATCGCATTAATAACAATAAAAAAAAAAATAAAAATCTACAAACCGTACATGTTCAGTCCGAGATACATGTTTCATAGATAATTGGGGTACTTCACCAGAAGTCAAGATATGTTTTACACTTTCAGGACACACATCATTGTATTCTTTTGTTATAGAATCTTGTAAAGGTTCAGCTAGCCATGAATAATGTGTTGACAAATAATTTAAGAATATATTAAGACTGCGGCTACCTTTAAGTGGTAAAGCTTGGAGCAAATGAACAGCTTCTGTCTTTGGATCCCTCTGCAACAAACAATATTAATTTTTACTTTATTTACAACGTCAAGGTTAAGGTCCTCACACACAGCTGCTGTTGTAAAACTGGTACCACTATGTCATGGGTAATTCATAAAGAAAAATCAGGAACCAGACAGTTTTCAATAGCAGCTAGTGTGTAATGATCTTAAGTGTTCATTTACCTCTGTTTTAATGGCTAAATATTCATTGTGAGATAGAATTTTACATTGGTACATATACTTAATCACATCTCCTTGAATATCTTGAACAATACTATCCTGATGAATACGTAACACATTTCGAGTAATATGCAGACCTAAATCTTTATCCATGGTTTGTAATTACAGTAGGTATCCAACCAGGATCATAAATTATATTTTCAGTAATGAACCAGTGAATACAAAAAATAATAAATTTAACGTTTATACGAATGAAAAAAAACTTTAACGACAAGACGACGATCTACGTGTACCCGTATGCAGATTGCAGAAGTATGTAGTTAGAAGTTAGTAGTTGCCGTTCTTATTCTTCTTGGAGGCACAAATGCTTAATGATTACAATTTACAATATTTGCGTTTAGTTCATAGATAATATCTATGGTTTATATATATAGTATATTAGTTACTATCAGATAATCGTGGTTACTATCATCTCAGAATCACGGCCGTAGATATTATCTACATCCGTACTCAGAACTAGAGAGCCTTGATAATAAATTTTCAATTTAAATTATCAAGGCTCTCTACTCCAAACCATTGAGTAAAAATCACAGCTATATTATAGCCACAGTATAGATAAAATTTTATCTATTCTGTGCTATAGCCTTTGATATATTTAATCAATGCTATAGCCGTGGTAAAAATAATGGAACATTTTTGACAACCAAAAAATATGAAATCAAAGAACACCGTTTCCGGTAACAATGGTTAGTGGTTACGTCTCAAAAGTTTGGACGACAAAGCACCGTGGCCCGCATCTTTGGCCCACGGCGGGGTCGGGGGTATTCGATTTGGATGGAAATAAATGTAGTCACTTTTTCCACAATTAGAACTTGGAATCAGATATATATGTGATAAGTGGTTCATGGTTGGAACTTTGGAAGCGTCGACTTTGTTTTCTGCATAGACATTAAATAATAATAAATAAATAGTATAAGAAGTATTAGTATAAGTAGATAAAGAATTTGGGGGGTATATCCCTCCATTATATTTTTTTTAGCAATTAGCCAGAATATTTTATGTAAGATAGCTGGAGAGAGCCAAAAAAAAACAAAGGCTGTTCGGCTATTTGTAGTTAAAGTCAGTTAAGTTCTTAAGTCTGTTTTAAGTTTCTATAATTATTGCACTTTACTGAGGACAAAACAAAATTGGTAAATTATTAGGAAAGCTAGTACACTGTACAGTACAGTATACATTAAAATTTATTATCATGCCCCCTCTGTAAATTTCTGCGCACTCACACCGTTAATAAATCACTATATACGGTACGTTGAAAATAAAAACCGTCTGAATTCCATTAGTTTATTACTTACCTATTGATATAAACAAAGACAAAAATCGACGCTTCCAATCCCCTTAAGATTCAAAATCGGTCCAAACTTTTACCGCTATTGAATTTCCTCCAGAAAAATAGGTATTAATTCTAAGTCGGGTGGGAAGCATGGAGGATTAGCGGTTTCGCTTTGAAACTCCGCGCACGCAGAAATAATCACTTCTTTTAAATTTATCCATTCCAATAACGTGTGAAAATGTCAAGGAATTAATTAGGTAATTACAAAGGGCATTAGTTTATTTGTTTGACCCGTCCTAACGAGAGAAAATGTCAAGTCATTCGGGCCGATTTTAAAATTTTTATCGTTTTGGCACATAAGTAGGTACCCTAACTTTTATGTGGTATCAAACGTAAAGATCGGGTGCACTACACCTTCTACTCAAAAAAGTGATCACCAGCGACAGAATTTCAAGTCGTCACGGACAACGTTTTCGAAAATATTTTAATTTTTTAATTGTGACTAAAAATTAATCGAAAACAAAAAACGTTTCCATCTTCCTCAACTTTCATTGTGGAAAAAACCCAATATTGTAGAAACAAAATTTTTTTCGTTACGTTCAAAATCTAAAAGTTGAGTAATAAAAAAGTTTTTTTGTTTCATCAAATATTTTCGTTACATGTTTCAATAGTTCTATTATAAATTCTGAAAAATTATTGGAAGGTACACAAAAATGTCGCATCAGATTGTATAGGAATGAATTTCCGAAGTATAAAAATATTTTGGTATTAGTTGTACCACTCCCTAGAATCTAGCTGATGTTAATTAATAACTAATAATATTAAAAAAGTAATATGGTACTAATTGGGTATTACCGGGTCGTGCACCGCAGAAAGACAAAAGATCTGTTCAACATGATTTGTGTAAAAAACTGTGTCATTTAAAGTTAAAAGTTAAAACTATTAACATTGTATTGCTGTGTTACTTATTTATGATTGCTATCATTGTGGCGGATAGGCTTAATTTTTTTTTCCCTGAAAATAGTGTGAAGGCCCAATCAATCAAATATTAGTTACCCGCGTCCCACTTATACATCAGAACATTTCACCCATTTTCTGGTAGCAATAATATAAACTATCAACTTTTTTAATACTTCGAGAATTATACAAAAAAAAAAAAAAAATTTAAAAACAAAAAATGTGAGTTCGACAAGTTGATTTTGTTATTTGATCATAACTTAAAAAACCTGAAATTCTTACACAATATTTTTATAATACAAGTGTATACAAAGGATACAAGTGTGATACAAATTTCCAACATTTTTTAGTTAGGTACACATAGAACTTTGAACTGAGTTGTTACAATTTGTTTTTTTCCGTTTCAAATGGGGAAATTGACAAATACTTAGAAAAAATTTGTAACTAGCATAATTTTATTGTTTAAGATTAAAAACTTAATTTCAAATTGCTACCTATGTAAAACATAATTTGCTAACTGAATCAAAAAAATAGTAGTAAAAGTACATGCTGTTTCTGAATGCGTGTAAAAAAGTATTATTCAAACTGTGTTATTTTGTTTATAGCAATGAAAGAAATTGTATAATTTTATTAATATTAAAGTATTGTAATATCTAGTTATATTTATGCTTAAATTAAAGGCCGCACGCCCGGGGGACCCCTTATAAGTCATACCTACATCAGTGGTTCCCAACTTTTTATGAGCGCGACCTCAAAAATTAAATTTTCGATTTTTCCGACCCTAAAAAAAATCATATAAAATGTAAACAATTTTGACTTTTTGGGAAAAATTATGAACAAAAATAAAATTCTATTGTAAGTATGTATTGTAACTTCTAATTATTATTAAAAATATTAATAACAATTTTATTCAGATTTATTTTTTGTTGTAGATCTAATTAAGAAGTACAAATATTTTATTTTTTAACAAAAAAATTCAGAAATAATTCACTTTATAAATCTTGATTTTCCGACCCATCAAAAAAACATCTGCGACCCTAATTTGGGTCTATTATGTTACCAGGCCGGGGAAAATTAAACTATGCCATCCTTACCTAAAGTTTGGTAATTTATTTTCACCCGACTCATCATAAAAACCTAACTATTTTGTAGGTAGTTGGCCCATTTTGAGTGTTATGTAACCTCAAAAAAATAAGAAGTTTCAAAACTATACAGATTTCAAAAAAGTGTTTATGTAGTACCTTGTTTCAAACCAAATGTCAGTTTTCATAATTGAAATGGGATCTTAAATTAAAGATAAAATTCAGATTAGATAAACAAATTTTGTTAGCAGTTCTTTAAAAGTTTTCTTAATAATTATAAATCTAAAATTTGTTTGAATTATTAGGCTAAATACTGTTAGTTTTAAAATGTATTGTTAAGTATAAATTTTCACTTTTTTTAGGCTTAAAAATGTAATAGATGCTCTGGTTTGGTTTGAGATTTAAGCAGTGTAAGTTGTAAATTACAAAACTAAAAAAGTAAGAGACAACACACTACCTATCTCAATGGTATCTGCTATATTTTTTTTAAAATTTTATAAGTTAAAGTTTTAGAAAAAAATATTTGATACATGTTACAATAGAAAATATTGCAATACTATATAATACTAATGTGTTCAAATTTATGAGATCAAAATCAAATGAAAAAAATTACAAATTGCCTGTAATACTGAATCAAAACACTTGTGTTGATATATACATGAGTCGATTGAAACAATTGATATTATAATGATCCCCAAAAAATCATGCATAAACCAATCTAGATTAAATATTTAGATAAATAATAATTAACTTTAATGTGTATTAAGAGTAAGTATTACTTAGATTGAAACAATAACTGCTATTTTTATGAAGAATTTTACTTAAATATTTATACTTTAAATCTGTATTAACTTGAAAGAGGGAATTAATAATTTAAAATTAAATTAAATTTGAGAGGACTAAACAATGCTCCATTTCACTGGAAATTCGAGCTAACTTTTACAATTACAACTCTCATATTTTCTGTATCATAGATAACAACTAATACTAGTACATTTAATAACCATTTTACTAGCCATTAGGTGATTACACAAATGCTTGTTTTTATAAAATCATCAACAAAAACATGTATTGTAGTAGGTACTCCATCTGAAAAATAAATTGAACTAAAATAGGTAAAACAATTTGGGAGTCAATTGTCTTTAATAATTAACATGCAACAAAAATAAAAGTTTACTTTTTTGTACTTTTTTTTTTTTTTTAAGATGAATATTTTTGTCAATATATAATATACAACACAACAATTCAAATATACACATAATTTTTCAACAATTATAATAATAATTGTGTTATTTTTAATATTAAAATTAGTTAATATTCCAAAAAAATGTAGACAGAATAATTATAGATAAACCTACCTAAGATATAGAAATTATTATTTACTGTACACACAAAATATGAACAAGTATTACACAATGTTTTTACACATTACATAGTTAAAATAGCTCGGTACCTACACAGACATAATTCACATGTTGTTATAATTTTGAGGTGGTCTTTGAGAATTTGATCGGTAATTAGGTGGTCTCACAAAATTTGAGTCCAATAAATTAGTGGGAGGACCATTACGCATACCATTTTGATTATGTCCATACTGTCGAGACGACCTATTACTTTGTGAATTGTTATATGGATGTGATTTATTGTAATATGACCTTGTCTGTTGATTGAATCCACTAGCATTAGATGAATGATTTAATCCTTGTCTATTATAATTATCATTGGAAGCTGGTTGAAAATTAGTAGATCCAAAACTATGATTAAAATTATTATTTATTCTAAGATCAACATCTTGATGAATAGGAAAGTTAATATTACCATTATTGTTAAATGGATTTCTACGCAAATCTTCATCTTTATGAAGGTGTTTCGCAGCGAATGCATAAATTGGATCTTTGTTACTTTCAAATGATAAGTGTTGCCGTACTTCAGGTATTGCACCAGAATGTAAAAGACGCATTAAGGATTCTCGACCTTCTTTAATTGCATTAGCTAAAGGTGAGTTTTGATCAACTTTTATCATTTGACCATAAACAAGAAGAGATTCTGGTTTGAGATCGCTAGACGGTCTTGAACCGGGTATTAAGTCCATCAAACTTTCTACTACATTGTTGACAACATCACTATCAGGACCAAGGTTTTCTTCTGCGTCATCATCAATTACTTCATCGTTAGTCTTGTATTCATTCCAAAACTTTTGGAAATTCTTAGGTATAGGTTTAGAATAAGGAATTTTTTTAATTTGACGAGCTCGGGGAGGTTCTTCATTGGAAGTAATGTCTAATAGAGGTATAACATTATTGTCAACTGATGGTTTGTTGGTATCTTCTTCGGCAATATCTTCAAGACCCATCCCAGGAATAGTTGATTGAGCATCAATTGTCATATTATCTGTTTTTAGCAAATTAGATACTGCATTTACTGAATGATACTTTCCAGTCATTTTATCTCCAGGTCGATTTCGAGTCCAAAATTTACAAGTATAATCATTTGAACCAGAACATAAAACTTCTCCTAAAGGGTGCCAAGCTAATGACCAAACAATACTATCATGGGCTTGATCGACAGATCCAACAAATTTATCAACACCAACATTCCAAAATAATATAGCCCCATCAGAACCACCGCTACAAAATAAATTTTCATGGTAAGGGTGCCAAGCAATAGTGCTAGCTTCTTTTTTGTGACCCCTAAAGGTTTGAACTTCGTGTGAAAGATTTCTAATATCAAACAGTTTTAATAAATGATCTCTGGAAGCAGATACAACCCAGTTACCATTAGCATTCCATTTTATGTCCATCACAGTACTTTTATGAGCATGTAATGTGGCTAAAGATTGACCACTTTTTGGATCCCACAGTTTAATGGGTTGTTGATTATCTTTACTACCAGAAATCAAAAGACCTTTGTGTGGATGCCAGTCAATGCATTTCACATCTGCTCCATGACCTCTAAGAATTTTTTCTTCTCTATTGGTAAAAAAATCCCATATACGTATAGTTCCATCATCAGAACAAGTTGCAAATTTATCATCAGACTGACTAAAACTAATACCTCTAACAGCTTCATTATGTGCTTGAAACATTTTTACATTATTCATATTTGATTGCCAGTATTTAATGAAACCAGTATGGTCACCAGTAGTCATCCAATTACCATTATGAGACCACACCATTGAACGAACGGGTGAATCGTGAGCTTGTAAAATAGTTTCAAAATTGAATGTCAATCCATTCCATAGAGTAAATTCACCACTAGATGCTCCTGTAATTAAACGTCTACCTTCAGGAGTCCATGCTAAACAAAATACAGGGCATCGTACTTTATTTGTAACAGTTTTAACAAAAGCAGTAGTAACTGCATTTACAGAATTATCTACATAGCACTGTGGCGGTAAAAGATGTGGAGTATATAATATATCTGGCTGTAGAAATGGCCTGTCTCTGAAATCTCTTTGCCAGATACGGTTTTGGAGCATACGAATTAGTGATGCATTATAATCTACTGTTTTGCGGAGACCAGATTTTCTCAAGCGCTTACCATCAAAATCCAAATCTACTGGAGGTGCACTTTTATTTATTTGATGTCTTGGAGGACCACCCAAACTAGGACCACGAATGTTTAATGGTATAGGACCTTGAAATCTGTAGTTTGTCGGAATGAATGTATTTGTTGTAGGCGGCGGAATTGAAAAGTTTATTGGAGGTGGAGGTACCGAGAAAGAAGTATCCACAGTAATGGACATGATACTTGAACAGTTTAATACAATAACTATGAATATATAAATAGTTGAGCTAAAATATGTTATTACATGTACAATTGGTTTTTAAAAACTTATCTCTAAGAACAAACATCAGTTACTTTTTCATAATAAGTTTTTTACAAACAAAATTTAAACAAAACGTATTAAATACTTGAAAGTCTGATATTCGTAGTAAATTAAAATTTGTCATAGATTCTGACGGTTGAAATCCAGCAAAAAAATTAATAACTGGTTTTTGACGTTTAAAACTTGTTATGGAATTAAGAAATTACATGAACACTTCGATGTCGATGATGAAAGACGGATAAAACTCGTAAGTAAAGTAGAAGAAACTGAAAATTGAGAAATAATAAGTACGAACGCTTAACAGAACAAAATATATTTAATGTTGTTGTTCGTACTTCGTGGTGTTAACACTAATAATTGATATGAACATAGGAACGGACGCGTTTAACAATAATTACACATCAGCCGGTGAATGGTGACCATCGAGATAAATAAGAATTCTTATCTATCTCGATGGTGGTGACACTGAGATAGATAAGAATATCCTTTCTTTAAAAAAAAATATTTTATAGTACCCTACGGTTCTAATTTGGTCTCTAAGATATGTGTAATAAACATATAATTATTGTAATAATAATATTTAATATTTAATTATTATATAATAATTATACATATTTGTGTTTGGTCTAGTACCTATGGGCACAGCAGTAAGCAATACAAATTTCATTTTTTACATTGTTTTGTCATGATTTTTTATTTAACTGCGTCCCATACTATTTTTTATCCAAGTCAAGCACTGATTAAGTCTATGTAGTCTTTATAGTTTAATGTAGTCTTTATATATAAATATAATACATGTCACCGACAAATACTATAATATCAATTTCAAAATGTCATCTTATTTTCCCAACTATAAACTGTCGGTCATCCTTGCGTTCGAACTATACTTTGACTTTCACTAAGATTTTACTAAGTTGTAGTTATAAATAATAAAATTATGACTGCACCTAAATTTTAGAAAGTTACCACTTAGTATCATCTATGAATATAGCTATTGATTTTCCTCTACACACACCAGCAGCTCTCATAACTCATATCATTTTTAATATTAACCTACCATCTCTTTTATTGGTCTTCTCCCTCATTTTTATAACAACTCCTACTGTTTCCATTTCCTCTCTTCATGCCCAGTATTGCATATCTGCAATTATTGAGATAAAAACATTTGTTTAGATAATAATCAGAGCTTGACTTGGGAAAAATAGTAGTAAAGGGACACAGTTTAGTAAATAATTAATACATTTTGTATTAATGTGCCAATGACCATTAAGTGTACCAAATTAGAAACTGAAATGTTTAAAAGGGATGCCTCAAGCACTTATATTAATATTACAGGTTAAAATTTAGTATATTAGTCTAGGTAATGATTTGTGACTGCAAGTACACTACTTATTTTAAATAAAATATTCAGTATGTGCCCAGGGGCGGATAGGCCCACCGGGATACCGGGCAAATCCCGGTAGGCTTTTTTTTTTTAATATATATACAGTATATATATATATTTTCCATCCACCAAAGAAGCGGCAGATAAATTTGTTCAAAGGGCCAATATACAATTAGTCACTTGAAAGTAATTTAATTGTAGAAGACAGTTTTCCAGATGTTCACCAGCATAAAAAAAAACGTTTATTCTCTTATGAATCTGAAGATACACAAAGCAATAATCTTCTTTATAGTTATGAATGTAATGTTTATAATTCAATGATTGATACAATTATTAGTAGTTTGGAAATCCGTTTTGAAAAACACGGACAACTCAGCGCTGATTTTTCATGATTGGATCCACAAAATTTCTAAGAAATTTCAAGACAAGTACCCCCAAACTCTTTAGAAAAAGTGTTTAGTATAATCAAACAATTTAATAATGATGTAACTTTACAATCTTTACAGCAAGAATTGCAAGATTTTGCTTTAAAATGGGAAACATTGAGTCAAAGTTTAACAGAAGAATATTATAACACTAAATATAATACAGGTAGTTTCCATATTGGAAATAACCATGATAAAGAAGATTATGAAAACTCTGGTTTGATATATGAAACAATATTAGATGACCTACCGCAAAAGAGTTCTTGTTGTAAATCATTTTAAAAAGTGTCACATTTGCTGTTTTTTTGTATTGGTTTGCTATAATCTGTATACTAATGCATATCCAGGACTTAATTTGGCTTACAAACTATTGTTAACTTTATCAGTAAGCCAAGTGTCATTTGAACGTAACTTTTCTAAATTAAAACATATGAAAACATCAATTCGTAGTACTTTAAGTCAACAGAATCTTGAAACACTCATGTTAATGAGTATGGAAAAAGACATTCTAATGGATCTTGATAATAATGATATAATAAACACAATTTCAACCAAGTGTGATCTCCTTAAAAAAGTGCTTCAATATTGAATAGTATTTATTATTAATTATTGGTAGTTCATAAATTCTGACTTATTATAATTTTAACATGTTATGTAAATGTAGATTTATAAATACAGGATCTAAACTTTTGATTATTTTATTTAATATTGATTAATGATTACATTTATAAATTATAAATATAAAAATGTGTTATACTATACAATATACATGCATAGTAAAAATGTATTTCATTTGTTTATTTTCATTGGGCCCTTTCCATACATTTCCCGGTAACATTAATTTAGCCTATCTGCCCCTGTGTCACAATGTTAGTTGAATTGTGTATACTTTTACCACGGTATACTATATACCGTGACTTACATATATCAACACATAAATTGTGAAACAAGTGATATTTAGCATAACTACTTAAAAAAAGGAATGGAAAAAACATAGAATAAACTACTAATACATTTTGTTCAATGGATCAAATCAATATAATATTCATTGCATAATATTTAATTTATTTATAGAATATTAAACCTATGATATAATATTAAAATTAGATCTACATGTTTTTAGTCTAGCATAGTATAATATTTTAAAGCTGCGTCCAGACTAGAACATATTTTGCTGCATGATGCAGAACGCACTCTATACATCACTGGCGGATAATCGTACGTTGTGTGCCAAAATATGCTCTAGTCTAGACACAGCTTAAGGCTATGGCGCATGCTGTACTGTATAGTATATTATAGTAATCACTAGCAAACTCTTCAATGTCAACATTAATTATTAACTTTTGATTCACATCTGTAAACTCCCCTGTTTGTTTTTGATAGAAGGTATCTACATTTTTTTTTGTTTGAATGTTGAATTTTGAGAAGGCAGGTAGGCACAATGATTACAAGTTTTTATAGAAATAATTATTGTTGTTAAAGTTGAAAAATGGATTGATGTGTTTAATGTCAATGATCCTATACAGAATACAGATATACTCAATTATACAAAATCACATAGATGATCCATATGTAAATCATTTACCATGTAACAATATTCACTACCTATCTAGTGAAGGCAGCACTGAGCACCATCTTAGATGTCTATATAGAAACAACATTCAATGTTTGGGATCTTATATCTTATTCAGTCGGTTTATTCAAAAGAAGTTTAGACAAACTTACCTAACTACTCAAAATGTATGTTTGATTTGATAGTAACTAGTAAGTTATCATCTCAGATTTTTATAAATGATTTTATTCCTTTGAAAACATAAAAACAACAAATATTTTACATCATGCTAAAAATAATATTTATGATTTCATTATTTTTAATGTAACAGTAAAATAAAAATTTCAGTTGACTTCATCTGATGGAAATATCTTGTATGGATTCAATATGTTTGTGGGATCCATGGTATTTTTAATTTTTTTCATTAAAACTATTTCTAATTTTGATTTTGAATATTTCAAATATTTGCTTTTTAAAAAACCAATTCCATGTTCAGCACTAATACTTCCTTTGTATTTGCTGGTCCATTCATAAACATATGGTTCAATAGCAGATGCTACTGTGTCACTATGTTCAGTAGTAGCCACATTTAAATGTAAATTTCCATCGCCTGTACATAAACAAATTGACAATGATAAAATAAAACACTGTATAGTTAGTATCTAAATTAAATAAAAATATAATTACCTAAATGTCCATAACCACAAATTGCTTTAACATCATGTTTTTCCAATCGTTTCCTAACTTCAGGTACTACCTCATAAAAGAACTCATGGGGTAAAGTTATATCATATTTATAAACATATCCATACTTTAATAAACTTTCAGGAATACTTTCTCTTATTTTCCATAGGTTCTAAACATCAAAAATTAAATATTTTGAATATTTTTTCCTAAAATTAATTTATTATTCTTAACTAAATAATTACACTTATTGTACAAATGCCAAATAGGTAGTTAATTTAAAAACATTCAGTTTTTAGATCTATATTTGTTTTATTTGTTTAGACAAAAATAATTTATTAATATATTTATGCAACCCATTAGTAACCCTTAACATATCTGTTACTTGAATTAGTGATGGTTGATCTGCTACAGTAGCATCTACAATTATTTCTTCAGCCAGAGCTTTTTCTAAAACTTCTTGAACAACATGGTTTATGAAATTATTATTAGCTGATAATTCTACAAGTACATAAAATTGAAGACCATCATTTATTGGACATTTTAGACCAATATTTTTCTGAACACTTTTCATCGATACAGCATCAATAAGTTCAAACGATGAAAGACATTCAGCAAATTCTTTTTGTATTAATGAAAAAAAACTTATTACTTTATCAAATGATTTTAAACCTGCAAGTCAATTGAATTGAAATGAATTAATGAAATAATTAATATTAAATTATAAACTGACCAATGAATGCTACATTAACAAATTTTGGAGTAATTGGACATTGAATAGCAACTTTGGTAATCACTCCCAGTGTTCCTTCAGAACCAATAAACATGTGTTTTAAATGATATCCTGTATTGTCTTTTTTTAATGTATTAAGACAATCTAAAATCTGTCCATCGGCCAGCACCTAAAAACAATACATTAACAATGAAATAGATAAGTATGTTAATATGATGAATAAATAAAACTACCGCTTGTAATCCCAACACGGTTCCTTGTAGACTTCCATATTTTATTAATCTTAACCCTCCAGCATTAGTTGCTAAATTACCACCAATTTGACAAGTACCTTTTGCGCCCAAGTCAAAAGGCATAAGAAACCCTTCATTTTGAACATAGTTCATTAAATTTTCTAATACACATCCAGCCTGACAAACCAAAACACCTAAATAAACTCATGTTATAAACTAATACATAATGTTTATACTAATCTAATGGTCAAAATATGTAAAAGATATAAGAGTAGATCCAGGGGACAGAGGCCCGTTTCTCCAAACACTTTATGCTTAATAATATATATTTGTATTTTTCATACTTGCACTGTAAAAAAAAAATTGATGTTTACATTTTTCGATTACAAAGATGTAAAGGTATTTTTTTTATATAATAGATTTTCTTTAAATAATTTAATGAAACACAATATTTTAAGATATTATAACAACAAAAAACTGTACAATTTGTGCACCCTTTGAAAATTTTGCTCTTGGGATCTTTACTTTGAATGGTATTATTATGAATAATATCAAACACTTATTGGTAAACTGGGTAACTTAATCGATTAATAATACTTAATGCAAAGTTCATCTTAATTAGTAGAGACCAGAAGGACGTCTCCATTGTGTCAATACTACTAGGTAGAATATAATACAAATGTTAGAAATGTTCTTTCTTTTTAAACTATGAAGAAAAAACGCACATTATAAAAAAGAATGAGCACATTGTTGATGAGCACAATATTCAATTGTTAAATAGACTTGTTGAACAGTTATGAATGTCTATAATAACAACAAATTATACTATTGCCATAGGTATCTACAATCTCTTACATTTTATTAACAAATACTATTTTTAATTTTTAACATATTAATAAATAATGTGCTGTGTAGCATGTAATTACTAACCAAACATTTTCAAAAAATTAAAATTAAAAATTTGTTAATTAAAAGTTAAACTACACAAATATACAGTATCAAAAACTTACGCAAAGTTACTTATACAAGACCACTTAAGCCCATTTTAAATGAGTTTTGGAAATCAAATAACAATGGCTACAAGCCAAACAAATTTCTTGGCATCTTCCTTATAGCCATAACAAATTATACTAACAAAAAATTGTAAAATTGTATGGCCTCTAGTTGTATGTTTATTGGCTCTCAGTTTACCTACCCATGGAGACTGCACATACCTAAAATGTCATTAGGTATAGAGGATGGGGCCATTTGGTCCAAGGCTCATAGTGAAATTGATGAATAAATGTAAGCCTTTGGAAATTTTTTTTGTCATAATGATACTTTAGTTTAAAACTTAAAACTTAGATGATGCAAAAACATAAAAAAAACCTATAAAAGCCCCAAAATTCCCTAGAACTTTTATTTTAGGTAAAATTAGCCCATAGTGAAAATACCTAGTTTCTATATACACCTCTGCACACCTAGGTGGAATAGATGACCAGTGACTGACAGATTTAAGATGTAATAACTTTCTAGTAATGCAGACTCTCTAAATACTTCATAGACAATTAAAAAATTGTTTATAAAAAATGGCTTTTTAAATGTTTCTCTACACCCTGGACCTTTTTGTTCCACAAATAAAGGATAGACGTACTATAACTGACCTGATAACTTGTTAAAGCTAATAATTTTATTCATAGCAGAAGTGGATAAAATGACTTCATCAAAAACTGGGACACTGCCCCCAACCAGACCAGTATTACCGCCTTGAACACAAACTGCTAAATTACGATTGTAACAATATTGAAGTATTGCCGATACTTGCTCTGTTGTTTTGGGTTTCAGCACATACTTGCTATAACCTACATGCAAAACAAAAAAAAAGGAATGTCTTATCTTATAAACATCGTTTTAACATGTTTAAATATTTACCTGAAACAGATTTCAACCAATCTTCATTGTAAGATTTTGTTTCCTCGCCAGTGATAATATTATTAGTACCCAAGATTTTTTTAAAAAAATCAACATCAGTAGAATTTACTATACCATATGATCCTCTTTTTAAATATGTAAATCTATCCTTAGTTAACTGCACAGCGTTTTTAAGCAATGTTGACTTAGTACACAGTTTACGAATATTAGTGACATTGAAAGGCATTGTTACAAATATTTGGATATTTGAGTTTGAAAACTGTAACGAGGAACCAAAATAAAAATAAATTAAAATATTGAATTAAAAACTGAACTAAAGAGAGCACCTTCACAATCTCAGTTTTTTAAAGGGTTTACCTTAAGTACGTTTTCATAAATTTAAATACACTTCTGGATTAAATAATGGTAGTTGATAACCACATTGAATAATCAATAGAATAAAAATTTATTTTGACAACAATTAAACTTTGAACTTCAGCAGGCACCAGGCAATTAATGTAGAGAGCCAATAATATATACATATTATATAGGCTCTCTAAATTAATGTATCCCTGTTACCTGTATCTGTTTCTGTTTCATATTGTACCACAAATAACATTAATTCATAAAAACAATGCGAGCTCAGTTATCTCTTATCTACACGACGCTATAATATCGGTTAGGTTCTAGCACAGACATCTATATTATACTGTATACTATATATTATATAATATATAGTAGACATTTATATATAGTCTATGTATAGTATACATCTATATTATACTATAAACTATGTACTATATAGTATATAATATATAGTATAATATAGATGTCTATGGGTTCTAGACACAGACTTCTATACTACAGTAGTATAGAAGTCTGTGGTTCTAGATATCATTCAATCGTGATGGCAAGGTGGATATAGATATAGGTAGATAAACCTTGCTTGATGGTTCCTTCCTTTTTTTTATGTACTATTCTAGTTGCTACGCTTACTATGTACTAAATAATACACCACTCAAAATACTAACCCACTCAGATGAGTGACCTACTATACTTCATAGCATGCAATTAAGTTTCCCTAATTCTTCTAATTACTTTATTGTAAAACTCAACATTGTCATTATTCATCGATTAGATCACTACTTTGAGCCAAAAATGTGTTGACAGGAATAAAAAAACTAGGTCCAACAAAGCTATTACCATTGTTCATAAATAGTATTATAAATAGTACTATATATTATAATCAATGCTATTATATAAGATATGCGCATGAAAAAATCTGAGCACTCTTTACGTATTTGTTAATTACGAAATTGTTTTGAAAAAATAAATCACAGTTATAATAGTGATGTAAGTTGTGATCAATAATTATTGCTAATTTTCCAACTTAAAAAACAATGGTATCGGTTTGATCTCATCTCGCCTCTCCATCGGACTTTTTATTCTAAATTTTACTCATTTTTTGTTACCTCACCTAACCTAACCTATTCTATGTTTTTTTTCACTTTTTCTTGAATCAATTTTCATGACTTTTTTTTATCAAAAACGTACATCCTTAGGGTGTTTCAATATAAATCTTTAATTAAAAAATAAATAAAAAATATAATTCATCAGAAATGATGAGAACTGATGGAGATAGAGAGCGGGCAACAGCTAATAAAATCGGCCCGTGTTTTACGCTATAATAGTTATTCATATTTCACTCAAACTTGAACTAAAAAAGAATATTAAAAAAACTGACTTCAAAAACGAACAAACTAAATTTGCACTAAAAAGTAGCATTTAAAAAAAAATTATTTTATTTTTTAAAATTCAAAATTTATTACCTACTTTACTTATTTTTAAAGTTGGTGCCGCAGCCAATACATGGGAATAAAAATAAGTAAAAGGACCAAACAAATATTCATATAAAACAAACAAAACATAACGGTCAAAATATCAGGATATGCAGAACAAATCCAGTATTTAAAATTAAATCTTACCATAACATAATTTCTTGCGTGCGATGCTGTTATATTTATATAGCCGATACATTTATAGATGCCGTTTGATTTTTATCTCTTGATTGTCGTTTTTTTTTTTTTTCGAGAATTCTTTCAAATTTCAAATTATGAAAAATGACCAAATGACGGATAACAGACGTGGTCTATTTCATCGTTTAATTTTATTAAAGTTCAAAGAGTTTTTCATCATTATGTTCTATAATCTAAATAATGTTTTATGGTGCGTCAGTGCACGAATTAGCAAAATAATTGAAGAGGAACGCTGAAAGTAAATATATAGTTATAAGCTTTTTGATTCACCTATACTTGATCACAGGGTCAGGTAAATTTGGTGGTACATTTGAAGCGTACCCTGAATTAATATTTGTAAAAAATGAAGGAATACTTTAAGTCTCCCCTTAATTCGAGTACTGATTATAATATGTATTTATCGCCAAAATTTCAGCAATGATTATAATATTAATACACAGGTATACATAATAACATTTAAATAAAACAAACATATTAAAATAAAATAAAATTCTATTATATAAATAAGTATTTATTATGTATATCCTATGTATTTACAAGTAGTATTGTAGTAAATATTTACATCATTGCAAATAGTTCATTGACCTTTGGAATGTACCTATTTTGAAAAAGAAATTGCATGATAAGAAAACAAGCAGCAGCTGTGAATGTAAAGCAGACTGCCGAGTTAAATCATGGATGTAGCATAGAGTATATTATATTATTGCTGGATGGTAGCAATATTGTAAATAAAAAAATGATAAGACTGTATTGATTATAAATAATTTATTGAATGTTAATGTTACTGTGCCAACTTCTAATTTCTAGTTCTACAAGTTAACTTCAACAATAATTATCAGCACTCTGAAATGTACATAGAGCATACATTTAATTTATTATTCTGTGATTAATCGAATGCTATTTAATCTCTCTGTTAACGTTTTCATAATTTAGGAATTTTCTGATTTGTAAAGATATGACAACATTTTTAAAATAATTGAGTCTATTATAAATTGTAACCTCTTAGTTTGTTCATTCATCATACACCTAATATTTTGTTGTTGAGTTTCATGATGTCTCATTAAAACAATAAACATTTAGTTTATAAAACTTATTCGATTAAAATGTTTTAAATAAGCATTGTTCCTGAAAGTGTCAAAAACCAATATTGTTATTTTGTCTGTCACAATGACCCAACGTCGGAACATTTTGCAATTGATGAGAGATCGAGAAATAAATGTAATTTAAACTATTTGTAAATTTAGTACCTACTTAACACTACTCGTTTTATTGCCTTAGTTTGAGTAATTGACAATTTTATAATATTTGTTCAATCATTAGGATCGATTTCGTGCTAAATGTGCTTTGAACAATAAAATTGAAACCGAGTATATTTCAAATCTTGGATTGTCTACCGAACTAAAAGGACATAGAGGATGTGTTAATTGCCTACAGTGGAACGATAGAGGAAGGTAACAATTAATAATAATTCTATTATAAGATTTATACGCATTTGACAAATTAAAATGGGTAAGGTATTTGACTGTCATTATTTTAATTGAATCCTAGTACCTTGGCATCAGCATCCGATGATTTTCAAGTTATATTATGGGATCCATTTTTACGAAAAATCAAAACTGCTATTAAAACTTTACACCGTGGCAATATATTTACTGTGAAGGTATGTAAACATCAATACATCAATGATAATTTTTGTAAAAATTTAAATTTTATTTAAGATCATTTTTTTCTGTATAATAACTTGTTATTACTAAAAAAAAAAACTTGATGATTAAAAATTTTTCTGTTTATTTCATTAAATAAATATTATTTTATTTTGTAAAAATAGTATTTTGATAATGCAACAATTAAGTTTATTTTTATAGTTTTTACCGAATAGTTATGACGATGTAGTAGCAACTGGCGCTGCTGATTGGAGTTTACACACATATAATGTCTCTACAGGAGAACGATTGAGTGTTTGCACTTGTGCTCAAGGGCGAGTAAAACGAATAGCTGTAGCAAATGACACACCTCATGTTTTCTGGAATGCATCTGAAGATGGGGTCATAAGGTATTTTTTTTAATTTAATTGCAATCTTAAATTAATCTGCTTCTCTGCACATTAGTCATTGTTAATACTACATTAGTTTTAGTTTAAATAATATTCTGGTCATACACAATTATTTGTTATTTTTTTAGGCAATATGATACAAGAATGAGTCATGATTGCACCCATGAATCAACAAAAAGTACTTTGGTATCCATATATAGCACTTCAGGGACATTAGTTGAAGCTAAATGTTTGGATATCAACCAACTTAGAACTGAACAGCTTGCAGTTGGTGCTAATGATCCATATGTGAGATTATATGATCGCAGGATGATTCGTTCACTGTCTTCTTTTAGAATCAAATATCCAATTCCAACAAAACTTTCCGATATTGTTATCAAGTATAACAATAATACACAAGAACATAAAACAAAATCAAACATCTGTACTGAAAACATGGTTCAATATTTTGTACCCGGTCATGTACATTTAAATGAACCTAGTATGATTAATAAGAACAAAAACATTGGGATCACTTATTTAACTTTCAGTCCTGATGGACAAGAGCTGTTAGTTAACTATGGCAGTGAATACGTTTATCTTTATAATGTATCACATCAAGTAGAAAGTGCATTTTGCAACATCCCAAAAGCATTAAGAGAACATAGTAAGTTTTTATTAAAACATTTTAATCGATTCCTTTTGTGTAACAAATTAATTATTATAAAAATTTTAAGGACAAAATGGAGAAGGATCATCAACAGATTCATTAGATTCAGTACCTTTAGCACATTTAGAGCTACCATATGAAGTAGAACAGTTAAAACTTAAGGTGAGACATATTAGAACAAAAACAAATATTTTATGAACTAATTTTAAATACTAACATTTTATCTATAGGCTAATTATTTATTTGAAAAAACTGATTACACGGCTGCTATAAACCTTTACAATGATGCCATAAATATTTGCAAGAGTAGTGTATTGTTTTCAAATAGAGCTGCAGCTTTTATCAAAAGGAAATGGCATGGCGACTTTTACGCTGCTCTCAAAGACTGTGTGACTGCATTAAAACTTGATCCTAACCATATGAAAGCTCATTTTCGTTTAGCTGTGTGCCTATATGAATTAAACAAATTTGAGGATTCAAAAATGTATTTAGATAAATTTACAACTAAATACCCATCATATAAAACTAGCATGGCCTTTAAAATTCTTCATAAGGATTTAATACAAGCAAAGACTAAAAACAAAGAAAAAATAAATGGTAAATCATACTAGTTGCTTTAACTATTTACTGAATTACTTGACCTAACATTTATTTTTAGTCCTCAATTAGATTTTTTATTCTTAATAAATAATAATTTATGTATAGAAAATCAATTCTTTGAAACACTGCGCACTGAAAGTGAAAACTCTAAAGATGGGTTAAAACATTCACAAATCCAAAGAATGATGTTTGAAGAATATTTACGTGCCAAGGCCAAAGATTATAATAACAGATATTATGGTCATTGTAATACATCTACAGACATAAAAGAAGCTAATTTTTTTGGGAGGTAGATAATACATTTTTTTTTATTACTTATTATTAATTTTTTTTTTGTTATTGATTAATATTGATTATTTGATTTCAACTTGTTTTAGCCAAAGCCAATTCATTGTTGCTGGTTCAGACGATGGTTTATTTTTTATATGGGACAAAAAAACAGAAAACAATTTGCTTATACTTAAAGGGGACAGTTCAATTGTTAACTGTTTACAACCACATCCTTCAGAGTTCTTGTTAGCAACTAGTGGTATTGATAATGAAGTCAAATTATGGACTCCGGAACCAGATGTAATGAAAAATTATTTAAATATTAATTTGTATAATAAAAAACTCAAATAATATTGTTTTAGGAGTTTAATAAAAAACACGTAGTAGAACACTATAAAAGAACAGCATTAATAAATCAAAGGCGTATGATGGCAGATCCATTTGAAATAATAATGCGCAGTATTAGAAGAAGAGCAGATGAAGACATAGATTTAGACGGACAGCCGGATTCAGATTTTGAAATGTTGCCAATTCCAGACCATTTTTATGCTTGTCGCACTAGTTAAAGTAAATTGCAAGTATAATTTTGATACTATTATACACACTTAAATTATGAAGTAAAATACTTAAAAAATGTTTGTATTAAGATTCAATTGTAATGATTTGTTTAACAGTATTTAGCTTATATTTAATTTCATCAATTTCTGGTAAACACATATTGTATATCTGAAAAAAAAAAAATACAAAATTGAAGTGTAAATTCAAAATATACATGTTAAAAAGACAATGGATATGTTTGTACATAAATTAATGAAATTTGTAATGTATATCATTTTCTAACAAAGTGTCTTAGGTTGCAAGTGATATATATATATATATATATATATATTTTAAAATTTGTATATTAATAATAGGTATATAGATAGCTATTCTTGTATGCTTAAAATGAAAAACTTTGTTATATTTTATTAATATTGTTCAGTGTTTATATGAAGCGAATAAACTCATATTTATAACTAATTTATTATTTTTCATAAATAGTTTCATACTTGTTCAAAATTTAGCATATAGTATTAATTATAATAATGATTTTCTAATTATAATATAATAAATTCAATCTGTTTTCTGTATTACTAAGTTCATAAAAAAAAAAAAATTAAATAATAATCAGAAGCCATTTGTATAGTAAATATTAGTTAAGTGATTCCATTTCAAATGGTTATAAAAGAAAATAGATTTATTTTATCTATAGTTTTAAATAGTGTTTGAACTAAAACAGATAATTGTAAATGACAAATACTTATGAAAATTTTGATTTATCTATACCAGACATTAAGAATATGCTGAATTATTTTTAAAAAAGGAAGAGATTCCCTACTAATTTGAAAAGTGGTATTTTGTCTTTCCTCAAACAATGATTTTAGCACTCATATGAAATTAGTAGTTATCAAGTATGTATTTATTAATAATAGTTTTTTAAAGTTATTGTATCTTACAGACTGTAACAAGTAATTTATATCCAACGTTAATTGACAACGGATTTTATCATCATCAGAGCTGTTAACTTTGTAGTTAGGATCTCTTATTTTTTTTAATTTCCTTAAACTTTCTTCAGTTTTTTTTATTGCTTTCATGACATCATCAACATATGCTACATACCTAAAATGCATGTAGTAAGTATTGTAAAAATTGAAACATTTAAATTCAATTAATTTATGGGGTTAATCTATTTTAGACTACTTGGGAAACTTACTGTGTAACTATATGATCTAATACTAGTTTTTGACAGTTTTTATTTTGTAATGTTTTCAATGTAATCACAATTGATTTCATGTAAGTACATGGTTCAGTTGGACTGTCTCGATTTGTGTGTCTGAATAATCTTGGTACATCAGTTACTCGTATTACATGAGACATTACTTCATCTGTTACAGATTGTACTTTACACTTACTTAAATCTTCAATCAACAAATTTAAATTTACATCTAAAATACTGTCTATAAAAATATGAAAAAAAAAAAGAATAAAATCCAACACAATATTAGATAAATATGTTAGTAAGTTTTGGAACACTTACTTTTTATTAGTTCTAAAGCTTCAATAGACACCTCTGAAAGTAACAACTTTTCAAACATTAAATATATTTCATTTAGTTTAAAGTGAAATGTTTTTAAATCATTTTCTAAATCTTCAATAAATTTAATACGACTAACAAAATCTTTCAAATCAGTCTTAGCCTTTATATTTGCATTTTCTGCCCAAGTCTGATATCTAGAAATTAACTGTAATATAAACTTGAAAAATCTGAAATCATAAATCCAGAGTAATGTTTATACTAGCAATGACAGATACACATAATTGATACTAAGTTACTAAATAAAATTTGCAACCTATGGCTCAATTGAACAATAAATATATTTGGATCTAAACAAGAACACATACAATCCCAAACTGTTTTTGAGACTTTAAGATTAAATGTTTCATCATCACAAGACTTGTAACTTTCATAATACATAACATTTTCAGCACAATAGCCAATCTCTTGGTACCTTAAAAATAAAAAAATTTGGGTGAAGGATAAAACATAAAAGTGTATAATAACTTAGAAGTACCTACTGCAATTTAAATAAGAACGATGTCTATTTTAAATTTCTCAATACAATCTGTCATGCATTTATGAATTCTTACAGTAATGTGTACTTTAAGCAATCTTACCTATATTGATAATAAATTGGTAAATTCCAGCATTTTTTAAAATCATTCCAACTTTGTAATTTGTTTAATGGTTCAGTTTCATTTTGAGAAATAGATAGTTCAATTAAAAGTTTTGTAAATTCACTAAACGTCACTTTATAATTCTAAAAGAATTTAATTTAGGTGTTAAATACATATCAATTTAACTATAATTATCAAATATCAAAGAGTTTATACTTGTATGAAAGTATCAGGTTCCCGGAAGTTGAAAATGCATTGCAAATTATTTTTTATTTGGTTAAAAATAACAGGCCAGAAACTTTTTGTAATAAAATCAAATTTGCCAATTTGGTAATTTCTGTCAATAAAAACCATAATATATAATCGTATCATTTGATTATCTTTGTAAATTATAGATTCTAAGCCAATAATTGGTTATTGTATACATAGATATTAAAAATAATATAATATATATATTACGTCAACTTTTTTCTCTAGATGTACCTAATAGTATACTCTATCTCTGCAAAGAGTCCCCTTGTCTGCGTACCTAATCAGTTTTGATCATAGCCACGTACATCACCAAATTGGTTATTGTTGGCACCAATTGCTGCATACTTAGTGACAGATAAATTATGAATCCAGATACATCACTTGTCAAAAGTACTTTACCATACAATAATAATAAAGTGACATGTTTGGAGGTAGTTATTAAAATAAAATGCTACCTCTGGCTATGAGATTGTTGTAGCAGGGCGCATGTTGGACAAACCCACTCCCGTCGTTCTGTGTGCCACAAAATAACTTTTACCTGGGATAGAGTATAGGTACTAACAGAACTATATTTCCAATAACCAATTTTGTTTTTATATAGGTTTAAAATATTTTCAAAATATTCAATTAACCTATTAAATATTTAAAGAAAAATCCATACAATTTTGTTACTCTACTAATAATTCTAAAATAAAACTAAAATTTTTTACACATACAGTAGCTATCTTTAAAAATATAAAATAATTTTGGAAATTATGAAATGTTCTTGTTCAATTAAAACTTCAATACCTGATTTTTTACAATATAAATATAATAGTAACTTAATGATATTTTCAATTTTTTTAAGAAAATAACTAAGACAATATGAAGACCCTTACTCACATATTATTAAATCAACAAAACCAAAAATAATTGTACTATTTTATGAACTAAAGTTGGTTATTGACTTTTCAAATAAAAAAATTAAAAACCTTTTTAGGTAAAGGTAGTAGAAAGTGAAATTTTATATTAAAATAATAATACTGAGAGAGTTCAGTGAGTCATATACTTGACACTTTCAGCACATTTTTAAATTATAAGTTTTAATAGAAAATTAATAATAAAAAGTTAATTTAAAACAATTTTTGGAAATTTTCTCAAAAAAAAAAAAAATAAACAATACAACATACAACTAAACAATAAATAAACTTTAACATAAACTGTGTTAGTGAGTGTTACCAAATAATTTTGTAATTTTTTGGTCATATAATGAAATGTATGTTGTAATACAACTGTTTCAAGTCTTTTAATTGAAAAATTACACTTTTACTAAACTTAAATGAATAAATCCTAAAGTTCTTTAGTTTGCTCAAAAGTTGTTAAAATTAATTGAAACTGTTATAAAAAATGATTTTTTTTATTTTTTAATGATTTATAAATTACAGGTAATCAGAAGAACTTAAAGGAATTTTTATACTTTTGACTTTGGATCATAAGAAAAATAAACAACATACTATATAAAAAAAAAATCTTAAAATAAAGTATTATCTATTCAATAACCTTTTTTTTTTGCAGGAACTATATGCAATGAACAAAATAATACAATTGTTTGACAACCCAAAAATGTTCACAGGAAAAAAATATTATTGTGTAAATTTAAAACATTGTTAACTACGCTTAAAATCTAAAAACATAAAAATCATACTCTTTATTTTGTTCTGCAGCAGCTTGAAGTAAATGTTTCAATTCTTCTTCAAGAAATATATAACATTGGCTATACAATTCCTTCAAACCATTCTTACAGTTACGCATAGAAGGTTCATTCAGTATGACTTCCATTGCTGGTATAATAATATCAGTCTGACACACTTTTTCAGCAGATTTAATTCTTCCTAATGACACATATAATTCAAGGAAACATTTTACTGTATTTTTGTTTGTTGTCACAGATGAAATAAATGATTTATTCAATTTATTCATTAACAAATCATTGAGAGTTTCTTGTCTCTAGAAATTATAAACATTTTAAACATTTATTAAAATAGTATATTTTTGAGTATGACTAGATTAGCACAAATTAGAATAGATTATAAATGATAAGAATTCTGTAGATTTAAGAATATTACCTTCAAATGCACTGGTTTTATTACACGTTTACATTTGGTCAAACTAGACACAAGATGATTATATTCAGCAACAGCTCGTGTAAGAGTAACTATATTACAATCAACTTGTTCTAATAATAGTACATCTAGTTTGTCAAGTGATTTTTGGACTTTAGCAATTTCATGAAATGCTTGTTTATCTTCGCATATTCTTCTATTTGACTGTATTTCGTTATCTATAGTATGTAAGGTGTTCTCTAAATTTATTTTAGCTACCTGAATGAATGAATTTAAAATAAAATTTAGTGTCATAATTTATTTAGGATTTAAATGGTGTGTAAATAGTTTTGCCATACATTGACATTGTTACTTAATGAACATAGTTCTGGTTTAAGAGTAGCCAATTGCTGATCAATTCCAATTAACCCTTTAGATAAATGAAAATATTTATCACAATCATCATTTAACGAGTTAATCATCTTATTACGTAGATCTTTAAGAAAGATGCCCATCTCAACTCTCATATTTTCTAATGTCATTTTATTACGATTTTCAATTAAAAATTCATCCACAGAGAATGATTCCTACAACAAAACAATGGTAATAAATTTAATACAAAAAAAGTAAAAAAAAAAAAATTGTAAGTATCAACATTTAACAAAGCTGAATTTTTAACTTTTTTAGAACTAAGAATGTTACACTATTACTTAAAATAATAAATAATTGATACATATTAGGTATGACTGAAAGACCTACTTACTAAATATTTAAATATTTAATTTTTTAATATTTTTAAGAAATTTGTTTCAATTTAGAAGCTATTAGCTAAGAGGTGCCTTAAATTTTTATGAGACTCTCACTGTGTTACTGGAATTTAGAAAAGAAAAGGCATTTTAGGCAGAAGGCTATACACACTTTTAGTCCACCACCTGCACTGCTCATGCTTATTTTTACATTACCTGGAAAGAGTACTTAACATTATCCGATTATTTTAGGTCAATAATTTTGAAATAATTATTATAGTCTGTACATGATGAATAATTGAATATTAATATTTTTCTTACAACACATCCAAATTTGTTTCAATATAACTTTACAACATTGGACATTTTGTACGGTTAAATTTTGTTGTTGGAGGAAATATATAAAATTTGATAGTTCAACATGAATAGATTTAATTAAATTCCAAAATTATTTACTTCTAAAAATTGAATAACATTAGATACTTCAAAACTGATTTTCCCAGTGACATACAATTGTCAGGAGCAGTGCACGGCATAGACTAAATTGTGTGCAACCACATTTTAAATAAGTAGATAATAATGTATTTAATATGAATTAGAGAAGAAAATAAGTATAAAAGATTGAATTTCTACTACTTATTTTAAATTCTATAGTCCCTATCTGACAGCAGTTAATTCATCGTATCTTTGCTAAGAGGGCTGCCGACGTCCCTACCAGCATCGTTTTTACCTAAATACATGATTATTGATTATCTACTTAATGACCTATTAAAAATAATAATTTTTTCACAAAAGTGTTACTAATGAGGCAATTTTGTTAAAAAACTTAGAAGTTTCTTGTTTACATGACGTGTTTTAAATACATTATTATTTTTGAAAGACGCTAGCAGATTTTATAAGTTTACAACTGAGAGAATTTAAAAAGTTTAAAAATATATAATTGTACCTTGGAGAAGGTCTGCATGTCGAATACAAATGGTTTGTTGTCAGAATCCATGTTAAAATAATTGATTTATATTATAAAAATTTATATTTTATCGAGTATTTTATACTATTTTTAATCGTGATTTATAGGTACATTCACAATTTTTTCTTTTAACTTATTTTTAGCAAAATATTTTAATAAAACTGACACTAAAAGACACAAATATCGAAATACGTGTCACAAGTAGGTACTCAAGTAAAAATTACAAAAATCAAAAGCAAAAAAAAAAATTAATTTGAGACAAAACTATATGCATTATCATGGTCTTGATATCGAGTGTTAACTGTGAAGTTAATGAATATTGAATACTAAATAATATATGTACTTGATATTTGTATTAAATTATAATCACAGATAAGATAAAACTTTTTTTATCTTATTTTTTATTTTATGTTTTATCTTATCTGTGGTATAAGCATGTTCTGTAATCTGTGGTATAATTTTTTTTTTGCTTTAAGGGCCATTAAGTTCTTTTGCAGCTTCTACTAAGCCTCTCCACCTGTCACGGTCAATGGCGGTCTCGAAGGTTAGCAACTCAGTCCACCATTTTTATATCTGTATTGACTCTATCCCGCCATCGTTGACGAGGTCTTCCCATGGGGCGCTTGCCATTTGGGTTATTAATCACTAATCAGTACTTTTTGAATTATGCTTCCCTCAGCACGCCACCATGACCCGCCTATTCCAGACGCTTGGTTTTTAGAAAGCATTTAATATTTGGTTAATCTGTGGTATAAGCACAGAATAAATCAAATTTCATCTGTTCTGTGATATAACGTCTATGGTAAAAAGTAAAAACAATACATTCTTTGCTAACGCTCTGAATCTAAAAAACATTTCAATAAAACATTAGGTTGACCAACCTATATTTAAAGCGTTTTTTTATTGTTTTTCAAATTTAGTTTATTTTTGGTGACAAAAGAATTTAAAATGTGTGAAATAAACAAATATAATATCATCTTTTTTACAGACAATAATGCAATATACTCAAAAATATTATGCAAAATAGGTAAAATATTCTCTAATCCTCAAATTATGCAAAATACATTATTACTACACACTCAGTGATTGACAAAACGACATTTTTAACCCCTGTCAAGCTGCACGGTGTTAATAAATACATGTGAAAACCTAAAAATCCGTTCTCTAGTCATAGCTTTTAAGCACTTTTTTTTTTTTGTAAAAGGTCTAAGCTGCTATGTCATATATAGACAAGAATATAGAATGTGTCATATAATATAAATATGTAATATATAATAATAGAAATAAATATGTCAGTATATTAAGGAATAAGGATTCCTTATACTATGAGCCACGAATTATGATACTTAAATAGTCAAATGTTGTTATGACAACGTAGCTGAAATGCTGTTTTCTACAACTGTCAACTTTTATGTCTTTGGGTTTTCCTCTAAATCTATTCACTTAAGCCATATTTTTAAAATGTGTTAACACATTTTTGGTTTTTGTACCATGTTTTACACTGGTTTGACATCCTCTTAACTACCTAGTTACTTACTTACCTACCCAGATTATAATAATATTACCTATTGTTAAAACTAATTATCTAATTTTAAAATGCCAAGGGTATGTACAATTTGTAAAAAAAAGAGTAATCTAAAACTTTTTACATTGCCAATTATTAGTGTTGAATAATGAAAATAACAAGATATTTTGGGTACTCGGCAAACATTAATTCCTGGTTAAACTGTTTTATACAAAAAATACTTTTTGTCAACAGACATAAAGAAATTTTCACAATTATTAACTGTGTTAGTATTTTACTATTTTAATCAGTCTGTACAGTAAGTATTTTTTGAATGGAATTAAACTGTATGGCTAAATATTAATTAATTTGTTAATTATCAACATAATTTTTTAAATAGACATCTCTCAGCAAAACTGTATTGAAAACTAATGCTGTTCCTATTTTTGGAGTAAATAATCTTAGTGAAAGCTGTGAAACATATAAATTAATGATCTGAAAGAAAAATTCCCATAAAAACATATTTTAGGATGCCCACACCTAATAGAGCCAAGGTAAACATAATAATATTTTTAAAAGTTTATAGCTTAACTTTTTGGCCTTGAGTAGTTGACAATTAAAATCTAGGGGAAAATTGATTTTACCCAAATAAAATTTGTTTTAATTTAATTTTAAAGATGGAAGAATATTTTATTCTTCACATAAATAGTGGTTGAAGATGTATTAGGCTATGCATGTTTTGGATTGATTCCCTTGTCCTGATCACAAAGATGAAGTAATTGCATACTTAATAAGATATTAAATCAATATTCAAAGGTAAGCACTAACTCACAACAGCTAAATCAAGACAATAAAAAAAAAAGTATACAAATACCATGTAAATATTATTGTTTATTGTTAACAAAGCACATTATTACGTTACTCTTACTTTTGTCATTTTACAGCTTAGTAATCTAAGTCTGTGAATTACAGTATTTAATATCTACGACTATGGAAATTACACAATCATCATGGCTGAAATTTCAGTCACAATCATAGAAAAGAGATGAAAATACAAATCTTAATAAGTCACACATATTATTCAATCTATGACAGTGTAATATATTTTTGTGAACTTCCTGTCAAGCATTTAAATTTTTAACTAAACAAATTCTAATAATTAATGTATACATATATATATATATATATATAGTCTTTGCGAATATAATAGTGTACAATCTTTTTGAGATCAGCCAACTATATGTTGAAATTTTGCATACTTAGTTCTTTCATTCACACCAATCATCATTCTTATAATTTTCAATTTCATATAGCTATCTTTTACTTTTTTGATAGTCTTCTTTTCTTTTTCTTTCAACAATCAACCAGACCACCATTTTCAAAAACTATTATCACAGAATCTACTTCATTTAGATAATATAACCATACTGTCTTAAATTATAAACAGTCAATGCAACACTTCTTCTTTTATGTTTACGTACAGATCCTTAATATGTCTAGCTCAATACTTATACATAACATAAAATATAAAACAATTCTTGTAATTTTTATAAAAGGTTTGTTATAATGTAGATAAATAAATAACAATAATAATTATTTAATATTTATAAATATTAAGATACTGGAAACTGCCATTTAAAATCTTAAATAATACATTTATTTTATATAAAATAGAATAACTAATATAATTTTACCCTCAACATAGCGTAGTTGATTAATATAATCATTAAAGTATTTATATGTCAATATAAATGTTTATGTATAACTATAGTATAAAAAATTACATTATTTGTATAGATAACAATAGTAATTCATACTTCAAAATGACAACAATATTATATACTTTTAACATATAATACAATAAATGTTAATAGCAACAAATATTGAGGTAACATAAAATAATTAATTTAACAAAGATAAACAAAAATAACATAAATGTCTTGTGTATAAATAAAATAATATTAGTATGATAAAATAAAATAAACAAAACAGAAGAAAATAAACCACTAAGATTGTAACAAATTATTGTTACTTATATTGTGTTCAGCTAATTTAGACAGAATGTTTTGTTGTTTAAAAAAAAAAATTATACAATAAAAATTCATTCAATGAAACATAAAAATGATAATTAATATAAAATTAAATGTTAATTAAAATAATACAAATATCACATAATTTTAATTAGCTATAAGCATCAGGTAGTTTGTCAAGTAAAATTGGTTAAGTTCATGAAATAAAAATATAAGTATATACTATTTTTAATGGTAAAAAAATAGTTCACCACAGTCAATTTTATTCTAGACTTCTTCTACTATGGGATTTTCTGATTCATTTTCAGAGTTTTCACTACTTTCCCATTCTTCTGATTTAACACTATTAGTAATTGGTCTATTACCATTATAAATGTTGTCCTAAAATAATTTAAAAAAATTAATTGTACATAAGTTAACATGTAATTACAATATTTCATACTTGTTGAGTAGTGAATCCTGTAGAAGTAGTGCTTGACCAAATTCCATCTCCCCAAGAAGTTATTGTGGCTGTTTCAGAATGCCATTGAGTCTTAAAATAAATGGTAATGAATATTAACTACCCTTATAATACATTTCATTACAGTTTTTAAGTAATAAATTAGAAAAAATGAATTTATTTAAATTTGTCTCTAAATCAAATAATTATCAATAAAAAAAAAAGTATATTGTGGTCAAATGGAGGCAATTATTATAAGATTCAAAAATTGATTTTAGGGTAGACCTGACGCTACAAATCCAATTTCTCCTAATTATTTATGAATAATATTAAATGTATTAAAGTTGACCAAAAATCAGATTATAAAGTGAGTATTCTTTTACCAAACAAGCAAACAAAAAACAGGCAAAACATTTTAAAACTATATGCAATATTTTAAAAATAATATTTTGCATTTACTGTTTTTGATTAGACACCCAATTATGTTAACATTTTTCTTATACTATAAAATAACTTAAATAAAATGTAAATAAATCACAACAGTCTTCAAATTATTCTCTATTGTTTATCATTTCCATCCATCTCTTATTATACAGATACAAAAAGGGATTTAAACCTAAAGATATTCTTTGCAAGGCTCAATATGTTGCCATCCCTCATAAATTTTTAAGAGTGATGGACCCAGAACAAGTTATCTCTTTATATTTCACCATGTTGTTTCCTATTGTGTATAGAAAACAGTACCTTGAGCATAAACTTTCCGATTTGCTTATAATAATATAGCTTATTTATAATAATATCAATACTTACCAAAAACTGTTGTTCTTTTGTACGGATATCATTTTCAATTTGTGCCAATTGTTCAGACAATTTTTCAGTTTCCTTGGCAGCAACATTTTGTGTAGCAAGCTACATGTATAAATATAAAATAACAACTAATATCATATGCAAATTTATAATAATTTATAAATATATTACCTTAAGATTGTTGATTTTTTTCTCTAGATTTTTTAACTGGTTTTTCATTTTTTGAGATTCTGCCATTAAACTAGCATATAAAAGTTTAAATTAAAATACCATAAAATCGGTAGTATATTAGGTAGTTGTAAATTTTTTACTGTAGTAGAAATTGGTAAGTTAGACGAGGAATACAACTTGATAACACAAGCTCAAAGTAGTGAGAATTTCAAGAATTTGTATTAACCTGTTGTTGGATGCTTTGAGTATGATTACAAAATTGTTATTTTTGAAATTAATGATTTAAATTTTATTTTAATCATTAATTTCAAAATTAATATTTGAACAGAGCTTGGTTCACTTTATAAATATATTTTAAACGTAAAAATTTCAAAAGTATATTTTGAAATATACATATTTTATACAAAAACAATATTCAATTTTATTTTATAAATTATTTTTAAAAAAAAATATGTTGTGTAACTATTTTGCTGACATCTGCAGAAAAACATAATATGTTCTATTATTAAAATATGTTTTAAGTATGTATTCAGTTTTAGTATGTACTATGTTACGTAGGTTGAAAAAAAGTCAAAATTGTTTTTAATTTTAACAGCATAAGAAAATTATTTTAAACCAGTTACCAAATAACTCCCACAAATTGTATCAAAACCCAACGGGTCATTGAATGTTCTATTTTTAGAATACAGCTCATAATTGCTAAACAATTCCAATTCTAACACTTGTATTTACATCAAGGAAAAACTAATTTAAACATCTTGTGAACATTACCAATTCAGTTGGATAGTTAATTGACGATTTAAATATTGACTGCCCAATAGTGCATAACTACATTGTATTAACACCACTTTATCAATACCTTCTTTTATACGCTTTTGAAACTACTGGAAGGATTTTTTCAAAATGTATTAATGAAGACAGCAAATTTTGTTTTACATAACCCATTAAATTTTTTAAATTTTCAATAGTAAAATTTTTTAGTTAAGAATTTTTTCCCCAAAGTTAAAACATGGTCACAAATATGACCATTTTTTATTTCCCAACTTTAAAAATTTTCTGGTAAATTTAAGTTTTAATTGAACAATTACAAAAAATAAAACAAATGAGTGATTTAATGTTTTAGTTTTAGAACATGACTAAAACTAATCAGAAACTAAAAGAATATTAATTCAAATCAATTAAACAATAATTTGAATTATTTGAAGAGTTATATAAGATAGAAGTGTCAACAGTTCTTAAGTGCTTCATTTAATTTTTATAATTAAAATAACAACATTTTATTAATACGTTTTTATATGCTTTTGGATACTGAATAGATTTTTTTAAAAATTTTTTTGTAACAATTAGGCAATTTTGCATAAAATATTACATTTTTTTAAATCTTAATTAATACCATTGTGTTAGTTACGTTGGATATATTACATTTTAAAAACTTTTTGTAAAAATGTTTTGTTTTTATCTAACAAATAACACAAAACAAAATGGAGTTTTTACAAAATTTCAAATTTCTAAATTTAGCTTAAATGTTTTTTTTTAATTTGTACTAGACTTGTGTCTTAACTATGTTTATTGCATATAAATGTCCGGTCTTTTCAATCATTATTTTGAAAGTTATGACTAAATAATAAATTATAAAATCAATTTTGTTAAAATAACCTGTGCTGTATTTTTTACAATTTTCTACTTAGGTTTTTTATTTTTATTTAAGTTCTAATTTTTTTTGTTCTATATATTATTGGAAAAATTTTCTAAGAACTACTTTAAACACAGAAAAACATATAATCTTTGTTAAGTATATAGTTTTCTCCCTCTGCTCAGAATCTTGTGTTGCCACAAAAAAATGTTTTGGTTTTAGCCCACCACTAAATTTTTTACTCTAATTTTTCAAATGACTCTTGAATCAACTTAAGTAACATAATTTAAAATTAATTAATAAATAATAACAATAAAATATAAATGATAAACAATACAATATTGAAACACCAAGGTATAATTAAAACACTGCAGCAAGTATTTAATGGAATAAAAAAAACCAATGATACTATTATTTATCAGTACTGACCTTTTAGAAGCATTGGGGTTCTGACTGCCAAAGAAGTTTGGCTGTTCTATTATATTGGCTGGACTATGTATGGTTATATAACTTGGTCCGATAGCAGTAACAGGAGAAGCAACTATGTGCGCAGCAGCAGGAAAACCTTGTGGAGAGTTGAAAAACCAGGACGCAGTCACTGGACTATTGCGGGTTCCACGCAAAGTGCCTAATGGTGTGGTTATAGTTGTTGTAGTTGAGCTATAGAATTGAGCTTGTGCAGCAGCAGCAGCTGCCGCTGGATTAGCTATTGACAGTGTACACGGTCGGCGTATTGACTTGCCATTCTTTCCTCCAGTTTGGCCATTGTTATTGGAGACTATTGCAGATGGAGGTGGAGGTGGCTGAGGGGGTGCTTCAGAATTGTTACCATTACCACCAATCGGGCCAAATTTTCCATTCATTGCCAATTCAAATGGTACAAACTCGTCTGGATCAGTCAAAATTGAATCGGATCTAGGTATAAATTCAAATTAAATATAAGATTTTGAAAGTTTTAGATTTTACATAATGATAATAACTAATAATACTTAAAACAACATGTATTTCTATTTCAATGCAGCAAGAAAATAATTAGACAACAAATAATTAAATTATTGGTCTTTTCAAAATAACAGTTTTAAGAATATTATTTAAATTAATTCTCACAAATTTCAATGTGTAATGTTGAGTTTGAAAAATATAAGCTTTTTTTTTTTAGTTAATTAAAACTTTTATAATAATTTGTTCAGATTCAGTCAAATAAATATTATAACAGAAGTATTTAACCCAATAATTAACTGATATAGTATAAGACATGTAAAAATTACACTACAAAATCCCACACTTATTATGTACAAAGCATTCAAAGTATATTAATAGTTACATCAACTTTCTCAGAAAATATTATACTTTAAATTGAAAGGTTTTATAATATTTTATCTCTTATTCAGTCTTCCTTCAATTTTCATAACCGCTCTTATTGCTTCAGTTTCCTCTCTACCACATGCCCAACACAAAACAAAAAGTCTATCTTCTCCTATCTTATCCACTATTGATGCAATACCAATACTATATCTTACATATTTGTTCCTTAATCTATTTTTTCTTGGTACTCCACTCATCCATTTAACCATTTTCATAACCGCCACTTGTATTGAAGTACAATATCGAATTATATATTTATATTCCTAGCAATAACTATAATTAATATAATCATAAATATTTCTAATTGCTAGTAAATTTTAATTGACATTTACAAACTATGTACTTAAAATCATTCCTGAAGTAAAACATTTAAGAATAGTGTACAAAATTATGTATGTTCAATTAACAAAATGTATAGAATTTTCTTGCGATACCTGATCAACATTGGACGTCCAGTTTGGATATTAACAGGAGATGGTAGCCCAGTTTTACTGTGAAACAAACCATTGTCCCACATTGAATAACGATCAAAATCCTTAAATGCACAATAAATATAGTTTTTAAATATAATATGCTCTTTAAGAATTATTCAAACTAATAAAACCAACCACTTTATCAGGAGTCATGGCACAAGCTGTCATAACTCTGTCTAATTGACTGATAAGTTCTTGTTTGCGATTTTGAAGAGACACTAAGCTTGTTGATAAATTTTTCTATGAATAAAAAATAAAGTTATTTAGTTTTTAAATTTATTAAGTATTTTTACTTTCAGCAATCAAATAGAGAGGAGTACCATTTTATTAGAATGACTTGTTGGTATACTCTGATCCATACATATTTGATTATTTGAATTCACTAACATGCCATGAGGATGAGGCCCAGGACTAAAAACAAATATTTAAAAACAACTTAATTACAAAATATTAACTTTGAGTTTGATTGTTTAGAGAATGTAATAGTGTAATACCCATACAGTTCATGACTATACTGCCCAACAGGAAACATTTGCTGTTGATTAGACTGATAATATGATTGACCAGTAGGTACGACGTATGAATGTTCCACAGGAATGGAAGCCAATTCTTGATTGCCTAAAAAATTAAGCAGTCAGCAACACAAATTAAGTTACTAATACTAACATTTTAATATCATACTTTCTTGCATTATTATTGGTTTTTTATTTTGTACAAATTCATACTGTTCTTTTGGTAAAAATTTGTGTTTTTTTGTTAAATAATCATCGTCTATGGCCAATGGTGCTAATCGATTGTTTTTACGGTTTTTATTTCTGTACCTGTGTATATTAAAAGACATAATTAAGCAATATAAATTGTATGCATGTAATAAATAATAAAATATACTTTTCTAATTCTTCTTCAGAATGAGCAAATGTACACCCTCCTCCTCTTGGACAAGTCCCTCGCATTATTAGATCTCTGCATAAACTGACCTTATACCTGGAGACATTTGTTTGGCTTAGTATTGTCTCATTTTTTATTCCTTTATTAGTATTTCCATGAGACTTCACAAAATCAGTCAAACCAGCTACTACTATTTTAGCACTTTCAAGGACAGAATGCAATTTTTCCCAAGTACACCACTCAAGACCTATTTAAAACAACCAAAAATAAATTGATTTGAACATAAATTAATTAAAAACTACTCACAAGGATTAGGGTCAACGGCGGCCAAAAGTTCAAAATTAGGCCTTAGAGAAGATAATTTAGCAGGGTCACCAGTGCGTTGTAAGGCTATAATAAGTTCTTGAACAGACTGTGAAAATGATTGCGGACTCTGTAACTTATCCATAATGCTTTGCATGTGTGATTTGTGAGCAGAATCACCATAAAGAAGTGCTGACCATTGGTCAGGAGCAATACGAAGTCCAGCTTCAGTAGCTATTTCTACTATTTGAGCATCATGTTCACGTCTTAAACTTTCATAAGTTCGAAACTCTTCTTTTAACTGCATTAATGAGGAATCTCCATCACGCTTGGATACCTGTTAAAATAATGTGACACAAAAATAATAACAGATAAATAACACAACTAAAAAATGCTAATTGCACCAATACTATCCTTATAAAAAAATATATAGGATCATAAGAAAAACTGGTTTGAAAAATAAAAAGTTAGTTAGATCACTATTTTAAACGGTTTAGTATAAATGTTTGAAATAAAGTACTCGTTAAGCATCTTAGTCTAATTTAAAAAGATGATTAATAAAAATTGGGCAATCCTACAATTCAAAATAACTTCACTTCTACAGTATCTAAAGACAAAATATATCACATAGATGATAAACTAGTTATTCATAACTGGTATTTATACTTTTGGTGAATCAGTACAACAATAGATACCTTCTAAGTATTATGTTAGTCATTTAAATTAATAAAACTTATTTAACAGTTTAAGTGACATGAATAGAGGTCAGATTTTTATGATTTTACGTAATATTAGTTTTTAGTCTATGTAGTTAAATGGGAGTAACATATCTGAACAACTCATAAAACACAGAATTCAGAAAAAAAAATTCATTTAATAAAAAATCATATTTTAGAGAATACTAAACAATATTAAATTGTTTTAAAAAAATTTTCAAGTTACCAATTCTATTTCATACTATATTAGAATTTTTAAAGATAATTTTAACATACAATATTAAATGTATAGTAATTAATTTTTATCATAAATATTACTAAACTAATAAATACATTCAACTCAAAAAATTTAAATTATTACTTTTTTTTTTTTATACAAAATATTAGTAGAATGTAATGTATTTTTAAAGAACAAAGAAAACATCATATTTTTGGTATTATTTACAATATATTTTTGGTAATAAAAATATTTAGAGAATATGTATTGTCCATTTAAAACAAACTAAAAATTTCATATTTTAACAATCTTAAAAAAATATAAATCCACTCTAGACACAAGTATAATTTCCATACCTTAAAACATGAAGCTCGGTAAAGTAGTTGAACTACATGTCCAATACTAGTTTTAGAAGCTTGAGGAAAATGTGGTTCTAATCTTTGAACAACAAACATTACTAAAACTTTTCTTGATAAGGCAGAACCATCCTCTAAGGCAAGAAGAACAAGTTTTAGTACTTCTTCTTGCATTGCTGGCCCCAAAAACTGACATCCTCTAGCTCTAACAGCTGCCCATAAGTTTGTAGATAATTGTTGAGCACTTTGATGATGAAGAATCAGTTCTGTCATACAACGTTCACCTAATGATCTAGCTGCTCTAATTGATCGCATACGACCTTCATTTTCTAATAGTTGACAATTCACCAGAGTCACCAGTTTACGTTGCATAGGCCTTGAAAGTCCGGCACTTGTTGATTGACCACCACCTAGTTGTCATTTAAAGAAATCTTTTTATATGATAATTTGAAATCGGTTTAAATTTTAAGAGATAAGTTACCAGTGGCAAATGATTTAAGATATAATGCAAGATATTCTACACATTTTTTTGATTTACTGTACAGCAATTGCTCATCAGATGATGAGTTTTTGAATAGGGATTTTGGAATGTTCTCATTATTTGGAATTGACGCTCCCACCAACTGAAGAAGAGCATAATTCACAGGAAGCAAATCTATATCTATGTTTATCAAATTCTGTAAAAATAAAAAAAATATATTTTTATTAAGTAATAAACAATATGTTAGGTATGAATATGTACAGAATATGAGCTTAAAGTAAAAAATAAGACATGCAATTTTTGATGATAGAAGCCACTCTCCACAGCCCCATTGATGACTTTTTCTGTGATTATGTTTTATATTTTAATTTTGGTTAAGTGGATAACAACACTGCTTATGCTTCATGCCTCTTGGAAGATTACCAGGAATTGTAGGAATGCCCAAGTTTTTGACTAGTTGATAGGAATGAGAACCTAGACGGTTGATGAACCTTTTAAAAAAAATATTTGGCTCCTTCAATTATAATTTTATTTTTTTAAATTCAATACGTATATAGATTAAGATACGTAGAGAATATCATTTGTAGTTTTCTAAGAACAATGTTTTGGAAGGTTTGGATTTTGTTAGCATTTGCCTTTGAACATTACAGCTTATGGCCAAATGTACAAAATAAAGAGTTTTATACAGAAGAAGTTTAATTTCTACAAAGAAGTATTTATTAATGTATAATAGGGTTTTTAGCACCCGTGAACCAATTATTTAGAACTTGGATGATATTCAATAAAAAACTAGACCAAAAATTTATAAAAATATCTTATAACTGAACAGTAATGATTTTACAAAACTGGGCAAACCAATAGAATTAAAAAGATATAAATAAAATTTTTACTGCTGCAATAAAAGTGTATAATACAGTAATGAGTATTTTAATAACTTATTTAAAAAACCAATCAATATAGTAGTTTGTGATTTTTTGCATTCTATAATATCAGTAAAAAGTTGTAGGATAGTTTAGTACAATTGCATAATTTGTTTACTGCTTTATTCCACGTTGTTAACATTATTTAATTTTGAAAAAAAAAAAAAATAACTTGTTAAATAAAATATGTTTATTAAAACGAAAAACTACCTATAGGTTTAGGTATATCATATAGTCATATTGATAAACAAAATCATTTATTTTATTTTGAGCCACTGTTATTACAGAAATGTTGGTTGATTAATATGCCACAAATAAAACTATGGTGCACAAAGTTATCCTTCACACTTCAAAAATAAGAATTGTGCTAAAGAGGATCTAATAACTTTCAACAACATAGTTTACAATTTTTAATTTTTTATACAATTAAAATGTTTAACTAACACCAGTGGTGAACAAGAGCTACTATTGATTAGAATCTTCCCTTTCAAACCTATAATAGTAACAACTCACATACACTTAACTTTTAATAGAGGGCACATTTTAAACAATAGATTTAAGAATAGTCATACCTCTGCCTGAAAAAAAAAATCCTAACTGCAGTATTGCATAATTTTCTTAAATTAATGATCATGGTATATAAATGTCACTTTGCACTCATATCTTAACATAAATAAAAATGTTTTATAATATGTATTATTAAAATAATAGAAATCAAATACAAACATCATTACTTCAAGAATATTGTTGTCAGTGAACTGAAACGGGTAATCTAAAAATCCAAATTTAATATTAAAAAAGTCGTTGGTATTTAATTGTATTATAAATATCTAAATCAGAAATGTAATATTGAAATAAAACATTTACAAAAATTTTAAAGTTCTATACTTAGCTCAAAAATATTCGAAATTACTTGAAACTTGTATCAAATCTATTTATATATTGAGTGAAAGTTTCAAATTGTTTTGATTATTATTTTGGAAGTTATGGCCAAAATACTAAATTGATTACGTCAAGAAACATGTTAGTCGTAATTTTTAAAGTTTTTCCTCCGATTTTTTTATTGTAACTTTTTCAATTTTTAACTTTCAAATATGAGACCTCTTAAAGTACTATCAGGGTCCACAGACCTTTCAGAAAAGTTACTGACTTAAAAAATCAGAGCAATTTTACTACCCTAAGTTGTTCACTGAAAAAAAAAAAAAACATCATTGTAAAAACACTGACATTCAAATAATTTTTTAAAAAGTGAGTAACTTTAAAAATGTAGGTAGGCATCCATTAGATTTTAGAAAAAAACACATTGGTCCTTAAACAATACAAATACTAGAACAAAGGAAACCATGTCCCATATAATAAGTCAAATGTTTCTTGTATGTAATTTATTTGCCAAACTAATTAAATTAATAAATGACTAATTCTTCCCCTTACAATATAGGTGCTAAATACACCATTAGCCAACCCAAAGTTTTAAACTTAAATGACTATATACCCCAAGAATTAAAACTGAGGCTTTCGAATAAAATTAGGAAGATAGAATACAGAAAACCAATAATATCAATCAATTAAAGTTTAAAGGGGCAGGGATTTATGACAGAAGTAAAACATAGGGTTAAGTATGGTCAGACGAAACGGAGAGAAGTGCCGGGTGTTTTAGGTGATAAAGGATTCACAATAAAACTTGTTAGCTTGTTGGAACTTTCCTAGTTTATGGAAATGAATAATTTCTCGATTTCTTTTCAAGCACGCTTAAAAAAAAAATGGCAGAAATCATTAGACACTTTTAATGTAAACCGCTATTTAAGTGTAAGTACACCTATTGTTTGACACTTGATTGCTGCGTTTGCTCGGCGCTGTACTTTAAAGTGCAAATTAATTATGTAAGACCAATGTGTTTCAATACCGCACTAATAAAAAACTTTTTCCTAAGGCAATAGAGTGATAATGCATTAACATGTACATTGCCACTACTGCGTACAGTAAAATAATTATAACTTTGGAACCAACTTTGACTGCCCAAATCTGATTACACCATAGTTATCAGTGACAAAAGCTACATAAAATCTATAATTCAGTGTTTAAAAAATCAAACATTTCCATAAACTAGAAATATACCTTGGACCCAAGGGTAAGTTTTACAGGAGAATGATGAAACCAGCAATGTTATATTATGGTTCAAAACGTTGGGCAAGAGAATAACAAGAGAATAGAAGCGTAAATGTTGCAAATATGAGAATACTTGGATAGACAAAACAACTAACAAGTAACACAAGAAGATAAGAGGTACCTACCTAATACCTAGCGTTAGTATAGCATTTATGTTAACAAGATAAGAGAGAATAGACCGAGATGGTTTAGATGTGGGTGATGTGACGAGAAAAGAAGAAACGGAAGCAGTAAGGACAGTTTTAAAAGTGAACGTTAAAGGAATAAGAAGGAGGAAGACCAAAAAACAGTTGGTTGGAAGCAATATTATGAATTATTAAGAACGATTTAGGACAAAGAAATGCTGGTGTGTGTAGATGTGGAAGATCGAGACGAGTGGAGGTCTAGGACAAGGGTGACCAACCACAAACAGTAGGGAAGAAAGAGAATGGGAAGATTAATCAATTAATGACTCACTTGATCAAATGGGCATTGTTTCTTGGGTAGATTGGACAAGCACGATTTGCAAACGGTATGAGCACATCCGAGACTGATGGGATGTCGAGTTTTGACGTCAAAGCCGTTACAGCACACCGGACAAGCTAGGAAGTCGGTCCATTGCGGCGCTTGAATGGGCATTGCTGTGCGAGGGCTAAATGAAGAGAATAACGCGTAAATGGCGCAACAAAAAAATCAAATCTTTATATATTTATATATATATCCAGAACCAACAAAACCGTTCTTACTCTATTATGAGTTGTGGATTTTAGTAGAGTCGTCGTCGTCAAACGCGCATTTACGACCATTGGAGAACGAAAGAAATCCGCTTTACAAGTGGCGGCAGTCTGTAGTTATGTTTGTTAACGTCGACATTTTCCCGGAACCTTGGACAAGGCTCGCGTGTAGAAAACAAAGGCGGAACCTTTGCAGTTCGAGCCGATCGTCAAATTGTTTATTTATACACGGGAAACACGCAGCGGTCAGCCACCGATAGCGCATTGAGTCACCAGCGCCTATCTGACATTTTTATACCCTCTATTATCTCATCTCTGGTAGTAATTTTTATTATATTGTTTGTTATTTATACAATATATTATTATTATTATTTGCACACTGTCGACTACCGCGGTAAGCGTTCTTTTTTCACGTCATCTTCTTTTCCGAGCGGTCCCGACGTCGTTATCACGCACGCACCGACGAGACTCGAAAGCTCGTGAGTCGTGAAGGTGGTGGGAATCGCGGAACCACTATCGGTCATCGGACCGTATTTTGTAATAAATTGTACAAAGACGACGTCGGGTATAGAGTGACAAAGCAAAAGTGATGAGTGGGACGGTTGGATCACGATAACGGGAATATATTTTCAATGACACTGGTTGTTGCAAAATGCAAAGAGAAAATATCATAACATTTTACAGCAACCACATCATAGACATAATATTATGTATTATCTATATTATGCCTATGAACCACACGCGTCAACTGTCAGCTGATAGGCTGCAGCTGCAGTTGGTAGAAAACTCGGATCATCCACAGATAGGTATATAAAACACTTTTTCGTGTTTTACATATCTGTAGCATTGATTAAGTATACTTAATCAATGTCTGTAGGATCATCACACGCAAGGTTTATAGATAACTATATATTATAATATATATATTATCTATAAACCTTGCATTACACGGTCATAATATCACAGATATACAAAGATTTCATTTCATCCGTGATAACATTGTTATTGCTCAATGATAACGCAGGTTAAACATTTTTGATAAAATGAATTGCCCGAATTGTAAATTGTTTTTACACGAAATAAAACATTTATAATTTTTAAAGTATTAACACCAACTAACTATTTTTTTTTTCCTACGGAGTTTGTAGCATAAACATGTCTATTATTGGCAGAGTGTTTTTTTTTCTAAATTTTTAATAATTACACCTATTTAACGCTGAATACAGCGTACGTAAACGTGCTTAAACCGTGGTAGGTAGATATCGGAACAAAATAATTTATAATATACCTGTACATAATGAATATTTGAGTGGATAGCCGTTACAAGACAATGGGCATTTACGGCGTGTATATTGTGTCTAAGTCTGGCGGGCTGATATTCAATTATGATTACACAGTGCCAAAGATTGAAACCGAACAGACGTTCAGCTACCCGCTGGATTTAAAACTGTCGTACGAAAACAACAGAATGTTAGTATCATTCAATCAACGAGACACCATAAAAGGTATTGTAAAACATTCAAAAAGTTAACAAAAAAAGAGAATTTTTCAGTTTTTAAAAATCCCATTCTTAACTGTACTTAGATTGCGTGTAGGTATAATTTATGGTGGTTCTTATTTTAAATTTTATATTTTTTACCCTTCCATTTTCTTAACCATTATGATAAAGTAATCTGGGTAAATTTTGGTCATGATAGCTCAACGATAATTCACATGTCAGAGGGATTGAAAAATTGCAAAATAAGGTTGTTTTGTCACTTTTTGAGTATAGTTATAAAACTATTGTAGTAGTCAAGAAATGTACTCAAAGTAAATTACAGATATTTAAATTTTCTAAATAAAATAAAATTATAAAGTTTCCAATAGTTCAATTATTTTCCAAGAACATAAATAAAATATTAAATAATACCTCAATAATGATTTATTTTTTTAAGTATAATTTTTTACACGGTTTTTTATGTATGTTTTGAATAATGGTAGATGGTACACAAAATATTTTAAATAAAATTGATAAAAAACTTTTCAAAAGAATGTATGAAATTCATTGGATTGAAGTATTGTAACAGTATGATTTATATAATATTAAGCTAAAAAAAAGAATAAATAAATGTAATCATTTTAGGATGTACTTATGTTGTTTAATTATCATTTGTATTTCATATAATAACTGTATATTACGTCTTTTATTTAGTTACATGTTTTGTTAATGACAATTTCTTAAACGTTCAATTTGACTTTAACAAACAGCATATTTTTATATTAATGAACATTGAATATATATTGAATGAGGTATACGGTATTTAACTTATTTCTATTTACTGTTGTATAATATGATAGTTAATTTCAGAGCATCTGGATATTTCTTTCTATAATTTTCAATGACTTGTAAAGGAATTGTTTCTGATCTTCATTTTATGTAAAAATTAAATTAGAGCCACTCCTCTTTCAGCAAAATTATTTACAAATTTTATACTTCTAATCACAGTTGCAGCTGAAAATTATTATTTCTTGAATGTTGTCATCATATACTAGAAGAACTATAGTAAGGCTCAAGTTCAGTATTATAATATAGCTAAAAATTAATATGTTTAAATGATTAATAAGTATTAATGTATAAATTAGAATTTAAGTAAAACACAACATTAATAACTAGAGTATTAAAATACATAACAATAATTAGCAATTAGAATAGTGATGCTTGAGATCAGGTAGACTATCAAAGAGAAAAATTCGAGATTGCTTTAATTTAATGCATTCCATTGTGGACAAGTAAACACTAAAAATTTCCAGATGCTCAAAAGAACTTGCATTGTTTGTTTGTTGGTAGTAAACAAAATTTGTTCTGTGTTTTTAGTTGGCCATGTACTATTGGCAATAAATGGAATTCCTGTGTTTGGTAGAAAATTGGAAGATGGTAAAGATGCACTAGAAATGTTAGAAGACTCTACAAACTATCCACTTAATTTAAAATTTGGGCGGCCAAAAATGACTGTAAACGAAAAGCTATTTTTAGCCAGTATGTTTAGTTCTCTTTTTTCTTTTGCATCACAATTGAGCCCTGAACCTAGAAGCTCCGGAATTGAAATATTAGAGGCTGATACTTTTAAACTCCAGTGTTTTCAAACTTTAACAGGTTAGTATTTGATACATTTTTTAATAATTTTTAGTATTACCTAATCTCATAATTATGGTTTTCAGGAATAAAATTTATGATTATTGCTGATCCATCACATACTGGTCTTGAACAACTTTTAAAGAAAATTTATGAGTTGTATGCTGATTTTGCTCTAAAAAATCCATTTTATTCCCTGGAAATGCCTATCCGATGTGAATTGTTTGATACTAATTTGCGAGCTCTTTTGGAACAAACAGATAAAAATGGAATTAATAGCAATTAATGGAAAAATATACGTTTTATTTTTGTTAGTTAATATTTTAACTTACAGTTTATCTTTAGGTAAATCTATAGGTAAACAGAACATGTTTAAAAAATAATAGCTGAAACACACTTTATTTTACTTTAACGTGTATATATTAGTAGCATAATTATGAGACAGAGTTTTTATTGTCAATATTATTATCATTATATGTATTTTATATTATCAAAATTCTTCTTATAGTTGTAAATTGTTTATACTTCTAAGTAATCATTTATGATTGAACTGATTTATTATAAGTCAATTGATTGGTAAAACCAAAAATATGTTACCAGAAAATGTGTATTCTCTATAAACCATGACTACTTGCGTAATACAGTGCACCAACCAAGAAATTACACTTAAATACATGGTTTGTGAAGTATATTTCATAGGTTGGATTGTAAATCGAAACTAATAAATATATACTTGTTTGTTCTAACTTAAAAATTTAATTAGTAATCCTCAGTATAAGGTGGATTATTAAACATTATTTATAGTGATACATAAATAGTGGCCCCCATGCCTGGGCATATTGCCTCATCTACAACACGTGGGTTCCCCAAGCTAACTACTAGCAAATTGGAAACCACGGCTAGAGTCATGACGGTTAGGGGCCAATACTTGTGTCTCATATAATTTGTCACAAATAACAGACAAATGTAATCAACTAGATAAGTCTGCTGACTTTGATCTCATCAATGATGCCTGGCCATAGAAAAAAAAAAAGCATTACTGCCATTTACAACTTGGGCAATATTTACATGTTATAAACCATATAATATGTACAATGTATATAATAATTCATTGTATAGGTAATGTGTAAACATTGCCTAAAAGACAAACGAGGGCTTTGCATCATGGTTGTGTATTTTCTGTTTGACAAAGTTGGCATTCTAATTAATTATATACATGTCTACATTACCAACATATATTACACACAGAAAATATTAACTACATATTTTGAAAAGTTTTTTAACCTTTACCATATAATGTCAATTTTTTAATGCAAAGAATCAATAGAAAAAAAAACAGAATGTAATTTACTTATTTTTAACTGAGCAGCTTATCATTTTTGTTTTTATTATCTTATAAATTATAATTTATCTAGGTATTACAAAAATAAAGGTTTAAGGTTTAACTTTAAAACATAACTATATGCAGTTCTATGTTTCATATTTAAGTTTTGTAGTCAAACATTGGTGATTCCAATTTGAATTATTCATAGTCCATTCGTTATATTCTATTTTGCCATCATGGTCAATCAATATAATTGTGTGGGTTCTAAAATAAAAATTTTAAATAAAACCATTGGTATGTAATTCAACTTAAAAATCTTAATTACCTTGTTCCATACTGTAAATCTGGCATTTCAACAAATATTGAACTACATTTCTTCTGAAATTCGGTATCATGATGTTTTGAAATACGTTTGATTATTTCTTTGTCTGGGTAATGTCTAAAAATTTGATTAAAATGTACTTCTAATAAGTCTTATTATTTGGGCATACATACTGCTTATTCCATTTCAAAAGTTCTAGTATTTGTTCAATCAGTATATGTTTGGTTTTACTCTGCCCATATTTCTTGACAATATTTTTGAACCTTTTTTCCCCTTCAGTAACTTTCAAATAGGGACCTCCACCAAATCCATAAACTCCATTTGAAAGATGTTTCATAGCAGGGCCTTCATCTTGTACATAATTAGAGTAGAAATGTGTTTCTAAACTTAACTTGCTACACACAATGACACACAAATACATAACTTAACAAAGTTTTAATAAATTATGTTACAATAAGTACCTAATGGTGATAGTGATAAGTTTGAATCCATTGTAAATATCTTCCAATCCTTGGATGTAGTCAGGAGCTGGTATAACACCTTTGACAAAATCTCCAACTAGATGGCCTCTGGTTTTGGCATTTGGTATATTATCACGTTCAGATACATTTAATAAAGCAGCAAACCTACCATAGACATTTAAAGCTAACCAAGTGCCACCCTCATTCGACAACTTCAAATCACGCCCTGTAAATTAAAACAGTAACAATATAACACTGAGTTTCTACAATATTTTAAGATACAAAAAAATATCACTGGTGAAATAAAGTTTTACCACCAATAATGTTTTGGTTTTCAGCCCAATAGTTTGCTGATAGTGTTGGACGATCAAAATATTCGTCTCGATTAGATGCAATAATCAAACGATATCCACCATTCATATGTTGTACACTACTTATGAAAATAATGCACATAGTTCAGAAAATTATTTTTAACTAGTGTTTGTAAGTTTCAAAACTGTAACAATAAATGTTTCATTTAACTTACTACAAAGTAAAGAACACAATGGAGTATGATTGTAGTTAATCAATAAGTTACTTATTATAATAAATAGGCTATCAGAAGTACAACGAGTAATTAGTAATGGGTGGTAAGTATCTCAAGAGTTGAGAGATAAATGAAAATACTACTCAGTTTAAAAAAAAATATAACAGATATTTAATAATAAATAGGTACTTACATATTTTATTAATTATATTTTGTACAACTTTTATCTTAGTGATAGTTTATAACTTTAAGTTATCTAAATATATACTTTAAGACCACAATTTAATGATTTAAAAAACAGAATGTTATTTGCTTTAAATTAATTGTTTACAACTAATCAGTACTTACAATCAGACTACTATGAGGTACAACACAATAAAATGCTCAAAACAATTAGATCATACTTAGATTTATCACAACCAATAAATATCAAGTGCAAATAGTAATTTTTTTTTTAGAAATTACTAGTGAGAACTTATGACTAAATAAAGGTATCAAATTAAAGCACGCAACACACTGGTTATGTAACCTTCAACAGTTTGTGTAAGTATTCGTGCCAAATTCCACATTAGAAGTAGTCTACAGATAAAAAAAAAATATAATAGTATTTTTATTTTTTAATACACTAATATGAGGCATGTTGATACTGTTTTACTTCTGCCATTAGTCTAGTTTTAATTAATTGTTTCACATAGTGCATTTGGTTATAACAATAAAAAATCTATTTATTAAGTTTATTTTTTTTTACAAGACAATGATAACATTTATTAGGTTCATAAAATTGAAATTTCAAATTCTCTGCTTACAGGTTCTGGGTTGCAGTCAATTTATAAATGTGTAAAAGAATTCAATTCTAAAATATTTTGATTAGGGGCTTTTAGACGTTTAGAGCCTAGGGGTCTTGGCTTCTAAATATTTTCTTTAATTGCACCCACGAGTCAAACACTAGTTAATGCAAGTTAAAATGTTGATTGCTAGAATGTTAATTGGCATAGCCACCATATTAAAATTTTTCTAAAAGGGCCATAAAACAACTTGTGAGTGAATCTTGTTTAAACTGTTTTTTGTGTAATAATTTATGCCCAAAATTTAAATTAACCTGACAAAAATTTGGTGCTTAAAACAAAAATTAATGATTAACTATGTAAGATGAATGATTTAATATTATTATATAATCTGTGATTAAGACATCGAAATAATAGCACATCTGTCGTTAAGAAAATACCCAATCCGCCATGATTAAAACCATTGATTATATTATACGGTCACTATTATAAAATGTATAATCAATGTTAAAATGTATTAATTAAATAATTATACTACACATTTTAATCATGCAATCCGCCAACCTATTTGCAAACTAGGGCCTAGGGCACCCTCTTTTGACAGCATGCATGATGCAAGTTTGATCTAGTAGAGGACACTGAAAAAGTAAGTAACTCGCAGAATGCTGTGAAAGTAAATTTTTTTAAACTCTTCTATTCGTATTTCGTAGAAACGTAAGAACTAGGGAATTAAATAAAAACTGTGGGAAAATCGTTTTAAATTAAACTTCAAAACAAATTCAAATCGGTCACTACAATTCTTTTCGCTTCACTATTGATTATAGAATATCAATTATTTATTTATATAGTACCTATAGGTAGGTACGCTAGAAGAATTTATAAAAAATTTTAAAATTCATACAATATGTGTGTGACAGACAGAGAAAGAAGCTTCTCATCCTCTAAGAATGGACCAAGTATAGTATAAGTCGTGATTACTTGCGGTACCGGGTAGGGAAGTATTCACGTAAATTATATAGTTGGCGTTTCACAGCATTTCATCTACGGACTAAGATACTATACTATTTTTTTATAGTATGTGAAATACCGTGATTTCACCTAATTGCATAATAACTTAATATTATTATTACTATTACCTACTTAATCGTACAACCGTAAACGGTTTAACGTGTAATACATGTATACAGAATGCAGTGTTGAAATCGCAGGAAAAAAAATTACAAACCCTATATGTATAACGATCAAGAACTTTTTTGTTGGTTATTAATTTGTAGGGCTTAAAAAAAAAACGCCAAATAACTATAATACCCGACATCTGCATGATGTGAACATGGGGTCTTCTCAAAATTCGGTAGTTCTGATCACACGATGTGATCCTGTAATAGGTAGACCCACATGTACACCCACGATGTAGTTTTACCTACAGTGTGTATTTGTGTGTTATAATAGTCATAGCACATCATAGCATAGAACATAGAATATAGATAATAGAAACTAGGTATAATATATTTCTCTAATTTTTAACTTATTTTCGTGATACTTTTTGTATAATATATAACACTGTAGGTACTCCCAAAAAAATTTAAGTTTCATAGCAATTCGCTAGTTGAATTGAATCGCCATTGATTTGATTACAGTTACACGAATAAAATACATTCAGTTTTTCAAATTTCCGATATCTTTTGTCGAACCCAAAAAGCTATACATATAGGTATCTCGCTGACTGCTGTTATTTAGTGCTATAAATAAACGAAAGTCAAAATTCGTAATTGGGTGCCCCACCGGTCGCGATGTTCTATACTTGGGCACACACTACACGAATAAAGTTAAAATTTAAATGTAAAGGCATATAGGAAATCTAGTGATAAGGATTTCAAAATTTAATTTCGTTCATGACGTTTATAATTATCTATTGATTCCTCAGACTCAAAAGCCAAGGTTAAACCAAAACTGAGGCCACCCCTTACGGTCTTACCCCACCAAAAATTATTATATTGCCTAGGGTATGAGCTTGGATCACCGACGTAGTGCACTGTACGTCTGTAGTGCACAAACGTCAAGCACAAATAATAATAGAATTGTTGAACCGAGTGGCGACTGTCCATAGATAAGTCGCACATAGCGTCGTGTCCACAACTCACAAGCAGCCTGCAGCCGTGTTCATTAGACACCTGATTTTAAACATTAAAATTAACATTCTTTACAGAATAAACTCGTGCTGAAAATACTATTTACAGTTTACTGACTTTATTTATTTTTCAATTTTCATACTCAAAATTGTTAAATGTCTGTAAATAACATAGACTTATTAACAATTATCGTCATTGATTAAGTATTTAATCAATGTTAACTTAGTTAATATGTTAGTATGTCTATGGTAAACGATAATATTCTTCATTAACCAAGGAAGTTTCCATAATATAAGCATAAGCCATAAAGCATTCCAATTTCTATTGTTACGTTTATCCATGTTATCACTATAAGTTTTATACAGCGTAAATAAGTGTAAACAAAAATTTGTTATCAACATTCAGATCAAGCATTCAAGTGCGAAGTGAAATATATTTTGTTTCTCACGTTCAGTATTACTTTACTTAATTTTTTTTATTTTAAATATTAATTGTTTCTTCTCTATAATCAACCCAGTTTCGAATTTTCGACTATTCGAATACGTCCTACTATGTAATCAAATTGACTGATCTGGTTGTATATTTCATAAAATGTTTTATTCCTTAAAATCAACATAATGTACTTAATTTGTTTCATATGTTTGGCTAGTTACCTCGAAGGTAATAAAGCGTGTATTATAACAGCATTTACTAAAAAAAAACTGTTTTTAATAAGGTTTTACTATTTCTTTTTAAGGTATTCTACCATTAGTATTGTCAAGTGATGTGTATACTCCAACTGGTGTGGATCGTCAACCTCACAGCACGGAGACTAACAATTCAAAATCTGTGGTTTCTACAGTAGGAACTCCAGTGAATAATAAATCGCAAATTGTTCTGTTAACAGAAAGTTCTCCAGAGTTTAATGAAAGTTTTGTTTTAAAAGAACAATATGAACTACAGAACGAAACAGGTTTTAAAATTATTAACTACCTATCTACAATAAAAGTGATTATTAATTTTTTAATTTGTAGGTGTATTTGATCAATTGGATTCAAATATTACATTTACAAATATCAAATCTTTTCCGGAGATTTCAAATTATATGATTTCACATATAGTTTTGATATCAGGAGCATCTCTTTTAGGTTGTTTGATCATTTTATCATTTGGTATGTTACATATTTAATGTCAATAACTATGATAATTATTAACAGCCATAAATGAATCAAATGAATTAAAATAAAAAAATATAATGTTGTTTTAAAAAAATTATAATAAACTTAGGCAATCCTAAATTCTCTTATGATTAAGTAATAATAATAACTTAACTATTGTATTTGTAGTAATTTTGGGTTACATTATGTACAAAAGAAGTAGATGGAACACTCCTCAAGCACTTGATCATTGTAGCAATGCTGACTCTATTGGTTATTTAGATGATATGTTTAAAGTAAGTTATTAGAATGCTTTTGTATTAAAACAACTTTTCTGTCACCACTTTTATACTTTAACTCCTCCGGGGCTTTTTATGAATTGTGTTAGAAGATTGCAGTTTTGGCTACTCCCCCTCCTTTCCCATTTTCCTATATGCTTAACAGTGTCCCATAAGAAATTTTACTATAAAGGGATTTGAAAGGGATCCCTGGAACATTCTTAACCAAAAAGTAAAAACAAATAAAAATATTAATAAAATAGTTTTGGTATGACTTATGTATAGGGAAATCTAAAATTAGATTGCTCCTTTAAGTTTAATCACTATTATTCTTAGATTCTGAGCTTTAGCAAAGAATGTATTGTTTTTACTGTGAACAACCATAAGGGTATAAGGAATGCTCCAATTTTTACAAACAATACCTTTAATGAAAGGTGTCTAAGTTCTGATTGTACTTTGAGGGGTCTCAAAGTTGAAATAGTTACAGCCTTGAAACCTCAGTGAAACTTTATAGAAACATTACAGTAAACGTGTTTTTTACAATTTAGTTTTTTTTGGCCATAACATCTATAATAAGTATTGGAACAAGCTGAAACTTTTACATATTATAAAACTAGGTAAGATACAAGTTTGATAAACGTTTTAAGTGCTTTCAAAAAATTTTGATCTAAGTATAGAACTTCGAAATCTTGAAAAATGTACCAGGACATATACTAGACAACTGAGCTTGCTCAGAATCGTGTTTTTGAAGGCAATGATTTGTTTAGATTCTGAGTGCAGCAAAGAATGTATTGGTTTTCACATGTTGTGTGTTTTGGTTTTTTTTAATGTTGTAAAACCACAATAACTTCAAAAATGCTCTGAGCTTTATACTTATGCCCATTTTTTGGTAGCTCTACTTTGTTGCACAGTACTTTGAAGGGTCATAGATTTGAGAATTTAAAGTTGAAACATTTACAACTTTTTTTGTAAGAAAAAAAAATAACAGTCAATGTGGGTATGATATAATGGATAATGTGTTATTTAGTATGAGTTTTAAAATAATTTTTTTAAGATGATAAAACTAAAATTTTAAATTGATTTCACTCTATTTAATTATAGCTAGCACAAAGCACCTAATAAAAGAATCTAATAGATTCTATTGTTACTGCTCAATTTTTATTGGTTAACCGAGTTCACTCAGAATTTTTGTTTTTATAACTTGTAAGTATTATAACAATGACTCCTTAACAGACCCATAGAATCAAAGTATCCACCCGATCTAAGGTAGCTTTTTTCAATATTATTGACAATTTATTTGATAATGTAAACAATATAATAGAGAAAATAACTAATTAAAGATTGGCTTCTATGATGATTTTTTTTTTATGTATGCAGTTTATGTTTTTATTATCTTTTAATTAGTGTATTTAAAATATATTTGGGATAAAATTATAATTATTTGGCACCATACATTTGTGAATAAGTAATATAAACTATTTTATGTTGCAGGAAAATTCTGATGAAATGTATAGTTTGGACAACGATTCATTCCTAAATAGCTTAGAGGCCATGACAATTCAAAACTACTGGACAGAAAATGTAAAGCACACTAAATTATAAATTTAGCGATCAAATTACTTTGTTGATTAAATGAAATATAATTGCATATTAATTATTCTGATCAAATACTAAAGTATTTAAAATTGTATACCAAATATAATATTTTAGATTTAATTGGTTTGAAGTTAAGCTTAAGTCTTAGGTAGATTAAAGAAATATTTTTAACATTTTACTGTAGTTATTGAATTTATAAACTACAAACCTATAAAAGCTTAAAAAAATATCATCTGAAGTAAAAATATTCTTTAAATATAATTTAACATCTTTATTACCGTTACATAATTCATTCATAAATTAAATATTATAATGACAATTTTCAATAATTAATAAAATATAGTAAATACAAATTATAATCTGTTGAAATTTTCATAGTAAGTTTTACATTTTCTGAGAGTTCTAGTAACATGATATTATTTTATAGTTTTTAATATTATTCAAACAAAAATACCTTAGCCCAATATTATTTGCAGGTAGTTTAAATGCATATTTGATGTAAGTTTTTATTTCTTTTTCTTTAAATGTGTATACTTTAGCTTGTAGAAAAAATTGAAAACACTTCTTAAATAAATTAGTTTTTTTTGGACTCAATATATTTACTCTTGTATTCAAAATAAAATTGTTTTCCACTTTGTTGTAAGGAATGTGTATACTAATCAAATCAAGGTAATTTTTGACCCTTTTTGGCTTAACAAAATGGATAGTGTTCAAATCAAACATTTATTGACCAAACATAATTTTGGTCAACAAATGGTTCTGGGAATTATTAATTGGTTTAACTGTTTGATTCAACCAGTTACTTTAGGAAATGGTTGGTTGTCAAAAATTGCCTTTGATAAATGTTTACAATTCAGTATTTTTTCTTTTTTTTAAGTTGTTAATAATAGTTCCTAAGATGTATGTTGTGATTACTGATTTTTAATTTTTTTATGCACACACGCATATATATATATATATATATATTTAAAACACAATAGTATACAACTGTATAATATAAACAATTTGATTTAAACAAATTTTAAGTTTCATTGTAACAAAATTATGAATCATAAAATGTTTTAGCAATAATGATACAAATAACATGTTACCAAATTGTTAATTCCTAATAAATACAAATTAAAAACTATGACTAATTTTGTACAATTATTTATGACTAATTTATACAATTATACATAGGTGAATTATAACTTATAAAGTTTTATTTTTTTTACTAAGAATATAATAAAAAGCATCTTTTGGAGAATAAGATTCAACTTCATATTGGAGTGAAAAATAGAATTTTACTACATTCACCTCACATTTAAGCACTGTTAAAGCAACACGTTTCATTTTGTAATGAAATGCTATTGTTTCCATAAGACCCATAAGATATCGTCCCAGACCCTTTCCACGCACTTTTTCCTCAAGTTGAATCTCATATAGATACAAAACTTCAATATCATTTTCAATGTCAAATCGAAAGTGTATGAAAGCAGCTAAAGAGTTGTCACTTGAATGACGGACAAGTATATATCTAAAATATTTTATGAGTTGGATTACTTCAGTAAGGAGCGTTAATATTTTATTTAAAAATCAAGTACCTGGCATTTTTGTGGAATAACTCCGCTGATTTTTTCTTTTCGTTCCATCCCCAAGGGCACTTTTTATATATTTCCATCATATTGTCTCTCATCAAAGAACATATCTCGTCTTGGATTGAAGAAGTCATGGCAGACGATTTTATAAAATGCATTTTTAAGTCAAGATCATTATCATTAAACTTCATTAATTGTGTGAATGGCGTAGTTGGGTCGTTTAAGCCATTCACCATTCTAGCTCTTCGGGTACTTATTTTTAATTGAGTATTCATTTTAGAAACCATAACAAATCAGTATTGAAAATAATAAAACTTGGTTGATTTGTAAAAGAATAAAAAAAAAGGAATGTAAAATGTAAGAATATTGTGTTTTATTCTTCAAACTACAGCAGATAACAGAAAAAACAATGTTGAAAAAAAAAACTTCAATAAACACATAGGTAATTATGTTTACATTGATGTTACATTTAGCACAAATGTTATACTTGCTTACATTACGTAAAAGTTTTAATGTATTTAACCAGTTAGAATTGGAAAAGTTATAGAAGGTTACGTTGATGAGTACAAAGTTACAAGTCAAATTCACCTAAATTAAATCAAAAAGAAAAGTAAATTTGAAGGGGTAAAGGGAAATGTTGAAATATTTGTAAAAAATAAGCGGTACTTACTTCTTCGTCTCTCCATAATTATAGCACTATTTTAACAATTACATTTAGGTATAAGGAATAAAAAACTATTTTTTATTTAATTTACTTATAATAAGAATGCAAAAGTACATATTTTTTCTTCATATAAACAAAATTGAATAAATAATATTATCATTAGAATATAATAAATCGGTTATTTTTTCTGCGTCTTAATTTTCTAATTGCAAAGTTATAATACCAACCTACCTATATAGTAACTGTTGTCAAGTGACCTGGTGAGCAGCTTAAATCATATTTGTAAATGATCTAAAGGACGTGTGGACTGTGGAGTATCTAATTTTGTGTTTATTACAGTCAAACTGTTTGACTTGAGGCGTGATGTGTGTGTAAAGGTGTTACATACAACTAAAAAATTATTAACACTTTAAAACGAAACGAATTATTAATAAGTGTGTTGATGTATGGCCACTGAGACTTGAGAGTTGGGTACTAATTTATTATTAAACTATTTTATATTTATCATTTGAGTCTCGAGAACATCAAAAATGTATACAAATAACAAAATTTTAATCATAATTCATAGGCATATAAAGATCTTTAAAGGCTATGGTATCAATGCCGTTTTTTTTTTTTATCATTATGTTATTTGTACACTTTACGCCGCTTATACACAGAATAGACTAAATAATTATACAATCGTGGTCCACGGCACGGTAGTAGAATTGAACCTATTCTACAACCGTGGTTGACGGCTATAGATACTAAATCTATTATCTTTAATCGTGGTTGATACCATAGACATATAGACATATAATATCTACAAACCGGCTTGGTTGACATGTCCTCTAAATAGTCTATACTCTATACTATATTATATCCACCTTGCCTAAACCTAAAAACCTTTTGGGAATTTTTGTTTTTCTAAGTTTGCAACTTTGATTTTTGTTCTCCCAATTAGAGAGCCTATAGGCTCTCCATCCCCAATATCACATTTCATCTTCCATGCTTGTTACAATTACACTGAACTTACAGTTCGGTGTAATTGTTATCTCATGAGGGGAGAACGTTAGCGCAGTGGCTAATGGCACCGATGGTTTTCGCGTCCGTGTTTCGTTGTCCGTGTGTCTAGGTTTGGATGCGATAGGTTTTAGGCTATTATCTTATCTATTAGCTTATCTATTAAGGACTGGTTGGTTAGGTTAGGTATAAAGGCGGTGCCATTAGCCTATAAAGACTGCGGCCGAACGTTAGCAGCTGTTCTAGTACCACAGAAAATATTTTTACAGTGCCGCAAACGATTAAAGATATTTATCGTCAATTAAAAAAAAAATGTTTTCAAACTTTCATTAAAAAAAACAAAAATGTGATCGTATTGTGTGACACATTCCTATCTTCCGACCGTATCTGGAGGCTGGTAAAGTATGTACAAATAAAAACAAATATTTGGTTTGGCATTTTGATTTTTGTTCAAATACGTGTCGCATTCGGAATTATTCAGAATTGCATTGTATTTTTGGCGGTAAAATTTATGGTGATAATATAATATAACATGATTATGATATCTTGAGACTTGATGAAAGTGTATGTGCCATTTTGCAATTCCTCGTAAAAAGTTCAAAACTACCTATTATGTTTTATGTTTCTTGTTTGTACGTATTACTTCGTAGTTGCTTGTTTATGAAAAAATAAATAAATAGTAATTAGAATTATTCATCATGATGATTTTACCTATTTATGTGTTTTTATAGTAATAATTAGAAAATTATTTTCAAATGTTTGACATTATGACCAATCATATACCTAATTATTGAAAGATATTTTAATTTTGTTACAGTTGAGTTCTCTGAATCTTAATAGGTATTTATTATGTAAATCTTACCTAGTGTATTACACAATAATTAGTGCATTACAACCTCTTTATAAACTTTACAGAAATTGTTTTGTTTTGAAAAGAATCTAAAATGGAAATGGAAATTATCAATGAGCAGCTGGAGGACAAACAGCAAATTGTAAGGAAATACTTTTGTAATATATCATTGCTTATTTAAAAAGTCAACCATTTATACATTTTGTACAACTATTAACACATGTCCACTACATTTACTTATTCTTCTCTATATGTATGGTTATGACTTATGTTTAATATATTCTATATTTCTTATGCCGTTCTACCTGTAAACTTACTAAAACAATAAAAGCATTTTTAATTCTAGGATTATTTATCTTACAAACTCTGAATCTTATTTTTTGATGTCTGATTAAATAATATTGTCTCTTTGTTAGACCTATATAATAAACTGTATAATATTCTATTTGTTTATGAACTTGTCAGACGTGTTCACTAAATAATATTGTGGGTAGGGGATTTATGTATGTACATTTTTATATTTATACTAGCCCGCTCACAAAACAAAATTTAAATTTTATTGAATATTATACATTGTACTATTTGTAGGTATCTATTAAATTTTCTAAAAACTAATATTTATAAGGAACTATAATAATATATTTTAAAACGAATTACAATTTTTTAAATTGAAACACTTCTTACTTTTACCATAATTTAACTTTAAACAACCTAGCAGATCTAATAGGTCCTTTGCTTTCAAAAATCTATTTTGAGCAAGCTTGGTAATTATTTCATAAAAAAAAAAATTAACAAAAACATCAGCAATAACAAAGTACCTATACTACCTAAATTAGGACTTTTTTTTGTTTGAATTTATAACATGTATAATTGTGTTACAAATCAACCAATAGCAATCAATTGTTTGGACCTCCTACACTTTCAAACTTAAATTAGGTATTAAAATTTTAATTAATGCAAACACTGATAAATGAGCAATTAGTGTTATTTGTTAAAAACAAAGAAGTGACCCACTCCAAAGCGTAGTTGCTACTCTAAACAACTTCTCACCCAACCTAGAATTTACTCTTTTTCTTTTTTAGAACTTAATCCCTTTTTTTAAGCATTACCCTATCTTCTGTTTTATCTCTCCTTATTACATGTCCAAACCATCTTAGTCTATTCTCTCTCATCTTGTCCTTTATTGACATTTCACTACTACTACCTCTACATTTTTGTTCTTTATTCTATCTTCTCTTGTTACTCCCACTCTGACTCATCCATCTAAGCATTCTCATTTCCGTCACGCTCATATTCTGTTCTATTTTCTTGTCAACCGCCCAACACTCCAAATAATACAACATGGTTGGTCTTACCACACTCCTGTAGAATTTGCCTTTTAACCTTTTTATTCTGTTTATCTCTCTAATCATTCTTGTATGTTATGTTTATTAAGCATTTTTGTTTTTATTTTGTTGATTAAGATAGTTACATATTTGATTTACTTACAAATAAGTAATAATAGTATACATTTTTTTCAGGTAACATATAAATATTTGATTGAAAAACTAAATATTCATCCAAATAAAGCTAAAGAGTGAGTAAATATCTTTGACAATTTATGAAACTATTCTGTTTTATTCTAAATTATTCTCTATTCAAATTATACTAGATCTTTTTTAGTATTATTACTGTAAATCTTTTTATTTAACTAAATTTACTAAAACTTGGTTCACTCCTTTTTGGGGAACTACACTTAAGTAGTAGAGATGTCCTACAAATATTGTTTTGGCATACCTGTGGTTTAAGTAACTTCATCTTTTTTAATTTTCATACATTTATAATTTTGGAAGACTATGGCATAAAAAGTTTTGAAATATTCATTTTTCATTCATTCAGCTTGAAATTATTCTTGTTCTTGAATACTTTTAAATTACAAATTAATAATTGTGTTTTGACGAGTTAATTTTTAGTAAATAATTTGTTACTCATGTGATAATTTCAACAAAAATTGTTTGTTCGAAAAATAGACGTATTTAAATTAATTTATTTTTAACACTCCATTAGTCACATCACTCAGAACAACATTAGTAGATATTAGATACAAAATTAATTTTTTATAATTATCTCTAATTAATTTTAAGTATTGATTACAATAATAATGAGCCTTGTATATGAGAGATTTGACGCAACTAATGGAGTGTTAAACAAAACAATTTATATTTAAATTATGTTTGCATAAGTAAACACCACACATAAGTGTTAACTAAAACAGGTAAACAGGTTGTCGAGAAATGCATTCACGCTGCAAACAATTGCACTAAATAATACCGCTAAAATACATTGTTTACCAAAAATTAATTCGCCAAAACACGCTCTTTGTTTTTTATTTGTTTATAGGTTATTGAAAAATTATGTTGCACAGATCTCTGATGACAAAAAATATTCCATTACTGTTGTTATTGGAGGTACACTTCATGAAAATGATGAGTTTTGTATAGTATTAGCGTATGACGATCATGCCAAAACTGTTCGCCGTCGTTTTAAACACATTAGTTTTGAACATTTTTATAGTATTCAACCCATTAGTAGATTTGATGACATGAATAATGCTCTTTATTTGGCCGACAATACACTAAATATCAATATCAATTTACCTTCAAGTATTAAAAAGAAAGAAAACGAAAATGCTGCATTATCTGATCATAGTAATGTAATGGCAATGGAAATAGACGATGTAGTTTCAACTCAAGAAACTAAATCAATGTTAAATGAAGTTTCAAACCATGAAAATGTCACAAAACTAGATGAAGCAAAATTTACTCAAAAAAATGTAATTTTAATTTTTAATCCGTCAACATTAATCATTAAAGATTTTTAATTCAGTTCTTTTTTTACTTTATTTATAGAAAACTGTTTTGAATGGTTCTTCAAATAGTGAAAAAAATAAAAATAAAAAACCTGAATTAACAGAAAAAAGTTCTCCAAAAAAAGTAAGTATTCATGTATAAATGAAATATGAACCATTGTTAAATATGTATTATAAACTGCTTTTAGAACAATTCAGATTTTTTTTCAAAGTTCAAGAAATCTAATAATTCTTGCAAAAATTCTGATGTTGAAAAAGGTGATTCCTTAAATGAGTTGTCTGTGTACAAAGTTACTGAAAAAGATGATGAAAAAATAACGGATGTAGAATCACCAAAGAAAAAAGTACAAGATTTAACCGATACACAAACAAAAAAGAAAAAACAAATTAATAAGAAAAAAGAAAATGTAAATAAGAGTAATCAAAAAGTTAAAAGAAAACGTATACAAACTTTTAACAGTTCAGACGAAGAGATTGATAGTGAGGAAGAAGGTAAGGACAATATTTCATAGGTTAAAATAAATTATTAATATTAAATATATTTTTTTGATTTAGATAAAAAAAGATCTGAACTTGTTATGGATGTTGAAGATGAAGTTGATTTGGTACTCCCCACTCCGCCACACCCAACCCAAAGAGAGAATCGAAAAAAAGAGAAAAAAACAACAACAACAACTTTTTTCGATGACGATGGTTTTGTCTGTAAGGATACATTGTGCTTGGTTATATTAAAAACTATTCTGATAAATCTTAAGTATTGGTAGAAATAATTCTGGCTGTTAATTGTTTAGTTGTAGCGTCTTTTGTTTTAAAAGCTAAGACTTTGCCTAACTTATATTAGCCTTGTATGGAAACCAACTTACTTGCATTTTTTTTAACTAAGGGGAACACATATATTAAGCAATTTTATTTAAACATATATTAGACATGGATCTTTGACTTTGAACTAATATAGACTAATAATATATGTATATATATTTGACATGATTGAATATTCAACTTTTTTCTGAGTACTCTGTTACACTATATTTTTAAGTTCTTAACTTTAAAACTTAAAAATAATTTATAATGGACGTAAATTTATATGCAAAAATAGATTCTCTAAAAAATGTTTTAAAAATTTATTTCAGTGTACAAATTTAGTAAAATTTGTGAAGTTGTATGGTTTAGTAAATAAAAATGTTTTGATTGTAAACTTAATTGAGACTTCTTATTACTAGGGTTCTAATTCAAAAACTGCTTGTAAGAGTATATTATAAAATAAAAAAAGGGTATTTAATGATTATTGTTACAAAAAAGTGTTACATTGCATGTGTTAGCTATGTGATATGTCACATTAAGCAATTCTTCTAAATTTGAAAACTGAACAGAGTTGGTAACATAACGTCATAAAAAATGTATATTATTACATTATTTATTTTTGTAGGTACTACTAAAGAAGTACAAATTGTTGAGACTGAATGTGAACCTTTAGAACTTGTAGAAAACACAGAGAATTCATTGCCATATACATCAAGTACTGATCCAGCATCCAAAAAGGTAAAACCTAAAGAACCAGTTGAAAAGAAAAAGAGCAAAAACAAACAATCTAAGAACAATTCCAGCCATGGCATGAAACAATCATCATTAACAAGTTTTTTTAAAACAAAATAAATAATATATAATTAACATTTTTTTACAAAATGCATAAAACTTCCATAAACATTACATAATTTTTATATGATCCACCTATTGAGAGAAATAAAGTATAAATATTAAATATGAACAATAATATTTGTTATAGCATTATGTACATTTTTAATCATCTAAATAGTATTTTAATAATTAGATCAAAACCCTTCTACGCTGATATTGTATTGATAAGCCATTTGAAATAATGCTTTCAGTGAAGGCATAAAAGTTGATATTTTTGAAAATTCTGGACCAGAAACCAATTGTGTATGTATGTTGAATGCCCCATTGTAATCACGCTTTAAAACTAGGTCTATCATTGCATGTAGATATTGAGTCAAATACATAGATAACTGAAACAATAAAATTAAAATTTATTAGTTATATGATCAGATTGTAATAAAAAATAAAACTTTGATAATATTTTCATAAATTTTAAAACAAATGAGTTGTAAGAAGCATTTATAATTGGTTCAATATGATATCTCATATCATAAAATAGAAACAATTATTTTGTTATTGTGACCAAATTGTCCTTTAAAATGTTTCAATTCAACAGATGATTTATTATTTCTAAAATTAACAAAACCTACTCCTATTTTTCTAAATACTCTCTTTCCAAAGTCAACCCTTAAAAATTAAAATTTAAGTGCAAGATCTGAAATGCATGATTTCACCTGGTCACTGATTAAGATCTAAGCAATCATTACATTTTGCTTTCAAAATGTGTTTACAACGTAAATGCTTTTTAAAATTAAGGAGGAACTTATCAAATAGTGACTTAATATGCTACAATGATTGGTGTTCTGTGGAAAATCAATAGTTTACATCCATTTGTCATATTACTCTGTTTGACTACTTGTTAATTAACCTTCACTTAATGTATTTAAAAAGAATAATGTCTAAAAAAGGATATGATGACTTGAGAAGATTTATTTTAGTTATTTTACAATTTACATTTACTATGACTAAGATTATTTTAAGTTGTATGTGATATAATACTTACAGAGTTTTCCCGTAAAGAGTCATACAACAACTCTAATTTTTTAGCAATATCCGAAACTCTTTTTCTCATTTGCTAATAAAATAAAAAATAAAAATAATAATAATGATAGTTATATTATCTAATAGTTAAAATATTTCAATAGCATAATTGTCAATTTAATTAATGTAACATACAGCAGTAGGTGCAGCTTCTAATAGTTGTGATTGCAATTCCTCCAGAACCAGTTGAATTCTAACATGCTCTTGTGGTATAGTTCGTTTTGGTAAAGCTTCAACACCTATTGGTATATTATTGGAAACGTTTATTTCTTCATTATTACTCCGAAGTGGAATGTAAGTACCGATTTCTTCAATAGGAGGTGGGTTATTTGTATATAACGGATGAGTAATCGGAGCCGAAGAAACAGGTGTTTGGGGTTTCTAAAAATACAAAAATACATAAATATACTTGAAGTATTTATAACAACAAGAGGTTAGATTACAATTCATTATTACATTGTATACATTACCATACCATACAATATAATTATAAGATCATTGACGTATAACTACAACATTGGTAAGGGTTTAGCTCACAGTGCGCGTAACTATCCATATCAAATATCAACAGGGGTATACAGCCCTTAGTGGCAGGGTTGCAGAGAGGATCAAGTCATTGTTGAATTAGAATCAAGGGCATATTTGAGGGGAAAGTGGGTTTATCTACTAATATGATCATAACATATAAATAATTTGTACTGTGAAAAATAAGTATTATAGTTATATTCCAAAAAAAGGCTTTAAAAAAGCTTTAAAAAACAATTCTGAGCGAACTCAGTTACCTCAGAATACATCCTAAAAAAAAAAAAAACAAATTTAACAAAAAATATCAGCAATACTAAAGTATTAAAAATAAAATACTCGAATCACAAAATAATACTTTTTTTAATTGCGTAAACGTATTTTGACAACGAAGTTGTCATCTTCCGCGAGAATATTGTGATTCGGGTATTTTATTTTTAGTCACAAATGCTCAAGTATAATTTAGAAAACTAAAATGCTTAAGCCTCATAAAATAGGTCTTTTTAGGTTCAAATTTTTAACATATATTTGTGAAACAACACACAAAAACTATCAATTGTTTGATACTTCAACACGTTCAAACATACAAATAAGGTGTTATTAATTTGTGTTAAAATTTTAATAAATGCGGACACTGATAAATGAGATCCACTACAAAACGTAGTCATTATGCCCATAAACTTCTCACCCGACCTAGATTTTACTTTATTTCTTTCATCCTTTCTTTTTGTGTAATACAACACTTACTATATAATAATATTACACAATTCAAAAGAGTAACCCACTCAGAGATGTGACCTATGCTACTGCTTTACAGCATGCTATTACTTTTGCCTAATATTTTAATTACTTTATTGTCTAACTCACCATTGGCAATAAATAATAATCAATAGATAAGATCACTTCTTCTAGCAAAAGAGCTGTTGACAGTAAAAAAATCTAGGTCCAACAACCTATTATATAAGGTACTAGATGAAAAGATCGGAGCATTCCTATGTGAAAAAAAAAAAATTGTTACGTTTAAGATTCATTTATTCCATTAAAATGTGAAAATGACATGGAATTATTTTGACTTTATAATGACAAGGAGCTATTTCTTATTACGTTAGTAAAATAATAATGTTCTATTCTAACAATGGTGTTGACGATTTCCCAGTATTAATTGTTTTTTTAACATAATTCTAAAAATAATAAAAATATAAAAAGAAAAGAAGGAAGGAGAGGAAGAAAGAAAGGGAGTAAATTTGAAGTCGTGAGAAGTTGTTTGGCATAGTGATTACTCTTCGAAGTGGGTTACTTCTTTGGATAGGTCAATGTTTTGAAAGTTGTGGTTTAAACTTATTATTTAATATCTGAAAGCAATGATAACACATTTCATTCAAAATAACAATTCTGAGCAAGCTCAGTTAGCAAGCTCTAGTATACGTCTTGGTAAAAACCAAATTCAACACAAACAATCAGTTTTATAAAACCTATACAAACTGAAACACAACTTTTTTATGTAACGGCTACGCCAAACAAATTCTCGTCGACTTCAAATTGAATCACTTTCTTTACTTCCTTCATTCCTTTCTTTTTTTTTTTGAGCAATGTTATGTTCTATATTATATAAGGTCCTGCATGAAAGGATTTTATCAATACTCGCTAATTATATAAAATTTTAAAATAACATTTAAAAGAACATCTAATTTAAATCAAATTACCTAACTTTTTTGTACTATAAAGCGAATTGATCAAATGAGATTTTACGCATTAAACAATAAAAATAAAAAAAAGTTTCAAACAAAATACAACTTAAGGCTAAAATCTCAACTTTCTTGTGGTAATCAACATAAAGATTGGAGTACTAAAACACAAAAATGTCATCACAAACCTGAAAGTATTAAATTTTTTGCCGTTAAGTTTTATTTTGGTTTTTGGGGTATCATTCAAAAAATAATAATATTTAAAAACAAATTGGGACGAAAGTACCACTGGAGTCCATAAACCTACATAGCTTCAAATGATGTGCTATCTATGTCCACTTTTCCAAACTTTTAAGTGCTATGACATTTCGCAATTGAACACTCCTTCTACCCGCAAGTGTTTACAGAAAAAAAAATATCATTGTTAAAACAATACATTGTGAAAGTTTGTAGTAGAGCTAGTACATAAAACGTTTAACCAAATCAAATGTATAGCAGTTATATAAAAACACATTTTTCCAACAAGGTATAGTAATATCCTTCTTTTGGATTTTTTCTTAATACATATTAACAACTAACAAATTATGTTATATGTTAAGATTAAATACGGGGCCTTATAATTTTACTTGTCTCAGACTCAGAAAATCTTAGTATAGCCTTGCCCCTAATATCCCATTATGTGACTGTGGCCAGTTTTTAAACTTGAAATTGAACTGACAATAAATGGAAAAAAATTAACATTGGTTTTTTTTTTTTTTGATTGGGGGGAGGGGGGTGAGTAAACATCTAAAACCTAGGAGAGTTTGATAGAAGCATAGATAATATAAGAATGAATAGGCTAGGCCTGTATTAACATTATAAGGAGTCAAAATCTGGATAGGGAAGAGAAAAAGACAATGATCACAATGCCTAACTTTAGCACAGGTTCTTCTAATATTTTCCTTGTAAAATTATAATATTATCTATGTTTCCATGCAATAAAGTATCTTGACATATCTATTCTTATATTATTTAAGAATAGAAGTGACATTGCAATATAATAAAAGTTAAGGTAAAGTATAATAATACTAAAATAATTATAATTTATATGCATTATACACAAAATAATATAAATAATCTTTTTTACCTGAACTGGAGCAGAAGTTGAAAACATTGGTGGATCATTCCAACCAGGTGTTGATTTTTTTGGGTAACTTGTTGGCAATGGTTCAACTAAGAAATTTTTTTAGATATGTAATATTAGTATATACTGTATAGTGTATATCAAACTACTAATGTAAGTATTAACAACTGTTTATTATTTTGTGTATTACCTGATGGAGCTCTTTGATTGTAAACTGATGATTGATTAAAACTGGACGATTGTGGAATCGCACTGGGGAAATTATTTAAATGACTCTGTATAGGTTGAAATGTTGGTTGTTGATAGTTGTTAAATAATTGACCAGAATTTTTGGGCTGATTAAAATCATTGATTTGAGCAGTATTATATATATTTGATTGAATTTGTTGATTCAATGGATTGTTAAAATTTTGAGACTGTCCCAATGGTTTATTAAGATAATTTGACTGCCCAATTGGTGAATCAAATCCACTGTGTTGTCCCAATGGTTGATTTAAATTTGAAATATGTGGAGGTCCTACTGGTGGATTCAAAATATTTTGTTGTCCTAATGGTTGGTTAAAAGATTGATATTCTGATTGATTTATCTGTGAATTAAAGCCACTTAGTTGTCCCAATGGTTGGTTTAAGGTATTTGCTTGTCCAATAGGTGAACTGAAACAATTTTGTTGTCCTAATGGATTTGCAATCGATGACATTCCAAAGCCGTTATTATAAACACCGAATGTGCTATTTCCTTTTACAGAAGGATCAACAACATACTTAAGTTTTCCTGTAAATCATAAAAATAAAAAAAAGATTGTAAATATATATTTTTAATTATTTTATTTTTAAATATAATTGAAATTAAATGTACAGCAATTTAACATTTAAATGTTTATAATAATTAAAACTCCCCACACATTTTTATTAGAACCAAAACATCAGAAAATTATTGATTTATGAGCCAAAGGGTTATGGAAATTACTCGTCATAATAACCATTGTATATAAAAACAACTTAAGTTAAGTAAGTAAAATTTTACATCAATATTATAAATGTTTTATATATATTAATTAAACTCAATTAGAAATTTGATTTATATTGAATATTAAAAATAAAAACTTATGTAAGATAATGTAAAAGACTATGCTACCATAGAATAAACTGTACATAATACAGGGTCAAATTATTTAATTTCCCTACATAGTTATGAGCACTGCTAAACCAAAAATAATATCAAACACAGTACAAAATGAGTTTTATATGTGTTGTATTAGCAAAGATATAAAAAAATTATACAATTATATTAAAGATAGTAAAGAAAGAAAAAATTGTGAAGAAAATACATATATATTTTTTTTTATAGAATTTAGCATACTTTCATTTTTATAGTAATAAGTATTAAGTAATAATAAATACCTGGCTTAATATTGCTAGGTGTCATACATCTACTACTTGTATCTGGAGGAGGCGTTGGAGGTATTGTTTTAGCTTGCATATTTGATTGAATATTTAAGTTATTTCCAAATTGAGGGGTATTAGTAAGAGGATTGTTACAAAAAGGTTGTGACTGGTTAGTGATATTATGCATTGTTTGAGATTGAATAAGTGGTGGATAATTTACAAGTGGTTGTCTATGATTTTGATGGAAATCATTATCTAGCACTTTGTTAGTATAAGATGGAAAAGGTGGTTCAGGTGTTACAGTTCCAGTGGCACTTGATATTGAAAATTTTCTGACGTCTTGAGACCCATCATTGATTTGTTTCTAAAACAGTTATTAATGATTAATTAAATTGGAATCAATAAAATATATATTATAATATTTATATCATTACCCGCGACATATTATTTGTAACATTAACTGTTTGATTTTTTCCAAGTGCTTTGTATATTTGATTTTTCAATTCAGTACCTTGTTCCTAAAACAATAACAGCCAAGGAAATAGTTTTAATTTTGATAAAATATGGTACTTTAATTAATAACATTAACATTTAACTACTTTGTTAGTTAACTCTAAAAAGTTCAAAGCTCCTTCTAGGTCCCCTTGAGATACCAACATTTCACTGTATATTACTAAAAGTTCTGCAAATTTAGGTCCAACTTCCAAATGAGATTCACTAGACGACATTGATCTATGCAATAACATAGCCATATCAACACATTCTTGTAACTTATCAACTGTTTTGAAATTCGCTTTGTTATTTATAAGACCTTCAATGTTTCCAGAACAAATATAACAAAGTTGTGCATATTTTGATAAATTTTGATTGTCACAAGCTTCAAGACGATTTCCAAGTTTTTCAAAAGAAGAAACTAAATCAGTTCCACTTGTATGAGTTAAAACAGCTGTCATTATTTCTTTCCAACAATTTAAATTGCAATTTTCAATAAGATTATCCCAATTATTAGTAACAATCGCATGCAGTAGAGCAGCAGTTGGTTCTTTTGAAGTCTACAAATAATATTTAATTGTTAATTAATACAAACACATTAAACAATACATCAGTTAGTTTAGTTTTTACTTTGAGATATTTATTTTGTATTTTAGATAATGTTTCAGGACCAGCTGATATAGCAAGTAATAAAGCTTCAACTGGCTTTCCATTATTAAAAAACAAATCTGCAGCTGTTGACAAATTTCCAATTAAAAGTGATTTGTATATTATGGATTGTAGATCTGTAATTGTTACAAAATAAATAACTTTGTAAGAATAATAAAAAATAGTACAACTTTGAATTTACCATTAGATTTTGAAGATTGTAAATTGAAGTCTTCAAATTTAGCTACAATGTGTTGTTCTTCTTGGACATCGGAGACATTTGAGTTTAACTCTTTATTTATAATCTATAAACGTAAATTAATATTAAATGATTACGTGTTAAAGATATGTAAAACAATATTTATTTTGATTACCTTTTCATTACAATTGTTTTCAACTCCATTTATTTTATTCAACTGAGAAGCCAGATTACTACATTTTTCAGCTGAATATCCAAGTATTTCTAATTGTGCTTGTTTAGGATTATTTTGAAACATTGTTTTTAAGAATTTCCATGCTATTTGAAGATCATTATTTGGAGTCAATTCACTTTTAAGGTGACAAAATCCTTCGTAATTTCCATTATCTAGGGTGTTTTGTAAGTGCTCAGACCACACTAATAAGTCAGATTCAATCACTGTCTTGTTCAATTTGATTGTTCTGTCTGAACCGGAAAATGAGACCAGGGTACCACCAAACTATACAAAGGTGCTTTAAATAATATGGCTGGTTTTAAATTGTTTCATGAAAAATTTTCCTTACTGCAAATGATGATCCACAGTTCCTCTGAAGCCATTTGGGTGCATTAGGTAAACTAGGTATTATTGTCCTTTGAGAGTTGATATAGTTTGAATTTTCATTAGTTTTCTAAAATAATATAATCATTTTAAATAAGTATAAGTTAAGTTAGGGCTTGAAAATAAAAGAGTTCCAAGCCATTGAGGTCAATCTCATAAAAGTAGTAGAGAACATTTTGAAGACATTTGTTTTTAAAAAAAATTTACAGGCATTCAAAACACAAGAAAAGAGTTTTTTTTTTTTTGTTCATTGTTAGCTTATGACTTAAAAACAGATATGTCATTGTCTTCAAAACTTTGTGCTAAATAACTTTTATAGCTGGGTTTGTGGCCAGGTATTCACTAACTTAAAAGTACTTGAAGAAAAAAATGTTGAAACATTTTAAAAGCAGAAATAACACTGAATTTTCTTGAATCTTATATTCAGGGATAAGGATTGATTTTATAGTCGATTTACAGGAGACTACATACAAAGCTAGTAGTTACTCGATCATAACAGATAAAATATAGTAATTTTTAAAAAAATTAACTGATTTAAAACATAAAAATTAAAGCTATCAAGATTTTTTTGCAAAACAATTTTTATAAGATGTTGGCCTTTGCAATCAATGATGTTTACATGGGAAACAGAAACAAAAACAATAAAAAACTCACGCACACTAATAACCCGTGTATTGGAGGGTATATAAGTAAAAACAGTGTATTCTCATTTACAAAATTTTTATTCAGTGTATACAATATACATTTCAAAACCGTAAACCTCCAACACCAAAAAGTTATGCGAGTTAAAAAATGTGGTTTTGACCAACCCATAAAAGTAATAACACATTATACCAGGGTTACTTTAAAATAAGATTATGAATTGATACTTGATAGTCTCTACTAATTAACAAAGCAAGAATGGTTGATAGGTTGAAACTTCTAGGAGTCAAGAACAATTTAAAAAATGAGGGTAGATAGAAGGTATGAAGATAAAAAAACGCAAAGATAAGACATTTACCAATGAATTTCCCGGATTAACAAACCGGAAGTACAATATTTCAGCAAAATTTTTGGAGCGATTTTTAAAGCTTAGTTAATATTATAGGATAACATTAGTTTAAAAACCACTTAAAGCTTTTATTATAAATACAATAATTCAATAAATTACCTGGTCTTTAGAATGTTGTAGATCATTTAATGAGTAAACAACTGTTTCTCCATCAAAACTAGAAGTTACTAAAAATAATGGATCTCTTGGACACCAATTTACTTCAAAATTCCACTGGTAATTATGTTCTAACTCACAAATTAGTAAGTTTTCCTGAAACATTTTTTTTTTTTAATAATGGTACTTATAAGTTACATATGTTATATTTTTCAATATAAGAATAATTTTAAAAGAGAGAAAAACAAGTCATGGGGTAGAGGTCATCATAGTTTCTGGTGGGACATGATTTTGAATGGTATCGTATAGGAGTGTTACATTCAATTTAAATGATAAATAATTGCATTGGAAAATATAGACTTTGAGAGAGCTCAGTACAATTTGTGTTGTGATAGTGGGTAATGATCATGTTATTTAAAAATTGACTATTAGGAAATCATATACTAAATCTAAAATATAAAAAGAAATAATTATCGTTACTACGGAAAATAATAATATATACATTAGAATTAGATAATAATACAAATCTAAGAAAAAATTAATATTTTTAAATTAAAATATGTTATTCAGGCTGATACATTTATTAAATTTGTTAGAATTTTATAAAATGTTTGTACAGTACAAGAAAATACAAAGTACTGTATAAATATTGGTTATTACTTATTACCAAAATATCAATGCCATCAAGTTTCAAAATGTTAAAATAAACAGAATCTCTATTTAAATGAAATTTATAATCTGTAAGTCTCAATGTCATTGACAATATTGGGTAACACTAACAATTAATACCCAATTTTAAAAATTGTATAGTACATAATATTATTGATTATGTAAAATATAATATTAGGTTATTAAGCTAAAAACTGTGTTAGTCTCATGGACATTTGAACACAAACACAATTTAAAATTTGACTTATAAGCAAACTTCAAATTCCTAAAATAATAATAACCATTTTTAAATTAAAACCATACCTAAAAAAAATGAGTAAAAAGATATGAGGGTAATAGGTAATAGTTTTGTGTAGATCTGTGTTTTGAAGATGAAATTCAACATTTGAAAATATTGATAAATTCAAAGATAAATTATTGATTACCAAAAATAATAATTCTAAGCAAGCTCACAAGTCTAATATTTATAAAATTTTAAATTCAAAGTTTTATATTTAGCACAAAAATGTTAAAATATTAAATCATTCAGAGCACTTTTGAAAATTATTATTTTCATAATTTGTTTGCATTTGGATCATAACTATAAAAATAATCAAAACTTCAAAAATAGATTCAACTAAAGCACAAAGTATAATTAGTAAATATTAGAGCAATAGTACAAATAGTATTTAAAAAAATATAAATATCATTAAGTTTAAAAGATAAAATATCATAGTAACATTATTACATCTATGCTCAGAATCTAAAATATAAGAACACATATTAAATAGTTACTTATAATTGAAAATAAATTTAGTTTACGCAAAAACTGTAACTAATAAATAAACTGATTAGTTTTGTACTAAATTATTCTTCAAAAATTGAATTTAATTGAATATGTATTAAATATAAATAAGGTAAATAAATTAAAAATTACCTCTGTTTCACTACTAGGATTCCATATAAGTAATCGGTTGTCTTTTCCACAACTTATTAATAAATCAGGATCTTCAGAACACCATGACATGGACAATATTCCCCTACAAAATTCATGAAGGTACATAGTCAGAATAAAAAGTAGCTGCTAGTAAAATTTCATTTTTATACTTATACAAATAATCGTTTAATGCTTTTAAAAAAATTATATAAATAGCATGTTAACATACCAAATACTACAACATTTAAAATATAATTCCTTTATTTTTATTTTCAACAATTTACATAACCCCCCGCATAACCCTGGTTTGGTGCTAGAGAAATTCATAATAACAGTCACTTTATTAATCTCTCAAAAAAATTATTTCTATGTTACATAAAAAAAAGTGACCTATAATTTTAAACTTTGGTACAGCTTGGTTTCTTTTAGATATTTAGTAATAGTTTAACAATCACTAATTAGTAAGAATTTTTTACTTTTGATGTCCCATTAAATTTTTAACAGGTGAAGATGCATATCTTAAATCCCACAGCTGAATAACTGGAAATTGATCATCTTCTGATGCAATGCATACTTGAGTTGCTACTTTTGGATTCCAAGACATAGTTTTCCATTTTACCTGTTTAATAATGCTTTATTTAGTTTAATAAAGATTTAATGAAAAGAGGCATCCTGTATTTATACTTTTGAATTGTTGTCTGATAGTTTTATTATTGGTTCATTCTTACGTAGGTCCCACACAACTGTATACTTTTGAAACAATGAACCAAGGATATGTTGAACTAAAACAAATTGAAGAAAAAGTTATAAATTACAAAACTCTCTCAACACTAGAACAATCATAATTGATAATAATTTAGTTATTATATTTAGTCTCTTTCTACCTTCATTATTCCATGCTAAATCTATTACATCCTCAGATGTATCTGACTTCGATCCTGGAGTCATTGGGTTACTCATACTATGCAAATCCCAAATGAAAATTTCTGATTCTGATGCACCAGATGCAAATAAATTAGACTAAAAAAATAATCAGCCCAAGATTAAAAAAAAGAAAAGAAAACTATCAATGAATTAAAAATACTAGGGAGAATATGCAATATGCATGTTCTCAACAATTATTTAGTATTTATCTGAATTCCTTTGCGCAGATAATAAATTATTCATTAGTAGTTTTGTATAAGACAGCAGCAGAAAAAATAAAATAATTACTTGAAATAAATTAAAACTAAGAGCTTTGACAGGCCCAACATGGCGATCATTTGTGGCAACTATACTATCTGCATTTCTTTCTAATTTTGACGCGTTATACAGACGAATTACTCCATTGTCACATCCTCCAGCAATGATTCCGGAACCCCATTCATCATAACTATTAGCGCCGCCCCATACTAATTTATGAAACCTTAATAAATTTTAACAACATGTAGTAGATTTTATGTAGGTACATAACAGTAGATGATGTAGTTCATGTGCTCACCGACAATCTGTTGAAATAGATGCATTTAGCGTTAAATCATTGTCCTGAAGGGTGTATAAATCTAGCATTGAAGACGTGTTAAATGAAGCGTCTAATTGTTGGGCAGCAGTACCCATAGCTATTTGTATTGGATATATTGATTTTGGGGACCATGTTGAAACAACAGTTTTTTGAAACTGTTTAATCTTCATTGTAATTTGTTTTTAACTTTAAAAAAAAAAATTTAACTTTAGATAAAAATGCATATACTTGGATACCAATACAAGCAAAAATAGGTATAGTTATCTACAATTTTGTCAATCTACCTTGTATGAGTATGATTCACTTATAATATTTTATATAATTCACGTCACTTACACAAAAAAATTAAAAATCGATATAGTGCAATGAAATTACTATGAACTTTTATAGTACATTAATACGGAAATGTATTAACTATAACTAACAAATAGTTGTTAGAATGTAGTTAATTATCATTTTTGGTTTGATAATAAAAGTAAGAAAACACGTATTTTTCACTAAAATATTTTTATCTCTAATATTTTCAAAATTTAGTAAATGAAGTACGTTACGGTTTGTGATACTCCGACGTGGCTCATGACCAGTGGTTCTTATTTTAAGGTACCTACACAGACTATAGGAATATTCCTATAGTCTGTGGTACCTACCTACACTTTTGTTGTTACACTCAAAAACTAAAAAAATGTATAAATAAATTAATACCATTACTAAAATTAAAGTTTGAGCACTTGTGACTGTTTATACTAAATTTAATAAACCCGAAATCACAAAAATGGTACACTTTTTATTGCGTATACTAACTAACAGTTAGTCGTTGATTCGCGCTGAAGATGACAACATAGTTATTGAAATACGTATACGCAATAAAAAGTGTATCATTTTTGTGATTTCGGGTTTATTAAATTTAGTTAATACCATTAATTTATCAATATTAATACTAATACGGAATATCTATAAAATACTTATGTTAATATGATTTAAAAAATATGAAAAATTTACTGACTGTGCTCCTACTGCTACCCAGTAATTAACGTAGGTGTAATGCAAGTAGTTATATATAATGATTTTTTTGGATAAGAAACTTTGTGGACATTACGCCGTAGACCTATTTACTATAAACAAACAAAATAAACTTAACTATTATAGTTAAAAAACTAATTATGGACCTAGAATGGACTGGAAACACAGATGTATATAATATATTATATAAGTTTTTAATTTCTCTGTATCTATTTTAAATTCTGAATGATAATAGGCAATAGCAAAAAATTTATGATGTGTTTTTTTTTTATGCGTTGATAGTACAATAATTTCATCGAAAATGCTTATATCTTTACATTTATACTAAAATATACTCATAAAACCAATGATCAAATAATTAGATTTGAATTAATCCATTCCAATAGTATGTAAACATTTCAAGAAACAAATTCCAATTACGTTTTCAAGTTAATTTTACCCAGCCTAATAGCGTGTGAATATTTTTGGGCCATTTGCGGTACTTTTGATATTTTTAGTATTTTATTGATGATAACTCAAAAAATAATTAATAATTAAAAAAAAAGTACCAATTTGGTCTACTTTCCCATTATTTGTGTGATGTACATTCAAAGTCTGATTCACTATTACCTAAAAAAATGATCACAGATAAAAAATCATATAAAAGAATACATTTTTTTCTCCACTCAAAACGTTCATTTACAGAAAACTAACACCAAAATATAATTAAAATAATTTCTTTAACCAGTTTAAATTTTTATCAATTTGCTCATTCTAACTCCTAATCTTTTTACATATGATAACAATGTCTCGTTATACGTGTCTACATGCTGACAAAATTAAATTAGAATTGGAAAAAAATTATGTTTTTAAAACTTAAGTACTTAATTAATCTCGCAGAAGTACAAAGGTTAATTAGTGAACAATTATATTTGAGGAAAAAAACAATAGATTGTCTTTTATTAATTTTCCGTTGTTACATTGATGGTATGTTTGCTTCAAATTAGTGAACATTGCAATATTATGCTATAGGTCTAATCCTAAACCACGGATAAACATTACAATTATTTATTCATATGGTTAATAGTGACAGTACACAAATCAAACCCAACTATAAAACTCAAAAGTTTTATAGAATTGAAAACTCTCAAATTAAATACAAAAATATGAATGAAAAACAAGTTTTGTAAATATATTAAAAAATATCTTTTAAGTATAAGTAATTAATAATAATACTAATGATAGTTAATAAATACATTAAATTATATTTTTTAACATTAAAATATGCAACAATAATATATTTGTAGTGTTGAGTTAATATTTAAAAAATAAATATTTTAAAAAAAGAGTATAAAAATATAAGTTTTATTTAACTTTGAAGAGACAAATGTAAATACTAAACACTATAAATGTATGTGTTTAGTTTGTGATAAAATATCAGATAATCGTTTTAAATCATTCTGTAAATTATCTGTATCCTCGGCATTTTTATTACTCCTATGAACAATTTGTAACAAATTTGTATATTCTGCTTCACTAAATTCGGTGCCTTTTTCTAAGATCTCATCCAATATTTCCTGAAAAAGCCAGAATAAATATAGCCATTAAAAAATTTCAATTGCTGTGTTTCTATTTTATTTACTCTTGAAGTGCAAAGTAACAATTCATAATAATGAATAGTTTTTTCTAATGTGACTTGCGATGCGCCTAAAATAGCAGCTATGTTATACTTCAACATGGTTACATCACGTATCATTTTTCTTATAGCTATTTCATCCACAAATTCAATGTTTCGAGTTTGGTTTATCAAACTTTTGGCCATAACTTCACCTAGTCCTTCAAAAATGTATCGGGTTTTACTGATTGAAATCGCATTTGACAAAGCTTCATGTAAAGCTGATACAGATTGATTAAGATCTAGAACTTTAGGTTCTGTTTTATTTCCAATAACTGATTCAAAACTAGGTAACAAATAGTAAATACTTTGAGCTCGAACCTAAATAATTAATACAATAATAAATTTAATACATGAAATTTATCCTACAATGTCAGCAACATAATACCTACTTCTAAGTAAAGGTATAAAAGAATATTGTCTGAAATACATAAGTAGTCTTTTCCCAATTGTTGTAAAGTTTCTACTAGTGATAATGGTAGATTATTATTATCCGTTTTAGACGTGTTTGAAACTAAGTATTGCATTGATTCTGGATTTGAAATCTCGTTCAATTTTTTAGAAAACCATTCCTAAATCATACAAACATAACAATGATTAAATAACAAAAGATACATTTAGATAAAGTACATAGATGAAGTATCAAAACTATTAAACTTGCCATGCTTTCCAAAAGGTGTGCAAAACATTTAAGTTGATTTATGTCAGCAACACCAGTTACTTTAAAATCATTTCCTTCCAAATGTTCAAACAAGTCATCAGCTTCTTGATTGTATCGTTTTAATTCATCAAGTGAATTTTTTTTTGATCTATTTTCATTTTGTCTTCTTACCCAATTATGTGACTGTCTGAAAATAATACATACAGAATGTTGTAATACAATTTTTTGTGTAAGACACTCTTTAACAATTTTTACTTCAGATAGTCAACTAATTTGTGGTTTTGAATCCATAATTGACTAACTACTTTGGTAGTATTTCCAGATGGTTTTATACTAGAAATAAAAAAACTTTCACATGTTTCTTTATAACTTCTACTAATGCTAACCATAATCATTAAAAAATTTGATGCATATTCTGGCATAGTAACAACCAACTTTTTTATTTGGCATATATTATTCCATATGCTAACTGTACTCTAAAATAAATAAATGTGTAAAAAACTAAAGTAATTTTTCAATTTATAAGTAATTACTAATTCAGATTGGTTCATAGTTAATACTACTTACAGACAATAACGGTCTAGCAATAATTAACTCTTGACTTTGTTCAGGAGAAGTAATTGCATGCCAAACATCGTTTTGTTTGGTAATTGATTCAACTGAAGTAGCAACTTTACTATGTAGACGATCTTGAAAAACTGTTCGTATGTATTCATTAAGCCACAAATTTAAAGTACAATTATTTCTAGAAAAAAAATTTAGATAGTTTTTTTACATAGTGTAAATTTGATCATTTAGTACAGTAACATCCATATAAAACAATTTAATTTGTTATTAATTTAATATAATTTTTAATTTATGCAAAATAACAAAAAACGTAATAAAAAAGTGACTTTGTTTTGGAGTAGGTAACAGCTTTATATGGGTTACTAGTTTAGAAGGTGTAGCTTGATATTTATATCAATTTAGTAAGCAACGGATTTCTTATGAAAATTAAGATTCTGGATGAGCTCCTTAGGAAGTCAATTATTCAACAAATTGTAAATTTGAAAGTTTTATACTTAGTTTAAAATTATTTGAAACTTTTATAAAGTTTTGAACTCAATCCATAACAATAATATATGAAAATTTCAATTTGTTCCAAAATTTTTTTGAAAATATTGAAAATTTTTAAGTTATATTTTCAGTTAAAAAATATTAAAATTTTTTGAACTGAATATAACGTTTCAATAATAATCATTTTCAATAAGCATAAATGTGTGAACATTTCAAAATTTTGGAGTTATGGCCAAAAACAAGAAATGGAAAAAACCAAAATATAATTATGTAAGAATAATTAAAAATTATGATTGTGTCAACCGATTTTTAAATGTTTTTAACAACATATACATTATAGGTAATATAAGTTGTTTAAAATTTGTTTTTGAAACTCTAAAAAGAAAAAGTAACTGCGAAAATTGGCATTCAAAGTGCTATATAAGTTATTTGGTGCATTAATTTTAAGTAATTTGGAGCATTACAATTTATTATTTACAATATTTATACTTTTGATCAGGATTTTAAAACAAAAAAAATTCTTTAAATAAAGTACCAACTAGGGTCAATTATAAAATTATGAATATTACTATTATAAACTTTAATTTTTAACGAAAAAATAATATTTTATAACTCTAAAAATAAGCAATGGAGCAATTTTAATATTATATAAGGGTTTAAAAAAAAAAAAAAAAAATATATTTATATAATGTATAATAATATATAATATACATTATTATTATTTTGCAGTTTGCTACCCTCATATTCTTAAGTAGTAATAGCATATGAATAATCTCACTTTATATTTTAAACTAATTTAAATATATAGTAAAAATTATCAGTCTGTAAATTACTTTTAATATTAATATTTTACATGGATTTCTTACATATTTATTGATTGTTCAATTTGCTGTATAAACATTGTGAGTGGTTCATAAATATATACAATATTGTCTGAACTTGGTGAACAAATCATCGATTGTGGCTGAGTTATACTGGTAAATGGTCTCTAACAAATGAAAAATAAATAAAATAGTTTTTTAAATGAGATAATATCATTACTTATTACAATGGATAAATATAAGATTTAGTGTTGCCTAGTTCCACAATAAATTGATAGTAAATACAATTGCAACACAATTTGTGGTAAACAAAATCTTATTTAGAAAATGTAGTCAATAAATTCCAAAAATTATTTTGAAAAATTTGATTTTACTTAACCACCTATAATTTGATACTACTATAAAAATAAAATTGTAACTTCAAACAAATAAGACAACTTGTCATTTAAATTGAGTTAAACAGTTTGAGCATTGATTAAAAAACTTAATATAATCTATTTACTATGAATTATGGTCTATAGTCAATATTTAAAAGTTATCATAACAAAAAAATTTATAACACTAAATTTAACTTGAAATATTTTATGAATAAAAGGATACTACGGTAATGCTTGTTAAAAATGTTGCTTTCTATACCTTTAAGGTTTCAAACTGATAGTTGATACAGGTAAACTGTTGTTACATTGAATTCAACATCAACAATAAGTAAAATACTTTTAATTTTATTGCAATTCAGATATTTTTTAATAAGATGTTGGTTATTTTTATAATAATACTTTATAATAAATACTTACATCTAATAAATCAGAACTTTCCAAAGCATTTGAAAACTTAAAAAGACATCGTTTGGGCCTGAAAAATTGAATTATAAATACTACTATGTATTAAACGTAAAAATATTTAAAAATTAATAATAAGTAACCTAAATAAGTACCTTTGAATTTTTTTCTTTAAAAAGAATACATTTAAATCAACATCACTAAAAATAGGTGGTGCTTTAACAACTAAATCTGAATGGTTATTAACATCCAAGTAATTACTCAAAAACATTTGTACCTAAAAAAATACTTTTATAAATATTTCAACAGTATAAAAAAAAGGTTTAACATTCAGTGGTGGACTGGGAATAAAATGTCCAAAGTGTGGAGAAAATACTAGATATAAAAAATAATCTTTGCTCTGAATTTAAATTTTACTTTTGATATTATTTGCCCATGATCACTGGCCAGGAATGAAATTTCATTTTAGCAGTCCGGTTTAATCTGCCCATTTGCATTTCAAATATTCAAGTTTCAATAATTTTTTTAAATACTTAGTTATCGAATTGAGAAAATTATATATTAAATATATAATAATATATTATTCAAAACTAAATGTTTTACTAAATATAAAAATCTACTAAAAACTATAAAGTAAAAATAATAAAAATATTCCAAACTTAAATATTTATTATTTTACTTACAATAGATTCAATATTTTCCCATACATATTTGAGATCATACTTATTGACATTATCAAGATGGTTTTGATCAACTACTTTATCTATACTACTTAAGAAGAGTTGGTGAGCATCAACAACTGAATAAAATTGTAAAATGACACCATTAACTAATGTTACTAATTGTTCTCCACAATTTTTTGATTCATTTGACATAGATATTTGTTTTGTTGTTTTTTCCACAATTTCAACCAACTGTGTTTGCATAGTAGATTTCAATTTCTATAAGATTACATACAATATTAATATATCAATAAAATAGAATATAATTAAAAAGATAGAATTTACTTCAATTGTATCATTTAATTTAATAAGTATAGCAAGACACTCTACAGCTACAGGAACAAATTTTTCAGGATCAAGGTCAGTGGTTTCATTTTCATTAATTTCATTTCCGCTTTCTCTGAAAACCGAAAGATATTATAAAAACCAAAAAGCCGGGATCAGTCTAGGTCGCGTGGGTAGTTTGACGGAATAATGACTACGCTTTGAGTGGGTCACTAGTTTAGAAGTTGTTGTTTAAACGTATTATTTAATTTCTGAAAGCAACAATAAATCATTGACTTCGAAACTACGATTCTGAGCAAACTCAGTTATCTAGTATACGTTTTGGGAATAACAAATTTAACAGTAAAAACTTTTATCAAATCTGTATCTTTCCTAATTTAGTATTATGTTAAAGTTTCAGCTTGGTCCGATCTTTATTTAGGATGTTATGATCAAAAAAATCTAAATCGATAATATTATAAATAAAAATCTTCAAGATAAGTTTAAAATGTTAAAAGAAGGTATTTTCACTTTTGATTTCTACTAAAGAACATGTTATACAAATAAAGTATCACCAATGTATAAAATAAAATTTTGTTGCTCATTTAATTCTTGCTTATCCTCTCTTATAATAAAATCTCTAGTAAACTGTCTCAGTCTAAAAAATAAAATTGTAAAATTTGTTTTGGTCTTGTTGGAGTTTCTGAAAATGAGAGGGCCAACCACGTTTCATTATCAACCAAATCCTATGTCCATTTTTCTCCATTTAAGATACCTCCTGAAATTTTTCCCTTCCACCATAAGTTTTTATGCAACGCATGGCAAATTAATTGGGTTCTCCCACTTAAATTTGCTTTGTGGTATAGAAGTAGGGATGAGTTGACATCAATTTTTTTGAAGTCAAACTCAAACTCAAACCACTAGTTTTGCTCAAACTGTTCAAACTTAAATTTTATTTGAACTATTTTCAAACTTCAAAAACAGTGTTTACTGTATACATATAAAAAAACAAAAATCTGCCAATAGTGTTTGAATATTCAAACATGATTATGATCAAACTATTTGTGATGTTGAAGTTCAATTTCGAATTTGGTTTTTTTTCAAACTTCAAATTTTTTAATGTTTAAGGTTTAAGAACCCATTCCTATTTAAAATTATTATTTCCATCATTCCACATTCACCATGGTTTGATGACCTCAATATTTTTACATGCTTAATCATAGACTACATCCCTCGTTTAAACTAGAACTTGTTCCCTTTTTGTACTCATCATCACAAGAAAATCATTTGTAATTTTAATCACATCATTTTTAACTGCTGTTCTTTTACCTCTAGTAGAATACTTCTCTTTTCATTTTTGTTATTTTTAGGCTTAGGGTTTTAATCCCGACCTAAAGAAATTTTATATCCTACTAGTTAAAAAAAAATTATTAAATTTTGTTGATTCTATGAGACAGGAGAAGTTTTCCCGTGAAGTTAACATTGTTCATTTAAATTATGAATGTAATGTATATTATATTTATATGGTATAAATTGCCTATTTTTTTCTATGTAACAAATAGTAATCTTTAACCAATAAAATCTCATGCTCTTAACACTAAAATCATATTAAAGTTTAGAGATCATGTTTTTGATCATTTAAATTTTAAATTTAGTATTTACAAATTTAAGATTTATAAACATGGTACGTTTATTCATACAACACTCCTCCCAAAGATACAACCAATTTTAAAAATAGGATAGGCTATTTTAGAGATGTACCCTGGAGGGAAGGTTAGAGGGTTGTACCCCCAAAATGTGAACAACTTATATGTATTTATCCGAAATTGTGCAATATTTGCCCAAATTCCCTCCCCTTATTGCAGACTTTAATGTGATCTACCTAACTTAATTCTTGGACTGTTAAAGTTTTACAAAGCAAAATTTTGGTGGAATATCTTATTTTGAAATACCTAATAATATGTTGTTAAATGATTCATAAATCATTTAAAATCAAAATTAGATTGTTTTAATTTAAAAGTATCATAAATATAATACAAAACTTGGTAAAATACAAAAACTATTATTCCTTATTAGACATAACAACAGTAATTCATAAGTAAATATCCAAAATTCTTCTCCCATTAAACAATTCAAAAGTAAATTAAAACAATAAATAAATGTGAATTCTTACTTGTTTGCAACTAGTGGTGTACATTTAAATGATCTTCTTGTACTTTGTCCAAATGATGTGTAATATCCATCTGATCCACGACAAAATGATTTTGAATATTGTGGTGAAATTACATAAATATGATTCATTAATTCATCCAATAATCTATTGTATAAAGACTAATAATTTTGTTTTTATTAAAATAAAGACTATTATATAATATATTTATGCCTATATAGAGTGTTTAATAACTTTTAGAACTCTAAATCTGTAGAGGTGATAAAATAATACAGATAATATTAGATTCTTTTACTTAATAAAATACTCATAAAATTATTTAAATGCATATATATATATATATTTACTTTTCAATAAATAAAATTGTGTTAGTTAATCATGACCACTACTGTAATTTTAGAAGTTTCATAGTTATTGAACACCCTACAAAGCTGGACATACACTTGGGCGGAATGCAGAGCGGCGCGGCGCTGTTCTTGAAAAGTTCTATATAAAGTATAGATGGGCGTTGCTCTATCACACCGACCTAATGGACTTATTCATTTTTTTTGGGGCCACTTTGCACCGATTCAACTTGCTGCTCTAGTGGATGTTCAGCTTAATAGGTAAATTTCTGTATTTATAAATGTGTGGGTGCTTATGTACCACTAGATTTTTCAGTAGTTTTTGAAATTAAACATGAGGGTAATACTTAAATATTAAACCAAGTCTCATTGGAAACTCCAGTTATATGTGAATACAATTTAAAAAAAATGAAATTTATTTTAGGAAATCAAAGGATTTTAGAAATATTTACTCAAATTTTTTGTTTTGAGTCATGCCAGTCTATGGTTACAATTTACATCATAGTTATAACAATGTAAAAATACAATTTCTAACTTTTAAATTCTATATTTGGCTAAATTTTTTTTTGAAACATTTAAACCCTTCAAATTAATTCATTTTAATAATAGTTATACATTTCAAGAAATCAATTCTAATTACATTTTCATGATAAGTTTACCCAGCATACTTAGAAAATTAATCAAAATTTTAAAAAAAAATTTTGAATAAAGTGCAGTCTTATGTCAAACACCTATCATACGTAAAGATCAGAGGTTCCTTTTACTCTAAAAAGTGATCACAGGGAAAACGATTTCAAGTGTTAGGAGAAAATTTGTTGGATTATAACTACAATAATTAAAAAAAAGTTTTAAATAAAGTCTATATCTATTATTGTACATCTTGGTCCACTTTCTTATATTGTTTGTGGTATCACAGTATTCCTTTTATTCAAAAAAATGATTATAGAAAAAAAAAAATTATAAAAAAAATAAATTCTTTGCTTCCCTTTGCTCAGAATCTAAAATAAAAAAAAATAGCTGGATATGTTTACTTTATTTGTAAAAAAAAAACACATTTTGTTTTTGGTAATGAAAAATGATTGTCCAATAATGGTAAGTGCAGATTTTTATTTTCAAGATATTATTACATAAAATGTGTGATATATTTTTATAATAATTTTAATCACATTATACAAGTAAGATTTGTAAGGGATTTTATTGCTTTCAAAGTACATTAAAGTAAATTGCAAGTTACAGCTCCATTATAAACTGACCTAATCGACACAATTTTGTCAAACTTCACTAGTTAAAAATCTAAAGAAGTAATCATTAAGTTTATAAAATTTATAATGAAAAATTGAGTTCTAAGATGAAAACTAATTGCAAATTTTCACTTACATGTCATTGCTTTGGTTTTTGAAATTCATAATTTTTATCATTTTAAGCAACCAATACTGTTTTGAAAAATTTCTAATTTTTAAATGTGGTTGGATTAATTGATATAAAAGAAATTTAATTACAAAATTCAAAAGTTATTTTAAATGCATTTAAAATTTTGTTAATCTATGTTAAGAATGAATAATGTCTAAGTATATAGTTTACAATTTTACAAGTCATATTATTCTCTCTTATAATTATAAATACATATTAATATAAATTACATATTGGTACTAACCATAAGTAAAAATAAAATAGATAATAGATATAAACCTTAAATAATATTTAGAGCTCTAAGCACCCCAAGAACTTAGAATGCCCACATAGATTGTGTAAATTAACAACAAAAATTATGAGCTATAATATAATTCAATGTGTTTTAAAAAAATAACTCAACTATAAACTAAATAAAAACTAGTACAAAAATACTAATAATAAGTAAAAGTCACTTCTATAGGTCGCAGGCGTGACATTTAAAAAAACACATTAAGTATAAAATTATAACAATCCAAGCATAAACTAGATTTGTTGTTATTAACGTATATTTGTTGTTATTAATGTAATAATTAAAATTAAGCTTTTTTCCAAAAATTTATAAAATGGGTTAAAATTTTTAAATAATTTAACTATTCAAAAATTTATTAAAATTTTATGGACCATTTTAAAAGATTTTAGAAAAGTATTACGTTAAGTAAGAATGTGAAAACTTTTAAGATTTTTAAGTTTTTGAAATGAAATCTGAATTGCAATTATTTAAATGATAATATTATTTTTAAAAAAAAAGTTTGTGTCCAAACTAATTTACAAATTTTCAATGTATGAACTTATCTACCTTAATTGTCACTGCTGATTTTAGTATTTCTTTAACCCTAAAAAGAGACATGTTGTTAAGTTTGTAGTTTTAAGTTTTGAATTTATAAAACAACAATAGTTACAACAGTTTTATAGTTATATTTTGTCCAAAAATAGCCAAACTATTTGAAATTTGTACTATACTGAAATGCTACACATAATAATGAGCGAACATTTCAAGTAGTTTTTGTACTGAAAATGTTGTACTAATACTACCAGTATTTGCATTTACCAATTTTATGCAAAACAAATAAAAATGATAAAATTTGTGTTTTACTGTTAATTTAACAGTTTTTCAAAATAATTTTAGTTAACCTTACTCAAGATCTAAGCAAAATTTTCAAATAAATTATTATTTGCATCTAGTTTTTAATCTTAAAGGAGTACTTTAGAAAAACAGGATCATTTTTCTATTCTTCTGGAAATTCATAAAAAAAACTTCATGAATTTAATAAGTTTTTTGCTGCACTTGAAATCTAAGTCAAATTAGATATAATTGTCATCATACAAAGTATTTTTTTTCCTTCTTTTTACTTAAAAACATTAATTTAACAACTACATTTAATAATTCAAGTACAAAAACACAGGTAAAATTACAATTTTAGTCCATGGCAACAACAAAACAATAATTATTCTTTAACTCAAAGTCATATTGTTTAAACTATATCTTGAATATATAAGCTACAAGTAGGATAAAAAAATTACACATTCTGGACCTTGGGTCAAGAAGGGCCAAACTAATTTTTAAGTGAAATTGAGATGAATGGCCTGTCATGTAAAATATGATGTTGTTTAATTTGTGCTAAAAGGGTATATCTAAAGCACTAGTGATACAGATACGCCATACTATACATGAGCCAATCGACATTGTTGTATCTACTAATAGTTTTCAAATATTAAATTATTGAAATTACTTGTTTTTTGAGTTTCAGTTCACTTCTTAATTCATTTAATCCATCTATATTCTTTAAATCATTATTACTTATTTGTAACGTATTCATTAATAATTTAGTACACTGTAAAAACTGATTTTTTGCTTCCAACATGTTTAATTGATAAGGTACTTCTTTAATTTGTTCACTAAAAATTTCACATTTTAAATTAAACAATATATTATAATAAATAAGTATAGTAAAAATTGAAGAATTATCTTACATCTGAGTCAGTTGAGTCAACATATGGTGTTGCTCAATACTTTCAACATAAAATTTTCTTAATTCATCTCGTTTACATCTTAACAATGTTTTACATGCAAGAAGCTTTTGTTTAGCTGCTTGAACTCGTTCCCTTGATAAATTAATTTCACTAGACACTGATGTAAACAACTGCATTACACGAGCAAGATTTTGATGTTCCATTGAAATTAATTCTTCTAGTTTTTGGTCGCATCGCTTAAACTCCCTTTCTAATGCTGTTCTTTCAATTTCACGATGTTCGTTAGACTCAGTGGCAGATAAAGCTCGAATCATAGTCATTAAAAGACCACTCTAAAAAATATGTTCACATTCAATACTAAATAATTAACTGATTTTAAATTTGTACTTAGTATTTACACAAATTAATAATCATAATATAAAATATATTATCATGTTGAAATGTTTTATTAGATACATTACAAGTACAAGTCTTTAAATGTATATATAATGTATAATAATGTCTTTATATGGAGGTACCATCAAAAAAGTTTCTAAATTACCTAATGTTATTTTACATTGATTCATTACTTATATCAATATATTGATAGTTTAAAAGTTCTATCTGTAAGTCAAGTATAGTTAAAAGTCGTAAAATATGTTCTTACAATTGAAAATTTAATTTGATAAGTACAAAATGTCTTTGATTACCTAGTAAACACAGAAGAAAAAAAAGGAGCAAATTCTAGGGCAGGTAGAATGTTGGTTGGAATAGAGTTTAAGCTCTAGTGTATATAAAAGCTTTGATTGTGTCACTGGTTTGGAAGTTGTAGCACAATATTTTACTATATCATAGGTACCTACTTGGAACTTAAAAACAATGACAAATAATTGCATTTAATAAATGGTTCCAACCAAGCTCAGTAATCTAATAACTGTTTCATTAATTGTTTACATTTGTTAAAATTGTAATACCATTTAAGAATTAACGGTTGAAAATTCAAGTAATTTCAAACAATTAATATTGATTATTATTTACCAAAATAAATTTTTTTAATATTTAAGATAAATAAAAGAATTAAATACTCTGCTATTGTTAGTAACTCTTTACTGTTGATATGTTGTTTTATTTTTATGGTTCCAACTTTAAAACGCAAATAAAGTTTAAAAGTAAAAATCATACAACAATAAATAATGGCTAGACTCAGTTTAAAACATTAAACAAAGTAAGTATAGTATTAATAAACATTAAATACAGTCAGGATAGTAATAATTGTACTGTGTACTTACAGTTTCTTTGGTAGCTTTGATTCCCCTAGGGGGTTTACTTGGTGGATTTGCCATAATGAAATTATTTTATTAAATAGATTAGCAGTTACAAGGTAAAAAATTACCTAAATGTGAAGTTTATATATTAGGAACGTATTTTAATAATTTTTTTTTAACCTACAGAAATTTAATAGAAAACAGATAAAATTAAATCAAAGTTGAACCAATCTAAATATCAATATTTTTCGATCATCAAGAAACTATTATTTGCAAATCAAAAAGACAATATTACAAAGTACAAAAGTTAAACAAAAACAACACAAAATTGACAGTAAAGTTGTCTCTGTACTTGGTATATTAGTCCATGATGACTACCGTCTACCATAGTACAAGTTTTGAAAATTAAATACATTTTGTAAAATTAAAAATACGGCCCACTAAGATAAGAACTTGTTCTGTGATAAAATTCCAACGTTGTTATCAGTATTCAGACATAAATCTATGCAGATTTATAATTTGTATACCTACCCCATAGATGAGTATACTATATAGTGGAAATGTTTTATTTTAACACTTGAAAATTTATTTTTATAGGATTACGGTTTTGGAAGGACAACTACGTAATTTAATGGATCGAGTGGATGATCTAACCAAGAAGCCATTAAATTTAATCGTTATCAACAAGCAGTTGTGCGCCAAGCTACAGACAAACACCGTTACTTACAAAAACAAGTAATTATTTTATATTAAACTATTTAATCAAATGTTATAATTACATTTTTTATTAATTTATTAATTTTTTTACATAGGCATTAAAAAACCAAGCACGTGCTGCTAAAAATGAGCCACCATTACCTAAAGAAGACTTAACCAAAATATTTAGAACAACATATCACCTATGTTAATGGCCTCTTAAGTGGATACATACGGTAAAGAAATTGCTAAATTGTCTACTCAATCTTTGTTTTAATTGTATATGACTAAAGCAATGAACACAAACAACTAACTTAAATAAAAAATAGAGTGTACTATTCAAATGCCAAGAAAATGCATTTTTGTATGCCTATGTAAATAACAAAATCATAATTTTCATACTATAAATAAACTTTACTTCAGTTTACTACTTAATTTACCAAGTAAATTAGTTCTATTACATTTTATTATTTTCTTTTTTTTTATATTCTTGAAAATTATGATTTTGTTGATATTATTTTACTAATATGTACCTGTATCAACTATCAACATTTAAGGAATGCAATATAAACATTATTCGTATTATACAGAAACTACATAAAATTAATTGATATTTTATATTAAAAGCTGTAAAGATTCCTCACTCACCATATTTGTTATTGCTTGGACTATCAATTGGTAGTGCTAAAATGACAGGTTATTATTTGGTCCAGATACGTAGTGAAAGCACTAACTAAATGTGTTGATCATTTAAAAGTTTAAAGTAAGATTTTTTCAATTTGATCAATCATGTAAAGATTAAAAAAACTAATTTTAAAAAAAGGTTAATGTCGTCCAAAATGTAAACAATAATATATGTTCATAATTGTTTGATTTATAATAAACATTTATTGTGCCTTCTGAGCAAAATTAGCCATTTCAGCTGTGCTTACAAAAAATATTATCCACATTTACTATTTCATCTTTACATTTACCCAAACAAGATTGTAGTATCCTATAAAAATATGTTTGTAAATTGTAACATCATTTCATTCTTTTTGCTGCACTAATTTGAAATAGCCTAACCAATTTAAATCATTAAGTTATCAATTTTTTTTTATAAAATTTCTTGTTGAAAACTATACAAAATTTGTTTTTTTAATATAGGGTTAGTAAGGTAGCTTGTTATAAGGCCCATAAAAATATTAACATAATTTTTTTCTTAAAAATGTCACTATTCTTACATTTTTAAATTTAAATACTGCTAGCAACCCTGAATTAATCAAAGTTGCAAAGGGTCGAGCGCGCCAAGTGGAGACCTGTTTTCACCTAAACGGTGCCATGGGCGTGTACACATAATTATGAAACGTCGGTTCATGGGGCATAAATCGGCTAAAATATGTATTTTCGGACCGTTTTGTCACCTAAAAGGAGGCGGCGGGTGTTGTATATTTTATAATGTAAAAAAGCACCGGGATCAGTCTATGTCGCGTGGGTAGTTTGACGGGCTAGCAGCTACGCTTTGAGTGGATCACTAATTTAGACTTTAGAACGATAAACCACTGCCTTCGAAAATACGATTCTGAGCGAGCTGTGAGAAGGTTTGATGTCTTTGGTGAGAACCAGGTGGTTGGGACGGCAAATCTGAGGCCAGACCTCGTCTTACGGAGGAAGTCCGACGGCCGAGTTCTAACCGTATGTGGGGGTTGGCCGCCTAGCTGGCTGGTGACGGAGGTCGTCCCGTTTATTGTTGGGGCTTTGGGTTTGTGGTGGCGGCCCAGCAGCGATGGATTTCTGTCACGGCTATACTGCCGTTCCTACTGCGTGATAATGCGAAAACTGTGTGTCAGCGAGGTGGTGGCATACAGCAGGGACGTGTACGTGGAGCACCTGACAGGTACGCGTCAGCGGCAGCTATGATGACAGTGTGTCTGCAGCATATGGCAAATGTAATCACCTCTTTTTTTTTTTTTTTTTTTTTTTTTTTTTTATTCATACATTTACTTTTTTTTTTTTTTTTGATATCTGTGATTTATTGTTTTTTTTATGTTTTATTGAGCTTTGACTTTTTGTTGAGCAATTTTTCTATGATGATTTTTTCTTTTTTTTTCCGTGTCTTATTGCGGGATGACTGGTTGGTAAGATTTTGTTCTTTTTGTTGATTTGAATTTTTTCAATTTTTTTTTTCTGATGATTGTAGGGGTGTTTTAGTAATGTGACCATCAAGGGGTGTTATTTTTCTTAGGTTTTGACCTTTTTGTTTTTTTATTTTTTGAGCTGTACTATTTTTGGAAAATTGTTTGATTGTTAGATTTATTGTATTGATTTTGTTTTTAATTTTGGATTCTAGTGTTACGCAGATGTTTAAACCACATGTACAATTTTGTTTTTTTGCACTTTGGGACTGAACACGGCAAAGTGTGTAACACTCCACCTGTCCGGGCGGAGACGTATGGGCGCAAGGCAGACGCGTTTTATGGCGGACAGACGGCCGGTTAAATCTCTGGACGACGGTGAGGTGGCAGTATTTCTGGGGGCCGATGTCGGGTTTAGAATAGTGCCCAGAATGTCAACCGTGGCTGAAGTTGTGCAGTTGTGTCTCAAAGTTTTGAGATCCAAACTCTCTCTGTGGCAGCGGTTGGAAGCACTGCGGACGTTTGTCACCTCGTCCGTTAATCATCTGCTAATTAATGATGGGCAACATACAGAAGACAAACTGGGAGGCTGAGATAAAATCTACGTTGGGAGTGCCACAAGAGGTGGCCAATGATTACCTTTATGGGCACCAAAAGAGCGGGGCGTGCGGTCTGGTGTTGCTGGCGGAGAAGAGCAATTTTTCCAGAATAGACTAGGCGTTCAAGTTGTTAACGTCCCCTGACCAGCGGGTCGCTAGCGATGTGGGGACTCATCTAGAGATTGTTTAGGGTACGTGTTTTTATTGAATCTAGAATACAATTTATTGCAAAACAATGTACAGTTTTTTTTCTGAGGAACTAAAATGTTAAATGGAAAGAAACTATAGAGGTCAATGATTAAAATTATGTTAATATGATAAACGTATGGATTTTTTCAACACCAAACTAGGTCAACTTTTAAGATACAATTACATAAAACCAACTATACTATGAACACTTCATTAACTAGAACCATATGAATAGTTAATGGTATCAAAATTGATTTATTTAATTTCTAACTTTTTTTGTAATTATGACATCATAATAAATATGTTATTAGATATTATTTGTGAGTTATGTTTATTATTAAACTGTCTAATATGCATTAATATGTTATTATATTCAATTACCTATTTTTTAAATTCAATTTATTACTTTACATCTACATATATGTTTTATAATTGTATTGGACATTAGCCCGTTTAAATTAACAATAAATAAACTGTTCCTAGAGTTTGATGTTATTACTCTTTTGTAAATACATAAATAATTATAAATTAAAAAATACAACTTTTTTTTATCAAAACATTGAAAAATTAAGTATTATACAGCTTTATCAACATGTACTTGTTATACTTTAGGGATAGTACTAGTAGTTTTTAGTATGCAAAAAGTTGAATTTGACTAAAAAATGAAAAATATAATTTATATTATACAAATTTTAAAATTGTGAGTAATTAAATAATAACAAGCATATAGGCGGTTGGTCTATTTATCTGTAAAAGCCAAACATTTTAATGATATTATTATTTATTACAATTTATATTGATCCTTATAAAAACATCCTAAATAACTCGATTTATTCTGTCTCAAGAGTGCCCTTACTTATGTTAGTATTTAAATATAAAAAATATTTTTAAACTAATAAATTTAATTTTGCAAATTTTAATTTGAAAGATTTATTTAAAAACAAACAATTTAAAACAGAGTAGTAAATATATAAATAGTTTATTTTAATTTAGAAGAAATACATTAAGAAAGCTAAAAAATATCACATACAAATTAAAAAAAAAAAAAAAAAAAAAAAAAAAAAAATAGTGGTAACTAAATATTTTTCAAAATTTCCAATAATATATCTACCTTCACTGTATTGAAAAACTAATAAACAAATATGTGATGTAAAGGTTTTCATTATCAGTATTATAATTTATAAATTAAGTTAAGTATATCTATATACATTTGTGATGTATTAATTACATAATATATTAAAAGCAAGGGTTTACAATTTATTCTTAAAAACTTTTTTTTTAAAAAAATTATCAACAGCATTAATAAATTCAGGTGAATTGAATCTTTCTGCTAGTCTTTTAATCTCTCTATCATTTGCTTTGTGTAATTCATCTTTGGTAAATACTCCATCCATTATCATTGATTTTGTATGTACTATTGGCTGTAAAATTGGTAAAGTTAAAATAACTTGGTATATTTATAAGATGAAATATATATATTTTTAATTTGGGAAATTGAATTACCATTTTGTATATGGCTATTTCTTTTTGGATTTTATTAATTAATCTATTTCTACCATCAATTCCATCGTCTATGATTTCATTTACAAAACCAATTTTTTGAGCGTCAATAGCATTCAATATTTTTCCAGTATACAAAAATTCAACTGCCTATATAAAGTAAAATGAACTATATTATACCATAGTTAAACAATATTCAATGAAGTACTGAAGAATTAGTCTACAACTAATTTGATTAAATACTTACCTTTGTTTTACCCATTATCATTGGAAATGTGATCGTTGAACACCCTTCAGCTGTGATTCCCAATTTGTGAAAAGGACACGAAAACGTTGCCTAAAATATAACAAGTAGATAATGTGGTTTAGATATTAACAGCTAACAATAAAATGAACTTACAGTTTTTGTAGCATAGACTAAATCACAGAGTCCTAATGTAGTACAAGCAATTCCAATTGCAGGGCCATTGACTAAGGCTACCAATAACTTTGGATAATCAATGAATGCTTTCACAAAATCACTGTAAATAGCAATTACATAAACATTAAAAAAAAAAAAAAAAATAATATTATTTTTAAACAATAAAAATAAATATTCAGTATTTACTGGGTGGCATTCAAGCGGTTTTCTACACTGACATCCGAAAAATCCAACAAATCCGTACCACTGCTATACGTTTGGCCAACACCGGTTAATAAGGTAAAAAAAACTGACTCATTTTTAGCTCCCTCATAAAGAGCTTCTGCAACTTCATTGTAACACTAGACATAGTCATAGGTAATAATAAAATTAACATCTAAAAACTTTTCAATGTATTAAATAGGTGATTACAATAATAAAAATTTCAAAAAATTACCTGAAATGATATAGCGTTTAGTTTTTTTGGACGGTTAAATGAGATGATCTGAGCAGAACCATTGTAAGCTACTGAAATAGTAGACATTTTGGCAGCACATATATATTGATCAGCACTTTTGTTAGATTTTCAGTTTCCATATAATATCTAAGCTTATATAATTATAATCATCAAAGAAATTCTAAATGACAATTATAAGAAAATTCTGTTATAGCCATTTCTTATTATTAAATAGTCTCAAATGTTAATTATTATTTTTTGTTAAAATCAGTTGTAACATTGCCTGTAATCGTACGTAATATTGTTGCACGAAATGTAGCTAGAAATCACCCTGACACATAAAAAATAAAAATAATATTTAGATACCTGCTTTATATTTAAATTTCAAATGTTGTTTGTTGATGGTAACTAGCATAGAACACAGATAAGTAGTAAGTGCTGAGCAGTGGCCTGCCAATTAACTACTAAACTAAGCAATAAAGTGCAGACCGATATCGTAGACAAATAAATATGTCTATCGTACCTCTACCTAACATTCTAGACAATATTTTTGTTTACAGTCGCTACTCATTACAGTCCTACAACTTATTACTATGTACAACCTACATTTAATTTAATTTATTCTCAACTCAGTGACATAGTTAATAGTTATGAATATAGAAGGTGCTTCATGAGTCAAGGTCATATCACCATAGATTTTATACTATATAATATAGTTTTATAGTATAAGGTCTATCACAGATTAGTTTTATTTAATCTGTGATATACCAGATGAGGTGAAAGTTGATATCACAATCTTAATTCATGGTCGATGCGCAACTATTATAGTAGATACAGCCGGCGGCCGTGGCCGTGGTCAAAGGTATAATCATGAATACCAGAGATATCTCTATAAAATATATAGTCTTCATGGGTATAATAATGATAATATAATAACGTCAAAGTGTCAAGGAGATTATAAAATATCACAGTTGCAAGGTGGATTTACAACGGTTGGGGCCGTACACCTAAAAATGATAAGAAAAAACCGATAAGAATCGATATATTATGTATAATTTACACAATTCTTGTAATTTTTTCACGTCAAACTTTTCCAGGTTTACCTGTCTAAAATTATTTTGCTCACTATCAAGTATATTAATGTATTGATATTTGCGTTTTGATTTTAAAGCATTTATCCATAAAGAAACATGGTGAATCTGTAATGTCATCTGTTATAAAATCATGCGTCAATAACATTTGTAATAAAACACCTAACCATTCAAATACGTAGTTAGTTGAGAACAATAGTTTTTATTTACTTAAATGTTTCATAAATCATAATTAACGAGCATCTATTTTAATTTTCATTAGCTGGTATTGAAGAATTCATGGGTTTGGATCTAAAATCTATTAAAATAGATTATGAAGGATCTGGAGCTGAATTTGAAGTTGAATATTGAGATCATTTTAAGATATTTAAACTTTCTTAAACTTCTGATTCTTACTAGAATTTTCAATTACTAAACATAAAACAATAAACAATGTATATTAAATTTTTCTTTTTATTAATTTCATACATAAGAATTCCTATAAAGCCAAAAAGTAAGTTTTATAGGAGTGTGGTAAGACCAATCATGTTGTATGGTTCGGAGTGTTGGGCGATTAACAGGAAAATAGTTCAGAGTATAAGTGTAGCGGAAATGAGAAAGAAAAGAAATAAGAAACGAATATGTAAGAGGTAGTAACAACAGTTGCATCACTAGTGGATAAGATGAGGTAAAATAGGTTGAGATGGTTTGGACAGGTGACGAGGAGAGAAGAAACTGAATCAGTAAAAGCGCTTATAGAAATGAACGTTGAAGAAAAAAGAAGATGGATGGAAACAATTGAATAAGATATAACGGTTGTTTAGGTGTGTGTGTGTGTATGTAGAAGATGTGAATGCTTGCGATAGTGGAGGGATAGAACAAAGGTGGCCTACCCTAAGTTTGTGGGAGGAAGGCAAAGAAGACATAGAACATCCAATAAAACTTCCCCAAACTGGCAACTACGTGGATTTTTTTCATCCCTTTACTTTGGTAATTAAAGTTGATGCACCCATTACAAATGTGGTTTTTATTTACAAAATATTAAAACTAAAATATTGTTGATGTTTTAAAAATTACAAATTAGCTACATGCAGTAATTAAAATTATCTCATATTATAAGTTATTAAACAGTTATTAAATGCACTTGACCCGAGCGACAAATTATTGCGGTGGGATCTTCAAGCTCCAAATACTCAACAACAACATTAATTGGATGTTATACTATACATGATAAAAAGTTCTTAGTTACTCAGGTAGGTTATTTATACTTGGCAAGACAATTTGTTGTTAAATTAACCAAAATATTACCTTATATTGGCAGTTTCTGGTTGACAGATTTGAAAGACTTTCAAATCAATTAGTAGGTTGGTTAGTCCAGAATAGTCAATACTTTAAAACTAGAGTAGGTAATTAAAACTACTATTCATTTATTATTACAAGACAATACCTATGTAGTAATAAAGTTTAAGCTTTGCCAAACATGTATAAAAACAACAAAACATACTAAAGATATATATATATATATTTTATTGAACATAAGCTTACTATATTTATAAATGTTTTAATAGTGTCATAACATTAATAATATAGGTACCTATGGGTTGGCTATGCAAATATTATGACTTATTATAATGAAATTAAAAAAGAAAAAAAATAATATAATATAACAATAAATAATTGATCAACTAGACTACGTTACAATATAATGATGAATTCAATAACTGTACAGAATAAATATCAATAATACCTAGTGAACATTGGGTAGCTTTTGAGCCAAACATAAATCATAATATTATTACATATCATAATATTACCTCTGTACATTATGTATTAATTATAGATAGGTACCTAAATAAATTATCTTTTGAGTGAAAGTTTTTCATCTTGATCATCAGTGCTTGGCTTAAAAAAAATTTAGTAGATGGACGTAATTAAACAAAAAAATATTATATTTTGTATCAATACTAGACTATAAAGGGTACCAAATTAGAAGGATAAATAATTTTAAAAAAATAATGGGGACCCTCCAAGTCAAGCACTGTCGATTATCCATTTTCATTTAGTTGGTACATACTAAATGAAATATACCTACTTTTAAACACTAAATAAAATATTACATTTTATATCATAATTAAATACTATAATATTATGTTATTACTATTATAACAGTTTACAACAAATATCATTTTGTATAATTCGGTGATAGTTGGTGCTTTGGGTTGTATAATAGGGAATATTGTATTATTATCATAAACATAATATCATTATTAAACATTACATAATGGTATTATTCTCATAAATATATTATTTTTAATGTATGTACAAAAATTTATAATTTTTATGAAATGTACAATTGTCATGGTTGTTTTATGCTTGTTAAAAACAATTATAAAAAAACAATATATTTGCACTGTGGAAGTAAAAATAACAATGACGGAAGGTAATGTGTCATAGAAATAAACAATATTTAAGTCAGGAAGGTAACACGTAATATGCGTAGGTAGGTTGATATTGTGTAAATTTTCTTTTTATTAAGTGTTATTATAATTTTTATAAAAATGCAAGATTAAAAGTGCTTGATTTAGGTAAAATAAAATTGTTTTCTCAGAATGTGTATACCTAGGTTGAATAATATAGGATTATTATCTTTTAACCACAGTATTAGATTGGTATTTTCAACAACAATTTAGTTAAGGTTTAATAAACTGCTGCTGGTCTTATTCTTTTGTCATTGTTATACAGTGTTTTTCTCTTTAAAATTTATGGTTGTTAGTTAATTTTGGTAAAATATTTTTTAGTGATAGTAGGTAGATAATAACATATAGAATACGTATGTAAAACTATACAAATAAGATAAGTCATGAACAAATAGTTTGGTGGCAACAGTTTAAAATTTTAACTGTCAATTTATTTTAATGAAACTGGTAGTTAATGTAGAACAACAATACAGAGTACATGCACAACTTAGTTAAAAAGAAACTTTTCATTTGGGGTTCTATGCAAATTTATTCTCGGGGCACCTATTTTTTCTCCCTAATTTGACTTTGATTACAAATTACAAGTAAAACTGCAAAATTTTACAGACCTCAGAAAAATGTTATTAATTATTAGAATATATTTATTGAATCTATCGGTAAAATGGTTATAATTTATGAAGAAGTGAATATGTTTCACAATTTTTAATTCAATAGGTAGGTTCTATACTAATTATTAATTAATTATAAATTATTTTAAATATTTTATCAAAAAAAAAAAAAAAAAAAATATAAGGGGTCTATGAGTGATTGAATTTTCTATTTAAAAAAAAATACTGAAAATGGTTAGACAATTGCAAAATGTTCTCACACGTTTAAAGAAAATTAATTCGAATGATTTGAATTCAAAACAGTCGAGGTACTCAAAATACTTTCTTGGCTGATTTTCTTCGGGTAAAATTTGCAGTTAGAGAATTTTATTTTCTGCACCACATGAGAAATGTTAAAAATGAAAATCGCATGAACTTGATTAAATGTTTGTTTTATAAAAAAATTAAGAACTAATTTTTTCTCCAAAACGTCAATTTTCAATGTTTTAATTATGATAACATCTATACAGATTGTTTATAAGAATTTATTTTCAAATTGTTTAGACCTTATGTAAGTACGAAAATATGTTACGTATTAAAGTTTAGAGTCTCAAAACTGAAAATCTAAGTTTTCACTAAACAATTGCTGTTAATTAATCCCAAATAGGAAAATTTTTATTATCAAGTCTAAAAATGTTTCAAAACGTTTATAATGCTAGCATATCGTACACAAGTAAAAGATTTTTAAAGATTTCTAACACGTAAATGCTTTTTTTTTGTGACGAAGATATTTACCTAATTTTTAGTAATTTGGGAATTTTATTTATTTTTTATTTATACTGAACACATTTTACTAAGTAAAAACATCCGTCATTACATTTTAGTAGTAAAATTTAAAAAACACAGCCTATTTGTATTATTGTGTCACTGTGGAAATCATAAGCTTATCATCAATATATGATAATAATTAATGATATACGAGTAGTAGTAGTGGAGTTACATTGAAAATTGGAAATAATAATTGAGTTTTGCGTGACTAAAATCGGAACTTAAGGATAGTTATGTAAACCTATTAAAAATGTATCGTTATTAAATATTTACTAGGTATTGCTCGTATGACCAAATAAAATATAAAATAAGAAAAAAAAAAAAAAAAAAAATGTTAAAAATTAAAAAACAAATAAGCAAAAATTTCAGGTACAAAAAGTGCAATTGTTACATTATTATCTATGGACAGTAAAATAAAAAAAAAAAACGCAAAAGAAAAAAAGTAAAGTAATGTAGGTACCAACGTTTTATCGCATAAAAATACGTCTTGTATAATGAATTTAATCATAATTTTACTGTACAAAATATGGGCGATATCGGAAAAATTTATTTACAAATATGGTGTGTTCTGTATGTTATACAACACGTCAAGTGAACGAGTGTAATTAATCCTTAGTTTGTTCACTTTACTCTATATCTAGAAAAGTAGTTGTAAACATTTTTCGTTCAAAAATAAATAAATTATATTGTTATCGGTCAAATGTATATATTTATCAACTTGATGACTAATATAATATTATGTACACTGTTACTTTATGATTCATTGGTCGCACAGCATAGGTACTGCTTATTTGACAGCTGCAGACAGTACGATTTTCAAGAATTTAGACCATATTCATAATTAATATTAAATAGATGGATTATATTAACGGTTTGTTTTATGTTAAAATACAATAAGAATATTAATAAATTTATGTTTTGAGGTTTTCATTATACTCACATAAGAAGTACCAACCTATCATAATAATAAAATTATTTGCTTTGTTTTTTACACACAAATCTACAAATATTAACACAAATATTAACTATGTAGCATACCTATTTTGAATCATTGCAAATAGACGGTTACGTTTGATTAATTATTATCAGTGAAAAAAAAAAAAAACTATTAATCAGCGAGTTTTTCATGAATTTTTATGATTAGGTATTGTAGAATCATATTGAGCTCACTCATTGTTTATATTGTAATAATCTTTTTTTGAATCTCGTTCAACTGAATTCAGCATTTAATTTTTTTAAAAAAAAAAAAACAAAATTAAAAGTTAAACATGTACAAAAATTTTTTTTTTTTTATAGTTTTTATTTAAAATACAATAATTAATTCAAGAAAGAAATATTGTAGGTACCTACTGTAAAGTAAAACATAATATTTATTTTCTATAATAATTGATCGTTGTTATGAATAAAATGGTGCGTTACAGAAATAACGGAAAATTGTTCATGCTCAATACAAATTATTAAACTTCAAATTTTTAATATTTATACTCGATTGCAGGTTTTCTTCACAAATTGTGCAAAAAAAAATTATACCTAGTAAACGAGCAGACGGACGTCATTCAAAACCGCATGATTGGCGGTATAGTGCATTATCGGAGTTGGCCAAGGTTGCTAAGGTTGCTAAGGGTAGGTTGCTAAAAATTGAAATAATATACTATCACCGCTGTTGATTTAAGTTAATATTTATTTTTTTCTTCCAGAAGGGCTGCTGCAGCCAGCAGATACTATATACTGTTTGACCCGTATTAAAAGTTATAAAAAGAAAGTTTTACGAAATAGTTCTGGGAATTGATTTTTTTCTCTTTTTTACGCTCGTTTATCACACCACGGCACACGTGCGACATTCTAGTAATATAATAAGGTACTCATTTAGAATAAATTGTTTTCAATATCTAAGAATATAAAAGGTTGGAAGAGAACGGATCTTAAAAATGTATTCTCGGTCTTTTATTGTTATTTTTACGTATAAAATTTTCATCGTTTTGTTTTTGCGACCATTTTAAAACGGTCTCAACTATACAGGATAATAATATTATAGGTAGGTCGTATATGGGCGTAACTTATATGTGGATGGAAATTTTTTTTATAACTAACATTTAAATTATTAAAGTAATCATTAGAATATTTTAATCATTTTCTGACAGTATTACACACGTTACCAATACAGTTTTGTATTAATTGTTACTTATTTTTATTGGTGTTTTGATAAACTTGACATTTAATTTTTGGAAAAAGTTCCAGAAATTTATATCAAACATATTCAAAAATTTTCCTGAGGGGAACACAGTCAACCCCTCACGTCTCCCTATTTTACGCCTATAAGGTGGTATAGGTAATACGTATAATTAAGGTACCTAATTAAGGTACCTACCTATGTATCAAGGCTGGGCAAGTTAACAACTTATTTTACTCGTCAACTTAGAATAATTATTGAAGAAACAAAAAGTCAAGTTAAAAGTAAATGTCTTTATTTTTAAATTAATTAAATTAATAGCTTACGAACAAAAATAAACTAACTTGACTTAAAATAAAGATAATAGTCCATATTTTTAAATCACATGGTTTTGTACTCTATAGTATGACATTTCTTGCTCTTCAAAAAATTGTTTTTGTATTTTTTTTGACTAATACTTTTTTTTTTTTTTTTTTTAAAGAGTTAAAAACAATTTAATCATTATGGATTAACTTAAAGTTAATATAAAAAAAAAATCAACTTATTAAGTTAACGAAAAAAAAAAAAACTAGTTAATTAACCGAGTTAAAATTAACTTAACTTTTTAATTTATTTTTTACTCTTAACGAGTTAATGCCCAGCCTTGGTATTTATGAAGGGTGCTAAGTGCCACTGCACTTATTTTTGCCGTACGTGTTTCGATAGTGCGTTTTGATAGCGTAGTTTTATTTTATTTTTCGAGACTCTACGAACAATTATCAAGAACGATCGAATAAATAATGAAAAAAAATTAAAAATTAAAAATATTTTTATAGACCAAACACCATATGAGCAGAGAACGTTGATGAGTGGCGAAGTCGAGAGGTCTGAAAAATGTAGTCTCACGTAGTAGAGACGGGGTTTGAGCTTTGGAAAATTTTTTTTTTTTCATTCGTATGCGCCCCCTGGTACGACGAACGAAAAACATCAAAGGTAGGTCGGTCTGCAGAAACAACAACAAGAGCTGACGTTTGTGTATATTGAATTCCGTCTTCCTTTCCGTTTCCATTTGCTGTTTTCCGGTTCTAGAGCTGCATTTTTTTCTGAAAAATGAAAAAAAAAAAATAATAATAATTAAAATACGCCGCGTGTACATATCTTATTCTTCCAACATCGCGAAACCAGAATAATAATTCTGTGGTCACACGTATTAAACGTATTCATTCTCCGTGTATCAAACATAATATGTAGGTTTACATTATGTATAAAACATGAGAGAAAATTCGTTAAAAAGTGGCGTCACAAAAATTTTAATTTGGCCAATATTATTGTTTGTATATGTCTCGCATGCTCACATAACAACAACGGATTACGTTGATAATGTGCAGTTTGATTGTACTCTTTGTTTTTTTTTTTTTGTAAAATTTTAAATTTTTATACTCACCGGCTGCAGTGTCCTGTTGAGGAAGAAATTCTTGCATGTCTTGAATAAGTTTCACCAAGTCTTGGCTGTCTTTGGCTATACTGCATATCTCTTCTTGATTGAAATCCGGTTGGATTTGTTTACACAAGAGTATTTGGCTAATGACGTTTCCGATGTTTGATGGTCCAGCCCGGTTTTCTGTACACATTACGAGTATGCAAATGAGAACAGAATTTGTAAAAATATTTACTGTTTTTTTTTTTGTGTTATCTTTGAATAAAAACGGGACGGAGTAGATCATTTATCAGTAGGTACCAAACTATTTTATAGTCAAAAGGTGTTTAAAGTTATGGTACTTATTATATATAGGTACAATTTATCATACATTTTGTAATCGAAAAATTGTATTCACTTGATTGAATTGAAATTTGAACTATGACATCATTAGGTATATGAAAATAGAATGTATTATATGAGCACAATACATATATGTGTTAATATCAATATTTTTCATAATTTAGAGCATTTTCGAGACTTTTTAAATGTTTCATTCGTTTGATTTATAAGTGTCTGAACTTACGGAATAAAATATGTTTCATACTTTTGTTTTCATTTCTCTAAATATTATAATGATTTATCTAATGGTGCAATTAAAAAATAACTTTATTTAATTATCAAAAAGTTTCTTTTTAAAAAATTGGGTTGAATATTATATTTTTTTAAAGATTTATTTTTATAATGTTTAAGGGTATTTTTGGTTATTTGTAAAAACATTGAATTTCAGAGTATAAAATCTATATAGCTTAGGTTTATGAATTATAGGTCTTGTAATGTGAAAAAAAAAAAAAAGAAATGTATCGTTAAAATATGTATTGTTAAGTTATAACTTATAATATATTTTGTACGTTTTTAATATACATTTTAAAATAAGTTAAATTTATTGGTGTGACCGCTTGAGAAATATCGACTATTCTCGAATTATAAATAAAAAAACCACTCATACTTATACATATATATCTACATATCTTACTTCTTATGAGAACGATTTTTCACTTGCTTATACTTTGTGGGTAACGTTAAGTTGGTTCGTATATAATTCAGTGTTCCTTCAAAGAAAAAAAAAAACAATGTCAGTCAGTTGCCCTGGGATCGCTATTATGTGCGATTCCAGGGTTCTTTGGAGTAAAACTTTACCGAGAAGGAACACTTTCGGGGCAATTCCGTAAGAGTCAATCCTGCAACACCCCGCAAAAATTTCGGCCAAAAATTAGTACCTAAATTGGCATTGTATAATTGTTTGATTACGTAACTAGCCTTTTTTTATTATGTTACTAAAAAACATAAAAGTACGTTTCACAACTAGCTTTTAACTGACCAAAATAACCGGTCATGTCCATCGGAATGAGCTGTACAAGGCGACTGCATTTGCCGAGCTCTCTTAACATCATTTGACACAGATAGAACAGTAACGCCAACTCTGGATGATCCAAAAGCGACGATTCTAGGTTTGATCTGAAAAAAGAAGAATCATACTCTAGTAATATAATGGTGTAAAGTATTACAAAACAATTAATATAAAACAAAGTTCGTACAACAAACGCGTGGCGTGTGAAGGTAAGAGGTAGTTAGGTGCCTACCTACTATTATTGATATTATATTTTTACTTTTGAAGTGGATAATTCGATTTCAATGTTTAAAAAAAGTATAATTAATCCGTAAATCAATGTTATCGTGGCGTGAAAATAAAAAGAAACAATTAATTTAAAAGCCATGGATAACATTGACAAAAATATAATTTTTTTAATGTAGGTATACGAGTCAACGCAATATTTTTTAAAATTTATAGGCAAGTAATAGCACATAGTTGTTGGTAGGAACTTAAATTGTCAAATTCAATTATAATTTAATCAGAATTTAACATTTTTCTTGCTTGATATCTGTTATATAAAACAATTAAAGAATCTTGAGATATATTTTATAAGCACATGATTTGAAATCAGGCCTCTAAATTATACTACTATGATCTAGCTCACACGTAACATAAAGTCGACAAACAAACCTTAGTTTTACCTAATGGAAATAATTTGATGAATACGTTATGAAAAACAATTAAAGTTTTTTTTTTTTTTATGTTGTGTACCTATGATATTATTCAATGTATATAGCTGAGTACAAAATAAACAAGTCCGAGGTTATCTCTAAGACCAGAAGTAGTTAAAAAATTCTGTAATTTTGTGCATTTACATAATTTTTACTAAAAAAAAAAAAAAAACAAAAATAGAATATGTGCTCGTACCTTTCAAAATCGATTTTTGTAGTTCAGTGTTTTTAATTAAATTCTAAATTATAATAATAACTAGAATTTAGGTAGTAGGTACCATATATTTATAATCAAGAGAACTTATACTACATTCATAATACTATTTTATATTTTAATACTTATTAAATTTTAAAACCATGCTACAGAACCATAGTAACAACATAGATTATATTACAACAAGATATATGACGACAATATTGTTATTATTTTCATACTGTTTAATGTTTATGAAAGCAAACAATATTGGAATAATAATATTTATTTTACTATTTGAAGTTTTCCACAATGGTTGATTGTAACGTTTCGGGTAGATGTTTCAAATTAGTGTTTGTAACAACAGTAATCGTTTTAATTATAATACTGAGTACGACGGTGGGTACCGGAAACGTCAATGATGAAATCGATAAAAACGACAAACGTGAGTGGTATATAAAATAATAATCAAGTTATTTATGTCGAGTGAAATATAAAAGTCTAAAGATAACTAAACAGTAACTATTTTACTAAAATTTAAAAATTTACCCTAAAATATCACCAGAACATTTTTATACAGGTACCTATTTGAACATTTTTCGAAAATCAGTTAAAAAACGTTTTATACTATAATAATTAATATATACTAGTAGTTATTTTTTCGTTTTTGATGATTAGTACTCCAAAATTGGTTCAAATTTATCGGAATAGAAGATGGTTAAGTGTCAGAAAAATTACAAATAATTTTGACAATTGAAGAGTAAAATAACAAACTTAAAAATTTTTTACAAGTTTTGTACAACTGTCAAAACACAAACTTCACAATATGCTGTTAAGAGGACGTGATACTACCAATTTTTAAGGGGTTTATACGAGCAGTTTTAGAGATGTTATTTTGTATAATAATGAACTTTTAATACTTTCATTTTAAGTAGATAGGTAATTCAAAATTATTTCTACGTTAACATGACCATTTATGATTGTGCAATCAGGAAATATGTTTTTTAGTGTGGCAAAAACTGGTTTGTGCGAGACTAAAGTTTTTTTAAGAGTTATAAAAGTACGATGTAAATTTTTGAGGAAAACTTTATCTATAATGCAGCGATTTAATTTTCTTGGTGAAAAAAGTAGATTTTTATATACTAATGTGTTATTATTTGTAAAATTTCAAGTTTTTCAACTGGTTGTAAAAAAATATTTGATAAATTTGTCAAAAACGTGAGAATACTACTTAGTAGATAAATTTCTTTTCTTAGAATAAAAAAAAAACAAAGTTTTTCTTAACTGCCTATATAGAATTTATACTAGATATAACCATAACTGCACTATAAATAAAATCGTTCCGCGTAATATACGTTTTTTTACGTTAAATTTTTGTTAGTATCACACAAAACACCTTTAAAAAAAATTTTAATTATTTGTAATCTAATTTATTTTTTGTCTTAGACCTATACAAACATTTACTGCATATTCATTATGTACAAATATTAATATTTTTTGCTAAAAAGTGTATAAATTAATTGAAAATTTTAAATATTATCTGTTAGAACAGGTGAAGTCTAAACGTCAAAAATTTATGCCCATTTTGGAGCAAATTATAGAATTGAAAATTTGTTAAGCATTTTACTCAGTTTGAGCTCGCTCAGGATCATTTTTTTTTATAAGCAATGATTGGTCGTCGCTTATAAATTTAATATACCTACAAAATTCTTAACAATACCTTTCAAAACAATGAATCACCTGAAACAATATTTTTTTGAACTTTTTTTGGGATAGTGAAAACTATCAAAGAAGTGTAATTTGGCCGACAAGTGGCGCAATCAAATTTTTAGTTTGGGGAGGGGCAAGTAGTGGAACGTATTGCAGAGTTGCGTTTAGATTCTTTGAATTAAACTCACATTTTAGGGTGGGGTTCAACCCTTTTCAAAACCGTGTACTTTACTACTATACCATAAAACATTTAAAGTTTTGTTTTTAACAGCTAAGAGATATTTAAACATTTAATGAACATTTCTCTGACGACCGTAGAAAATATCGTTTTAACTTATTTGATACCAATATATATTTGTATATTAAATACATATTATATTGATAATTGTATTATATAATTTATCAATTATGTAAGTCCATGTTTTAAAATACATTTTATGATTTTAATAAGTTACATTTACAATTTAAAAGGCCACTTGTAAATTTAAATAATGAAAAAAAGCGGTATACTCAAACACGTTTTAGATGATTAAATTAGTATTTTTTCAAAAATCTTATTGATATCGGTTTGACGTTGTCTTTGTACATATTTCACAAATTTATTTTGAAGGTCAAAGTTTTTTTTTGTCAACAGGTTGTAAAAAATCTGCAGCACAGTTAAAAAACACGAATTTTTTGACTTTATCAAACAACAAATTGGTAACAATAAAATCACCATCATACAATAACAATTCTACTCAAAAAGAGAAGAATATCTATGAACATGTTATTTTGCGCAGTACAGATGATGGGCTAAAAGAATCCGAAAAAAATCATATAAATATTATAGACGTAGAACGAAATTTCGAGGAACAGCAAAATAAATTTTTTGCGGACGTATTTAAGAGGTTTGAAGGCGTTTTCGGTAACTATGACAAAAGAGGAAGACGAGTCAAAAGAACGTCAGTTTGACATCGACTTTGTTTTGTACATAATCATTATGTCAACTAAAACTTTCATCAAATCATTTTTTTATGACCATAATCGAAACTTCATCATTAATTGGTGCAATAGTTTTAATGTAGATGATTTTTTGACGTGTTTGAAAATAAATAATTAACTATTGTTAACGTTTAGATGCTGAATTCGTTGCATGGTTATATAATCTGTACAACTTATAAGTCATAACATATTGATTATATAACGTTTTATATGTTTCACTTTATTATTTTACTGATTTTAGAGTGCCTCGGTAGTAACATTTTAAAAAGTATTGAAATCTTTACCAGGCAAACATTTCAGATTGAAATCTATACAAAAACTTGTCGATAATTCGTCTCGTATTTTTAATTTTTGTTACTGGATATTCGGGGAATTTTTTAGTACCTAACATAGGGTGGTCAAATCGGATTTTAATAAATCCGGGACACTAAAACTATTGTTACCATTTGTACAATAATTACTAACTTTTACTCGCTTTTGCTACAGTGAATTAAATTTGTTGATTTTTATATGATTAATAAGTGCTAAAAAAAATTGACACAAAAGCGTCTAAAAACGCGGTCTTAACGCGGTTGATTGCAAGCAGTCAAGACGAGAGACAATAATAATTGTCCGAACGTCAACGCACCAACGATAATTATTACGAACTGACGTTTGCAAACTGTTTACTAAAATACGACGTGATTTTTTATTATTATAATACCTAACTTAACGTGATAGTAGTTGATTATTTGTGTTTAAATTTTTGAATTAAAACTGAGGAAAGGAAACAAATGTATGGTATGTGATTAGTACTGAAATCCGGGACATTGTAATACAAAACTTCAAATCCGGGACAAAACTGTGTCCCGAGAAATTTTATTGGGATGCCGGGACGTAAATCCTTAAACTGGTAACGTCCCGGCGAATCCGGGACAAATGGCCACCCTAACCTAACATTATATAATTATTGAAATAGTCAATTTTTGATTGTACAAATATATATTATATAAGTGCAATAATGTCCATAAACGTATTAGTTAGGCGTCATAAAGTTGAAAATAAAATAATACGATTTACTATGTTTTATTTGAATCCAAAAGTTTTGTGTTTGAAATGGTTCTAAAAAATCGTATCACATTATAAAGTTTGTTTCACCATATACAACATAATTTTTATATAGGTACCATATGTTTATACGTTATTGTAAAATCAGAAATTTTTCGATTCGCTCAGAAGCTTAAGTGCAAAGTATTCATATAATAGGTATTAACAAATATTCTGATGTAGACAATTTTTGTCCAAAATCTTTTCTGCGTGGCAGAAGGAGTAGTAACGATGTGTTTTCTTACTATATACTTTTGACGGTAAACCTGCAGCTACATAGAATCGTTATAATATTATATCCTCGGCGGGATCAGACATTGGACCGCTGTTTTTTTCACCACAAAATTGGTCATTTCCAAAAGTCGTACGTGACATAAATATTTCGTTTTGTTCCTACGAACCTGTAACAGCGTTTGAAGGGTTATTGCTGCAATACGGTTACGTTCGGCAATCCGAATTTATGTATACATAAAAACTTTTACACGAAATGCGATACCTGCACCTCTACTCGTATAATAAAAATATTGCAGCGTGTACAGTGTTGTACAACGATTGATTTTATAATATACGTTCGATCGATACGTATGTTGTCGTGTTTTTTATTTATGTTTTTTTATATTAAGACGCGAAGAACGTAAAAAAATAGTTTTTTACACAGTCGCGGTGCTAAACACCGTCTGCAAAGGGCGGAGCGTCTCAAAAATCCCTACCGGGCGAACATATTATATTTTCAAGCCACTTTATTTGTACTACATTACTTTATTTATACTTTGTTCAGGCAATGAGGCTAGTTTTTAGTTATTGCCAATTTTCGATACTAATACCAAATAATATTTATATGGTATACTTATAATTTTTGTTCAAAGAGCGTACAAATGTTCAATAGTTCAACACATTTATAATAGAGCCTTGACATTTCCTAAGGAAAATGATTAAAACAATATAATTTATACGGACTCTACTGCTATCTGGTTTTACATTGCGGTATCACATTATACACCAGTTATACATTTATTTTTGTCCAAACACAAATTTCACACTTTTTTAAATTCTATTTAATTTAATTAAGAATACCGAACAACATAAATAATTTAATGATAGGTACAAGAAATATGTCAATATTTTGATACCAATTATGGGCGTTGGATATCCCGTCATTTTTTCATCGTTCAGACCAATACGCCTGACAAAAATAAAGCTATTTAGAATCTAGTATGATTTCACTTTTATAAACGTATATGAGTCGGTAAACAACTATTCTATGTTTTGCAGGAACTCAAATTTTGATTTTCAGAAAAAAAATTTTGATAATTTAACTTAAAATTTTGAAAATTTGCGATTAATTTTTGTACAATTAAAGGAAAAAAAAAAAAACGAAAATCTCCTTCCAACGAAAAATAGTAAAAATGCCAATTGATTTGTTAGTTTTTAAGTTTTTACAGAATAAAAATCAAACAATGCTAAGTACCCGAAATTTTGTCAAGCTTATTGGTCTAAATTGTTTTAAATAATATAAGAATATTTTCTTCATTGACATGTGCATGCGTACTTTATCCCGCACCCTGCCGTACCGTATGCGAGTCGAACTACCGACGACTATACAGCGGCAAGTCAAATACTAATTTCATTTATTAAATATCAAATGAAAAATTATAATTATAATTTTCTTAAAATATCGCCTAAATTTACCGCCTAGCTTACTGAATTCAAATTGGTAATCGTTTAGTAAAAGATATGTTGACAAATTCATAAAAAATAAATACCAGACATATTCTTTTATTTAATAAAAAATAAAAAATTATAATAGTTATAATTTACTTAAAAATTTACTTTTACGACCAATGCTGTAGGGAACAGGGCCGTATTATTCGTACGTATAAATCGCCAAATGTTATTGATAATAACAATTTTTTTGTCTCAAAAATCAGCCGTATAGTTTGATGAAAGATCTAAAAACTCCGTCATTGTGCTTCTACGATTTTTTTTATTCATAAACGACGTTTTTTTTTTTTCTGCCTGGTAATAATTATTAATACATCGAAAGTCTTTGAAGAAACGTTTTTATTTCACGCGCAAAATTATAAACCGTCGCACAACGCGCTAATGCACAATACATTTGGACAGGCACCTCGCACCTACACGGAAAACTACGTTATTTCTATATCTTTTGTACTGCATTCCCACGTTCACATTACACGCATCGAGTGCGCACAAAAAGTTTTCGAGCAAGTAAACGTAATCATTATTCCGTTTCAGATTATTTATTTATTTACATGGATTCTGAAAAATTTGCTTTTTATAATATAACCTACTTTGAACGGCGTTTTTTTTTTCATGCTTATTGTATAGTAGTAACCTACACGTTTACGTTATATCGTGTATCGTCAATATGACTTATTTATAAATAAGTTGGAAGATTAAGAAAGCATTTGTGTACCGTGTTTATTTCGAAGAGAGTTTTAGATTCCGAGCGTAGCGATGAGTGTTTTTTTTTTTTTACAGTACGTCTCATATAAAAATCGCGCGTTGACAATCTTCACGCGATTATTTTATTTTACAAAGTCGTGTTATTTTTGTACGAAAAAGAAACAACAAATTAACTAAACAAATATCAAACACTATATTACTTTATTCGGTTGTTGTATTGACAAAAAAAAAAAAAAAAAAAAAATTAATAGTTTCAAGAGAGTAATAAATAAGTATTTAGTATAATGACTATTTCCCAACCCTTTAATTACTACACTACACCAAATCATAGAAGAATAGTAAACAAAAATCTAATACAATTCTTTTGTAAACGGATGCTCCATTCTCCAATTGCCCTCTCAAATCAACTCCTGTACATTTGTACCGTGGTTCAATAGTTAGAAATTTAGACGGCTGTTTTACAGATTGAATTGAACCGTTTCGGGAAAAATAAGCGATTTTAAAATAACCATTATGTCGGATAGATGAGTACGCTTATTTTGAAAAAAAAAAAAAATAGATAAAATACAAATCAGAAGTAAGGTATAATAAAAATGAGAACTTTTTTCAAAATATTTTTAGAGTTCTGTTTAATGGATATTTTTAATGGCAATTTAAATAAATCACAATTCCGTAATAACAAAATTACGAAAACACCTCTTTGTCATGCTAATACGATATTTATTGATGAGTGCGTGTATGCATTTTTATTACAAGTACAAAATAGGAGATATTGTTATTGGTTATTATAACGCGTTTAAACTGTACTTGCGAACAAACGAAATTGAGTTAATTAAGTAGGTACTGCCTACACATTTTCAATGCATATTTTTACACTACGGAAAAATTGTATTTTTAAAATGTATTTTGACGAGAAAAACAGTTTTGCCGTTAAAAGTTTTTTAGTCTTTTTATATTATTTACAAAATAAATAGTAATTAAAATGTGATACATAGCAATGACTGTTAATTTTTCCACTAAATGATCAAGACTCTGCTATTGTATATTTATTTTACATAGCTGTTGTTTAGCTGCAGTGTGAGCTAACTTTATTAATTTTAATGCAATCTGGTATCATTGTAAACTGTACTTGAAAAACAATTTTGTGTAAGATAAGTTTTTTAATAATAATATTTGTTTAATGTTTTTCGCTTTTAATTAAGTATACTGCATAAAAAACGGCCATTATTTGGGTATTTTATGACATTAAAATTAATAATTGTAATTTGGTTAAAAACTTTATGAACTCTTATTAGGGAGTTTTATATATGCAATTTAAATTGCGTGTAAGCTATTGTAGAGTATTCGTACATGTGGCTCAAACACAGTTTTTACACCCACTCAATATCATTGTTTGGTAAACGCCGGTCGCCGTCATAAAATTATTAACAACCGTTTTCAGGGAAAAACTTTTATTGTTTCAATTTTAATATTTTCGAATAGAAATTTTTTTTTCTCTCTAAAATAACGACATTATGTAGGGCACTATTTAAGTCCCCTGGATACCCACTGAATTTAGAGTCAAAAACATGTTCAACAGCTTCAACAGAAATGGTCCAATTTCTATTCTGAAAACATAATTCGATTCACCACTAAATTTTTTAGGAAATACTATTTTCATATTTTATTCATATAGAAGGACGTGTCTAATCACAAAAATTTTAAAAATTGACTATTTTTATAAAATTTAACTTTATACTAGACTAAATATTAATCTAGTTCTATTTCTAAATTTTAAAAGTTTAAAAAATCGTTTCCTAATCAATGTAACGTTGATTTTAAATTAGTTTTCAGATTAAAAATAGTTTATTTACAATGAAGTTCTAATGAAAGTCGTGAAAAGTGTTTTTTGTACAAACATTTTGTTTAAAATTATGAGAAATTATTATCGTCTGACATGTTATGCATCATACGCGTAGGTGTGCGAATTCTATGATACCGGTGAGGATTACAATTTTCAGTTCAGAGTTTAGAATATCTAATTATGAGTGTAAATAAATTACGGATATTGTCTATATTTTATATTACACGCGCCATAGAGATCGGTTCACGGTCATTATCTAATAGGATGTAATTAAAGCCTACGAATTAATTATTTTCATTATGATTATTAATTATTGACAGTCAATTATTTTAAAAATGATTAAAAAAAAGATTTTATGCACAAAATAATAAAATTACTTAAAATCCCCTTCATATTTTCTGAAGATAATCGGCTGCTGGGTAGTCATAAATAATTTTTTACTGTTTATACTTACACATTTTATATCAATTTGTTTCCTGTTCAGAGTGACAACACTCCTTTTACTCAATTTCACAGTAATTCATCATGATGCGATTTTATAATTTAGCACCAGCAAAACTCAAATAAAGTAAGTTTTGTAAAATATGAATAATTTTCTATACGGAGAAAACTAAACATAAAAATTGTTGATTGTTAATTGACGTTGCACGTTTTTTTTTTCACGCAGTCAGTAAAAACGGTGAGAATTTTCAAAAATATAATTTCAAATATTTTATAGAATTTTATATTAAATACTTACAAGTTTTATATCGACTCATTTTCTAAGAAACACACTGATCTTGCAATAGCACAATTCCGTATCTTATCACCCATGAGATACAAAAAGTGTACGTTTTATACAATTATAATCACTGCTATTTCATGAACGTATTATTATATACATTAATTTATAGGCTAAATTACACATAAAAATTGTTAACATTTTTGTTTTTATCGACAGTTAGATTCAAAAATTTCTATTCATTTTTAGGTCAATTGATCATCACACAATAATAATATTATTTACGATGTATCTTTAAATTAAGTATGTATTAAAAGATTATAAATTAAAATAGGTATAATATGAGATCGTATATTTTTCGATAAGAATGTTGTACAGTAGTTAATAATATTGCAAACAAAAATAAGTACTAAATTCGTTTGGTAGAAAATGAACTAAACAATAAACAAAAGTTTTATTTTATGTTTTAATGAGTGTCTGGTCAAGGATCAATTAATAAATTCATTTTAAACTTTAAGAGTTTGTTTTAGTGCTTTCTATGAGAAAAGTATGATTTTGATCTTATAAACATTGCTTAATGTTCATCGAATAGAAACAAAAAGTTTCAAGAATACATTTTTATGAGTTCTAAATAAGTAAAGTTTGTTATAGTTTCGTAAGCTATCTAAAAATATTTATAGGTGTTTTTATAACATAGTATAATATATTTTTTGATTTGTAAAAGAATATGAAAATAAAACTCAATTGTCAAACGTTATTCAATTTCTATTGTAAATTTAATTTATACAACCATACAATTGTTAGGCTTTTATTTTGAGCTTTTAATTTGATAGTATTGAGTATTTTTGCTTGCATTATTTTTGAATTAAATAAACTGATGTTCGAAGATTTTTAATAGATAGTTAGGCTGCACCGCTGTACAGATTTTAAAAGAACATAAATGTATTGAACAAAACGTTGAACATATTTTGATCTACCTATGTATATTTTATACTTGCGTCTAGTGTTGAATATTTCAAATATAATAAAAGGTAGATTGTAAACGCGTACAATAGTTATTTGAATTCTAATTACCTGAAATATAACGTTAGGAAATTTTTAATACAGATTGTTCTCAACAAATAAAAATAAAACACTTTTCATAAACTCTTTATTGTCTTTGCCTGGATTTGAATAAAACCATAATAATGCAATAATAATACAATAACAGTTCAGACTAAGTTAAAATACAAATAAATCAATATAGATACCTAAAAAATTTGTTTTTGGGTAAAATCAATGCGCAGTGGATTACAGTTTCTATTATCTTTAAAATTTTTATACAAAATGACTGCGTTCTACACAGCCATGCATTAAATTTGTCTACACATAACGCCGTATTTAGCTGGAAAAATAAAAATGTGAACATTTATGAACTTGCTTACTACTGCTTAATTATTCTAAATAGACGTTGCTAATTATTAATAGTTCATTTTCAATTATTGTTATTTTTTGATCTGATTGTCAAAAACTGAAAAAACTAAATTACATTTTATGTGGAGAGGAAATTATAAGAAAAACATCATGGAACTTGCTGACAATTTCTTAAGTCTTATTGTCTAAGTACAATGGGGATTTCATAAAATAGATAACGTGTTTTACAATGATAAATTAAAAGATACCTCAACATTTGACATAAATTTAAATAATTAACATTTATACTTACAGTAGCTATTGCTTGATTAATCCGTACTGGTTATAATTTTTTTACATAAAATATTATATTTTCTATAGTATTGAACTATCAGTGTCAACTCTGCAGTGACAAATTAAAAAAAATCCCAAATCAATTTTCATATACTAAAGAATATACATAAAAAGTACTTTTTTCTTTTAAATATACGAAATACGATTGTAAATCGTCGGTTTGTACAAAAATATATACGTGGAATTATTTAGTTTTTTGTTTGAAATTTATATTTTACCATATGAACAAATAATAAATAAATACATAACATTTGAATCCAAATTTTGGATGTATCACTAATTTTGAGTGCTTATTTCCATTATGAACTTGTATGATGTTCGACATGCATAAGGCGTGTTTGTTGAGGTAAAACGACACTGTTAGTAATGATAATTATGATTTTGAAAAACTTGGTGGCTTATGTAACTTGTATCACGCAATCTGTGGTCACGAATTTCGTCACCTAGTTTGTAGTTTTATGATATTCGAAAACGGAATGATATTTTAACGAAACGTTTAAATTTAAGTCTCGGGTTATTAATAATGCACTGTTTCTATCTAAGATTCACAACAAAGCAGAGGAGTGAAGACTATTTCCAATTTAAACCTACTCTTCGAATTAAAAATTAAGTAGGTACCTATACGTTAAGTTAATGCAATTTTTTTTTTTTACGAAAAACAAACCAAAAATACTTTATTTTTTAATTCTTCAGATTATGTTTGCCAGAAAACTAAAATTACAACACGATTTGAATACAAAATTAAAGCACTCATGAGACATAAATGAACTACTAGAAAAAAATATTAATAATAAGAATTATTCATGTGCGTAAACAGCCAACGGTTGGTAATTTAGGTAAAATTTACAGTTATTTATTTTACATTATCAGGGTTCGGATTTTATAGCATTTGCTACTTATTATAGGATAGAGATAAAAATAGCAGAGTGAGCTATAAATTTGTTTTATGCACCAGGGACTCTAAATATGAAATTTTATTTTGCTATTTTTTGCATATTTGAAGAATTTTAGAATTTTAGTGCTATTTTTAAAGTTTTGGTGTTATGTTCTGCTAATATTCTTAATTCAACGCTTTATTTTATATTTTTCATAAATCTCGTTTATATTGAATGACAAATAGTATTCATTAATGCGAATCAATAAGAAAAATTCCCACATTTTCGTTTCATATTATATAACATGTAATAAATCTATTTTTAAATAGTCCGACGATGTCGAATCTTATTTTCTTATCTGTTATTGTTCCACATAATTGTAGATTCTATAATATACCGTCGACTGTCGTACGTATTTCAGCGTCAGTCGGTTCTCCGTATCGTTTGATTTCGTTTCATATTCGTTCATTACTCTAATGTGTATTATTTGTTTTTCTGTTTCGATATTTAGTATTATAGATATAGTATTTTTTAAGTATTCACCTATTACATCGGTTGATGTTGAACGTTCCTTTTCGACCTACAAGTCATTGTTGACTGATAACCGCCGGAACTTCAAATTTGAAAATTTGGCAAAACACTTAATCATACAGTGTAACTCAGGTAAAATAAATAAAATATTATTTAATTAATAAATAATAATTACTTGAATTTTATTTTTATTTATTCAGATAATTTTGAATAGTTGCGTACAAACGATGTCATAATTCAAGGTATCAAGTTAATCAGTACATACAAATTTTTTTAAACTGTAAACGGAGATTTTAGTTTTTTTTATAAATAAATGATTTAATAAAGTTCTATGATAAATTTAATAAAATTTTGATTTGTATTTATTTTTATTTGTTGCTATTTTTGATGTTTTTAGGGCATATTTATAGAGCAAATTTCAAGGTTTTTTTGGTCATATTATAGCGCATATTTTAGGATTTTTGGTGCTATAAAATCCGAACCCTGTACATTATATAAAAAAGGAAAAAAAGAAAATGAATAGTATTATTTTATAACATTGAACAATCCACGTAGTTTAATATTCATACGAAGTTGTTCTGTAAACATTTTAAGGTTTTTTTTTTTTTAATTTGTACTCGGTACAAATTGTTACGTGAAAAATCACGTGTTAATTTGTTGTTAACCAATGTTGATTGTTTTCAGCTTCCTGCGTTGGACCAAATATTGAAAACATATTTAAGAAATATAAATTCAAGTGAAACTTTGAAAATGTAATAAAATTGAAATTCTTCTCATTGATATTACTGTATAGTTATTACGTACCTAGAACATAGTTAAATCGATTGTTTTAAGCAATCGTGGCCGTTTTGTGTGCAAAAATACATTGAGCGCGTATGTTCATAATAGACAATGTAATACTACGTGGTTTTATTAAATTCCAAAAAACTCGGACAGAGTAGATATAGTAGTGGATTCGTTGAATGGAAAAAGATTATATTCTACTTTTTAGTTTTATCCCTGGTTTGACAATGTTATATGTATGAGTGTTTATAAACTTCAGCAGTTACTATCCGAAAACTTTTAAAAACGGTCAGTCAGCACTGTCGTGATGTAAAACTTTTGCACCACGAAAGTGTTGGAATGAACTCTTGTTTTAATAGGCAAGTAGTAGGTATATAATAATACCGGTTAGGTTAGGTTAGGTTAGGCTTATTACAAGTAGCTACAACGGCTATACCACGTTGAATACACCAGTTTCCGTCCGATCGTTGAAGTTATGCAACGTCGGGCGTAGTTAGTAATTGGATGGGTGACCGCTTGGGAACACTACGTGCCGTTGGCATTGGTGGCGCCGGGGAAGTAATTGGAAACGCGTTCCCCCGACGCCGCCGAGAGAAAAAAAAAAAAGGCTTATTACAAGTATGTAATTATAAGAACTCTCCCAAAGCGATGTGGACCCGAAGATAACTGCTGAACGTTAGGCGTTGGGTTGGGGCGGCGGTCGTCTTAACGCACTGACACAGGCGCTCACCGGCCACGGTTGCTTACGGTATTATCTGTACCGCCGCAGGAGAGCTCCCATTGCAGCCTGCGTCTATTGCCTCGCCTCATATTGCCATCTTCGAGTGCGAGCACTGGGATGGTGTGAGATTCGAGCTGTGTCAGTTGCCGGGCGGGCGAGCGGTGAAGGAGCTGGACGTTCAGGACCTCTTATGCGGTCCCGACCTCAGCACCCTTCCTGACGACGCAGGTTAGCAGGCTTGCATCATCACCATGCGTCAACGCCATGCCTTCGTGGCGATGGTGGAGGCCATCATCCTCCTTTCGGAGGATGACGACCGGGTGAGAGCGAGGGCTAGACGCGCACCATGACCGCTTGCGGCATGGTGTAGTCAACACCCTCTCTCTAGAAAGGAGAAGTAGGCCAGTGATATAAGTCAATGTCACTTCACTGGCCCTAGGATGGTGGCGTCGGGGAAGTAATAGGAGACTCGTACTCCCGACATCGCCGGATCAAATGGAAAAAAAAAAAAAAAAAAAGATAATTATAAGGATAGTATCAATGTGAGAAATAATAGGTTAAAAATAATACATTTGATTAAAATTCCAAATCTTCAGACATAATAACATGTATTATTTTATCCCCTCGGTCTTCTATAGATTTAGGGTTCGTATTGAACATTCTGTATTATATTTTAAACAGTTATTTTTTAAATGTTATTTAGACTTCATTTATAGTTTTTATTCTTTATTGCTAGGTTTCAGAGTTTATCAGTCTTTTCATATTATTAAAATTTATATCATTTTAACGCACCGTTAAATCAAACAACTATGTTAGATACAAAATTTATGTAAAAAATATTAATTCATTGTTAAAGGTCGAAATTAGTAAACAAATGTATTTACTTTCAAAGGTTAGTATTTTCTTTTTTTTTAGAAAGCAACTTAGGTTAAAATTCAACCCACAAGAGCTTAGTAAATAATTGATATTATTGGCTTATTTTGCGTTGATGAACTATTTTGCAAAAATAAAAGCTTTACATTTATTAATGGAAACCTGTAATTATTAATACTGTAAGTGTTTGAAGAATATTTTGCTAAATAGGTACTTTAATTTGATTAGTACTAAACCAGAGTCACATTAATTTTACTCAGATGAACATGAATTTACGGTAGATAGTTTATTTTAACAAACGATTAGATACTCATAACATAATTTAGAACATTACTTTTAAAAACGTATTTTGTTTGGTGAAAAATGGCCATTAAAAATTTATAAATCTTCGTACTAAAAAGTTTTAGTAAAGTATAATAAATTTTAACGTTTTTTACTCGGTTGTATGAACAATTTAACAACAATCACAATGGCTATCTTTAAAAACAACAAACTAAAATATAAGTAAAACTAAATTTTTCTTTCGAGATACAAATATTATATTATTCAGACGGAAAATAAACTTTTCTTTAAATACAAATGAAATACTTAAAACAAACAAGAATTTCTCTGAATCTTTGAACATCAAATTAGATAATGTTGGGAAAACTTGGCTAATTTATAGGATACTTTCCTTGTTTGAAAAAAAAAATATATATATATATAGCAAAATAGTAATATAGATCATAGTTACCTAGTTTATTTCAATTAACAAATGAGTTTTACCGGTTTTGGGTCATTTATTTATGGCTCTTTTGTTTTTTGTTTGTCACAATGTTATAAAAGTAAATATAGTACCTACGAAGTTTAATGAATCAATGTAAGATAAAAGTAAAATTAAACTTTATTAAAATTTTTCTATGATGTTGATTTTTGAAAAACGTTAAATAATTTTATCAGTATAGTAATAAATAGTAAATATGCTACTTAAAGTACAAGAGCATCAAACTTTAAAATATTTCACAACGAGATCTGATCGTAATTTTAACTTTTATTTTTATATAAATTGTCAGTTTTGGTAAATGGTAAAAATAAAATTGTTTTATGAAATCGAGTCAGACATTGTTTCCTTTACCTGTAAAAAAAAAAAAAAAATAAAATCATAAATAGTCTAAAGAAAAACATACGAATTAGTATTTAATTTAGTTTCTTTTGTTTTCATAGTTACTCTTAAAGTTTAAAATGATTTCTGAGTAATCGACTGTTCATAATTTTCAAGTTTAGAGATAATATTTTGTATGCTTACGTTGTATTTATTCGTTGCTTTTAATCAGATTATTTCGTGCAAGATGAATACGAATTATAATATTTCGCACTATGTATAAAGTAATAATGTCTTATAAAAATTACACTTTTCTTAATGCAATATTAGTTATATATATTAGTGATATATTACATTCAATAGTTTTATGTAACCTGGAAATCTTAGAGACTCAATTGATTGCGTTTTATCTTATTTTTAATTGTTTATTAGTATCTAGGTTATGTGATCAATAAATATTTCTATAAACAATATAGAAATAATTAAAATTTCTAAATGCTTTGAAAGTACCGTTATTATTTAGTATTTGTAAAAGAAGAAATAAATAATGCTTAAAAAACAAAAAAATAAAAAAAAAAATAGAAGAAGAAAAATGAAGTAAAGCTGTTGTTTCAGTCATATTTATCACGTCATCATAATACTGGGAGTAGGTTAAATTTCCCAAGGAAAATACTACCCCTCAGATAAGATTTAACTAGTATAGTTTTTCACCCTCTTTATAGGGGTCTAGGAACATCCCGAAAAAATTACAGTGAATATTCCAATGTATACATATAAACAATTAGGGACATAATAAAATAAAAGCAAAAGTCACTGAATACAGTGTGTATCAACGCACAGCTCAAACCACTGGACGGATCGAGCTGAACTTTGGCATATAGAGAACTATAGTGACGTAAGCATCCACTACAAAAAATGTTTCGAAAGTTCAACCAATAAAGGAATAAAATGGATCAAAGGAGAAGAGGAGATAAAATAAAATTGGTATTCGTATTGGTCGGATTTTTTTTAAACATGCCATACCTAAACACTCTGTAATACTAATAATGAAAATTCTATCACCATACTTTCTGAAATTGAACCCATAAGGGTGGTAAAAGGGGGCGGAGGTAAAAATGAAAAACGATTTTTGTTGGTAGGATTTTTTCGAAACACGCTGTTCGTATTTTTTTTCCGTATTTTTGAAAATTAAACCCGCAAAGGATTTAAAAGTGATAAATAAGTGAAGAAAAGATTTTTTTAGTCAGATTTCTTGAAACTTTGCAAACTATACAGGTACTCTGTTATATAAAACGACGAAAGGTCTTATGTAAAATTTTTAAAATTTAACTTTTAAAAGGAGAAGTGTAAATGTTCAAAAAGGAGTAGGTATTAATAGTAGTAAAAATGAAAAATGAATTATATTAAATTGAATTGATCTAAAATAGCGAGAATTAATTATGGGCAAGTTGTAACACACGGGCAACACTGGGTTATTTTGTGGTAGAATTTTATGAAACTCGGAAGCTGGAATGCATATTCTCTAATAGAAAAAATAAAATTTTCACCGCATTTTCCAAATTAAAGCCGTCAAAGGGTTTAAACGGGTAAAAAAAGGGAGAAGATTGAAGATAAAAAAAAGAGTATTGAGTAAAAATGCAAAATGACCGGTAACAATAAATTTGAATGGTCAAAAAAATAGCAAGTATTTATAATTAATATTATGTTAAATCAAACATGGGCGAATTATGACGAACGGGCAACGCCGGTGTAACAGTCAAATCATACTCCCTTATCGGATATATCCTAGGATATTTGTACCCCCGGTATGATTATCCTGTAAATAACCTAGGACAATCATACCCCCCAAAAATTTTATTGGAAGGGTATAATTATCCTGGGATATTTTACCCCCTTGAATTTTTAGGGGTACAAATAACCTAGGATAATCACACCCCCCGTCAACAATATCCTATGATATTTATTTCTACCAAAATTTGTTTTTATTTTTAGGAAAGCTAGTAATATGTACACATCGTATTCACATACGATGATTAATATATTATTATTGTCACGCAGAAAATCGTTGGGCGCAGACTTCCCATTAACGGATGTGGCGCGAGCGTCGTTAACAGTGTACCTCGCTGCAGCGCGCACTGCACGCGTTATTTACAAAAATGTCACAACAGTAAAACCGTTCAAACAACTTTGACAATCGCAGGTATGACGCGAAATTTAGTCGGCATTTTTCTAAGATTCCGAGGCGTGATAAATCGACTCTGTTTGCACAATGGCAATCAAATTTAATTATAAACAAAGCACATCCATTCTGATACTTCCTTAATGTTTTTGTAATTTTTTTAAAAAAAATTTTATAGACCAACATATGCCTATATCTATGAAGGAAAACTAAAGCTTTAATAGAATAATTTTTTATCATTATCCTCTTTTTTTCCCGATTAGTAAGAGTCCACAAACCCATTCACTCGTGCCAAACAACTCGGAGGCGATTGCCTCTGGAAAACATACAGTTCACCGCGTCACTCCGAATGACTGGCATTGTTAACGTTTGCACAACACGTAGGCATTCCGATATTTTTTCAACTTCTAGTGACATCCTCCAGTAATTTTTTAAACGCAAAAACGTTTAGCATTTTTTAATATTATAAATTAGTTTCATGTGTTTATAAGTTTTTTTAAAAATATTTTAGGACCTCGTATATAATGCTATAGTACTATATTTGTTATGTTTTCAGTGTTGTAATTATCAAAATATTAAGTCGAGTAATGGTTGTGGGTTTCACTTTTCATTACACTATAATCTTTTGTCAAGGAAGAAAAGTGAAAAATAGACATTTTTATTCAACGCCAGAGCCTCTCACTTATTTAAAAACAGGTTTTAAAGTTCGTATTACAAGATGTGTGAAGCGTATGCGTTTAATTGTCGCGGAGTTTCAGAGAAAAATAGTCGAAGAAAAAGATAAAATATAGACCAAAGAATTTTTTCCCAAGTCTCTAATATTAAAAATTTTTCTTTAAGACTACGGATTCGTTTGCTACATTTTTTTTCTTTATTTTTAATCTTGTTTATACACAGAGTGGATCAATACTATTAACAAATGAAATAACTTTTGTTCTATCCAATATTTTTTCAACTGTTTTAAGAAAAATGAATACAACTAAACTTTTTTTTAAATGTTTGCATTTTGTTTTAAGTATTTCATCAATTCAAATTTAACATACTTATAGTTTACTGAAAATGAGACGTATATTTACCCTACGGCTTATATGAACTACCAATATAACCAGATTTATTTATAACACTAAATCAGTTATTTGGCCTGTGTCTATTTTTTACAAATCTCAGCCACTGTTCTCATCCATCTACTTATTTACATATTTTTGATTATTGAGCCAAAACATTGCAGACGTTCACCTCTGAACCGCCTTTACTAATTAATTTGAACCCGTTCATTGTTTTTACTTTTTCTACTAAGTAATCACTAATTATTATTTTAGTTTAACCTACTGAGAAGTAGTTTTTACTTTTCAAAACACATTATTTTATGAGAAGACTATCGTAACCTCTAAAACGTCTGAAGTGCTCGACTAATAGCGGCGAAACTATAGAAAATGCGTATTTGCCTCAGTATACGCGGAATGATGATAAAGTAAACTCGGCCGACCTTATCTATTCTAAAACTGCAGCGATCTATCAGCTTAGTTTTTAACCGATTTAATAAAAGCTATAATCATAAAAAAATGTCACATAATATATTTTTGACCGTTGTATCGCAATAAATTCAATTTTTATTTTTTTCTTACATGATACATACATTATTTTACGCTATTAAACACTGCGCACGTCCTCTATGGGCTAAATTATTCACAAAAACTTCCATTAGTTCCATCCACTCATAGAATATTCATTGAACCTTTTGCTTTCTTCATGATTCGTTTGATTCATATTATACGTTCCACGTTCCTTTGTCTAGATAATCGAATAAAACTTAAAACGCGAATCCGATAAAACCTCAATGGGCGTGGGTCGTAGCTGCTCGCGCCCTTGTCCGTTTCTTTAACAACTGTGACGGTGATTCGTGCCATAAATATTAAATTAAAACATCTCCACTTTGTTTGTACGAGCGGAGGGCAAAAACAACCGGCTAATCGTTTTTCTGGTGGGTCGTCTGTTTGGAATTAATTTTCACAACGTAGTCGTACAATGTACATATTCTAATGACTCGCGTTGCGTCCACACTCTACACACATCGATTTAGCACACACAATTCACGCATTAATTATCCGGTATTTCAAAGGTACGGAACCTACTGTTTTTTTTGTTATTCAAATATAACAATAGGAAAAAAAAGTTTTTTTATACCGATTACCGCGGATAAGTTATACGTGACGTTTTTATACAACCTAGCAAGACGCACTTGAATATAATAAAGGACACCCACTTTGAATTTCGATACCATTTCCAATTCATTGTTCCAATCGATACTACGGTATCGAGTGTTGGACACAAGCGCACTAAACGTGTCCGGACGAACTTTTGCACGCGTTGCAGAATAATTTCTTTGTAGGGTGACGTTCAGCGTGGATACGAGTATATGTATCCATTTATCGCTGTAGATTCCATACAATGGCGTATTTTCTTCTAAAAGCATTTTTTCAATTAGGTAGAAATATAATATAGACTCTGATCTTTACATACAACACGTCCTCTAGAGATAATTGGATAACTGATTAAATTAATAAAAATAAAAAAATTACTCAGTCCTAGAGTGGACAAATTTTTGTGTAAAAATCAAAAATACTTTTAACATCTCATGAATTACATAAAGAATCTACGAATGGACTTATTTTAATATTATGTACGTTAATATACATATTATTATATTGTTATGTAAGTATATTTGTTTTCGAGTTACTATATTATGTTAAAACGTTGTAGTAGTTGTAATCAAATAATAAATAATAACTTTGTAATAACTTATACTTTTCCGATTGACAGTCACTTGTATCTACGATTGTAAATAAATAAATTAGTAAGTAACGGAACAAAACGAATAGTTTTTCAAAAAACTTACAACAAATGTCAACCTTTTTTTTGTCTGCGCAATATTATGGTTTTTATTTTGTATAGTTTTTGAAATATAAAATGATTGTACACTCGCATAACGATGTTTACTATACTCGATACTCATACTCGTTTACAATGTAGGATTTGACCATTTGTTTGTGGTTTTACTGGGTTGGCAAAACTACAACTATAAACAATCATCGGTTCAATATATACAATATTCATAAGTCAATATGACATGAATCAAAACGTAATAATACGACTGTGAAATATGTATCAAATATTGATGGATCGGTGGAAATGTCATTTCGAGTTGTACTCGTAAGGCCTCAGATTATTTATGTAGTCTAGACTAAGATTATAAATAGTTTTACTACCATCAGTGTTAAATCTATGTCTCTTGACGGCGCGTTTATCGATTTATGACATATCGTAGTAAGAACCGTCTTACCAATATACTATATTAGTGAAAATTTCCAAAATCATAGAAAATAATTTGGTAATATATGCACATAAGTACCTAGCAGTGGCGTATTTACGGGGGAATTCGGAAGTAGGATCCTCCCCCAAAACGAATTATTTCTCATTCAAATGTAGTATACTTTCATTCTTTGGTAAGATTTTGTAAAACCATTACGTGATTTATACAAATTCTTTTCATATTTTTGCTTCCTGAATACGTCACTGATAAGTAAGTTAGCTCTGAAAACATCATAGAGAAAAAAAGCGAGTAATGAGCCGCGAATAAACCGCGGGCGTAGTAAGTCTCTGTTTTGGGTGGAAAGGTGATTTTGCCAACAAAAACGATTTTGAGCTAGTTCAAAGATACAAATGGTCAATGCTAATTGTTAACTTTAAGTTCTATATTAAGTTAAAAATTTTAGTATTTTATTTTTTAAATTTCAAACGGACCTTATTTAATCAATGTTGTATTTTTAAATAAGTTTTTTTCAATCAATTTTTCGGACGTTACGACCAAATAATAAAATTGGTTTTGTTCAAAACACATTTGTCATGCATTTTCTACATTTCTTTCAAGTCTTGTTTGTGTTTTTGCTTAATTTTTTAAATATTGAAAATTTTGCACCAAGAATATTGCTTGGGCTACCGGTCAAGACAGGGCCTAAAATATATTGAATTTCAGGGTTCAAATTTTGTTTGAATTCTATTGCAACTGTATAGATTTTTATAACATATGTGTAACTCAGAGTATACACTTTTAATTTCAGGGCACACACTTTGTGTCAAGGAACACACGATTTTAGGCCCTGGGTCAAGATAATTGGAGTATTTCCCTAGGAGAAATACAAGAAAAAAAAAAAAACTCCTAACACATCTCATTTAATTCAACTATTTTATGAAAATAAAGATATTGCTCATGACGATTATTTTTGTACGGATGTATATTTTATAAACAAATATTAAAATGTTTTTATAACTGAAAAATTATAAAAATGGATGCGGCTGATATATAAAAGTTATAAGTATAAGTATAAGAAGTACGTAAATTTGATTATGCATGAGCAAATTGTAATTGAATCCCTCATTATATTATAAACTTTTTTTCAATTAATATACAGTAAAAGTAAATCACTTAAATATAATACAATTACCTATTTTTGTTGTAAGTACCTTTAATATCATGAAATATAAGATAAGTTTACATCATTATATTCTATTTGAAACCTATAAATCATACTACTTTTTTACAATTTTTTTCGTCATTTTTCTTTTTATGTATGACGAGAGATTTTTTTTTTTTTAATAGGATACTTTGAAAAATGACACTTTTTTTTGTTTGATTTTGTAAGGTGCAAAGAAAAGAAATCTTATTTTAAAAGTTTACTTTTAAAAAAATTCTTCTTCTTGAGCTTTTACGGTCTTTGAAGGACTTTAGCTGCCTCTACTACTTTTTATCCAATTGTTTCTATCGATGCTGTCTTCTATTGTTAAACTCTGTGTGCACTTGTTAAAATTTTCATTAACTCTATTTATTAATCGTTGTCCTGGGCGACCCTTAGATCTTTTCCCATTAATTTTCCTTCCAGTGCTTTCTTTAGAATTCCATTTGACCTCCATACGTGGTATGTCCACTCAATTCGTTTACTCATGAGGTATGTGTTGATACTGGGTTTTTTGATAAATTTGTTTTACTTCTACATTAGGTCTTCTTCTGTACACTTCCTTTTCTAGTGTAGATCCATAGATCGTTCTAAGAATTCTTCTTTTAAAGCAAGCCATTTTTTCCTTATTTCCTTTAGTAGCCGACCATGTTTTACACGCGTAAGAACTGGCCGTAAAAAACTGGCATACATGCGTTTATTGATCGTCTAGAGAGAATAGTTGAACTATTTGGAATCTAGAAAATAGATATATTATGTAAAACAAATATACTAGTTGACTTATACCACAATAGGTTAATGTTGCTGTATTTATTGTGCGCAGTATATTCGTTTGGATAAAAAATAAAATCAACCATGTCAAGGTTTAAAAAATTTTTCATTACGATAGGTTTTGAGCATATATATTACACATTGTTTTGGGATAAAACTTTGTCAATTTGTGATAAAAATAGGTTTGTATACATTTTATTTATATCGTTAGAACTTAAATAAATAGACAAAACAAACACTTAAAGGTTATTGTTAGTAATAAATGGAGGTTCAAAAAGGTAAAGTGTCCAGTTTTATTTATATGCACCCTGCCCTATTAATTTTTAAAGCTAGATTCAAGTTACATATTGCTCAACCTGTATTATCAGTATATTTTTCCACCATAATATTTACTATATTATAATATTAGAAAATGTAAGTTTTTAAAAAAATTATTCTGTTACAAAAAAAAAAAAAAAAAAAAACAGAATACTTACTGCTTAGGTGATTTTTGTAAAAATTAAATAAACTTTCAAATTTTAATAATTTTGTATTGAATTCAATACAATCTTTACACTAATAAACTATAATAAATATTCTATATGCTCTATAAAATAATTGATTAGCCTGAAATTTTTATACAATGCTAACAGAATTATGATAACCCATTGTTACGTGCCAAATATTTTCAAAAATTTCTATTTTAGATTCTGAGTGTACCGAAGAATGCATTGGTTTTTTCATAATGAGTGTATTTTAAATTAATAAATTTTTTTTAACACTATGAAATCACGATAACTTCTTCAATAATGCCCCGATCTTTACATTCGTATTCGATTCCTGAAAGCTCTAATTCATCGCACGGTATTTTGAGTGGGTCATAGATTTGAGAGTTCAAAAATGAAAAAAAAACAAAGTAAAAACTGAGGAAAAACTTTAAAAATTACAACAAACGTGTTTTTGACAAAACTTCTAAAAAAACGATTAAATTGAGTTAAAATTTTCACATAATATTAAAGAAGGTAATATACAGGCTGAATACGGGTCTGGATTCTGATACTAGTTTCAACAAATTTAGAAATTTTTTGAGTAAATTTTAATACTTTACATTTTTTCCCCGTAATTTTTGTTCGATAAAGTTTTGGAATTTCCGGACGATTTTTAGCTGTGTCCTAAAAAATAGAACAATCAATTTTGCATTGTATTTCGGTATATTTCGTTGGGTTTTTTTGGTGAAAGTTTTTAAACAATATTTTCATATAGATACTATAAAATTTCCAGTTTTTTTCAAATAAGTGCATTAGAAATGGATCTGTATGAATCGTGAAAAATTGTTTTAGTGCACCTAATATTTACATTGGTTTATGAAAGTTTGTAAATTGTTTATTTAATTTTTAAGAAAAATGAGTTATGTTGTTATAAAATTATGAAACCATTGTAGAAAATCACGAGAGGCTTTGTACAGAATGGCCTCTTGTGAGGTAAACTGGCTCATTGTTCTGAAATCCTAGGCAGGCCACTGACGGATTCGAGGATTTTTTCTCTTTCCGTAGAAAAAGTTTTTTTTTTGAAAATTGGCAGGATTTTTGCATTTCTAGGAAAATTTGTGGATTTTTGAAGATTTTTAAGGTTTATCTATACAAGTTGTGGTTTCTATGGGTTGTTATCATGATTTAATCAACAACCATTTTTTTGGCATCACAAAAAAAAAAAAAAAAAAAATTTAAGAAAAAAAAGTGCAGGAAATCCGAGGACTTTTCGATCAAGTGGCAGGATATTTGAAGATTTTTAATAAATTTTAACTGGCAGTAAATTCAGAGTTTTGTAAGTAACTACTCAGGATTTCAATAATTTTCATCTGGCTACAATGTGCTGACTCCATGCAATGTTTTTACTGTAAATATATAAAATATAAAAATATTGCGTGGGCAACGTGTTTTTTTTTTTTTGTTGAAAAATGTAATACGTTGCTGAAGTTAATATTGAATTTATAATCACTTTGAGATGTTTTACACAATATTGTACATACTATAAAGTCATTACTAAAGTCATTACAATAATACATCATATTATAGGTAGAAAATTTTTGTGCGGCTATTTGTTGCGAAGTGTACAAGTATCCTTGTTACCATTTGTCCAAAGGCAGTTTTAGACAGAGATATTACTTAAAACACATAGGAAATGCAAGGAATTTAACAACCCCAACGGAATTCAGGATGAACGGCTTAACTAACTATCGGTTTTATAACGGTCCTGTGGAATTCGGGTAATGAATAAGGGAATTTTGTATTGATGGATGGTAAAACTTGCACTTACACAGATGTTTTTTTTTTGAAGAAATCGATCAGAATTAATATATTATGATACTTTACGTTACATTTTACATGCGACGTATTTTTTGAAAATACGACTTGAATTCAACTGGAATTTTAAGTTAAAATATTAAAATTTAGTTTCTCCTCCAATCGCTTTTATTTATGTTGTACCTAATAAGATAATACAGAATTTCAATTTATTCTTGGGTATGCATTATAGCTAGTGTAGCTACTTTTGAGTTTATAAAATGTTAAAATTTATTTTTATCATTGTAAGTTTCACGAGTTAAAACCATTCTCAGCAAAAAAAACTGGCATAACAAGTAATGTAAATGAAAATCAATATTCATTTTTTTAGTGCATTAATAACAAATGTTGTGTCGTATTTGTTTGAATTGTCAAACTAAATGTATCACATTCGATACTGGAAATTCAAATATCAAATATAAATATAAATGCATTTTTTCGTGAATAAAATATAATATCATTATCATAAATAGACGTAACATTGCCTTTAATAGCATAAAATGAGCTCTTTTAGAGAGAACTTTTATAGTGACTTTCAGAAAGAGTTTGTTATAATATTTCAACCATTATATGTAACAAATGAGCACGCTGGAGAAATCCAATACGTTTTCTAAAAGAGTAAATTACAAAGTTTTAAATGCTCTTGTTTATAGGTTTACAGATGAAGTCTCCTACTCAGAAGATGGACAGGAAAGAAACGAGATTTTATTATGTGGCCATTGTTTGGAGCTCTCTGTTGGCTCTCTGATTATTGGTACAGAAAGTAAGTAGTAAACACAAAATAATACAAAGTTTTGAAAACAATAGTTGTTCAAATTGCGTACAAATTATTCTTCTCTACTTTTTGTCAAAAACTCAACATACTTTTATAGTAACGCGTCTATCGGTCTATTCATTAATTTTGGATGATCTTTAAAAAATAATTATGGAAAAGGAAAACTTGATCAACTTCTTTCTTACTAGGTATATCAATTAATTTAGTTTTTTGAGAAATTTTCATTGTTCAAATCATATTGACTGTTACCAAGCGTTTTAAGCTTATACGCTTGTGCATCAGTAGCTATTATTATTCTAATATACACGATGCGAATTTCTTATACTATTAGCGAAAGTTTAAATAATCACTATTATATATTGGCAGATGGTAAAAGTTATCACTTATACTATTATTATAAACAATTTTAAACAGATTGAATTTTAGAATGATTTTGTACTTCTCTGTCAATAGTAAATGAATTAATATTCATAACGTACACAATTAATATGCATTGTTGTGTGTCCCTATACCGGAGAAAAACAAAATTCTAGTGCCCTGACAAAAGTTTTATAAATATTTTGTAAACGTAGGTGGTTTTAATGTAAACAGTTGGGTGACGACTAAATTACGTTAAACTTGGTAAGTAAAAAAAAAAAACCAAAAAATCGTTTTTAAAGAAGTGTAGAAAAAAAGCACTTTGTTTCACATCAAGCACGTAGAACTGTAGTTTATTTAATTTACCAAATAGTATAGACTATATAATAGTACGTTGTTCAGTCGAATCAACAGAGAACAAACGTTTATTTCCCGAGACACTACACCGAACAGTGTCGAACGATAAATTATTGTGATAAAAACGATAACTATTTGTTGTCCTTTGCGAGAGATTATTGCAGTCGGTTGACTCTTAACGATAACGCCGGTAGGAGATGTATAAAGCACAAAAAAGAAAAAAAAAACCATTATGGTAAAATTATTATTATTTTTTAAATCTCGACGAAGAAAATCAATACGCGAATGACGGTCGGCCGAGATGCAACGTCTCGAGGAAAGAGCTCTGTGTACACTAAATTTGTGCCGCAGTTGTTCAGAAAATAAATAAATTTCGTACAGCTGCCGCAGTCACTATTATTTTATTGGCGTGGCAAATAAAATCCGAATTGGAGTGAAAATCCCGTCGTCTGGTTTTTGATTAGACTAAAATAATTTTAACTTATTCGCGTGATTGATTGAACATACTACCAAATAATTGATGAAAAATGAGAGGCGAGTGGAGATTAGATTTGGATCTAAAATTCACAAACATTTTGAAACAAATGGTAAAAAAAAAAAACGATAAAAGGTAAATTTATACGAGTTTGGAAATCATTTTTTTCGAGCACATCACAACACAGAGATGGACGATGACAGAGAGCTGACAGAAACATTGTGACGTAGTGTTATAAGCGCGTAAAACGCCGAATAACCGGAAGAAATTCAAACCAAATATAAGAAACGAAACATCTAAATTTCATATAAAAAAAAAAAATAAAAACAATCTGTCATTCGACGTTCAGCTCTAAAGTCCTCATTAATCTGCTTTATAGGTAATACTGCTTTTTTTTGTGAGAAAAGAGAACGAATTTCTCTGAGGGTGCTATACTTTCAATTGAATGTAAAGTACAACAACTTGGTTAAAGTTTCTAGAGGAGTTAACGTATACATAAAAAATAATGTAGAAACAAATAAATAATGCTGTTTTTTCATAAATTACGAACAAAAAAATAGAATGAATATTTTCATAATTTAATTACATATGTGTGTGTAGTATTTTGAAATAATAAAATAGATAACAATAGATAATATTCGATAAATTTGACCGTAGAATTAAGCAGTTGCGATGTATGTGTTTCTACAAAATTTACTTTCTAAAATTAGACACAATGGGTTAATTTAGTGATAACGCACACGCGTTGTTTAGTTAAGATCTAAATTTTATTAGTTTTATTTTTTAAGTGTTTGACGTTGACAAAAATGGTAGAATTTAAGAATTACTCAAATCAAATATGTCAAGTTATAGTATAGTATGCCTGTCCTAATATGTTCGTATTGTATAATTAGGAAATATAGTGATTCATTTGGTTGCTTGATTCATATTATTGTAAAAATAAATAATATTTTAAAATTTTAACTTTTAATTTTTAATTTCTAATTGGTATTATAAAAGCTATTCATGCATTGATAGCTAAAAGCAAATACAACATATTTTAATACTATATATTTACATACATTATACATAAAATATTAACATACAAACCCATTAAAAGAAAATATTTAAAATAATTAATAAATTTGATCTGCTGTCTAGGTATTTTAAATTTCAGATTTTTAAATAAAATAATAAAACGAAATTTTAGTTTTTGATGTTTGATAGAATGACATGCAGACTTGTACATTTGATTAACAAATTATTGCAACATAAGCAAACTATTGTAAGTCTCAAAGTTTGGATTAAAAAAAATTGAGCATGATTAATAATTACATGTATTTAAATTAAAATGATATACTTAGTATTTTTAAACCAAAGTTTACTTAAAAGTTAAAATAATCGAACAGCATTTTACAGATTATAATTATAATAGTTTTTAAGGTATATAACGTCGCTGCTTAAATTTCCAACAGAATATAGCCGTCCCTTTTTAATACTACTATCCTATTGGATGATTTCAGAAAAAATAAAACCAATTCGTCGTAGAAGCAAAACATTCTTTGATCAGAATACAGATTTGAATCAATACCTAAATATTGATTATTTTAATATTTCGATCTTATTTATTTAATATTTTCTTGTCTAAAATAAAGAATTATAGTGAAAAATCTTAACAAAATCATACACCGCAGACACACATTTATTTATTCTCTTTGTGAGAAAAACATAAGATCATAGATATTTCTTTCTTATAAGGTGGTTTTTTTATTTTATTTTTACTAACATGCTGTGAGTGAACTACGCTCGGAATAATGTTTCACCGGAAATCATTCCAAACTCTATGAGTCATTAAACAATGTTTCTAAAACGTTTCCATTTATTTATTTTTTTATTCAAAACACTGTATTAAACAGTGAATAAAACACGTTTTATCAAAATAAAATGAAATTAGTAATTTAGAATTATTATACAGTTACAGTTCATAGCGATAACCGCACAAGACCAAGGATTTAAAACATTGTTAAAATGTTTTTTTAAATACTAATATACCTATTACTCGATTTTCAGCCTATTTTAAATAGTAATATTGGACGTGAAACTAATAGCTATATAAACATCTTTAATTCCGATCGTTTTCTCTATTTGTTTTCTGCCGTTCATAAGATCATCAGATGTTGTTTATGTGTAGTGCTTGCTCAAGGGGAAGAAATTTGGGGGTTGTATCCCCATTCAGAATTTATTTAGAAAACATGTAAATTTATAACCGGCTGATATAAATACCGATCATAAAATATAGATTGAAAAAAACGTAAATAATAATGAATGATTTTAATTTTAGCGTCCCAGATTGTATACACATTGTATAACATTCAAAATTTTCTGTTTTTTTATTATTTTTTCCATGTCATGTTCTAGCCTTTGATACTCTTTAAAAAAAAACGTCTGAAGATCACTATTGGCACAACTCGAGTCAAAAATTTATAATGGGGGAAGCCGGAGTGATTATTAAAGCCAAAAAATCGATAGAAGGCTATTTTTGTAAAAGACGTGATCATTTTTCTTCTTTTTCTTCTCTGGCTTTCTCACAACTAGAGTGCCTTGATAAAGAGAGTGTGGTCATACGTACTGATAAGAAAATTGTCCGCCATTAGTAGGCTAAATTGAAAATTGTTTACTCTTGTCTAGTTTTTCTTTAGTCTGTTTATTATTATTTATTATAAAAATGCCAGGATGTGCTGCTGTAGGGTGTTCAAATAGTCATAAGAAGGGGTTCCTTATGAAATATTTTCCTAAAGATCCGGAAAGAAAGAAATTGTGGCTAATAAAAATGAAAAGGGATAATTGGGTACCAACTAAATATTCATGTATTTGTGAAGTATGTACTTAAAAATATTAATATTTTTAAAATATTACATAAAATGCAAACTATCTATTTTCTTTTAGGTTCATTTTGAGCCTGAAATGTGGGAGAAAACCCGTGAGGATGGTAGTCGCCGTCTTAAAACAAATGCTATTCCTACTTTATTTTGTTTTACAAAAGAAAAAAAAAAACGAAAACCACCTATGAATAGGCAATTGAGTACAAAATTAGATAAGAAAGTAGACGTAAGCATTGATGTAGATGTAGGTGTAGTAGATGTTGGTGTTTCATTGGAGTGTAATTTAAATAATGCACATGAGTCTTCTGTTAATGTTATTCAAAATAATTCTGATAATGATAATCGCTATAAGTCTATGGTTAATAAAATTTGTAATTACAAAAAAAAGCTAAGATACGTATCTGACAAATTAAAGAAGAATGAAGAAAATACAAGTGCTAAGCTTCTTAATTCTGTTTTTAATAGTAATCAAATAGAAGCATTATCAAGAAAATCTACAAGATTTATGAAGTGGTCTCACCCTACCATTGTGAAGGCTTTAAAATTAAAATTCAGTTGTGGTAGCAACGGCTATGAAGAAATTTTAAAACAGAAAATTCCATTACCTTCTCAGAGAACTTTAAGAAGAAGATTACAGTTGTTAAAATTTGACTTAATTAATTAACTCTTTACATAAAGATGCTTGCCATAGTAGTTCCAATAATAAATAACATATTTTGTTTGAAATAGTATCCAGCTATTGATTTTTATTTTTAATTATTATTTTTTAGCTGATCAACTTCAGAGCAAAATAGATTAATAAATTATATCCATCTATAAAATTTGTGAAGATACAGGATAAAATGCAGTTTCCAACCAACTGTTATTACTAGAACTTTACTTAATTATGTTCATATTAAATTTTATTAATATCATGTTGTAATTATGAATATTTAAAAAAATAGTTACATGATAACAATATTAAAAAGATTGTTGTACATAAAAAAATTATGATGGTAACAAATAAACATTTATTTTATTATTACCGAAAAAAAGTTTCAAGCATATAGAGTTTACTTTAAGTTAGGTTAGTTTTCAACTTAATTTCCCATTTTGAGTAAAATTGCTACATTAAGACTGAAAAATATATCCCCTGTTGATAAAAATACTTACTGCAATAGTATTAATAGTTAATTAATTAACTATTAAAATAAAAATTAAAAGAGAAACTAATTAGTTTTTATTTTTTAATGGCAATAATTAAAATAAAAGCACTACATATTATATCATCAGGTGTTAAGTTAGCCTACAAATGGCGGACAACCGTGTCGACCAATTAGAAACGACACGTTCTATGACCACACTCTCTTTATCAAGGCACTCTACTCACAACTATTTGAGGTCGGCCACCTACGTCCTATTCCTCCACTTATCACAATTATTCACACCCCCAACACAACCAATAACAACCCTCTTTTTTTTTTAAAATTATTTCCATCCATTTCTTCTTTGGTCTTTCTCTAGCTCTTTTTTCTTCATTGTTCATTTCCATAACTGCTTCAGTCTCTTCTCTCCTCATCACATGTCCAAACCATATCAGCCCTATTTTCCTTCATTGTATCCACTATTGATGCAACATCAGTATTACCTCTTACATACTCGTTTCTTCTCTTGTTACTCCACTCATCCGTCTAAACATTCTCATTTCTGCTACATTCATACTCTGTTTTGTTTTCCTTGTTTACCGCCCAACACTCCGAGCCATACCAACATGGTTGGTCTCACCACACTTCAGTAAAACTCACCTTTTTGTCTTATAGGAATTCTTTTATCACATAAAACACTTGACGCATCCCTCCATTTCATCCGACCGCACTTAATTCCAGGTTTCACATCTCGCTTAAATCCTTTGTCGATTTGTATAAAAGATCTTAGGTATTAAAAGTTCTCCACCTCCAAAGACGTTAACATTAAAAACAAAATTTTGAGACTATTAGTGGTTTTAGGTTGTTAAGCCTATTTTATTCTACTTTTTTTAGGTTTTGGGCACGCCACTGGCCATGTGCTCGATCTTTTCAAAAACTGAGATAGCGATGAGAATAACGTGACGACTACTGATGTCACGAGTAATAATATATAATATTACGCGTGGCGGCAAGACCACTTGACACGACACAAAACGGCATAAGGGTGAGACCGTTCGTGCGATGACGCGCGCGAAAGAACAAAATATCTCAAGGTCTGACGGCGTGGCACTTTTTAAGTGCTCGGAGAGGGCAAATATTTTTTTTTTTTTTTTCAACAAATTCTTATTCAGCCACCAAGTTTCCAGCGCAAACGGTATATACTGTCAGACGCGTCAAAAAACGTCTACTCGACCAGTTTGTGTTTTTTATGTGTACACTCGCGTGGACTCAGGATTATTCTAATAAGCAAGGTTCTTTTAGATTCTGAACGCAACGAAGAACGTATTTTTTTTACAATGATTTTTTTTTTTTTTTTTGTCAACAACTTTTCGGGTAAAAGAAGTGCTCCGATTTTTAAGTCAGTTATATTTCTGATAGGTTTACGGAATACGGCGGTACTTGGATCCATAGTATTTTTTTTTTTTTTTGAGAATTTTACGGCGGAAAACTTGAAATTATCAGGTTTGTGATCACGTTTTTGTGCAAAAGGAGTACTCCGAACTTTACGTTGAATACCTCAAAAAAGTTGAGATTCTGGCTTTGAATTATATTTTGTTTGAAACTTTTTTTGATATATTTTTTTCCGTGAATAATTTGACAAATTGAAAAATATCATAGCACCTAAAATCGGAAAGTATCTTATACAACCGAACACAGTAATCGTAGTTATGCATAAGAAAAAGAAAGGGAGAAAGGAAGGAATGATAATATTGAATATTGAATTTCATCTTTTTTTGAAATTTAAATTGTGATTTTCATTGCTCAGAATCTAAAATACTTTGTAACCTACCGTATAAAGTAAAAATTATGCCGTCGGCTTGTAGTATTTTAAATTATTTTTAGAATTTTAATGCTTGAAAGTAAATTTTGACGCTGGGCTAGTGGCTAGCTAGGTGTTGGGGTCTGTTGAGTGTGGGGCGTTAAACATAAACTTTTATGTATCAACATTTTTCACCATTTTTACTTCTCCGATCGTAATTATGAAAAATATCTAAATTTGTGAATTTTTGGATCATAACTCAAATAATAATCGAAATTCTAAAAATAGTTTTAAATAAAGTAAAGTCTAAAACCGACATCTTAACTTTTTGGTGATATTCAATGTAAATATCGGAGCACTCTTTCTACAAAAATACGTAATCACAAACCACAAAATTTTCGAAATACTTTCGTGTTTTGCCAATAACTAAAAAAATAATCAACATTTTATAAAATGCTTCAATCACAGCACAATAATATTTTTAGTGCTATGACATTTTATGGACCACTCCTTCTACCAGAAAAAATGTTTTCAGAGAAAAAAACAACATTGTTATCATTACGCTCAGGATTGCATAAAAATAGCTATTTATTGAATTTTACGGTTTACAATTATTTTTCAAAGTGTAGATAGACACAGTTTTATTGTATCATAAGGTGCATATACTGATTGAACAACAATCATTTGTTTATTATATGTATTTATTTATATTTGATAAAATGTAAATGTTTCAAAGTCTGTTTGTGGAGAGGACTCTTGAAATTTTTTCTCTAAATAGATAAGTATTAACTACTTAGTCAGAATGGTTTAAAAATTTGTCAAAATTTGTATTTTTTAGAATTCTAGCCTATATGACATTGATACTTACAGTTTGTTTAATACAACTTTTAATATGATTATTTGATTTGTCAATCTCAAAAATGTATTAAATGTATTTGTTATTATATAATTTGTATTTTATTAATTAATTTGTATTTTTAACTTGGGTTGAGTGCAATTTTCAAAGCGTTTTTTTTTTAAAATAAAAAAATATTACACGATAAATAAAACTCAAGAAATTGATATCTATACTTTTATAATATTTCTTTGCGTTTAAAAGTTCAACAAACAATATCATATTTTTCACTCTTGGCGAGTATTACATTATCAGAATTTCGCTTTTAATAAAATACAGAGATCACAAACGAAAAGTAATAACCAAACGAATTTGAAAAAAAAAAAAAAAAACTTCTACGCTCAAATAACAAAAGCACGTTATCGTTGTAATACGAAAATAATAATGACCGACTTTACTGGAAATCTAAAATAAAAAAAATAGTAACGTTTTTTGATTTTTTTTTCGCGAATCCTTTGGAAAATCAAATAAACTACTTCAAAGTGGATTTTCGCGTGTACAGTATACTATACAGACCGAGAGGCGTGTATAGATTTTTTGCACAATCTTTAAATTTCTCAAATTTAAATCGTCTGCTCACTTTTATTTGTAGTGAAGCGTGGGTTCCAAAAAACTAATGTACACTTGTAAGGGCGTTTCACCGTGAGTGTCCCAGAGAACAACTTTTTATCTATTAAATATTTTCAAAACCTGTTTTTGGAAATCAATAACTATGTTAAAAGTCATACTAAATTATTATAAAAAAAAAAAAAAAATAATAATTATAAAATAAAATAAAATTTTGGTTTTTCAGTAATTTGTAAATTTTATAGGCATGATTTTTCTTAAAACTTGCATATACAGAAGAAGTTTAATGAGTTATTTATTTTTGAAATTTCGGCAAAATTTTTATCTGTACGATTTTGTCGTGGAACTATATTTCATTGTAGGCAACAAACTTTTTAAGTATCTATTAACAACGGTCATCATACAAACGTGGTTATTACTAGTCACAAAATGGGCATATAATCACAAATCACATTAGTAATTATTATAGTAATTAGTAATATTATAGCTACGGATATAATCACGGTGACATATTGATTCTAAAGTAAGGTTGATAATATGGTAGCTGCAGTTATCATAAGGAAAATATACGTAACAATACACATCGACGGTGAAAACGTTTATTATCCACTGTTTTTCATTCAAAAGCAAAATATTTGATTATTTTTATTACATATGAAGTATTCACAAAAAGTGAGCTTGCGTATAGGCCGTGTTGGAATTTTCTACAACCAAAAATTAAATTTTTATTTTTTAATTTTGAGCTTAAAAATTTAAAAAAAATTTGTTTAAACGCTCGCACATCATAAAAACCATTTTCCGAAAATCGGATTGAAAAAAAAAATAAATAGAAAAAAGTTATCCTTGGGCTAATTTGAATAAAGCTCCTCCTTAGATTATATTCTAATCTGTGTACATATTTTCTTAAAAATTTGGGGGCAATTAAGACTAACCAGTTGGCTAAGCGCACATGTAAATAAAAAAAACTTATTTTTTAAAAATGTTTGCTGCAACACACTTTAGGTCTCAATGGGAACTTGATTGTAGATAAGTAAGCCATGTGACATGGAAAGGATGTATTATAACATAGGAGGCTTAACATTATCATATTTTATGCTTACTAATTTTTTTTGTTTAGTATGTTATTGCAACCAAATATTCATTTGTTTTGTCTTCTAAGATAATGGAACTAGACACTATACAGTCAGGTACTTTACCTGTATATTACATTTTCATCAATCATAAGAAGAAATTTTCTAAAAAAATAAATTATGCAAACGATTGTAGTACTACAAGGTATAGATATTAAATTAATATGGTGGATTGAAAATATTGAATTTTAAAAAATATACCGACGCTATGTTAAATTTTGAAACAACAACAAACGTGAAACGAGTGGATTTGCACATATTTACTTTAGTGTTACGCCGCAAAGTGAAACGCACAAAAATAGGCCTTGGTATAACAACAGTAACAGTGGGTTTTGATGGACTCGACGTAGGTGTAGCTGAAAGAAAAAAATGGCGGTCGTCATTTAACGTCGAGTATGATTGCGTGTCGTGTGCGCTCAAGATTAATCAAACTTAATCATTCTAGGGCCGCGGGGTAGAGAGCGCCGCTCAATTACCTACTTACACCGCAATTTATTTGAACAATTTTCGGCCTAAACTCTCGTCGATGAACGTCAAGTTGCATTTTCCGACGCGTTGTTAGACGATTTGTTTGTGCGCGGTTTAATATATATATATACACACACGAGTGAAATATTAACGACACGCTAAAAAAGAAATTGAGAAAACATCAAATTTTTCCATGAAAATAAAATTATAGTCGAGTTGCTCTTACGAATTGGGTTGATTATTCGCTCCCAAGCAATAAATAATAGTTTTCGGTACAATTTTAATTGGATATTAATAAAGTATCCGTATAAATCGACTGAGCATTAAAATTTTACTTTAAATCTGACGAGCAGAATGACGTATTAAAGTTGAACCGAGTAAACCGATGGACAAAAAGATTGAAATTAAAAATTTATTTGCGAAATAGACCAGAAAACACTGTGTACAATATCTATGTATATTTATGTAGGTACCCTAAATTTAAAATTTGAGACGGATAATTTTTCTATGATATATTGTTGGTAATTTTGTTGACATTTTTACATTATTACTAAATTAATCGAAAATACGGTTTTGTTGGAAAAATATGTATAAAACGTAGCTGAAAGGCCCTGGTGCGATGTACCTTTTGTGACTGCACATAGTACGCCACTGCAGGGCCCATTCAGGGGCGAACGTTCACGCGGGGCGAGTATGCGGCAGTTGTCCCCGTTGAAAAATATAACTCAAAATTATAGTTTACACGACGACAAATAAATTAGAATTATAATATAAATTATACACGGGCACGGTGAGGGGCGTGTTTAAAAATTTCGTCCCTTCTCAATTTGAAACGGCATTCGTCATTGATCCCAGCGATTTGTCCCGGCACATGCAGGGAGAACATATATAGAGGTCTCCCGAGTGCGTGATCCCGACGCGATGCGGATTTCTCTATATCGTCGTTTCTTTCGCGTTAGTTCAGCCCTTAAGTACTCTAAGGTCCTCAGCCTCAGCCGTAATCCTAGACCGATAAATTTCCGACACCAGACCACGTGGGCAATACACGATCGGACGTATATGCGCGCCGTCCGGGAAATTAATTACCGTGCAGCTTCTATTTTAATCATAATTCAACGTTCTGCCGTACGAGACTGCACGTTGTTGCTATTTACGCGCGTGTTTCGAATAGTTTGTCAAACATTTAAATAAAGAAATCTATTTAAAACATATTTTAGAAAGCAAAACAAAAAACAGAACCCCTCAACCTAACCTAACCGATTTCAAAAAACAAATAAATTAAAAAACACCAAAAAGTATAAAATAGGTAGTTAAATAATAAAAAATCCTTTTGTCCTTTGTTGTCCTTTTTTTTTTTTTGAAATCGGTACCGTGATGAAAAACCACGTTCCTTGAAACTTTAAAGTATTACCATGCAGTAGTAAGTATGCAGTAGTAAGCAGTAGTAAGTAGTAGTATAAGCAGTTTAAGTATATAATATTGATATTTTTTTTATCTATACATATAAAAGCCAAATACCACTGACTGACTCACTCACTCACTCACTCACTCACTCACTCACTGACTAAACAACGCACAGCCAAAACTACCGAACGGATTTATTTGAAATTTTCAGGAAATGTACTTATTACTATGTGTAGGCGCACTAAGAAAGGATTTTTCGAAATTCGCATTTTAAAGGGTAAAAAGAGCTTAAAATAGTTAAGCGTACGGCAGCGTACGGGTCCGTAAATACGGAAATTTTAGCCCACCGCGGTACCAGGGACCCATGATCCGCATGACGCGGCACGCAACCGACGCGACGTTCGCGTACACGTGTTTGTGGCCACGTGGTGCACTTGAAACGCCATCGTCGGCTTCATGGGACCCTGGTACCAAAAATTGATAATTTTGCGGAGCGATGGGCTATATTTATTGATTAAATTATAATATTCTATAATATTATAATATTCTATGGTTATAAATATACTTTATATATATATATGGTAGGGTTTAGGATGCGGCCGAATTTACTGACGAACGAACATGCTGTCGACATAAAATTTCACCCATCGGCGGCATTCGGTGTTAAATTTCATTTCAATCCTATTGGCCACTTTCGACGGGACGGCGGGGTGACAGTGCACATGTAATTTGAAAGATTTTTTCCCCCGAGTCACTGTTGTGGTCGCCCTAAATCCGGCCCTGCGCACGTACCCATGTTTCACTAATTATATATATACAATATTTGTGTGTATAAAGGAGAGTGTTTTTTACCCGGGGACCTTTTTTCGATGTAATAGTGTATAATATATACGCAGTATTGTCGTTACTGGTTATAGGAGAAACAATTATATAGTAGAAATTAGAACTTAATTATTATTGGTTGCCACCGGTTGTTCGGGCAGACCAGGTACAAAAACTTGCGTCAAATCGAATTTTTGAACACGGCCTACCGAGGTGGTACTTTGTCCGCGAACCAGGGTGGCCGAGTCGCGCTTACTGCAGCGATTACACCCAAAAGTACTCGAAAAAACACGATTTTTTTTTTTTACGAATTATCTTTTTTTACGGGCAACGAAGTGCGCGGGATCAGCTAGTTATATTATATTTTATCATAATGAATTATAATAACAAAATAAAAAACCAACAAGTGAGAAACCCGGTGACTGTCGATAACTAATGTCAAATAGTCGTTGGTACAGCCATAGATGGTACAAACAACGTCCTTTTTATTACTCTGTAAGTTATAAACATATGATACGTTTTATTAAATAATTTAAACACATATATAGATAAAAAAAAAAAAAAAAAAAATTAAATAATAATAATAATTATAATTTAATAATCAAATCAAAGCGATGTCCTGATTAACGTCGATTAAGTTTGGTTTGATACCTCTACGTTTTTATACAATTAGAAGAATTTACATACTTGTTTGTTTTCGACACAAAGAGAGGCACGTCCGAAAGTTTATTCATTTCCCAAACCAAAAATATACACACTTCAGAGTCAAAGGCTTTGAATTTCGTAATCTCCAGACTGTGTAATTATATTCAAGGTAAACCATTTTAATCTACTTGTTACTGAGCGTACGGAGTAAAAGTTTAAATTGGTGCAAAACTTCTATGAGCGAATAGAAACTGTACTCCAAGCGTAGAAAAAATAGTAAAACAAACCGATTAAAACACGGTCCGTGTAGATGTGCACATTTGTTTTTTGATAATATAGTCAAACGGTTAGTTATTTTGAAATATATAGATCAAAGATGCAGCTAAGAAATGTAAAACATTCAATCGATTTCCAAATTGTCATTTATCGAGCAGAGTGAAGTACAAGAGGATAAAAGAGAATTTTCAGTGTAAATCAAAATAAAAAAGTTAAATGAATACCTAAGTCGCTGTTTTGGAAAGTGTGATGTAAACATTTTACATTAAAATTAAACGCAATAATAAGGTATTCGAAATAGTCTTAAAAAACAACGATCTGGAAAACTCAGCGAGTCAAACGTTAAAAAAGAAAGAATGTAAAGTTCTTTGTTTAGCTAAAAAATGGTTGAACTTTTTTTGAAATTATTATTGCTCTTGTTATTTATAATTTATCATAATATGTTAATGTTTCAATTGATTTTTACAATTTCTAGTGGAGTTTTTTTAAAAAAAATTTGGAAGAAAATCAAAAATAACAAAATAATAAGTAGGTTTAAAAATAATTAATAAAAAAAAATCTCACTTAATTCGTAGTTTCATCAAGTTACAGTCTGTAAATAACTAAATTATTCATAAGTACTACATACATTTTTACATACATGATAGTTGATAAAATACATAATTATAATATTTAAATATTATCCTAGAAAGTAATTATTACTACCCAAAAAATACAAAACAAAGAATTATGACTATTATTATAGCAATACTGTTTAAACTATATGATTTTCAAAAAAGTACTTAACTAATCCAGATCTGTGGCCTAATCAAACCACATGAGTAACAAACTCCCTGTTTTTTAACATTCATATTAATTTAGTCCAACCCTGAGTATAATTAGGTGTGATAGTCTACTTTTTAGTTTTTTTTTACAAGCATTTAAAATGTATTGAAATTGCTTTAAATCCATCAAACTCAATTTCAGAATTTTTTTCATTTTTTCATATAAATGTACTTTTATGGAATGGTTTTTTGAAACAAAAGCCGGTAAAATTCTTAAGCCGAGTAAAAATTTGTTTCTTGATCCAGAGATATTTTACTATTATTATTATTTTACCGAAAATTCTGACTAATAGTGGTCAATTATTACAAACAAAAAAAAAAATTATGAAAAATTCATATATATTTTTCATTTAAATTAACGGTAATAATGGATATGTTCATATAAAAATCTGTTTTTATACTGATTTATCTTTACCATGTAAAAAATAAAAATTAATTGAGAAACATATTATTATTATTGTCAAACTCATATTATGTTCTCCGTTAAATTAATTTAGTAAATTGTAAACATAATAAACATAAATCTATCATTTTTATGTTGTGAATAATTTTCGTAAATATGATTTGTTATTAAATTCCATAAACTTGATTTATATATTACATTATCTTGTTCTACAATAAAAAAAAAAATAAGCGCGATGGTTTGAAAATTATTAAGTTATTGATAGAAAATAAATAATTGCAGGATGAACATTATTATTTATTAATTTACAGAACTTTTTTTAGGAGTTCTTTATATTTTTTGTATACTCTATATACAATAGTTTATAATATGATGGTGTTATTTATATAGTTATATATATATATATATATGTTACGTAATTTTCGGAGTTCCCAAAGGAGTGAACACTATGTAACATGAACCTATGTGCATTATTTAATCAAAATTGATGCTCATCATTCATATTTACATGTACAAGTTGATAAGAGCCACCTAAGTGTTCTTGCTCGTTTCTACATCAACGACTGCGGACTGACTCAGAGGTACCGAAATAGGAAATCTATTTTCATTATTGCAATTTACTGAAATTGTATTTACTGTTTGAGAAACTGACTAGAAACTGAAGAAGATATGGAATACCCTAATGAATTATTGAAATATTTTTTTAAAAAAAGTATACTACTCGGGTGGACTTGCAGATAGTTTTTCAATATTCATAATATTCAAGACGCTTTGGGAATACATTTTTTTTACAATATTTAAGGCTCGGTACGTCGATATTTTGGACGGTTTAGTATTTTGTAGTTATTTTGATACAGAAAAATAAAAATGTCAGTGAACTTTGACAGGACTTGATTGAATTCATTGTTTGCACTCATTAGTTTAAAAACCAGTCTGGAAATTTTAAACAATATTTTTTGTGATTTAGAAAAAGTAATCTATACTTATTTACTGTCCTTAATCAACATCTTTATTTATGGTGATAAAATAGAATCTCGATAAATTTGTAATGTATAGGCTGCAATACATTATACTGAAGTATATACAATTTTGTGGTGAATAAATATTTTTATTCTACTCGGAAACAAAAATAACTCATACATAGTTACCTTTTGTAATTTTTTAGTTACAAAGAATCCGTTTTTTTAATCTAACTAAATGAAAATCCGGAAATTTCTAATTTTGCTACTTGCGTAAATCAAGAACTATTTAAGTGAACAAATTGAAAAGAACGGTAAATGGATCGTGTGATTAAATTTTTAAACACAAATTTTCACGACGTACTACTCGTAACCGGATTTTATTTTGATCCTCTCAGTAGGAATTTCTATAATAGGATTTAATTCTCTTCACCAGACATTGAAAGTATATCGTCAATACTGGAAAAAACGTTTGCACGACATGTATAAGGTTTATATTACGCTCAGAATATTTAAGAATGCAACGATTGTATTTAATATACCTACTATAGAAACACGATTTAATTTTCGTTGTTTACAAAGTTTACAAATGTCATCAACATTTTAGAGTGAAATTATCTAGTTAGCTCTATCGTTATAAGCTAATTACGCTAAAACGTAATCTTAAAACATTAGACGAACAAACAATCTAGTGAAATATTCTCCGGTAGGTACATTACGCTGGGAAATCGATTGTAAATTCGTAAACAATTCTTTTGTAAAAAAAAATCGTATAAACGCATCTTAGATGATGTTAATTAATTGTTTGACATACCTTCGTGTATATGGGTGTTTCATTGTTTTTAACATATTTTAAGATATAACTACAATTGTTTGGAACAATTTTAATTCAACTATGAAACGAAAAAAAATGATTGTGTATTTGAAAACTCTGTAATTTAGCACATTATCAGATAATATACAGAGACATACATTCACAAATTCAAATCAATATTGTTAACACTGCGTTAAAAAAAAAAAAAAAAAACGAAATAAAAAAAATGTATAAACTGGTGTAAAATTATTATTATTATTTTTATTAACGCTGAATACTTTCACACAATACCAAAATGTGTATACATTCGGAGATTTTACGTTAGAAATATTGTAAAAACTCCCTGAACCAAGCTAATTTTGAATCAGCGATGACGAAAATAAAAGCAATTTATTTTTATTTTTGATTTTTGTAAAAAGCTACGAATGCTTGCCAGCTTATGTTCCCATTCCAACAAATTTAATATACTTAAGTTAATAATATGTAAAGTGCTTGTTTAACATTCGTTATTGTTTACTATGTCTTTATTGTATATGCCTATGCAAATTTAAACTTACATTATACAAGTCGTTTGTAGGTACTCAATAAGCACACACACACGAACTATGAACGTACAATATTACGAGTATTTAGACATTTAGTATTTACACAACGATACATAATATTATACATACACGATGATACAAACCAACGATGTTTTATTCTCATACGTCTTAGTTTTAAATATTTAGTCCATTTTCCATGGAAGAAGAGAGTAACGTTTGTACTTGTTTGTGACCTTAGTTTTTCTTTTCAGTTCATTTTCATTTTTTTAATCACTTATTAATATATGCACGTGTCCTGTTTTCCATCAAAAACGTGCTTAACAAAAAAAAAAAAAAAAAAAACTCTCACGCCTCGTAGAATGTTCAAATTTCAAATAATTTTTTTTTTACTAAAAAAAAGAAGACTTCGTACGCAGTTCGCATTGGGCTTTGATTTTTCAAATTCTAGTTTTTCAATATTTGTAATCAGAGTTTTAATCAGGCCTGTTTTTATAAGTTTTCACACTAAAATTTCGGCGGGTTTTTATCAATAAAGTCAAAAACCGAAGTCCAATGCGAACTGTAGGATGCCTTCTTTTTTTCAGTAAAAAAAAAAAAAAAATGATTCAATCACGACCATTTCACGAGATAGTAATTTTTTTTTCGTAAATTCAATTTTGTTCGTTTAAATGCATTGAAATAGGTAGAAATTCCCTCGTAAGCAAGACATTATCTATCAATATATTATGATTGTTATAATAATTAGATAGCACGTGATGAGCCATAAGATAATATAATCACAATATAACAACAATCTTAATTTGATAAAGCACAATGATCACGAGTCATAATATACAACGAGATTATAATATAATTTTATCATGCCAACGGTTTTGAGTCATAAAAAGTATTTAAAAAATAACAAAACCGTAATTATCATCAGACATTCTTTATAATCAACGGAATAGAGAATATTCATAAAAAAGTGATTTTGTAATATTCTCATATAAACTTAAAACGTACCTACTGATCTATATAAAAGAAATACAGTTATTTACAATGCTGTGTTTATTCTCTTTCTTAATATTCAATAAAATATTAATTGTGTTTCGTTATAATGTCTATGAAAATTTACTAACATTGAAAAACATGTTAAATTAAATAATTTTTAAAAGTCGTTAGAGTAACTTTTACAGCATTTTAAACACATTTTCAAATAGTGTGACGTTTTGCTTAATCTATTCCGATAGTAGTGATTCTAAAACAATACATTGTAATTTTAAGATAAATTATAACTACTTATTGTTAAATTATAATATTGCGAAGACCCATTTTCAAAATTATAAATAAGAAAATATCTAGTGACTTTCTGAATCATAATATTATTTCATTGTGGCAACATTATGAATCACCAAAAACTATTAGAGTTTCATCGATACATTTAAAATGGATATTGAAAACAAATGTGCTTTAAAGTTCAAATTTGAAAAATCGAATTACACGATAATCTAATTGACGAACATAGATTTTTAAAATTGTATTGATCTATCATTAATATAAATATTTTTCTTATTCTATAGGTAGGTACAGATGGTTTTTGTAGATATTTTTACGATCCTGATTTCATATTCGTTTATTGCGAATCATTTTATTATGCATTCAAAACAATGGTTGTTGAAACACCAAAAACACAAAAAGAATCGTAACATTTTTTTTCTTCATAAGTAACTTTAGAATAAGAACGGTTTAATTGATAGTTTTTTCGTAGGATATAAAATGTCTTGTACAGAGTTTCATTAATTACACGGTTAACAACTTACGGGGTAGTGCGCGCCAGTAAGAGATTAACGAACAAGAAAAGCTAAAATAATTACTTTGTTTAACATAATTCGTATTGTTCCTGCACTCACGGTGTTGTAATAATATACTGTTGAAGTATAGTTTTAAATTTTATGTTTACTTTTCTACAATAAGAAATGCTTAGATATTGATGTCGATTAACCTCATTAAAACTAAAATAACTAAAATGCTGCAAAAAAATTACAATTACAAGTGAAGTTTTAGATAAGTAAAAAAACATTTTTCTAAATTAGATTAATTGCGTTTTGTTTCCATCACATGAATCCTGCATGGCAGCTCCCATCCGGACATCCAAACAGGGAGCTATTTTATGTCCGGACAAAATTTTTACATTGCTAAATCTCATTTTAGAAGATAAAATAGTAGTTGCCTAACTAGAGATGTTAATGTGGTGGTTTCCCTTTGCCTTCTACATCGCAGCCCAAACACTATTTCTAAGGATTTGTGGCCAAGTGTAGATAACCATGTTCATCTATACTTAATACTAGAAGCGCTGCTGCCAACTCCTAGGTCCATTTTAATCGGTTCTTACGGCAGGCATGGACTACCATGGATGTATTCTGACCCCCACCCGCAATTACCTTTACAAAGTATGTTTTTGGAAATGTATAACAACGGTTATCTATCATATATTTATTTTTGTATAAGAATGTTACTCGATTTCGGAGCTGAACCGATGCGATGGTTACCCATAGTAATAATAAGAATATAAATTAAAAATTGCTTTTTTCAATAAATAAAAAAAAAAGTTTAATAAAGTTTCAAATAATCACAGTATTCGGCCAGTTATCTTCATACTTGAAGATTGGATTAATTATTATTACTGTACTATACCAGAAAATCTTATCGGAGACCTAAAAAATATCAACTTAAAAACAATACATGTTAAAATCTGAAAATAATTGGATAGCCCAGATTTTGGAGTTGATTTTTTTTCTTAGCAGGACCAAAATAAAAATATTGCTTTTGTGAATCAAAAACTCAAATTCTGTATTAAATTATACAAACACAGAAATTAATTACACTTTACTAAAAATTATGAAATAAAAAAAATGTTTACAAAAATATAATACCGACTTCAAAAATAGCACTAGATATAAAATAGTATAAAAGTATAAAAAAATGTTACCACTTTTTTTCGAGTCGGTGCCGTCCGACGTACATGCATGCGTGTACCGGCTCAACAATAAAAGTCTTCACTTTTTTTTTTTTTTCATTCAATTATTTTATATATTTTAGTGCTTATTTCGTTTTTTCAAATTATCGGTTTAATTTTTTGTTAAGATTTTTTTTTTTTTTTTTTCCCCGTCGACATTCAAAGTACCTAATTTTAGTTTCCGATCATCGGTTCCATTTGCGACCGGATTTTGTTTTTCGGTGAATAATATCAATAATAATAATAATAATAATAATAATTGTCCGATCAATACACGCGGTTGATCCGCGGGCAGCAGTTAAATCTACCGAACCCGTCGACGGCACGATCGGGACGTGTAGAGATGGTAAACGAGAAGAAATTAAACGGCTCGCGGTCACTACTTACCCTCTCATCTGAGGTATGAGTAATTGACTTGTGTGTTTGCACGTGTCCACGCAGCCCCTTCGCAACTTCCGTATCTTCTCCCTTGTTTCCGGAGAATCCCGAGCCGTTCCAATGTGCACCAGCAGTTCCCGAAACTGAGCCACTTGGCTGTTGATTTCGACCACCAACTATACGTGTACAAACATAAAAAGTACATATTTTTTAGTTTGACCGATTGTATTTTTCTGGCACGAACATAGCGGAAACACGTATTATTATTATTTATTGACAGATCAATAAGTTCTTAACAACATTCTTACACTACTACAGTATTAGTTCGTTATTTAATCGATTTTGTTGCCAATTAAAGCTACATTATTACGTGCGTAGTCATGTGACGTCATAAAAAAAATTTATAGCCCATTCAATCGCGGGGATCGGATTTTATCATACGGTACGTATCGGTCATCAGTAGATACGAATTGTCGCTATTCGATCGGATTTAAAACTTCGGCGAGCGAATCCGGAGAATGGCCGAAATCATCCACAAGTTCAACTGCAGGGGCGAATAGTCAGTTTTTTTTTTCACGGGCAAATTATCAAAAGGGCCCCCAAAATTAATGAAAACAAAAAATTCGATCGCTCTGCTCGCAACTTGATATCGACGTACGACCGAGAAACTCATAAATACGTTTTGAAATGTAATTTTATTTCTTGTCCGTCGTTAGCACTTTTTAATAAAAGTTCTCGGTTTTAGATTCTTGGTTTTTACAAAGTTGTTATTTTTTCTGTGAACATTTTGACGACCAAAATGTCGAAGCGCAAAAAATTTTGGAGAGTGGACTCTGATGGCAATTACTTTAAGTTTTTTTTTAAATGATTTTTTGATTTTGAGTTGTGAACCGACAAATTATTTGACCGTTTTCTGAAAACGGCTTGAAATTTCAAAAATCGTAATCACTTTTTTGGCTCCGACATTTACGTTGATTATTACCAAAAATTACAGATTTTTGGATATTTTGATTATTTTCTGAGTTATTTGCCGAATACGACAAAAACTGGAACATCGTGGTACCGGGTACGTGGTAAACGGGGTATGAGTCAATAGGCGCAATGGCTCGGCGGGCCGCATGACTACCTTTCTGTGATAAAATTTTCTGCAAAATGTTATAAACTGTAAAATAACTGGAAGTGATGGCTGTCTGGCTGTGGACCCTGGTGCAGGTTGGGCCCCATAGTAAATACAGACGAGGGCCCAACGGGAAAATCTCCTTTTTTCCATTGGTCTATCCACCGCCGAGTTCAAGTATTTACTTACACGTATAACTATGTTTTATGTTCGTTATCGTTTTTAAATAATTTTGTAAAAATTAAAATAGGTACCTACGTAAAAATGCAATCGCATTTCACGCATTTCAACGCACATCTGTTTCATGTATGTATACAAAAAAAATTTTATGCATCACGTAAATCGAGTGAATACGTTTAACTATTAAGATTCTCATATAAAATGAAAAAATCTCGGTGAAAAGCGTTCGGGATAATGATATGCAAACAACTGCAACAATTCGCATCTTACATTAAACCTTTATAATGAACATTAACTGTTCTTCAATTTCAGCACGGTACAAATACAAATACGCAAACAATAATTGAACAGGCACTTCAAACGCTAAATGTTTTTTGTGTACGTTTTGAATTTTTTATAGCAGACTGCAATATTAGGTATAAAAAAACACATACTTTGAGTTTACCGGTAAAAGCATACTTAAATTTTGTCTAACGAGTACGGATTTTTAAATGTTTTGTTCTAAACTGACAAAAAGTGTTTCGTTTTTGTAAAAAATGTATGGTGATATAACGAGCTGTTATGCGCTCGTTAAATTTTATTTTCGAATGGTATTTTTATTGGATTACTAATTAGGTTTGGCGGTTTTGTTCATTTATTTTCATTTACTACACTCATTATAAACCATAATTTTTTAACTTATACGAGTAATTGACATTTTACCGTAAAATATTATATAAAAATTACCATTTATAAAAGGATTTTTGTACACATGTAATGATTTCGAAGATCACACAAGACACGTTTCACACGATTTAAAGATTATTTTGTTTAAACGAGAAACATTTAGTTTAGTTACAATGTATACAATGTATACATTTTGAAGTTACCTAAATATTTTAGCCCACCGTGGTACCAGGATCGCATGAATTCGACGTTTGAGTTTCATAAATAACCAACTCCTGGCGCTCTCGCCACCGTTTTAGGCGAAAACAGGCCGAATATTATTCGTATTTCAGCCATTTTCGGTACCAGGGTTGCATGAAACGCGAAGTCGGCTTTGTGCGGCTTCATGCGATTTATGCTACCCTGGTACCAAGATGGTCTAAAGTGTATACGGTTAGACAATTTTTTGCCTGGATAGAGACGGCGGCGGCGTTATTTATACAATGTAGAATAACTATAATATAATAAACAAACCCATTCTTTGAGCATGAATAGGCAATAGGTAATTGTCCCGGATGGTACGTACAAATTTGAATCATAAGTGACTAACTGATAACTGAACTTTTTTTATATTTGATCAACAAAACATTTTTTATACTAAATTATAAAATTAAATTTAAAATACGTCCAAAAAGATCGTAATTCATAAAGTTTTATAAATATTCTAATAAACTGAAATAGTCATCAAGAATAAACATTTTTTTTCACTTTCTTATATTGCTCCATTTTCACGATACTAATATTTTCACGATACTTTAAGCGTATGTAAAAGTCATGTATAAATATACCGTATATATATATATATTAAATTACATTATTAGTTAAATTATATAATATATTAAATATATAAATGAAAAAAAAAAAAAAATCACAAGTATATTTATTATATTAATTTTGCGTCAAGCACATGTCGCCATATACTACAGTTTCAACGTATTCAACTAAATTGTTTTCATTATTTTTCTCAGATTAGTTAACACCATTCGTTTATTCCATAAAATATGTAAAATACATTTGATGAATAAAAATCATTTGCAATTTTCGTTTGTGCGGTTTATTTTGTGCCACGTTTCGTATAGACTGTAAACGAGTCGAA
>CM029357.1:23547447-23580091 GCA_017140985.1 Hormaphis cornu
CATTTTACGATGGAAAAATATGACTTAAAAATATTGTATTACGTGTGAAATGCTCTTGCACAGTCATTGAACGATACAGTAACAGACAGAGAATTCGGATCGAATAAGGTCAGAAGGTCTGAAATAAATAATAACTTCACTGTACGACGCGTATGCATTTGACGGCTACCTGAAAACAGCTAAATACGGACACATTCTGCAAACAGGCAGCTAACAACGAGATTGTCAATGAAAAACCCTTTTTTCTCTCTCATTGCAAAATTGATTATTCAACTTCTGACCCAAAAGACAGGTATGTCTCTACGTCGGTATAATACGCGTTTTGTCCGGAAAGATCATCCGGGTTGCGAACAGTTTAACAAAAAGCAAACAAAAAATAACAATAACGATGGTTAAGTTACACAACGAGACTGACAGTCACGAATTTCTCTACGTTTCAGATTCTGAATTTATAATTTTGACGACAAAATGATAATTCTCTGTGTTTTAAAATGAAACATTTATAATTGTTTGAAGTACAAAATATAATTATAAGTATGCTTATGGTTGAAACATAGATTGAAGTAAAGTTTAGGACTTGTTTTTTTAGGTGTTATCATAAAAAAGTTGACTAGTACCGAGTGCGTGGTAATTGTAGATGCTTGTATGTAAATGTATGCGTCAATTTAAGATAAAACATTAATTTTTTTAATCGATTTGATTGAGTATGTTTTCTATTCATTTTAAATTCTGAACATAGCGAGGAATATACCATCTTTCCATGATAGGAGGAGTGGTCTAATCGTGAAATGTCATAGCACTAAAAGTTTTAAAAGTGGACGTTAATGGTATTTTGGATGAAGCGTTTTTAGAAATGTTAATTATTTTTTGAGTTATGGGCCAAAAACCGAAAATCTTTTGACTACTTTACGGCAAAAAAACGTACAATTCTTAGGTTTGTGATCACGTTTTTCGTGTAAAAGGAATGCTTCAATCGTTACGTTGCACACGACACATAAGTTAGATTGTCGGCTTTCAAGTATATTTTGTTTGAAACTTTTTTTTATATTTTGGAAATACATATAATAGATGTATTATGGATGTTGTGAAATTGTCTATACCGTCGTTAGAATGGGTATAACTACTATACCAATGTTATTAGAAATAATTTTATGTCATTTTTACACTTAATTAGAATAAATAAAATAAATATACGTTTTAAGTTAGATTAGTCAATTTTCGATACAGGAAAACTATGTATGGTAGGTACGAGTATATAACATGCACAAAAAAAAAAAAAAAATTGTTCTATCCAAATGTTGAGCTAAAAAAAGTTTTTGCTCCATTAACAAAAATACCTATACAATCATAATATAACATACTATTATATTTAAAATAATTTGATATTTTGTAAATAATCCAGCAAATTGACACTCAGTTAACGGTAAACTGCTAAGTGTAGAACGTAGTAATTAAAACTAGTGTTTTATGTTCATTCAATGTTAAAGATCAGTTGATTTTTTTTTTACACTAATTGACAATTGTAATTAATAACTATTAATAAAATAATAAAATAATAAATATATTAAATGCATATTTTTAAATTTTGTTTGCATATTTTATGGTTTTAAAGTGCATACTTTAGAGCTTATTATTGTGTTTTTAAAAGCTATAAGTCCCGAACTCTGACGATAACTATTAGAGCCATGCGCATTGCACAATAGTTTTAAAAACAATTCAGAATTAAAAATTTTCTCAACGTAGTGATTCCGACAAAATAAATAAGTTTCCGAGTTTATCTGATTAACATCAAATGAAGATAGTCATAGGAAAGTTATTTTACAAACTTCATTGAGACATAATATTTTGTGTTGTAGGTCTATTTGGATTTCATAAATCAAATAATAACGTCGTCGACGAACTAAGAAAAAAAAAAAAAAAGTCAAGTTAGTAAAATTTGAAACAGTAAATTTACCGTTTTTTCTTATCTCGTCTAATCATGGTTTATTTCGTACATAAATGTTAAACGCATTTGATAATTATTTTTTATTGTAACGTGTCGAACGAGTACGAAGGCTACAACAAAGAACGGAAGAACAGACCGAATGAACCGAGTTCAAATACGTCACAATCATTTTGATGATCAACAAATTTGTTAGATTGTATCAAACGATGAAAAATGTTTATGACGATTGTTAATAAACCGCGGTAAATAAATTAATTTCATTAACACCAAACCTTCGCTTGTACTTGGTAATTACTTTAATCATCAACAATGTTTGTGACCGTACTTCTCTTATTTTATTGCTGCTAGATTGTATCTAACTCGAAAGTACGTTAAATCTGTGACAGCGATAACGATTTAAAGGAGTAAATAAATGAGTGAAAAGAAAAGATGTATGAACCAGAACTTTTCATTACGATCCGGGTGTTCTTTGTCGTGGCCACTATCATCTGGCGAGTAACGCGTATTCTAAAACTATTACTCTCAATGTTTTATCGTTTCAAAACTATTAATACCTAGCTGTCATTGCTATCGAAAACGGCGGAAAGTAAGTGTTAGATTTGAAAATATTTCAATATTAAAATAATTGAATTATCTATAGTATGTAATTTAAGTTATGTTTTAAGACACTATAATTTTTTTTAAAACGATAATCTGGAGTAAATAAATACTATTATATCCTTTATGAAATCCATAAGAAATAACGTTTCAAACTCTAGCTCGTTATAGGTATTTGTGATAATTGGACACTTAAAACATATTTTTAAAATAAATATATGCTCATTATAGACACCACTAAATCCTAATAAAACTTTGTTGATGAAATGGTGGGGGGGGGAGGGGTGTACAAGACATAAAGTGTAGGACCTATACATAATTATGTCTCGGCTCGATCTGAACGTCTCCGGATCATCATTATCAACTCCGACGAGAAGACTTGCCTCAGCTTGTCGATAAATCCACCTGCTGGTATAAGCGCATGATATTAAAGTTTAAGGGCATAAATAACTCCCCAAAGTATTAAAATATTCGCCCAGAGTCCACGAGTTTGTTCATGTTTGCCCATTACTCGTGTTGTCGTCGTCACCAATCTACATACTTATTACCAATAGTTTTCTTTTTTTATTACTATCGATCAACTTTCATGTTCATTATACGTACCTATCATTTCTTTTTTTAGAGTTTTATGAGTATTGATTACCAGCGATCTGTATAATCTGTCGTATTCTCATTAATCGTGGATAAATGATACATTTTCTTTATTTTCTGGTCGCATCCACAACCACCCGTGCTGTTTACACATATATAGTAAATTATCTAGATAAAGATAAAAAATAACAAATTTTTATTTTAGTCACTTTTATCTAGACAAAAAAACAGATAACTTTTTAAAAAATTTTACGGCACAAATATGCTGAATAAATTTTTTAACTTTTGAACACAAAAAAAATCTATGAGTGTTGACCATACATGTAAAATATCGAACAATATTAACTTCTATACTATATATTATATATTGTACCTATCCCAAAAGTGATTGCAAATGTTTGAAATTTTAATGACGTTTATAGTCCTGATCTATTCCAGTAATTTGTGCAAAAAAGCTTTGGAGGAGTGATGGCCTAAAACACATAATAAGGAAAATAAAGATAAACAAAAAACGACGTAAAAACTTTTATAAAACGAAGTCGCGTTTCAAATATAAAAATTTAAATTTAAAAAAAAAAAACTTTAACCAAAGGACATTTTGGGTCGATTTTCCATCTTTGAAGTATCATATTATGTAAAGAGCGGACAAAGTTGATCAGAAAAGTAAATTGGAAAAAAAAAAAAAACATCATTGTAAAATTAATAGATTCCTAGAATTATTTTATTTAATTATTTAATTCCTCAGATTAAAAAAAGATATTTTTTACATGCTGCAGTATTATTGTACGAACTGTGTGGTGTTCTTATTCGATTTAATGAGTAAAACAAATTATAATTTGGTGCCAATAATGCTGATACAAAGTCTATGCATGTGTAATGTGTATTTAGTATTTACTGTACGAAATGTTTCACCGTGCGTATCCGTGTGAGACTAACTTTTTATCTATTAAATATTTCGAAATCTGTTTTTGGAAATTAATTACTATTTTAATAAGTCATATAGTAATAAAATTTTTCTTTATCCGTAATTTGTAAATTAAAAATAGACACGATTTTTAAAAAAATTTTCACATGCAGACACAATTCAATGAGTTGTTTATTTAAAAAATTTTGGCTAAATTATTATTTAAATATGTATTCAATTTTTTGTGTAACAACGTTTCATTTTAGGCAACAAACCTATTAAGTATCAATCACGGTTATCTTACAAACGTGGTAATTACTAATCACAAAATAGGCATAGGTATTAAAACGGACCAGGCAATATTGATTTAAGTAATATTAGTAATAATAGCTATGGATATGATCGTGTTGGTACCTATATTGATTATAGAGTTGGGTTACTAATATTTTAGCTGATAGCATAATACGAATATGGGTAACAAATTTTTGATCATTTTCATTATGCTGTAATTTTGTACTCAAATAACTAACAATTTTGGATCTACATTTAAAATATTCAGAAAAAGTAGCCTTGCTTATTGACTGTGTCGCATTTTTTTACACTCACAAAAATATAATTTTTTTTTATTTTAAGTTTCAAAATTAAAAAAAAAAAAATTATTTACTTATAAATATCATAAAAACAAAGTGCAAAAATTAGATTTTAAGAAAAATAAATAGAAATAAAGTTATCTTCGGCGACGCACACGATGAGACACCAGCTGTATAGTACTCACTCATTCAATTCACCCTCGATTTCATAATATGTTAACGTAGGGGCTGTTATAAAAACACGAAGATTTCGGTGAGTCATTCTTTAAGTGAAATAAAAACCCATATTTATATTATTTACTCTGAAAATGATAAACACAAACTTAGAAGTGCCACGAATATCTAGAAACATGACCTACGATTGCTGGCGTTGAACAATCGGAGGAGCGAACGCAAATGCGGATTAGTGAATGAATTCGTATACAAATATATTATTGTTCAAAGCACGTGGTGGTATTTTTATATCTGGAAACCTATTGTTCCCGGAAGACAATATGCGAAGTTGTGGGCCGAAAAACACGAGTGAGAATTTGGAGGAAAACCAATAATTTGTCTGGAAAATAAATCTGCGTCTAATCCAATAAAATGGTTTACAATAATAATATGTGACGCATCAAAACAGTACTTATTTGCACGAACCGCAGGAATGGCGGCAGACGATCGATATTCAAAGTGGATATTGTTTTAGCCGGCGCGCATGAAATGTGGTGCGACGAATAAGTCCACAGTTTAATGCGACGAGAAAAGGTAACGATAATAATTTTTTCCAAACGATACGTACGTACAGTTTTTCGTTTACTTTAAACACTTTTATACACGTCCATATGGAGGCGATTTCAAACGCTATCGAAGAAGCACTGACCAGTTTTAAAGGATAATGTCATAAAAAAATATCAAAAGTAGGTACCTACCTATTTTCATATGAGAGTTTTTTTTTATTTTCGTTTTCAATCGAATATTAATTTACAATTGCAACCAAAACAACTCTGGGTGCTTAGACGCTCGGAATAGACAAAACAATGATGTAGAATTGAAATCAACCTCTGTTTGATTAACTGCAACGTATAAAAAAGTGTTTTTGAACAGATAAAAGTATAAATAAATTATTATATTTTCCCAGTATTTGATTAAACCGTTAAGGTGATTTATTTGAAAATATGACCACTGTAATATACAAATTACTTTAAATTATTATCTGCACGTCTATAGACCTACTAAAAATGTTTAGAAGATACATACAAACTATGAAGTTTGGGAGGTAAGCAAAATATAGACCATCAAAACTTGGATAAACAAAAATTGGCGAGTCAAAAGTTGGTATTTCACCCTGCCACTCATATGCTTAATATTGCTCTAGTGTTTAGGTTATGTCCGGTCAAGTTAGTGGCAAGCGGGATAGTATTCAAATTTTGACTTTTCAACTATCGTTTTTCCTAGTTTTATTTATCTCATTTTTGCTTTTTCAAGTTTTGCCATGCACCCATTCTATTATCCATGTGTTTAGCGTAACGCATTGATGGTGTTATTATTAGTATTCTAAGATACTAAACTCACAGTTAAATTTCGAATGAACTATACGAATGAGAGTAAATCATTTTATGTTTTTATGCAGCAATGCTGAACAAAGTAATATTTATTTTTAACTTAAATTAATTACGTTAAACAAATTTTTCTCAAACAAGTTAAGAGTTAAAAGTTAATCCAAATTTTTAGTTGATCAATTAAGTACAAAGTTATGTTAGTAAAAACAATTAAATTAACACAAGTTTATTTTATTTTAACGAACTGAAAGAAAAATTCATCCGTTATTTTTATGTTTGATTATTATGTTACAAGATCAATCGTTTGTCCCTGCATATGCCATTATGGATTATAAATCCGTATGAACTTAATTTAAGCGATTTAAAAATAAATTATCTTTAGTTTAAGTTAGTAAACATAAAATATTGTAAGCCAAAAGTCGGCCATTGAGTTAAAAATTAACTTTAACTCGTAAACGCCAAGTCTTGGTTTACAGTATATAATTAAACTTATGCGTTTGTATTATTCTAATTTTTAATATACCATAATTTCTCAGGTTTTTATATACAAATATATATATGGTCAAATATCAAACCTAAAACCGTACCTGATATACAAGAGATAATTAAAAGAGACTATAATACGTTTATGTTGAATTGAGAAATGATGCGTCTTTCAGACGCGGCCAGAAAATATTATGTAATTTTTAGTTGTTCCTAAAGAATCTGCAAGACTGAAGTTTGTATTGTTATTTCTTTGGAAATAACTATTGCCTATTAAATTTGTTTATAAAAAGTTTTTGAGAGCTTTGTAAACGTTTTGTTTAATGTACCGAAAAGTTTTCTATTATGGTCGTTATGTAAATAAGGTGTCTCATCAAATTCATCTCGTACAATAACTTTTTTAATCAATAGGAACTTCTTTAGTTATTTTTAAAATTAGTAAAAATCCAAAAGACCAAGTAATAATGTATAATATTATTTTGATAAAGTTCGTACAACATTAACTCAAAAGTCAAAATTAAAATATTTAAATAGATTTTTTTTTTTTTTTAAATTACTGTTATTTATTCAAATGTCTTTGGGATTGACCAATATTTTTGCATTTTAGTATTTACTTCAGTTATAAGCGAATCATCTACATATGTATACGAGGCATCCTGCTCCATCGTTTGTAAACAAAAAATATTTCTTCGTTCGTTTTCTATACCTACACAACCAGTGTAATCGAATGTACTCTCACCGCTAAAGTATTAATTAAATCTTGATAATGTAAAATGTCAATAAGTTAACCATATGACGATCTTATCAATAATTTTAAACAAAAAACAACTATAATTAGTTTTCAATACTGACAGTACAGAATTTTAAAAACTTAATTTAAAACAATTCAACATTTCAATAGTTCTCAAAAAAAAAAAACGTACCTATATATATATATAATTCAATAAAATAATTACAAAAGGAACATTGGCTGTTGTAGAAAAATGAGCTATCAATACAATGCATAGTTTTGTTGGCTACTGTAGTTATGATATATGAGAGTTTCAAAACACTCTTTCAGCACAAACTCTTTTTTTATTCTAAAAAAAAAAAAAAAAAACCCACTCATACGTCGTCAAAACCAAAATATTCCTTGCTACGCTAAAAATCTAAAATATAAAACTCGGAGGGAATAATATTATATTAAAGAGAACCGAAATGATTGTGGGTGTTTACATTAGAAAATCGCTGACTGTAAAGAATTTCACGTGCATTTTGTTTGTCGATGGTATATTTAATATTTATGTAAACGTAAGTACACTTTTCTCCACGCGATTCACAACTCCAATTTACAACTCGTAACGGGTTCAGTGACGCACATGTTATGAATAGTAAAAACTTACTAGTTAACTATATTTTGCAACATAAACATGTATAGTTAAATGGATATAGCTGTTTTTTAAATGAACCAATTTTGAAACTCTGTAAGTCGTTTAAAACTAAAGTAAATATTGGAAAACAATAAATTTAGACTAAACATATTTTCTTATGCATGAGATTTTTCAATAAAAAATTTAAAGTTGGAAAATGACGTAAAAATGTATTTTTTAAACTATGATTGAATGAATTCAATCTCTAACTACTACTACTACTACTACTACTACTACTACTACTAAGATATGTTATTAAAATTACAATAATTGGTAAAAACCCTAATCCAACTCATTTACGTCACCTAACAACTTTATGTTTACGTTTTTATAATATACATTTCTTATAAGTATAACGTGGCACACAGTATTCATTTAATGACACCTGACACAAATCTGTTTTAAATTATTTTAAATACCAACGTACTTATAATTAAATAGAATAATTATTCTTAATAATAAGTGTTATACTTTTCTGCAATCTGCCATGTGTATGTTTGGGTGTGGGTGTGTGTATTTTAAAACTAAATCCTCTTGCTTAAATGTGTCACATTAATGTATTTTATGTTACCACCGTATGATTTTGAAGGTTTATTTGTAAAAAATTTAACTTTTAAATCTTAAAAATTATAACTTTAAAATCTTCCTTTTAAAATTCAAGAAAGTCATTTTTTTATATGGTTGTATTAATTTTGTCTAAATGACGTTATCGGTACATCACTCATTGTATAGTTAGTACTCTTTCAATTTCGTACTGTTAATTTGTTTAAAAAAAATAATTTTTAACTACAAACTAATTGTTCACTTTTTTTCTGTACAATTTATATTGTTAAATTAAGTAATAGCTAGTATATTTATCATAATTTTAGTTTTAGATATCTAGAAAACTATGATGTTATCAAGATAAATTATAATTAAGTTTCTAATTTTTTAGTTCAATTGTGCTGTAACTTTTTTTTAATGTCCATCATCAGACTGGATGAGAAAAACTTGCAAACTGTGAAGTTATACGTCCTAAGTTGTATAACTAATGTATATTTCAATATTTCTTGAGCGTTTACATAGAAGAATAAAACTATAAATAAATCGATAAACGTAAATTAAATTCATATTTTTTTTTGATTTAAGACTGTTATATATTATATAAAGACTATAATGTGTAATAAAATAGGTGATATATGTTATGCAGTGTAATAATTATCGGTAAGTTTTGATATTTATGCATAAAAATTTATATTAAGATTTTTTATTTCAAAATGTGTTGTGATTATTATACAACACAAAAATAAAAAAAAGCACAGAATTGAAAAACATTATTAACAAATAGGTACTGCAAAATAGCTCTTTTCATAAAAAAAAAAATGTGAAAATAGTTTTTACAAAATATAAGAACCAATTTCAAAAGGCAACAAAAGCCAGTTGCTCGTTTCATAAAATATACACAATATTATTTAGTAATATTTACATAAAAAACGTGGCAATTAACTAAATCATAAAATGTTTTACTTTAATTAAGTATAATTACAATTTAAAAGGTTGTATCTAATTTTTTATTTCTCTAACGCTACTTGTCAACTACAGTAGGTATATGTTGGCTAGATTATTGTTTGAAAAAAATATAAGAAAACAGAAAATTAAATCTAGATTGATTCAATTTGTTATTTCTGTATTAAATGAAGAAATAAAAACAATATATTTTTATTTATTCAAAAAATCAACTGTCCACGTAAATACTTATGAGTTAGATACTGACCGAGCAAAGAATGAATTGTTTTACAATGATGGTTTTTTTGTTTTCTGAAAAATTTTAAGAGTATAATAAATGCTCCGATTTTTAAAGTCAGTATCTCTAATGAAATGTTTTTGAACTCGGATTGACGATTGTACTTTGAGGGGTCTGATATTTAAAAATTCAAAATTAAAAAAGTTATGGTAAAAAAACTAAGTGAAATTTAAGGAAAAACGTTCAAATTACGGCTAACGTGTTTTTTGACATAAACGATTTAGTTTTTTGGCAATAACTTCCAAAAAAATGGACGGAACTAGCTAAAACTACATTTTTAACATAAGATTTTGAAGCTTAACAATAAGGTTGACGTATGCTACTAAAAATTTTCGAAAATCCATAGTCACAATTTTTTTTTTTGGCGTTTTAAGTTGGAAAATTTTCGAAAATTGGACTTACCTTTGACTTATTTTTAGAAAAAAATTGAACAAATTTGTTATTTAAGATTTGAAATTTAAATATGTTATGTTAAACAAAGTTTTCTATCTAATAAAAAAGATTTCAAAGAAATTTGTCTAGTAGATACTAAAAGTGTAGGTATAAAAAAAGTATTGAAAAATTGTGTAATTTGGTTATAACAATGAAATAACCCACTATCGTGCGATTGGTAATGGTCAAATAATGGTCCAAATTATTTGAAATTATCACACGTTATTCAAATTAATATTCTTTATACTTGGATACGACTTTTGGAATTTTCATTGTTAAATTTGGTTTTTACCAGGACGTTTATTTTTTTTGTATTTTAATTGTACGTGGAGTATTTTTTTTCTCCCAATTCAGCACCTCTAGAATATTATATAAAGTATAGTCTTCAATCGTGGAAAATATCATGCTCAACGATGAAATATGAATATACACCAACGATTATTGTTACTATTTTCGATGGGGTCGGCAGAATCAACTGCCGATGGAATTGTAAACGACAAACGGAGTGAATTTGTAGTATGCTTGTTATTTTCAAAATGTGTTAGGTATGGCTTGAACTAACAGAATTCGGCTCGTAGTGAAAATAAACAGCAGCTGGCGTGTAAACGTTGACGCAAAATTATATAATGAAATGTACTATGTATTACTGGATACAACAAAATAGAACGTTATATGGTTTTAATTAAAAACTCAGAATGTATCAAGAATTAAAAGTTATGTTTATAATTAATTTTGAACTTTAATATTATGAATGTATACTGGTCGATTGTTTTACTGCGTTCAAAACTGCAACATACAAAGGAGGGCGAAAATTGCTCTGGGTGATCATCACTACATATAGTGTTACAGGAAATTGTTCTTCCTCCGCGCTGGTTACCAAAGAAAATATTAAATTATTTTCTGTGGACGAAAACTGCTTCGTACGCCAAAAACTGGATGGTTTTCTCGCAGTTTCGATTAATATTTGAAATCACAATTTGAGAGATATTAGTATAATGTTTTATTTTCCCAATATCCAGTACTTTATTTACGGTATTATGACGTGTGTATTATAATATAGAGTATAGACGGATATTTAACCAAATTCTTGAAGAAATTAAGCTATTAATAGTTTTGAAACATTATTTCAGTGCGGGAGAGCCAAAACCAGCTGATGAGTGTTAAACACGTACGGTGTAATTTTGTGGCTAAACACGATAATAGGTATGTAACATATAATGATGTATAATATATTTCCTTCGTGTAGACATTTTGTGGCCATAATTTTAATAGGTTGTTAAATAGGTATAACCGCTTTTGTTAAAATCTTTTAAAGCTTTATTAGACAACAAAATTAAGTGAAACCATCTGATCTGATGTGTACTGAAAATAGCATTAATAGAATCAAACACTATATTATTGTGGCATAACATGACATTTAATAGTCTCAATTAATTTTTAGGTAGATTTCTATAGAAAAAATAATCCTATTGTATACGATTCATTGACGGGACTTCTGAATAACTTTTTGTATTTTCACCGATCCGTAGACCCAAAAAATACCAAAATAGTTGAACCGATTTGATTTTTATTTTCGTTAAAATATAGCTACATGTTTGAATTTGTGCGTCGTATAGTTTTAATCAAGATCGGTCAAGCAGTTTTTGAGGAAATCAAGTTTGAAGTATTATCACTGATTGGAATATATAGAAATGTTCATAAAATTAAGTAGCCTATAGTATAACATAAGAACCCAAATAAAACACTGAAAAACTTGTACATAGGTATATGATTTCGAATAAAATTTAATGAGAAAATATTAGACTTTTATTCCAAACAATTTGTAACAGCCTTGTGATCTTTCAGCGATTGTAATAAAAATTAGTTATTAATTATTTATTCTTTACTTATTAGATTTTAGACACATTTTAAATTGTCAAAGCGTCAACGTATCAGATAATAATAATAATCAATACGCAGCGTCACGGGTCACAAATTATACAATAAATGTCGATAATATTTTTATGAACATTTTTATGTCTTTTAGACGTCAATTGATGATTCATTCATAAACGATAAGCGTTTTTGTCGTCCGGTATAGAGACGGCTGTTCTAGCGCCACATAGTGGGACCGAATTAAAATTTAACCAGACAAAATGTCAAAAATTTACGATCACCAATTTTTATATAGAAATAATAATTTTGTATTATTATATAATTATCTATTAGTAAAAGTACTTTTTGTTTAATTTGAGTACAAAAATATGTTTAGTTTAGTTATGTTATCATCTTAATATATTTCTCAAAAATAATAATGTTATTAACTGCTGATACAAAGTATACATTTTACATGATACACCATAATAAAGATAATTGTATGGAATTTAATATGGCATAATTGCAAGGTAAAAAAAAAAAAAAAAATAATAATAATAATAACCAATTAATATCTTGTGAGAGAAAAACAAAATTTGACTTTTCAGTTTGATCGGGAAAAAAATGTAGGACTAGACCTTTAAAATATACATTGGTATGTCGTTAAACATGTTATGTAAATATTTAATTAAATTTTATCAGCCCTAAATTGTTTTAAATAAAATGATCTAGAAATAAATATATAAATTTGTCGATATCACGATTATAGCATACGAATAAGTAAATTTTATTTTTTTTCTTATTTTTGTATACAACACAAATAATTGTTTGTTTCATTCATTTTATATGGAATACGTATTATTTAAAATGCTGATTATTTAAAAAAAATGTTATTTTTCTAGTCGTTTAAGTACATTATTTTTCTTAAAAATCTTTAAAATCTTTATTTTATTATTTTTTCTATGTTTAAGAAATGCTTTAAATAATAAATTTATAAAAAATTCATATTTATGGCTGTTTGTAATTGTGTTTTGTCCCTCTGTGCTTCACTGATGCGTTTTGATGGCTCTCAAAAAGTCATTATTCGTACAATATAATACAATATATCACGCATTGTTAATTTTAGTAATTTCGTAAACGTCAGTATCGACTCAATATGACTCTAAATTGTGCAATTTTTATTTGAACGATTTGACTAAGTCATCAGTTTTCGTTTGCCCATCCGACTGTTTAATGTTTTGGGTGTAATCTCGCCACGGTTTTTTTAAATACTTTCTGTTATTCGATCATGCTGAAATTTTGTATACATGTAAGGCTCTGTCATTGATTAAGTATACTTAACCAATGGCACTGATTACAATACACTATATAAAGGTTTTTAATTTGAACTTAGGGATTTATAAGATTCACATTATAGTGCTGAACATAAAATAAAATAACATGGTTAGTTAGGTAGTTAATATTTTAAATTTATCAGAAATCTCACATAGATAATGTCAGCTGATAATGTTAAATTTCCGTTTTATGTTTGAGGTGCAGGTTCTAGTTGGCCTAAAAATTTACGTTTTTCGACGTTTGACTCTGACAAAATTGTGACAACGTGTTTATAGGTCCTATTTTATTTTGTAAAATTTCGAAAACTCCTTGATATCTCTTTTGGAAAACAATCGAGGCGTTTTTGAAAATTCGAATTTTTACTTTGGAATTAAGTCGAGATATTTTGTAAAACGTGAAAATTTCGTGCTGTACGTTTAAAATAGATGTGTAAAATAACGCCACGATCCTATTTCATAGAATAGATACTAAAGAATAAAAAAGTTTTAATTAAAATCCGATCAGCCAAAGTTTCGTAACTTTGCCAGAGCTAGAGCGCTTTTTTAGACATATAGTATTTTCATACTATTCACATGAACGTTTCACGAAATACGATGAGTTGTCTGTATAGTATAATACTCCTTAGAAACTGACCGACTAGAACCACCTTTAATAATATTAATTTAACATTTTAGAACAAGTTATTATACTTTATATTTAGTATAAGTTATTATATCAGTACACTGTTATTTGTGACGTTTTGTATCGATATTATACAATAATGCTTTTTTATACATTATATCACCTAGTATACTTGTAGTATATGCTATGACGTAGGTTTAACGCTTTTTGTTTTCCACTTAGACGGTACGTGTAAACGCTATAAGTATATATATAACGTTTAAGTATCCTACGTGTGTAGAAGTCAAACTTGTATTTTATATTATATATATTAAAAAAAAAACCTATCGTGCGTGATTTGTTTTTTAAAAGACCAGTGCACGTCATGTGTTGCAGGACATTGTGTCCGCGTCGTTTGCACGCTTCACGTCCCGCGCGAAAAGAGAGCGACGTCGATACAAAAATGAGTCTAAACCTTTTTGATTTTAGAGGTCTTATGTTTTTATCGAGTGGCGTTCCCGTAATAGTGTATTACAAAAGCGGTGAAATTAGATAGCGTCAATTGGACAAGTCTTTTACGAAATTTCGGAAGATACAGAGATTTTATAAAAACAGATCAAACGTATTCTCTATGACACTTACAAAAAACAAGAAGCCGCGGCCTTATTAAATTAAAAACAACAGAACTGCTAAAATTCAAAAATGCGTGAGACAAGAGTGTCGACTTTTACATGCGTTGTTCAATTTATTTATTGAAAAATACAATAAGCGCCATTCAGATGTTATTAAAAAAGGAATTGAAGTGAAAATTGGAGGAATACCAATGCCTTGCTTTGCTGATGATACTAAAGTCATTCTCGCAATATCTTAGGAAGGTTACAAGCAGCGTTGAATGTAATGAACATTGAACATGTAATGAACATTCAAAGAATATATATAGTTAGAAAATAAATGCAGCCAAGACTAAAATCCTATAATGCTACAAAGAAAACATTCCATCTATAAAACATAAATATAACATTAGAAAATAATGAAATTGTCCAAGTAGACTATTTCAAATATACTAAGGTAGCATTATAATAGAAGATGGGAGATCAACAAAGGAAATTAGAAGCTGAGTAGGTCAAGCAAAAAATATACTCCTTAAAAAGAAAAATTTACCAACATAAAAAAATATGAACTTAGCTACTAAGAAAAGGCTCATAAAAACATACGTCTGGAGTGTGGCATTATATGGAAGCGAGACGTGGACAACCAATAAAAAATAGAAATATATGTTAAAAGTTCTAGAAATGTGGTGTCGGAGAAAGATGCAGAGAACAAGTTGGACTGAGGAAAGAACAATTATTAATCAAGACGTCTTGAAAGCAATAGGCAAAAAACAAACTTTAATAAATACTTTAAAGAGAAGGAAATGACAGATGATAGGACACAAGTTGAGGCATGAGGATGAATTGATTAGTTTCATAACTGAAGGAATGATAAAAGAAACATGACTAAAAGAAAGATCTAGAACGAAATACAAGTCATTTCGTATAGGGAGCTCAAAAATAAGGCAAATGACAGGGAAAATTGGTGAAAATATTTGTAGTGAAGAAATTTGTTAAAAACCTTTTTTCGGATCTTCTTTAATAATAGCTGGTAGGATTCAAAAAACAAAACAAAAACATTAAAAAGTATAAATAAACTTAAATAAAAAAATGTCATCACTTTTTTTTTTGGTGTCGGTGACATCCAACATATTTAATGAAACATGTGGTTTTTCCATAACTCAAAAAAGTGACATTTTTTTTTAAAAATGATGTTATGAGTTTTCGGTTCTTTGAAGTCGGTTATATTTTTTTGTCAAAATTGTTTTTATTTCATAATTTTTAGTGAAACGCGATTACTTTTTGTGTTCATATAATTCATACCGTGTCGTTTGCAACACAAAGTAGTTAGTTACTGTAACGTTATTTTTATGTGCAACTTTTTTTGTTTTGTTAATTATGACCTACCAAACAAAAAAAGAATCATTGAAATCGGTTTGTAATTGGCTGAGTAATTGATGAACACACATAAAAAAAAAACAAAATCCTCAGTCAAACATAGAATTTTCCTCATTTGAAGTCGGTTAAAAACAATAAATATTCTTTATTATTATGTTGATAACATTCATCTTTCTTCTTTCATTTTATCAGTACATATATTCTTAATAATTAACACTCGCATTGATGCCGTAGACGGTAAATAAAAAAGATTAATTATTTGATATCGTTTCGCTCATAGTCACACAATTAGTATGATTCATAACAATCGTAATAAACTGTATTAGATGAACGGAAAAATGTAAATTGTTCTGTGTAGTACATATTGAATAAACGGACATGTTAAATTTTATAGTTATCGTTTTATAACATAATTTAAAATTCTATGGATAGCTAGATATTTAGATTAATCAATAACTAAAAAATCAATAAGGTGCATTTACGCATGTATAATTATTATTTTGATACAAAGTTGTTAGTATACAGCAATAATAAACACCGTATTTCATGTTTCTGTAAAATTGATTCAATCTGATTTAATCGTGAATGCGTAATTTTTCAAATCATTGGCTTATAATTAAATATCAATACATACGTTTGTATGTAAAAAAAAAACATATATTTTTTTAAAACTAAAAATTGAATTAAAACTCCCTTCTTTTTGTAAAAAACAAGTTACTATATTTTTTAAGTAATATTTTAAAAGAAAAAACAAAATAATTTCGTTTACAAATTTTACAATATTAGATTTATTTATAAGTCAATCCAACTGTTAGTTATCACTTATCATATACCATAAAAAAATGCTTCTTGATTTATCTCCATGACTCACGAGATGACCCATCAATGGTAGATTATAAAAAGCAACATTATTTTCGACACAATTCAGTTATTGAAGATTTGCTTCTCCAACACTGAATCAAAAACTTTGTGTAAAGTATGAATAAACAGTTAAGTAGCACCCCCACTAAATTTTTTACACTAGAACTGATTATATTTTTGAAAAACACATCTGTGTATAAGTTTACTTTTCAGCCGATTCGTGAGCACTTTTATTACAATCCGAATGATTCCAATACGCTAGGGACATGTATATTTAATTATTTTTTATTCTAAAAAATAAATTTTAAATTCTGAGCGTTGCAAGGAATGTATTCTTTAACAATGGTGTTATATGTTTTCTCTGTAAAAAATTTTTCGGATAGAAGGAGAGATCCAATAGTGTTAGATACATAAAAGATTAGAAAATGTACCAAGGTGATTTTATTGGTAGCGTTTTTCAAATTGTCTATTATTTTTTATTAAAGTTATCCGAAAACACAAATTTAGACGTTTTTCATCTCTACGCTCGGGAAGTGAAAACGGTTTAGAAAAGGGAGTTGATTTTGGTTCATTCTATGTGGGGTGGGTAGTTGGCTGGAGAAACATAGGTCATAGTTTTCGGTGGATTTTTGCAGTTTGGAAGTTGTAAAGTATGTATACTGTATTATATCTATATAAAATCAACACATTCAAAAAGCGATTCTGAGCGAGCTTAGTAATGTAATATATCCTGGAATAAAAATTAAATTTACAAAAAAAATTGTAATACTATTATTGTACATACAAACAATGGTATATTGAATTTGTTTTAGATTCGAGTTTTATCAAACATATGGTGTACAGAGACGATTAAGACGGTCAACAATTAATAAACGTAAACACTTTCAAACATTAAAATTGATTATTTTTAAATTGTGTTATCATTTTATCAAGTGCGAACAAATAGGTATTAATAGGGAGTTATTAGATTACGGAGCTTGCACAGAATAATTTTTTGAACACAACGATCTTTGAATTGATTGCTTTCAGATATCATATTATGATACAGTACAACAATACTACAGCTTCTGAACCTGTGACTTCAGACCTACCCATCTTGACACCGACCTAGAATTTTCTCTCTTTTCCATAATATTTAATTAGTAATTTAAGTAGTATGAACTCTTAATTTATTCAAGCACAGCTAAATGTATTTTGATAATTTCATACGTGATGATTTACACCTCCAAACAACTAGTTGAGTAGTTCTATCTTTATAACTAATAATTTCACAATTTAACGGGCACTATATGATAACTGAATTGGAAGCTGCACAATTTAAAGTTTTAATCTTAAACTTCCTTTTCGGACCAATTATTAAATAGTCAGAGAAAAAACTAAGGGGTTGCAAAATTGTTGATAATGCACACTCAAAAATATTTTCTGACCTAATTTACGGCGCACGTGAAATCGCCTTATCGCAATATCATTCATTATCTGTTTCAAATTTTAGTTCATGACATTTCTTTCCATTCTTCACCGGTTTTGCCATCTGTTACCGTTATTAATTTCCATCCGAATGGTTCAGAGCTTTTATAAAATTAAAATAATTCATGTGCTCAGTATTAATTATGTTTTCATTGTTTACATTTTCAGTAAGAATAATTAAACAACGTTTGCGAAACTTTCGCATGAAACAATTTGTGTTTTAAATGCATTCAAAACAAATATAAATACTTTTTTAAAGAAATAAAATTCAATACGTATTTCGTAATACGTATTATGTAACAATTGTGAGTCAGAGAGAGAGTGTGAGAGTATGTAAATATTCCAAAGTTTCAAGTTTTGCTGAATAATGATCGAAATATTTATCACAATGAGTAAAATTGTCGATTTTATAATGAAAGAACAAAGTAATAACAATGTTAAAACATCTTTAATCGATAATTATGTTTACCGATTTTCGAAATTGTTGAATCTTATAATATAGGAAAATATGTCGTTTGGAGGTTAATGAATCAACATCGATTCTCTAAATTGAAAGTTAAATGTCTTATATGAAACTAAAACGGTAAAAATTAACATTTTCAAAAATTTCAATGTTCTGTGATTCGCTCAAAATTTTTTTAGATCGGTTACAACACCAAGTTGGAAATAATTTAACCCGTTCTAACGAAGAACCATTTCGTTCTTGGACTATAACTCAAAAATGAACAAAATTTTAAATAAAACATTGTCTGTTCTTGTTGTTTGCATATACATAAAAAAAAAGTTTGATTTAAGTAATATTATGAAATTATATACCCCAAATGTAGCAAGTACAATTATTATTTTTTAATATTCTGACTTCCAAGCTTATTTTGTTTTTCGAATTCCACCAAAAAGCAACAACACCAATTGTTTTCAAACTGCTTTTAATCGCGTGCCAAGAATTTCCTAGAATAATATTATGAAACTCGGTAGAGAAACACGTGTGCCTGCACATTTCAATCGAAGAAAGATTTGAATATACACGTATTGTGCTTGTGTGAAAATGATTTAATTGAATTCCCAACAAAGATGTTACGTCCATTATTGTATTTATCGAGCGAACAAACAATAAAACAATTCAACTATACAAATACAAATACAATTCCTTCATAAAACGAATCGTTACAGATCAGTCACTCTGTAGGTTTAATGTGAGTGAACCAGTAAAGACTTACAATAGTGTTTAATAATAGATTTTCGAAATTGACTAAAAAAATTACTGTCAAAATAAATCTAAAACGATAAAACAACATCTGAGTTCAATAAAATATGTGCTACCAGAAAAAACTAGTATCCTGCATGTAATGGTCTTCGTGTTTTTTTGACCCAAAAAGTTTATAACAAGTAAATATAGCCATCATTATAAATTCAATATGTCCCAGTGACATGCTATAGGTAGTTTTATTTTGAACTTTTAGAAAATTTCTATTTTAGGTTCTTAGTTCTAACGCAAATCGTCATTCAAATTTCCACTGATTTTGATGTATTTTAACGAAAACAATATCTAGCCCATGTTTGAGACAATAAAGACATTTAAAATTGTTTAAATTTTTGTTTTAACATGTAATTTTCAGTTTAAAAATTCTAAAATTTTACGCTTGACTGGGTTAATGTAATGATTTATAATCACATTAGAATTATCTTGAGTTTTTAAATTGTTAAGTGTTCTTACAGTAAGTTAGTATATATTTTGATTTATGGTCTTGTTTCCTATTATAATATTATAAAACATTATTTTGAAAGAATATATTAGATAATCATGTACAGCTTTATACTGATTCCTTTTTCGGTCTTTTACTTTACGTTTTTCAATACTGTATATACAATATAGATGTTATGTGGGCCGGACCTGTAACGATTCTGAAGCTGATGACTTATACTCTTATGACTTCTACTTTTGTTTTAATAAAAAAAAAAAATCGATCGGGTTTGAGGTAAAAATTTAACGGCGCATTAAGAATACCAACACATTTGATTTTCCAGTCGCACACTGCAAAACCGAGTAAACCGTTCCCTGCAAAAACCAATCTACTAAATCTAAAATTGTATATACCTTTTATCAGACTTGAAGAAAATATTGTAGTCATAACGCATTTAACCGAAAAAAGATGCTACTAAAATATTTTAGTTCAATTTTTTTTTTTTAAATTAAATTTATATTTTTTACATACAAAACGTAAGTATGTCATTTTAGGTACATTATACCTAATTTCTACTTGTTAGAATGAAAAATTTTTTACACATGACGTTGAACTAAAAGTTTAAATAGACGTAATAGATGCAACTCTCAATGCATAAAAATTAAAGATTTGTTTGAACTTCTATGTTTTGACGTTTAAAGTACGATTGTTTGTACAAAAATAATAAATTAACTACATCTATTTATCTGCACAGTCGTAAAGGGGATTGAAAGCATCGATTTTTTTTCTTCCGTCTTACACACACAAAATTAAATAGTTTTTATTTCCTACGTACTTACGTACGTATTGATCTAAAAATGCATTACAAGAATTTTGAAAATTGATTGGAATTCTTTATGACGTCTACTTTGAATCGATTTTTCGCAATTTCGATTTTATCCCCTAAGTTTTTACAATTTGAATTTAATAAAAGTTTAAAAATTCAAATTTTTAATTTTTAGAAAACTTGAGATTAAAAAATAAAAAATGTGAGATACTCTGTCCATAGTAGACGTCATAACAAATTAAAATCATGCGAACTCACAAATCCGAGATTCAGAGTAAACCTTATTTAAAACAACGATAAGGAGATGATCGATGTTCTTTAAAACGGCTACAAAAGTGTTCCAGTAGGACAGACTTCTACTTTAAGTGATGGTGTTCATTGATTGAACAATATAAATTAGTTAATTTATAATATTTGACCCTCTTGGAACGCTGCGACTATATTGTGTTTTAATCAATGATCAAAATTAATAATGTTTAACGTTCTGTTTTTGAGAAATTACTTTTTCTTTGTGTTCAACTATTGCCAAACGTCAAAAACATAATTATTGTTTTTTATTACCTAATATTAATATATTTTTATCAACAACAATAATTACTGTAAATAATTAAACTCATAGTTTGATTATTTTATAAGGGTGTGTACATTATATTTAAAATTGTATTTTGATTTTATCAAACAAAGTTGTGCCTATCAAAATTTTAATTAGAATTTTCCATTAAGAAAATGAAGAAGGAATACACTTAATAAAAAAAAAATATACACAAAAAAAAAACTTCACAAGTAACGTTCTTTAGAATTTGAAAATAAAAATTAGTAACGTATAAAAGCAAAATTTTTATTAACACTAAATTTCATTAGTTAATGTAAAACAAACTTGATTATTCAAGATTTTCACAAAAGTTCAATGTACATATTGTTTAAAAAATATTACGAAAATAATTCTTTCTTGTTTTGTTATTTGTGTGTTCCTTTGTGTTATTTATTAAAATGAATTTAAAGTGTGTAAATATAAATTGATATTTTTTAATAAATATGATAGGTACATTAATCATTTTCTATCTCTGATATAAATATTTTAAAACAATAGATGCAACACATAAAGTAATAACCGAGATTAAGATTCAACAATAAAGCGTGCTGGTGATTTTTTAATATACGTAATACATAGTAAGTACCACTAAATCTTTATACTAAAATAAAATTAAAAAAAACACGTTTTGATATTGTTATAACTTGCCAAAATTAAAACACAATAAAATACGTAATTAGGTGTAGTTAAATTAATAAATGTTTTGTTTTATGAAAAAGTATTTTTTATACATACGAGTTAATGTTTAGTAAATATTTTTTGAGTTTCAAATTATTATTTAAACTTTAAGATAAGATACCGATCACTGCGTGAAAATTAATTTTATTCCTAGGTATTTCAATCTAAAATGGAATGTGAAATGTATTTTATGCCAATACATTGTATTTCAATTCAATTAAAGTGTAATAATATTGATTGTTGTTAAAATTTATGTACAAAATATGCGTGTGTACGTACGCGTGTTTGAACATATTTCAGTGTGGTAGTCCTGTACGACAATTTCGTGCTGATTTATCTCCCTCGACAACATTGTATTTTCCTACAATCCCTGTAATAATACGCTATAGAAAAATGCGGTTAAAAGATAAATTTTCTTTGGGAATCGAGTGATAATCATCAATGGTGATATTTTAACGTGACTTTGTGTAATATGTTAGTTGTGTGGTTTTAGACCCTGAGCATAACGATGGAAGTGTTGTTTTTAAAAGGAAATAATTTTTTCTTCGACCAACGGGATAGGTAGTAGAATTTTTTCAATCTTAACATATTATTCTACCAAACGTAAGTAGGAGTGTACGGAGACGATACTTTATTCGGAGCATTTCCGGTAATGTTAAATTTAAGTTATGATTCAAAATTTTGAAAAAGTCAATCTTTCCAAAAGTGTTTTGAACCACTTGATATTTTCACAAAGAAAAGGTATAAAATCATCTTGTATAATAATCGAGCATTTTGTTCATTTTTGAGATGAACATAGAACATTGAAAACTAAAATTTTTCATTTTTTTTGTATTGAACTCGCTCAATTCCGTAAATGATTAACCATCATCGCTTTCAAATCTACATATTTTAAATTTAAACAAAACGTAAACTTCCAAAACAGCGAAGATCGCCTTTCCGAAACATTGACATCCATCCTCTTTACTCGTTTTTTTTTTTCTGTGCGATTATATCTTCTTTTTATCTACTCTATTTTTTTCACCATCGCGGTTAATGCAACGGTAATAAAAACGTCACCATCATCGTTCTGGTGGGATATAATTTCAGTGGTCTCAAGCGCTACTATACACCCACGAATTAATTCCGCGCGTGCTCGTGATCGCGATCGTCTTAAGCACCATGTATAATTAGTAAATTGTGTTATACGCGATTTAATGAGAGAATTGTACCTTCACGAGAGGTTTTCTGTGCTCGTCACGGTAATCGTTGACCTTTCGTAAAACTTCCCGGAAAACAGGACGCGCATCGCCAGCAAATAGTATACTTTTAATGGAACAACAACACTATCCTTGTCGTTGGACAGTCGGTGTAAAAACATCGATAAAAATCCGAATTCAATTCGTCAAGCTGTTCTGAAACTAGAAACTCCGAAACATTTGTTCATGGTAACACTGTGCTCTAGTGTAGGTATCAAAACAACAAAATCCTGTGACGTAGAACGTATAGTCGTCAACGCTTTCAGGGTGGCTGTTTCTGATTTTAAATAGGGGTGCAAACATTCGAAGCAGGCCGATTAACTACTTTTTAAAAAAAGGAAAAAGAATTTGTTGTAACAGTTAAATGTAGGAAACTCCAGTACTTAGGACATATTATGCGTAACAAGGGTAGATATGACCTTCTTAAACGGATTCTACAAGAAAAAATAGATAGAAAAAGATCACCTGGAAGAAGAAAAACTTCGTGGCTAGCCAACCTTAGAACATGGTTTGGCAAAAGTTCGGTAAAACAAACTACAAAACTAACAAATTTCGTATATCAATCATGTTCGCCACATTAAGAAGAATAATTAGTTACAGAAAAAAGCTCAAATTTACGCAGTTAGGGGGTTCAACTTCTCCATATCTATTAATGTCTTTTCATATTTAAAAAAGCATATTAATCTCCGATATTTTTGACTTTAACCCTCCTCCCCAATTTATTAACCCAAGCATAGCGTCGCTAGAATTCATGAATGATTTACTTTTCTTTTTTTCTAGTAATCGGGACAATATTAAAGTCCAGAAAAAAATAGGGTCCCCGAAAGACACTCTGCATACCTCCCCCCAAATTCACGCTCTTGCAACATTTGAGACTCGAAGTTTGTGCATCGTAAATATTTCATAATATACTTAAGAGTCACGCGACATATCGGTATAAAAAAATGCTGACACTATTACGTTTTTGAAAACGCTTTTATAAGATTAAAATATTTAAAATGAGATGGAACTTCGTTTGATATTGAAACGGTAAGAATCGGTACACGATAGAGTGATATTCAGCGAACAAAATAGTTCAAAATTGGAAAAATTCACATTTTAAGAAAAAATGATCAAATAAAATAGCACTATGTTGAAAGTAATGTCGTTTTATTTCTTTTGAGTAGTGATAAGATGTGTAAGGTAAATAGTGCTATAATGAAGCATTATAAATATAGTCCGTTTCGAAATATTTTTTTTTTTCAGAGCAAAAAGTTTTAATACAATTCTTTTGTATAAGTAGTGTTAGGATAAAACATTTTAGCTGTACATTTATATATGTTTTTATTAGCGGTTGAAAAATTCTCTCTGTAGAACTTTTACCAACAGTTAGTTTTGGAGTCTTCTTAACACTCGTGATGTAAAAATGTAATTATTGTTTAAGTTAGTGTGTCAGATGCAAAATTTTATTTTACACACGATCCAAATTTAATTTGATTTTAAAGTGAACTTGAGAAAAATGAAAGAGGTTTGAGTTTGAAATTTGTTCATTTTTATGGACATGTTGAAAAATCGAGTTGGATCACTTTTGTTCCAATCTGGCGGCTTATTAACATGATCAGTTCCCGATATTCGTATTGATAATATTAATTTGAGCTTTACAATAAAGAGTATGTTATAAAAGAGAATAAAATTTATTTCGTGAATTCACAGTTTGTGAAATACAGCCACTTATCTACCTGATTAGAAAACATAAAATTTTTTTAGAATTTTTTTTTATTTTAAAAATATACCTTCTTTCTTGTATATGGCCTGATTTTAATTGGCTAAATTAAGTAAATTGATATCCCGATTATAATATTCAATTAGCAGCATGAAACGTATATTTTTAGTAATCATTTTACATCTTCAAAGTCGTTACTTAAATTATTTACGTAGTAAAATCCATAGGCTAGTTGAGATAAATGTTGGTTGGTACCAACTACTTATATGTACCTATGTAATTGTCTAATGATTATCGGTGTTTTTTTACCTTACACTGCAAGGAATTCAGTTTTTTCCGTAAATTTTAGCAGTTTTCCAATCAACTTTGTATAGATATTTATTAAATTCTTATAACCCCTAATTTTTTTTCCCAAATTGAGTTTACTAACGAATAGTTCAAAAACCAAATAATCGCGAACCCGTAGTGTGATGACTGCAGTAAAAAAAAAAAAAAATCGCAACAATTTCACTTGGGTGTCACCTATAAAAAACGCAGTGACAGAACACGAAGCTACTTAAATCGCTAAATCGTAGGTGAAAAAAATAGCTGAGTTGAGTATAAACCGATTTGGTCATTGCCATGTTAGTTTACAGTATAAAAATGGGACCTATCCACAAGGTTTAATCGGAAACGTTTTAGTTCACTGCGTCCCCGTCAGAAAACAATGCAATTGTATAATATAATATTTTTTTTCGACTTAATTATTCCGTACTCGCTCACTCGAACGTTAAATTGGATTAAGTTTAGTTTTGATTATCCGTGCTTTTTGTTTGCACTGGATAAGGCGGTTAATTTGTGAAATAAATAATTTATTATTAATGCTGCAGAAACCTCCGACGACTAGACTTTTTTTTAAAAACTGTTTTTGATTAAAAATTATCTTTCTCGGTTCTTAATATTTCTTGGACGGCATATTAACAATAAATTAATAAATTGTAATTAAAAATTCGGATGACATTTGTTCGGTTCAGAGTAAAAAGGTTTACGTCATTCGTTGATTTTCTGATGCTTTCTGATGACCAAGGTTAATTTTTCTAGTTTTTCTTCCAAAAACGGTTCTGAACTCGTGAGCATATCAAGAAACTGCATGAATTAGATTTTTTTGTGAGTACTTACGATCGTTATTTTAATTGCACAATTGCAATTTTAGTCATGCCAACAAAGTTGACTTTTACTAACATATTTTTGTATTCTCATGACGATTGTGATTTTTTAGATAGGTTTAAAGCCAACACTGCAAAGTTAATTTGATAACTCTAGTTATTTATGAGACTACATGTATTACATCATAATATTCAAAATGACCAAGACCCTTTGATTGGCAACTGCTCTCTCCTCCGCTTGTGTGTGAACAACGCGTAACAATACTATGATCATATTATATCATTACACGATAAACCTTTTATTTTGATATAGTAGGTAGGTACAGAACATAACAAACAATAATTTGTATTAGTGCACACACAATGTACTACACCGTATGTTTGTTCAGTATAATAACCATAGATTATTACCACTACATTCCATTAGATCGCCGAATAATCAAAATTCCCTCATTACTTATACGGCTTCGAGATTATAGTTTCGGCGCGCGTAATCGAGCGATTTTTTTTCCAAATTTCATCGCCGGTTTTGTTCTGTTTTTCCACGTGAACCATTCAATAGTAATGTACGACGATCGTTTATGATGGTTTTGTTATTTTTTTCGTATTGTATTTATTGTAAATAAAAAAATAAAATATAAATTAAAAAGCGCGTAACAAAATTTGTACCTCAAGAACAGATTTCAAAGTCTCCCAGTTATAAATTGGACTGTTAGCGTCTAACTCAACACACAACTCAATCATTTTGGAAAATATGGAAGACCGATTATCTGCGGGAACTACAGACTGGAAATAAATGGTGCAAATCATATTCAAATTTATCTACAGGCACAGTTATTCTCCTGAAGGGCAATACACAAATTCCTGCATCTTCCATCTATCTAGGTAGAATATTAAAGGCCATTCCAGGTGCGGATGGGTTAATGCGAATAGTAATAGTTCAAACTAACAGAGGTGTATATAATGGTGCAATTCAACGGATAGTTTATTGATTTAAGAAATAAAGTGCCTTTACCTCAAGAAATGATTATTTGTTTGTCGTTAACTCGTATATTATTTATTAAGTCGCAGTTAAGTTGTTTAATCCTAAATGTTTATGTTATTTGTTTTTTTTTTTTTTTATTGTGATTTACCTAGTTATTTGTTTAAATAATGTTCAAATAACATTCGATAAAGGTGGGGAACGTTAAGTTTGATAAGGTCCGTTTTATATCATCGACGTTTAATTTCTTTTTGGTTATGTTTACATTCATAATTTTTTTAGAATTCCATATTAATTGTATGTATCATGAATTAACAAAGTACAAGAATAAAGTTAAAACACGCTTTACAGTCCACTCAATTTGAAAATCTTTACGTTACGTGTTTAATTAAAGTGTACTTACGATATTTTATCTAATCTTGCGTAGTGATATATGTTTTGATAAAAGTTGGACACAATATAACCATGCTGCAGCATATTTTGTCGATGATTTACATTTTTAATTGTAATCACGTGTTTTAGATTAGACCGTACTCGGAATATACAACTAATAAAATAATTATAATGTGTGCATCATATCCATAATAAAACACTATTGCAATTTATATTGTATGATTTCCATGTAATAAATCATATATACTTCCTATATCGTATTATTTTTTATAAATTGTACGTTTACATATTATACAATCGCATAATGTTGATGATTTATCGTGAGCCCACATTCCGACAATATAACATTTATTAACAATTATTAAATAATTCATCGTAAAAACCCTTTCATTGTTTTCATCAAAGTATATGTGAACCCGAAGACACAGACATGAGATAGTCGTATGAAAAAAAAGAGAACAGAGAAGGATTAAAGTTGAGTAGGTAGGTAACAAAGAGGAAGATATCATCATAAATTTTAAACGAAAGATATGTATTACAAATATAGAATTTATAATTTGTTTTGGATACGCAATTTTCAGGGTGCTTAGTAATTGAATCTCAAAACGTTCGGTGAGGAGTGCGAGGAGTGCGCACGATAACTGTCGAAAATGAAACGACAATGATAATCGCTGTAAATATGTTCGTGTAGTAATAGCTAATAAATAGTTGGCGTAAAAGATGAAGTAAAAAAACTCGGCATTTTCTACCAAACTTTTCTTCGTACATAAAACATCATATTATTATTATATCACCCTAAACTGTATCTGTATATGTCTGACATCATTCCCCGCCTCACTTATCACGTTACAGCAACTTAAGGGCCGACCACCACAATGTAATATATCGTTTTTGGCTGCTCACAACGCGCGCGTCAATAATAATAATAATAACAATCGATCTTGTTCGGTGTCCGACACCTTATTCCGTGGAAACGGTAACCGTCAAAAGTTTCGATTTATGCCTCAATATCCTGATATCTCATTATCCGTTAATATATTTATCGAATATTCCTCGGATTTCCACGAAAAATCCTCGCATTTCCTGCAAATTGCTAATCCTAGAAGTGAATCCTCTTTTGACTTTTTGAACCTCGATATTCGCGTGAAACAGCAAATCGCGCCGAAACTGCTGGCAACATTGGCCGAACTCAGCGTACAATGCTGGCCCGTGGTCGCACGTCGACTTCGTCCCGATATAATTCGGTCGGATGACAATGACCAATGGCTGCTATACACACGCCATTATAGACATTGATCACGCGACGCGTTCAGTTACGGAGGGCGTCACTATCGGTTAGTGGTGAAATTTCGGTTCGCTTTGGCTCGAGAGAAATTTTATCGTCCGCGGGCCGTCGGTTTTCCTTTAGTTACTTACTTATTTTTTTCTAGTCAAATACGAGTCGGATACGTCGACAGAAACCGGAATCGACGTGAATCTTAAAACGCTGTGATAATATGCGAGGCTAACTGGGTAGGTTAACAATATTTTGAACAATTTCGACGTTCAATAAAAGGTTTGATAGTTAGATAAGTTAAAAACGGTACCCCCTAAGGTGTAAACTGCATCATTATTTCACGGTAGCCCAACTTATAATCTGCATTTCAGTCATTGACCGAATTACTAGAAAATAAAGAAACGTTTGTGCGCATAATCGTTAATAATATTAAAAGAGATCCCAAAACACTCGTGCTCAATACAACATAAAAGGTGACAAAGGTTTTTTTTTTTGCATAATCATCTCGCATTTGAAATGCAACAAATCACTACCTACCATGTATTATTTTATTATGTAAATTAATTGAAGAACATAATAATCACATAAACGTTCAAACAGACGAACATACAAATCATACAAAAAAACACTAACCTAACACTAACATTAATTTAAAAGTATGGATATCAACTGTAATATTATATGCATGCTTATGGAATATATGATTGGTCAAAATTAACACAGTTCTCATATGGGATGTTTAGGGAGGCTTTGGAGCGCTTAACCAGTTTTTTTTTTAATGACATATAATGCAAAGTTGTCAGAAGTTATGAGCGAAAAGCCTTCATGTGCACTTTTGCATAATAAATTCATTATGTAATGCCCACGATAATTATAACAGTACTGATTAACATTTATATTTAATATGATAAATTCATAATTCATAAAATGTAAAATTTTTGAAAAAATTAAGTCATAAGTTAATAATTTAAACATGTACGATTTGTTCATTTTGTCGTAGTCAATGTAATTAAAACAATTATTTATACATTATTCGTTTTTTTAAAAATTTTTAATTTTCATTTGAACAATAACTATTTAACCTTATTATAACGCATTAAAAGATATATTGATCAAATACCTCCTGGAAAAAGAACATAATTAATACTCAATGTGTATGGTCATTTTAATATTTATTTACCCATTACATTATAATACATATAATACATTATAATTACATTATAATCAGTATCTACTCATAGTCTTTTGTGAAACCTAATAAGTACCTATGTGCAAACTAACCGGTTCATTTTGGGGCTGCAGAAATTATTTTAAAAAACAGTATATAAACAGTTACATGAAATCAAAATAGAACTTCTAAGTGTTTAATTGTTATGTTCTATACAAAATGTAACGATATATTGTCACTAAAAAATTTGATTAATAATACTCATTCGATTCGCTTTACTTTTTGCTTTCCAAGTTATAATCATAAAACAATGGTTTCAAGACACATTTTAGAACATTTTTTTTTTAAACATTCTACCGATTACGTTCATGGTAAATGAGACTAGACGCACGATACGATTCTATTTTTCTGCAAATTTGCAAAAAAACGGGAACACAATGAATGATGTTTACGATCTTCGGAAGGCGTATAAAATATTAAAAACTGCATAAACTACACGCGAACTCTTCTATATTATGTTTGTTATCGTTTTCTGTCAATATATTTTACTAATATGTATATATATATGCTGGAAAATGTTACTCTCCATCATAATAACGCTAAACACCATACTGTCTTCCTATATAATATCCTTTTAGATGAGAGTTTTATGCTCGAATACGTTAAGACTTTTTATCGGATGCAGATGAAAATAACGTTTTGGAAATATTATTATAATATTCAGGAGTTTATATTAAAAAAAAAAAAAAACGAATTCGTCGTATATATCGAAAAATCATGCAGTTAATGCTTTTGTAGGTTCATAAATACTTAAAAAAAAATAAAAGGCATGATGCGTTACTAATGAATAACACAAACACTACGGCGCGAGTAAAAATTACAGCGTACAATATCATATAAAATATCACGTAGATATTTTACGCGAAAAATAAAAAGATAAAAGCAATTGAATAACATATTTCATAAAAAAAACCAAACATAATAATATTATTTATGAATTTATTTTTACATATAATTACGTTTAGATTTTAGAACAAGGACAAATCATAACTTACAAAAGTAACGATTCCGAGCGTTTGAACTCTGCGAGTCAAACATAAATAAATACTAGAAACATTTTAAAGATCTATAATTCATTAAAAAATTGATGAAAATCTAATAAAACATGGTTCATCCCAAATTAATTTAGTTTTAATGTTTTAAGTGTTAAAAAAAAAACGATTTGCAGAGTTTTTAGAAATTTTAGCGTTTTGGTCAAATCTCAAAAAATAAACAAAATAAAAAAAAAACATCCAATAACGTATCATCTGTATTAATTTACCAATCTTTGAGTCTTTGTATTATACGTAATGATCAGAGCTGGTCTCATAACTAAAAACGATTACAAAAAAAAATTAATGGATTCTTCGTTTCATTCAGAATATAAAAAATAAAACAAGAAGAGAACATTATAATAAAGTCAATTCTTCTTTACGTTTAGAATCTAAAAAATATAGGTCCTGCGATTATTTATCAATTTAACGTACAATGTAAGTATACAAACACGAATAATTCATATTTCTAAAATATATTATATATTAATTTATTTTTGCAAGTATCCAAAATACAAATAAGTACATTTTAAATTCTAAAGTTACCAAATTAAATTGATAACAAAAGTTTTAATTTGGTAAATTTTTTGACAAAGTACTATGGTACATGTTAAATACACATTTCTTTGATAATTTAAGATCTATTGAACAAACAAATACGGTACTTAATCTTATATAAAAGAATCATTTCCCGACTTCATAAATGATTACTACACATATATTAGCAATTTCACCCCGATTTCCCGATAAAATACCAACGTATTGTAGGATTAGGAATAATTTACGTTATTATTATAAGCTCAGCGTAATAAATTCAAAAGCAAATGTAAAGTTATTTTATATTTAAATTTATGTAAATTAAAAATTCAGTTAAAAAATTTTTGAATACAATAAGTTCTTAATAAAAGAAATAAATACATTTTATTGCGTAATTATTATAAGGTTGAATGTCAATTTATTAAGTTCGTACCATCAGATAAATATACATGTATTAGTCCATCATTTATTCATTTAATCGATAGTAAGAATTCATTTTATGGAAATTATAGTTTTACAAAAAGTAAGTCTGTAATTTACTTATTGTTGTCATAAATGCAGTGTGTTTTCGCAGTGAGCGTCATAATATAAAATTGCGCTATCAAACATTCCATAAATTGAAAACAAAACAGCAAATAATAAAATGATCAATTAATGATTTTAAAGGACCATTATTATTAGCGTCCAGTAATTTTGGATAAATTTTAATTTTACTTTATACTCAAGAACCTATGTATACTCGACTACAGTAAAACGAAGTATAATTAATAATATTGCAATAACAGACATTTAAGTTTTACTTACATTGTGATTATTTTCACTTAAGTACCAAACCTAAGGCAGGAAAAATTGTGTATATCGTACCAATCTAGAAGAACCTGTTATAAATTTAACTGAAATAAGTCTAATGTGTCAATATTAGTACAAGAATATACGTTCTTAGTACAATCAGTT
>CM029357.1:23580101-23724950 GCA_017140985.1 Hormaphis cornu
CAATAAATCTTTTTATTGTACTTTCTCAACAAGATTTAAATACAACATTCAACTCGGTTTTTAAAATTTTAATCGTGTAATTGATCACTGTGAGATTATCAAACTATAATTTTGATTTATTTAATTTAAATATTTCAAAAATTACGGTAGGTATTACATCAACGTCAGTAAAATTATTATTTTAATATCTGGAGTCAGTTCATATTATTTATTTGTTTTGAAACATAATTAATGGTATTGTGTGGTCATTCAACAAAAACAGATTACAAACAGGATTTAATTCATAAGTCGAATATTATCAACGGTAATATGCTGTTTGCGAAACCCAATAACAATTAAAATTAAACAGTTTTATCGGAATATGTATGGGTACCTATTAAAATCGTGACACTTCTAAATTATTACACATACAGCACACTGTACCATATTATATGGTTACTAAAATAAATTGAATAAGGCACAATAGTTTTATACATTATAATGGTTATGAAATTGAAAGTTAACCGAAAAAAGCAAAAAGAAGGCCAAAAAAGATAGTTGGATACGATTGAGAATGAGGGCTGCTGGTATTTTTGTAGAAGATGTGAAATATAGACAAGTAGAGGAGAGTAGAAGTCTAGAACAAGAATGGTCGATCCCAAATAGTTGGCAGGAAGGTGAAACAGAAAAAAAAGAAGCCATATTTATTATTTATATTGTTGCATAAAAAACTATAGTTTTACAATATTATTTATGAGTGGATGTGTGTTTTGTTTACGAACGCGATAACTTGTATTTGTTAGTGATAAATTTTTTTTAAATTTTGTTAAAAAATTTCCCTCATTATTTTTGGGCTGAGTATGACCAAACGTCATATAAATAGAAAATATATTGACCATTTAAATCTAATTATAAAACATACAACATTAGCAAAAATATTTATAACTTGTGGATGTTTTTGTATAACAAAAGCTTTAATTTTCAAATTACAGAAACTTTAATGAAATCTTAACAACATCTCATTCTATATAGGGTTGTATAGTTTTGCATATATGAAAATAGGTTATCTCAATTTTAATTTCACCTTTTTTTATTGATTGACTTTTATATTTATTATTATTTTATATAATAAACAGAATTGCCGAAAGTGTAGAAAAACTATTATAATCTTATTATATAATAGCATAAAAAACAGTTACCAAATTGGATGTTGATGGTAATTAATAATTATTCAAATCATGTTTTGAATTTTTTATTATTTTTCCAGTTCAGCTGGTATGAGTATGGAACAAATTAAAAGAGTAAAAAATTTTTTGAAGTGATTCAAATGATTCAAAATTTTAGTACATCATTTTAGTACATCATTTGTAAGGTAAATATGCAATTTTGATAAGAATTTCAATCCATTTTTAAAATTGTTTAACAAAATATAGATCCTTGAAAAGTTTCAAGTTCGTTGATTTTTGCGGTTTTAATGGAATACAATTGAATTTCAAGGATTCGAATACAAGCTTAGTGATCAAAAACATATTATTTTCCTATACACTATATGGGTTGAAAATCTTGAAATTTTGTTTTTGTGCTTTTTGTTTAGAGACTTTACCCTATATCTATATGGTTATTTTCATCCTATTTTAGGCAAGAAGTTCTCAAAAAACTATTTTAGTAAATGTTTGAATTTGTACACATTATAAAGTACAAATTCGACAACAATTTTGGGAAATTTTGAGCTTGACACGGATCTTTAAAATCTTAAATATGTTGAGAGTTTAACTCACTCAATTAATATCTAGCTCACATGACGAATCGTTAAATTTCCAAGAAATGGTAAAAATTATGTTTGAAAACTCTAAATTACAGCTTCCACAACACGTTATGTATGAGTAATGACTGCAGTGACCTACTTTCTATAAAATTTCTTTTAAATGAAATTGTTAATATCGAATTCAAAACTCAGAAGGTAAAACATGCAACAAGTCCTATGTCAAAGTAGGGAAATATTTCAGAGTTTTCAATTTTTTAACAACATAAAATATTATTTCCCAGTAACAGTTTGATAAATTTGATGTTTACGATTTATTTGAATTGAACGTTTATGTTCTCAATACTTTGCGAAACTCGCGAAAAACCATTTTACAAAAAATGGCTCTTGAGTGCTTTATTTTGACGTACGATTTCGATTAATAGTTTTCAATAAAATATATTCTCATACGCAAAACGAGTCAATATTTTTTACGACTAAATGGTGAAAAAAAAATTGTTTTTGCAAACGTGCTGAAACGTGCAAATGTTTCATTTCGTGTTAAAATGTTTCACAAAATCGTAAAATAATAATCGTTTTTTATTTGGCCGATATGCAAGCACTAAATGTAATATAAGCGTTAGAACTAAAAAGAAATTGGTATTTTATGTTATGATGTTATTTAAAAATATTTTACGTTTTTAATAAGTTGGTTTAAATTTGTAATATTAATTGTTTGTTACTTGTTCAATTTACTTTAAACCAAATTGTTAGTGCTTGTTTGCATAATAATAGTGATTTTTTTTGCCATTATTTATTTTTTCATATAATTTTTGTACAAAATTATGATATGGAATTTAAAAGTTCAAAATAAAAATGTCGTCAATCCGAGATGGTACTTAATTCAAAGCATTTTTTTTAAACGTATTCTTAGTTTGATCATAACAGATAATATTGAAATCAAATTCGTTTTGGACGAGAATAGTGATGTGAGCTGAGAATATTATCAAAGAATTTTCTCTAGAATATTCTAATGGTGATAAACTGAAATCATTAATTAACCACAACATGTATATTATACTTATTATTTAATATTAAAACCAAATTTTGTTAATGAAGGAAAGATTTTATATAAGATCTGTCTACAACTAATGTCATTTTATTTTAGTTCTAATAATATTTACCATCACAAATCATACCGACAAACCATGAATGTTTCAAATATGTTGCCGAATCGGTGAAAAAACGGGAAAAAAAGAAAATTACCGAATGATATCCATTGTCGAGATTATTGTCCAAAAATATTGTGACCGCAATTCCACATCACTAGACGAATACCTAAAATATTATGCGCACACAATACACGGAATCAGTCACTGGGAAATATTAAGCGAGTGTCCGGGAAAATCGGGAACAAAATGGGCACGGAACCCGAACGGATTGAATTCCGCATAATTCCTCCCGGGAGTGCCGTTTCGCGGATTAATCCGCGCGATACGAAACCGCACACATTTCGTACACGCCTGTGACGTGCAGCGCAATATTAGTACGTTTCGCCTTTGATGTATATGCGTTCCGGTTCGTACACCGAATCGAAACACACAACATGGACAAACGACATCAAAACATATTAGGTACAGGCTACAGCCGATCCCAACGCACAAAAATGCTAAGTAAGGTGTATAGAGTTGCATCGACAATAGTGGATAAGATGAGCGAAAATAGGCTGAGATGGTTTGGACATCTGGTGATGAGGAGAGAAGAAACTGAAGCAGTTAAAGAAGTAATGAAAATGAACGTTGATGGAAAAAGAGGTAGAGAAACACGAAAGAAGGATGGAAACAATTTCAAAATATATGAGGGTTTTTAATGCTTGAGTAAGGGATGTGAATGATCGTGATGATTGGAGGAATAGGACGCATGTGGATGACCCCAAATAGCCGGGAGAAAGGCAAAGAAGAAGAAGATGGAGAACTCTTTATAGCTTGATGCTATAAGTTACTCCTACATTATCCAGTCCAATACGGAAATCCGAAATCCAGCCCATCCCGATCCAAAAATTTGTATAGGAAATCCAATCCGATTCAGTCCGGCACGAAAATTCAAAATCTGACCCGACCCCATCCGAAAACAACTCTATAGAAAATCCGAAACAATTCGGTCCGGTACGAAAATCCAAAGTACAGCTTGACGCGTCGATCTAAAAAAAATACTTTCTTTTATTTTAAAGTTTGAGAACAGTAAAAGTCTGTTTTCGGTTTTTTTGTAATAGCTGGTTGTTAATCATATAATTTGGTAAAAAAAAAAAAAAACAATGGGGAGGATGTAACCCTAAACCTCTCACCCTGCGATTAGGATTAGGCCATAGGCTCTCTCGCTTTATTTTCACATTCGGCATAGGTTCCCAGCTCGATTGTAGACATACCTTACTATACCTACTAATTTCAATCGTATAACATATTAAATCCTACTTTGATAAAGTTATTACGACTGTAAAAACTAACAAAATATATTATTTTCATTTTAGCAATAATATTTAGTGGTTTACGAGTCATAGTTGTAAAGAAAGTAAAAATTTTACGTTTTAAAAGTCGCTGTTTTTTAAAAAAATGTTTACAAACTACAGCTTCATAATATTATACTACATTATTATAGCGTATACAGCCCTCCATAAATGCTCTCCGTTGTTTAATATCCGGACCACTGCAGTAGTATGTTGTTTATATCACGCCACGCACAAGATAAATACACCGTTTTAACTTAAATAATGCCAGATCGAATTCTACAACGTAAACGAAACAATATCGAAAACAAATCGCCGCAAGTCACTGTATATACCTACGACAGAATTATTTATGAAACTGAAGGCGAAACACTGAACAGTGATTTACTGCTTTGTATTTGTATCATCCGTTTTGACTTTTAGACAGCAAAACAGGAAGCTTAACCAAAGTACAAAAAAAAAAAAAAACTACCAGTGTTGTACTTAGAAACATTTAGTGGGGAACAATTATTTTTTTTACAATCAACGCGTTTAAAGTAATCAATCGATGGATATTCATTTTTTTCCCTGTTTTTTTTTTTTTAAATAAATTTATTAAATATGATCAAAGAGTGATATCAAAATTAAAACTTATAACTTCTAACCTCCTTCTAATTGCGCGTACGTATGAAAATCATCTTCACAAGGTCAGTTCTAGCAAAACAGCATACATACTTCACTGAAACGGATACGTTGAATATGAATAGAAACATACAAACGATTTTAAATCACCTAAAATACACAATTCGACGTCACGAACGTTTAAAATGTTCATAACTCTTATAATAACGGATCAAAACAATCAACAGGAAAATGTTCAGTACAAATGGGACATGAATTCCTATAGTTTGTACACAATACCAACGTTGTGTATAGAATAACTTATTTAAATATATTTTATTCGAAAATCGTATACTTTGTCTCTCTACGATAACTTTGTACTTAAACTTTTAAGTGTATTGATTATATTAAATCGATATTGAAAATTCTACTTCTAGGACATTTTATTTTCAAATAAATATTTCGCACCATTTCTACAACTAACATCAAAATATAATGATTAGGGCCCGCAAGTTAATGCAGTAAATACTATCATAATATGCATACGGTTATGCGTTTAAAAACAATGATATGTGTGCACAAATATGCCCTTGACATTCTTTAAAATTTGTAAATAAAAGTAAAAACAAATTTTTATGTATTTACACAGTTTTGTTACACATTGCTAAACGAAACAAAATATTTAAAATTATAAAATAAAATAATTGAAAATGTTGTACAAATGTTCTTTTAAATATTACGATTTATAATTTAAGACTTGGACCAATTTTCAAATTTTAACGAACGCCGGTAATTGGCCAAGTGTCAACTTGTTTTTGTTAAACGCAGAAAATTTCCACCCCACGTCAACCGACGAAATTGGGGCATACATTTTAATATATATTAAATCATCACTTGAAAAATTGTCTGGTGGACCGTCAATTGAAATTTCGTCTTCTAACATAATTTTTAAAATTTTGATTAGCGTCCGATTTCCCGGCCGATCACAATAATATTGTAAGATAAGAGCACGCGTGCACGTCCTAAATACAGATAGAATTTCAATAATGAAAAATAAACGAACATAACTCAAACACCGCTAACGTCACGCAATTTCGAATAAATAATTAAAAATTAAAAATCTTCTTGTTTTATATAAATTCTATATATTTTATTCGTATCTATATTTTGCCTATTTCTTAAATTACGATTGTGAAAAGACAGTATACAGAGCATTATTAAAAATATATATTTTTTTATATTATGCAGTCAACAACGAAAGATTTGAGAATTATGCATATAAAAAAATTTAAAAAAAACTCGATAAATGCAAAATAAAATTATCTGTACTCGGATTTGTATAGGTACACAATTGAAATTTGTAGCTGATCTAGAAATTTTTTTTTTTTTCGGCACTCTCGGTAAAAACACGTAAAAGCATGAACTTCCGGGCCCTAAAATAATAATTATGTGACAATAACACGACGTTGTAGGTTTACAAGAAAGCGTAAAAATGTTGTACTTACCGAGTACGCTTTTTCGTAAACATTGTCTGATTCGGGCGAATGTGCTGGAGTTGCCATTAGATGACGGTCATCGTAAATCGAATACAATCTAGTTTATTATTGTCTGAATTGATGACGGCCGCATAATTATTGCTGCTCTAATACTGTACACTATACATTATAAGAACGGCGAATGAAACAAGAGAGAGCTGAGACGTGTTTTCGGTTAGCCGTGGATTGATTGGTATTTCTGTTCTACGTTATAAAAATAAATAATATATTAAAGTAGAAAAAAACAATGCTGAGGAGAGCACGGGGAAAACAAACGGAAGAAAAAAATAAACAACAGATAATATATATATATATATATATATATATATATATATATATATATATATAATAATTTACGGAAACAGCAAAAAACAATCTTGAAAATAAAAATGTTCCTACATATACAGTTTGTCAAATATATATATTATCAATCATATAACATACGAAATTCTACAGTGAAAAAATTACTTTTACGATTGAAAAAAAAACTAATGAAATGGGTGATATTTCCATTTTATGTATGATATTATAGTGGTTCACAAGTGTTATTGCCGTTGGAAACGAATTAAAAAAAAATGTTATAGAATCATAGAACTTTGAAATTTTCAAGTCTCTTTTCATAATAATTTTTTTGGACTTTTCGTTAATTTTCTGGAAAAAATTACCAAATACTTTTTCGAAATAAATGAAATCCGCACACATTATTGGAATGAATAAAGTCAAAATACTTATAAAATGTCTTTCAACTTTAAAACGTATGATTTATTGAGCATTTCACTCTCTAACCTTGCTCAGAATCGTAATTTTTGGAAATAATTATATCGAATACAAACATCAAACTACACCTTCCGAATCAGTGTCCCATTCAGAGCTGTGACCTACACCACACCGCGACTCAAAGTAAGAAGTTTTTAAACTGAAATTATACTATTATGATTCAACAGACATATTCGCGTTTCTTTTAACCCGTCAAAAATAAGGTAAATTAGTAAAAAATTAATAGTAATTACAAATAAAAAATTGTAGAGTGAAGTTAAGTAAAAAATAAACATATTATTAAGTAAATAAAATTGCTACGATTATTGGTATTATTATTAATTACTGTTTTAATTTTATAAAACGTGTCGACTATTGTTTGTACAAGTCATAAGTTCAATTTTTTTACTCAAAACAAATACATTTTTATTTTCAGAAGTTTGATGTTCTTATACTTGCATGGCACGTCCAATGGCCAATGCTTAGTTTTTTTGGGGTAGGGCTAGGTTACTTAAGTTTACTGAAGATTGATTATGTCCGTTTTAAATCATTTTTATATTTCTGTGATTAGTAAAAATCATCAAGCTCTCAAGTCAAAAAATCCGGACATTGATATAAATATCTAAATTTTTAATTTGCAACCTAGAGGTAATAATTCTAGCCTCGTTAGCCGTTATCAGATTTGTCCTCTGCCTCTATGGTTAAAGGTAATATTAATAATAATTGTTAATTTAACTGCTATTTTATTATTATCTATTTGGTCATGAAACTTGGCATATACAGTACACATTTTATTCATAAAGCAAGTTCAAAATACTTTCTAGTGTCTTAAAAAAACATAATAATTTCATTTCAGTATGTATGTCATGTCCGTTATACAGCTTTTAAATCGAATTCTGAGCACTTTGAGATTGAAGAGAGCAGAAAAAAAAAATACTAAACGTTGTTTAAGTGTATAATATTATATTATTATTCTGAATTTAGGGACAACACTTGGCGTACAAGATAAAAGCATTCTGCAGATAGGTTTCGATGTATCTCCAAATAAGATCAGGTGTAGGCTGCAAAACGCCATTACGGAACGAGGACGCGCGGTGGGTTGGTTAGGGTGTGTGCAGTATTTAGAGATTTACTCGCGTACAGGAAAATGTGACGTTTTTGATTTAAGATCGGATCGGAAAAATAGTTCGGGGTATAAACCTAATGTAAATCCAAAGGTTCGTTATACCGACCGGAATTGTAAGTGCGTGACCGAATATATGCGTGTTGTTAGGTATCCGAATTCTCAGTGTTGGTTTTTAGCAAAAAAAAAACCAAACAAAACGGGCGTTATTTATTCAAGTTTGAACGAAAAAATACTTTTGTTTTATCCTTCCGAGCCATAAACGCGTGACTAGAGTTTTGCGAAAAAAAAACTCCCTCTGATTATGTACAGTCGTTACCACGTTTGGTTCTTTGCGCGACGAATAAAAATTAAACACTTCTGACATATCTCACAGGTTTTTGTTTTTTATGTTTATGAAACTGGAACAACACTATGGGTTTTTTATAAAAAGATTTAATTGTTTTTGGTAAAACGAGTATCAAGTTTTCAAAATTAAATAATATTTTATTGGCTAATATTTTTGATTTGCAGGCAAACTGCTGCTGCAGGAGTCACAAACATTTTTATGACTTTAAATAACGTTAAAATAAAATAATAATACGTTTTCCCACGTGTATAACAGGTCTTAACGTTAAAAAATAAAAGAAGTTTATAAAATTAACACGTGAGTATAATTAGAGTTCAATTTTGCTAAATGCATCCTTGCGTTCTACATTCTTGTTGAGCAGAACAAATTTTGAAAAGTGTATTCCATCGTATTTTGTCAATTGTATTTTGGTATATACTTTTAAGTCTGAGAAAAACTTGCACAAACGTTTGATCATGTGCCTATCGATGCAGTCATATGAATCATATTGGTTGTCAGTTGTTGGATATTATTAAATATGACAAATTCGCTGTCAGACAATAGACAGGAAGTGACTTTAATTTGCAGACATGAGGTATTGTAGTATAATTTTAATTATTGCGTCCGTCATAAGTATAATATTAAACAGATAACCCACTTGTAATGCTTAATTAATTTCAAAAACGATTCTTGAGTACAAGGGCAAGAAAAACTTTATAGTGATTTGATTTCATTAGAATCTTAAGTGATGCCACACGGAGTTAAAATAAGTTGGTATACTATACGCAAGAACTGTCAAATTATTACAACACACAAATTAACCAAATAAACAGTTATAGATGTTTTAGATTAAGTTACTGTTTTGAATATTGTAAAAATAATAACTTTGGTGAAAAAAAAATAGTATGCTGTGTATACCGTGTATTAGAGTAAAAAGTTTGGGAGGCTTAAACTAAAAAATTTTTTTATTAGAGTTTATTTTTACAGAGATGTAAACATTTTTCCGGCGGTAAAATTACTAACAGTTTTTTGGGCCAAAATTACCTATTTGCGTTTTTGCTACAATTTACTGCCCGAAAAATTATTAAAATTCTGTAATGGAACACACATTTGTGAGAAAATATTTATAAAAACGTATGTTACATTATTAATTTATATTTGAAAATTGAACGTAGTATAATCTGTTACGTAAAAACATCATTTCCATCAATCAGATTCGAACACACAAGAATAATAATATTATTAATGTTTAAACAATAGCCACATTAGATGCCAAGTTTTAAATGGAAAATAGTGATATAAAAAAAAAAAAGTCGTATTTTTTACAGAAAAATAAAATGTCAATTGAAAAAGTGATACATCGACATTCAATTACAAATTTTCAATATGTTACTGTCAGTAAATAATAAATACTGCTAATATTACGTACTGGTGAAAATTGAAGTGAGTGATTGATATTATTGATTTTGACATTAAATGAAGTATTAATGTATAAATCACCAAATAAATTTTTTACAAATGAATATTATAATTTTAGATTACTATTTTTTTGTTCTCTAATGATATACCAAAACTTATAGGTGCGTTCTTTAAATACAGTATTTAAGTCTCAAATTTGAAATTATGATGTATCTAAATAAATAAAATAATTTACACAAGTACATCAAGGTTCTTGAAAATGAATTTCAAAGTTAATAGGAATCAATATAAACATTTGATTTATAATAGATAACCATTTAAATTGAACATTAAAAAATAATAACTACTGTTCGATTTAGTTAGCTGAAAAAGTGCGATTGTCATAGTTTATAATATTTATGCCTATACATGTTTAAGAAATAAGCATAAATAGACTTTATAACCATACACTTAAATACCTATTTAATGCATATTTTATCTCGTACTTGTAGTAATTTTACATTTTTGTCTAAGCGTTTTTTGATTTTAGAATGATGCACATACTATTCATAACAAACAAAAATTGCCGACAAAATCTAAAAGCTTTCCCGTATTATGTGATTGTGTGACAAAGGATGATTAGTTTTTATTGTTACCAATATTATTGTACGAGAGAGAAGTTTTTTTTTTAACAAGTCCACAAAGCGTGTCTATTTAGCGCTTATAGGCATAAATATTTAAACGAGGGTGCCTATTATACAACACAAAGCGAATATGAAGTACAAAAGAAATTGCGATGTTGATTATTCCGAATTCACAATATACAAATATAGTAAACAAAATGATTTAAACTTTTTTAAAGTATTTTGTACAATTTTGTACAAAACAAGGAAAATTAATAACTATTTTAATTAAAACTGGAACTTAATAATGCATCGAATTTACGGAGTATAATATACTCCACTTGTAAATTATGGGCTATACCTTATTTTTTAAATTTCTGATTTCTAAACTTTACTTATTTATAAGGTGTATGATGAATATGAGACGTAGGTACCACTGAATAATAACTTATCCATATCAGTCTAGATTACAATATCAATTAAAATTCAAAATCATGGTAAGTAGATGAATGTAATAAAAAATTTACGAAGGCTCAAATGTACGAGTGAATATGTTTTATTGTATAAAACTAAAATCTCATGCCAAAAAAGTAAGCATACAAATAGCTAATAAAAAAGTTAATGAAAATTTTTGACACTGAATTAAAAAATTCACAATAAATGAAAATGTTTGAAAAAAAAAAAAATAGGTACAAAGAATAAAATGAAAATACCAAAGAATTTTAAGAGGAAGTTTGAGAATTCGAGAAATAAATAATAAATGTCATATTAAATGTTTTTTTCAAACAACAGTAGTTTATTGGGCAAAAGATTGTGTTTAAGTTCTTATAATCTGAATGATATTTTGATTGTATAAATAATATGTTACAAATATATAATCAGTAAGGAGGAAAAATGAAATTATTACGTACACCTACATAATATCAAGTGATACGGACTTACAAATTGTAAAATGTGATAAATAATTTTATGTTATGTAAAATTAATAAAAAAAAAAAAATACCACCTATTAAAAATTAATAGCTATGTTAATTATTGAATGAGACAATTATGGTTAAATGTTAATTAAGTTTAATAAGTTATCTATCATAAACTATAAATTGCATCAGCAAAGTAAACAATGAATGTTAATATGATTTTTTCATTACTCGACGCTCTTCTCATACAGTCACTTGGAAACAAAAAAATAATACATAAAATGTAATCAACCATTTAAACTATAAACTTTAAACGACTCATAATAATACGTTTGAGCTATAAAACTTTCTGTATTCTATGGTCTAGTTTTTTTGTAAAAATGTTTGTAGGTTTAATACTCTGTCGTAATTTTAATTCTTCTATAATATGTCAAATGTAAGTATCAGTTTTTAAAATACGTTCGCCATTATTCAAATCATAGTTTGTTCTAATTTCGTATCAATTAAAATATAATTTTTAGTATCAGAACCTATGACAATATTATACATTTCTTGTAAATTTATCCTGTTTAAAACATTATTGTGGGTACAATTGCAGATACATAGCAAAACTATATAGATAAGTACCTAGTTAACGTTACCTAGATAATATGCATATAATATACTTAGTATACCTAGTATCTAGTAAAATTACATTTATATTCATAATTATACTACTTTATGAGAAATGATATACTGATATATGGGCTTTATCTTTTGAAATTTAAGTAGTCAATTAAAAAAAACGTGATTTATGATTTTATGGCAGACATAAAAATATAATTAGCAATAAAAAAATGTTACAAAAAAAAGTCCTGTCGTTAAGAACACTATTACGATTTAAATAGTAAATAGAAAAAAAAAGGTCGAGACATTCTTAAAAAAAAACCGTTACGACACGATTTTTGCCTGCATTTTGATGGAAAGTGAGGTATTACAGAAAAATCATAAATTTTTACCGGCCCGTAATAAAAAATAAAAAGTTACTCTGTAATGCTTGAAAGTCACAAAGAAGTTTTTTACGATTTGACTATTTAAAAAACCCTTAAACTACTTTACCTGACAGTGTATCATTAGAATGCAATGTGGTATTTGCGTAATAAACGATATTTGATAAGTAAAAATGTCACGTTAATCTCACTGTTGGACCTATTGCCCTCGTTAAAATTAAAATCTGAGCAGAAACATCCGACCACGTTATAATCAATATTATTATTAATCTATAAACACTTTTTAGCGTAGTATTACAGTATAGGTATCGGGTAACGAAATATAATATGGATTTCACTTTTTAAGTATAACATCCAGACGTGTTGAACATTGGAAATTTATCTATAAAGTTTTGTTTCAAATAGCTTATCCAGGCTAGTTTTACCTACACAACTTGAAAAATATATTTTAAAAAACTACTATTCATCACATATTCATTCGACTTAATTATGATAGGTAGGTATCTTTATTTAACTGTAAATAATTGAAAAATATGATTATGCTATTATGCCCCATTCTGTTCTAGTTTATTAGTTTTATTAGTAAATTTGTTAAAAATCATTTTAGAAAAAATCCGGAAATTTTTAGGTCACGTCGGTATAGTTTTACAGAGAATTAGCGACCACAACTTTGCAGCGGATCACTATTTTTAAAGGTTTAATTAGAAGTTGTATATTATATGTGTAACCAATTGTAAATTGCTTACGAAAAGAACGATTTTGATTGCACTCAGTTCGCTAATAAAATTTGAGTTGGAACATAATACAATCTTTGTTATTAGAGCATTTGATTAGACACCATAATTACTAAAAAGGAGTGAAAACAGTTCAAAATCATCAAATTTGTTTGGAATCTTAATTTTATCATTATGAGAATATATTACATTTAAAATTTTCGAGTTTCGATTCAAGCAATACAAAAGTCAAAACCTATTTATTTTCAACAAATTGGCACCTTATCTTGGCATTAAAAAATTTAGTACGGGCAGCAGTAGTGTATCTGACTTAAACCTATCGGAGGGGCTCAAAGGGAGTGAAATGGTTTACAAGCCACCCCCGAATAAAAATTTATCTGTATACGTGTATTTGTATCAATGCTCCGGTACAACTGTCTAAAATTAACTTTTTTCTAATTACCTATAAATAATTGTACTTCTTACAATTACAATTTACTCAGGTCTGCCTTAGGAAAATTCTACATAGACAAAATTATTCTATTAAGGCGAGGGAGCGTCTCATTAAAAAAATATTATCGAAATATCATTTCGACTTTTAATGTATTGTAAAGTAATCGAAGAAACAAAAATCAATTCCGCGGCCGTCATAAATGGCAAAATATTTGAAAAAAATAAAATTCGAGTCAGATAAGTGAAAAAACCAAAAAAAGGTACCACGGTAAAGGTGCAGTAACGACTACGCTTTGGGTGGGTCGTTGGTTTCAAAGTTGCAGTTTATCCGTATTATTTAATATAAATCATTGAAATTTGAAGAAAAAAAAACGATTCTGAGCGAGCTATAATCTAATAATAATAATATAATAATCTAGATCTGGGAGAAAATAAAAAAAGATGGCGAATTACTCTTATCATACATTGGCAAAAAAAAAAAAAAAATAGTGGATTATACCTAGCAAAAACTTGTTTATTCTTTTGTATTGTATTAAATTAATTTACTACGTAAACAATTGAAAACTACAAGGAATAATTTTTTTATAACGTTAGTTTAATTGGTATGGACGCCGGATTTGACGATTTTGCCATTTTCGTCGTTTTCGGCACATAACATAAAAAATAATCAAAATATTAAAAAATGCTTAAAATAAAATAAAATTTGAAACTAAAGCCCCAACTCTGATGTAACGATATTCGACGTAACGATTGGAGCAATCTTTCTACCCAAAAACGTCATTACAAACATAAAAATTTCAATTTTTTTGCCGTAAAATTCTCGATTTTTTTTTTTTTTTTGGTTTTGGGGTAAACGTAAAACTAAAAAAATAAACACATTCAATCGGAGCGTTACTACCTTCTATACGGAAAAGTCGTTGAAAAATAAAAAAAAAAACATTGTAAAAACAATACGTATTCTTCGCTTGTCGCTCAGAATCTAAAATGAAATTTTTGTCATTTCGACATACAAGTGCGGCTAACAGTAACGAGTTCACGATAGGCGTCGCCGCTATCAGATCAGGACGCCGCTGAGATCGTTTGCCACAGTGGCACGGAGAACACGCACGAGACTTAACCGCGAAAAACGGATAGACACGGGAGACGGTTTAAAAAAAAAGAAAATTTATTAATTAGAACGAACACTTTTTACCGAGCGGGTTTATCAAAGACGCGTGACCAACGATACTGCCGAGGTATCCCGAATTTTTTTCATTTTTTGGCGGCGTTTCGCGCAAAAACCACACAAGACGCGTCGACCAGGGAACACGTGTCGCAGAGCGCGCGGTTCGGCGGTTACTGCACTCCGGGCGGCGGGTCTCGCGGCGTCACGATACGTATGCACGCACGAGGTTCTGTCGGGCCATGTGCGCATGTACCTCTACGCCCCAAACATTTGGCCGGTGATCTCGTCTCTTCACTCTCTATCTTTCTCTATTTCTTTCCGTCACAAACGTCGATTTTAGCGCCTAGTGTAGAGAGAAAAAAAAAAAAATGCTTTTACAACGATGATAACGCGAGAGAATACTATACCGAAAACTAAATAAACGTAAAAGACGTTGGCACGGCTAGGTTATCACACACTTTTTTTTTCTCGTAATAATAAACGCCTCTCGATGAGAAAAAAAATTGTTTTTTACGCGTTTTCGTATCGCCAGCTCCGTAGCGTTAGGTATCATACATTTAGAACGTAAAGCGAAACGCTAGGACTTGACGTCGTACAAAATATCGCCGATTTCCAACGCGAATCGTTTGGACTGCGTCCAGACGTTCGCGGCGTTATAATACACATTTATTTTCACATAATATTCTAGCAGCGAACGCGCCGAGCGTTGTGCGTTTGTAAACTGATCGTATTACACTGTTTAGGTTTTAAATAATGGCGATTGAGCTAATTATACTAGTATATTTCATGAAACCAATCTCGTGTACGTCATTTGAGCGAGTGATTCAAAAATACTTAGCATCAGAACCGGGAAAGATAGAAACTGAAAAAAAAAAACCACGACCCATGGGCTGTTTTACGGTTTCTATGGAAAAATAATCTACGTACTGTATTCAATTCGATGATGGGATTTCCGGACGGTATTACGTATCTTTGTCGATCATTACTCCGAAACCACATACCGTTGAAAAATTTACATAGGTAATAGGTAAAATAGTATACCAATGGGCGAGACCCTTCTCCGCCAAATCAAAAGTATCCACTATATCCATTCAATACTGAAAGTCTGAGTCAAAAATAATTTGAAATTTTAAAAAACATAAATATACAAAATTTTTGTATAATTTAATGAAATGCTTAAACAAAGCTTAGAGCGTTACTAAATATTATAATATGTATCTTTTTTTTTTTTTGTTTATGAAATATCATTTTTAAGAGCACTTTGTACACAATTCAAAGTTTGGCGGAAAAAGAAAATGACCTTTTTACATTTTGAAATGAATTGGCGGAAAAGGAAAAGGTATGATTTTGTTGGAACACGGTTATACCACAGATAACTTGAAAAGTTATTTCAAGTTATCTGTGGTTATACCGATATGTGTTTACGTATGGGCATTTGTTTATTCGTTTCATTTCTCAAAAACGGTCGGACCGATTTGATTTCGGCGAAATAAGACTACATATTTGAGTGGTAGTTGTGCACAATATAATTTTTATCAAAATAGGCCAAGTAGTTTTTGAGAAAGTCAAGTTTAAAGTTATCACCGATTGGAATATTGTATGGTGGCCAGTATACTGTAATTTTGTCGATTCGACAGAGCTAAAACGGTTGAACCGATACGATTTATGTTTTCTGAAAAATAAATCTGTTTTGTATCGTCTGAGATTTCCGCCAATTCGAATTGTGTGACGACGGGTAATGTAATTCTGTTGTCGTAACACAGATGAAACGGTAGAGCCAATTTGTTGGGAAAAAAAATAAAAAAATACGAATTTCAAGTTGTGTATTGTTCACTTATTTTTATACTTGTGGTACACTTTTTGAGACAATTAAGTCGACAATTTTTGAATTGTTTGGCATGAAATCTATCTTCATTATTGTAAACCCTGACAACGAGGCTTTTTCCCTTCCTTCTATAAATGTTATAACTTTTAACTAAGACAAAAAAGTTTTGAAAATTTAATACAATGTTGACATTGTATATAACTGTTTGTAACTAAAAAATTTTAAAAACCGTTAGTCACATTTTTTTTTATAGTTGTTCTAATTCTAAAAATTGGCCGAAATTTGTTATTTTTGTGATTTATTTTTTAAAAAAAATTGCAACTTACACAATTTTATTATTTTAGAATTAAAAATTTAATATGTTATGTAAAACAAAAATTACTTTAAGTATACAAAAATTTCAAAGAAATCGGCCTAGTTGTTTTCAAGAGCATACAAGAAAAGTGTTGATAAAATGGTGCGTCACACTATACGTATATATTGTTCGTCAACTGAGTGCCACGCTGGTTTGAATCCTACTCCCGAAAAAAGTTTTTTGCGTTTTTTTCCAAGTATTTTTTATTTTCAAATCTTGTAATTAACATTTAACCCACATTCCATTGTCCTATCGAGCTGAAATTTCGCATAAAGCTTTGTTTAGGATGACAACACGTTATGGAAAAGTTAGTAAACGGAGAGACTAGGGGGGCTAACCGAGGGGCTAGGGTTAGTTTTTTTTTTTATTTTTATGATCACATTTTGAAGTAAAAAAAATGCTCCAATTTTAACGTACAATACCTCAAAAGATAGATACTAGATCCAAGATGGTAATGTATTTGAAACGTTGATTAGTTTTTGGTTCTGAGGAAAAAACGAAAACGGTCTAATTCCCAAAAGTTCTTCGTTTGACTTGAAATTTATATGTGTCATTAAAAAAGGGCTTAACGAGTTAACTGCTTATTTTTCAAACTATTTTGATCATTTTTAAGGGAGTAATGGAACTTGGGGGAAACAAATATTTACGGAAAACGTGTTTTTTTCACATCGATTTAGATGTTTTTGATTATAACGTCCAAATTATAGATTGGACTAAGCTGAAACTATTATACAATACTAAAATAGAAATGATACAGATTTGACAAAAGTATTTATTGTTAAATTTGTTTTTACCACGACGTAAACTAGACAACTGAGCTCCCTCAGAATCGTATTTTCGAAGGCAATGACTTATCATTGCTTTCAGAAATTAAATAATGCATTTAAACTACAACTTCTAAACTAGTGACCCACCCAAAGCGTAGTCGCTACCCGTCAAACTACCCACGCAATCTAGACTGATCCCGGCGCTTACTTTTTTTTATTTATTAATCAACCCACCGATTCACAAAAAAAAAAGGATGAAACGTTTGAAACGCATAACTAAATTGAACTTCATCAAAGTTTTTTATTTATCTCAATAATATTCAAATATATTTGTTAATAAATCAATAAATCGCAACTATTTTTGTACTAAGTAAAAAACTTTGCATAAATTTAGTTTTGTTATGCGATTGACATTACATTAATTTTTCACATTTTTTGTTCCACTATTTTAATAATACACCTTATTTGAATAGATAAAGAAGAGTTAAAAACATAAATAAATATTACCAAATTCGTTTTTTTTCTAAAAATATTGTACCTCTTTTTTTTTGGTTCTATGTAACAGAAATTGAAAAAATATGTATCTACCAATTACTATTTAAATAACATTTTCTATCGGTCAACGTGGTATTTGTAAAAAATAGAGCATTTTTACGGAAAAACACGAATAAAAATAATTCTTGAAAACCATAATAGTGTACGTTGCTAAAATATTTTCGTTTAATCATTATGTACGTTAAAAATCTAAAAACAGATACTAATTATTACCATATAATCCACAAAAGAGGAAAATATCGCTATGAAATAACATAAACTACTTCTGTTTTTTGCAACAAGTCCGTTTTCATGAAAATGTATATTAATTAATTTTTTATTAATTTTATTGTTATAATTGGCAAAATCATTTACTACGTATTATTGAAATATAAAATAATTTATATCCGCGTTGAATATTTTAGAAACCAACTCTTATTTTAATTTTTAAATTTGCACAGTTTCAATCTTGTATGATGGTCAGTCTTTCAGTATTATAACTCATACGACCAATGAGTAATTTGTAAATTAACTTGTAAAATTTACAACTACTGACTCATAATTTTGTTCGGTTCAATAATAGTACATTAATAACGTTTTTGCATATTTTCATGCCACATTTTCGCAAAAATATCATACGTAATAATATATTTCAAGAAATTTGTAGTGCAATATCTCGCATATTTATTGTTATCCGAAGTCTATAATATTTCTATATAAAAACTATTATTTTTAATGTGATATTGAATAGGCAAATAAACAAAAACAAAGTTTATTTTAAAATATTTAAATATTTAAAATATAAGAAAAATATATGACAGTTCAACAATTATATTTTAATATCAGTATATTATGAAGAAACGGAAATATCATTTGTATCATATTTCAAGGTGTAGAAAAAGATTTGAACCATATATTATATAGTGATTGAATGACAATCCCCTACAAATTTAAGTGCACCCATAATTGAGTTGAGAAATTCATTTTTTTAATGGGTTTATATTATCTATCTATTGTTTTTATTTATCATCTGGTCCTATGACTACGACGATCTCTTTTAATGGCCTGATTTTAATATACTTACCTAGGTATAGAAATTTTATTGATACCGTTATTATATATGTGTGCGTTTAAGCCCTCGTTTGTTTATGACAAAGAAAAATCGTAATATTATGAATATCAGTACTCAATTAGAAATTGTTTTTACTATTTTGAATAAGAAATAACTCATTAGTGATATAATATTGTATATAGTGCGTGAATTGTACAATAAAGAGCGTAGTGTAATATGCAATATTTTTAGTAAAAATATTTTGACCTACTTGATGTGCCGTCAATCATCGATTGTTTTGTAAAGGAAACATTTCCTAATACTCCCATACTGACATTTCTAAAAATGTTTATCTTAAAGTACCCGTATTTCGAACTATATAGTACCTTTTTGATACTTTTTCAGTAACCTCGGTCGGTAGCGTTCATAAAATTTCTCGGAAAAATAAAATACAAAACGTTTCACCAAAAGTGTGGCTTTCGGCATGATAATTCATACTCCATAGTACAAGCAATAGTATAGGCGTCGCAGGGTAATTGGTTGGTACAAGTATTTTTCGACGATTTTACAAGATAACTCCATATGTGTAGGTAGTTTGCAATACTGATATATTAAGTGTAAAATGAAAACAAATAAAATGTTATGATAGTAGTACTGAGTACAATTTTTTTAACTAACCTTACCTATTTATAATTATTTCTGTACAGTGCTTCTGGTTTTGAAAATGCAAATTTTAATGCATTCAACTAGTGAGGGTGTAGCGATAAAATGACTTGTTCCTAAGGTAACAATTGTCTAAACAGTATTCTAAACAGTAAACGCCCCACACCTGCAGCTCTTTCCGGCTCGATTGAACACACGATACAATACGATCAGCTGGTTGTGGTGAATAAAATTAATAATTTAGGTTAGTACAATGTAGTACTATTTATATAATAATGTAATTAATATTACAATAATATTCTAAGAAAATCCACCAGTACTACAGTATGCTGCAGTTCAATTCACAAAAGCTAAAACCAATATATTGTATTATACCTTGTTCTGCTTTAGAGTAGTAAAATTGGAAAATTTTTATAGGGTTTTGTGTTTAATTATTTAACTAATTATTTTAGTAAATGTACTGACAACAAAAGCAAATGTTAAAAATAAATTATGTAGATACACTGCATAGAGTATGTACACATTTTAATTTTAATTTAATTTTATAAATTACAATTTTACATTTAAGAATACACATATTTTTTAAATTGCGATAGTAATAAAGTAAGTAATATTGAACAAATAGCCAACATAATATAGACTTATACACGCTGATTCAATTTTAATTTATAAAAATAAATCAAACGGTCTTTCTGGAAACGATATACATAGATATATATTTATAATATATATGGTCATCAAAGATATTCATACTTATATTCCGTTTTGCATTTTTAATATTATAAACGATTAGATTGAATTGATCATTTAGAACTGTTTGATGCGTAATAAGTGTTGATAAGTGCACAGAAGATAACTAATTTTCATTTAGAATCAAGAGTTTGTTGTTAAAACATCAAAATAAGTAAATATCCTCAAGATAGAATGAAGGGAAATGGATTACATTTTAAATACTAGATTTGATACAGACAGACAGACAAACGGCTTGTCGAAGTAAAGAAAACTGTTGAAAAAAATCTGTACTATAATATAGAAAATAATAAATATTTTATTGAAATTACTGTTATTTATGTATTTACAATAGTCGTTTGCTTTCGGAGTTGTTGCCAGCTAAACCATTGAAGTTGGAAATAGCAAAAAAAAATTACCTACAAAATGATATAGGAAGAATCATTTTTGTGCGAAACAAACGTAAGCCAATAATCGCAAACCTAACTATATATATATATATGTATACATACAAGAATTTAGTATCAATGGAATACTATTATTATTACTAATTACAGTTTTAGCGTATAGAACGCGGATTCTTACGAGAACATAACTGCAGGCATCGTAAGTTCGTGTATTAAAAATCGCATAAATTAGCATGCACTTATGCACTAAAAACCAGCAAAATATGCAATAAAAAGTTTGGTAATATGTATTTTTATGCACTAAAATCTAAAACTAAGCATTTAAAATATGTGTGATCAAAGAACTAAATTCAATACAACTCTTAGAAAATTTTTATAAGGACAATTATATAATAATAATTTTTAAAAGTTCTATATTTTGTATTATTTTAGATTACAATAACCCAAAACAATTGCTGAGAACAGTACCCAATGTGTTTTCCAAATAAATTTTCGAATATGAATTTATGTGTAATAATATGCATTAATAATTCCAAAAAGTTTATTACTTGTTGATAAACCTATTCGATGAATCTATTACGTGCCTAAACGTACAAAATATACGAAAACATGAACTATCAAACTTTATAGTTTTATTACTATTTTTATGAAACGGATTTGTACCACTTCACTTAACATGTTTTACTATATGCAACAGTTAATACATGCAAATTCATGAACTTATGAGTCACGTTCATAAGTATATTGGGTTTAAGAAATATACATATAGGTACCTGTGTATTATTAAGTTTAATTTGTAAAATTAATTTTAACTAAAACAAATGTATAAAAAAAAAAAAAAAAAATATAATCTACAGGTCAAAACAAGAAGGTTTGCAAAAGTCAACTCTATATATACATTAAAACAATATACTCTTTTCGATATTATTGTTAATATAATTTTATACAATATTAATAAATACGATATATTACAATCCTACGCCAAACCATATTATTTAACTTTAAAAGACGTATTTTCAACTTTTTTTTCTTTTAAAGTCGAAAAGAGATGATTGGAATTCAAAGCCATATTATAGTACGGTCAATTTAGAACGTATTAATAATATAATAAAATTAGGAATAACGTTGTATGTTGTACTTATGAGTTTGATATTAGACTGTCGTAATTACAGTGTTGCGCGAAGAATACTTTTAAATGGCATTCGAGTAAATACTTGGTTTTTGTAGTTTTACGGTGCACGGAAAGATCGGTGTTTAAACCAAAATGATCGTTTTATTTTTATTTATACTGTTTGCAGTAGGTCGGTCGGCAGGTACAAGTAAGAAGTACCTACGTCCCACACCGTGAGCATTAATCGATAAAAATTCTGCTCAAACGTCGTCAATAATAGTTATTATCGTGCGCTGTTTGGACATTTTTCTTTTTGATCTTAATCATTTTATCTTTTAAAAACCCGTGTAACGCACTAGCACGCGTCTGTGTGTGTGTGTGTGTAACATTTTTGTGCGAGGGAAAGGCTTACACGAAAGTGCACTTTGTAATATACGGCGGCGAGCAAGCTGCATGTTCCGGGTGTGCAATTGTCACATAAAACAGTTTGCGAGCTCTTGATATTGGCACGAGGGCGAGAAAAAAAAGTATCATACGCGAGTTTACGAACAAAGATCGAGCAACGTTATATATTATGTATATTACACAAAAAAACTCAAAAATTTAAAGTTAAGTTAATAATTTTCGTTTTGAATTTATTAACTTATTCAGTTAAAATGTCATTGCATTGACGTAACTTTGTATAGTTAAAAATCACTGTCACAAAGTTAAGTTTTCTTGATGGTTTATTGGGCAAAGTGGTACTTAAACATTTTTATGTGATTTATTTAACATCTGGTAGCAACAATTAACATATTGGCTATAAGAATGTAAAATTTTCAGAATTAATCGTGCAACTGAAGTAAAAATGAGTAATCTAAAAAATATGTACAGATGCGGCCTATAAATGTCTGGTACATAATTTACTGCAAGTGCCATGTAATGTTTTGTTTGAACAGTGCTGTACGTACCTTCATATAGTAAGGATTTGTTCAAATAAAAAAAGTTTACTTATTTTAATTGAGTTAAGTTTGTTTTATTTTACATCTTAACTTTTATGGAGTTATTTCTTTTTTTGTCAATTTTTAACTGAAGATCATTCGGTTAGGTTATCTTACTTAACTTATCACATAAGTTAATTTTTTCACTAACTTGCCCATCATTGTTCAAAAATAAACCGTTTATATACGATTTTGATTATTCCTTAAATAAGTTTTTAAACGCCGTGGTAATTGATCGTTTTCTTGTTGCAATAGATACTGAAAGTGTTACAACCAAACTGGAAGAATTTTTTATATATTACTAGAACCACATCTGCAGGATGCGATTTTTTGATTCTTCTCTTTTTCAAATACCATAATATGTATACACACGTAAATGGTTTAGATAATGTTCTGAACAAAATAGTTTGTTATTTTTTGAAAAGTTTGAATTTTAAAGAAATTATTAATTCACTACAGCTGTCCAGCACTCTATCCTTTTAAGTTAAGCCCGTTGTTAGCCGGGTTTATTTTTGGCACGTAAAATACATTCGTATTAAGTCAAAATAACACAAAAACAATTAAAAAACTAACCGGTATCACAAAAATCTAAATCGATTAGTAAAAAATACGTTCCCCGTAATTATTTGTACCCATAAGCGATATACGCGGGCAGCCCGGAATGACAAGTTTAACGACAAAATAACAACGCGAAATCGGCTATAAACCAAAATTGCGTGAACTAATTTTCTAAATTTTTTAACTACATATTCAAAACTATCTTGTTTAGATTGAATTAAAGTTTCGATACTTAAACATAAAAACCAGAGGTTTTATGGATTAATAATTGCGTAAAATAACAAATTCAATAATTTTTTAATGTTTCATAACTCCCTTAAAAATGATCAAAATTGATTGAAATTTCAGCAGTAAACTCATTAAACCCTTCTTAATGACCTACATAAATTCAATATAATATTAATAAGTTGAATTTCGAAAATTTTGACGTTTTTGTTTTTGGCTCACAACTCCAAAAATAATCAAAATTTTAAAAAACGCTTCAAATAAAGCGTACCATCTCGGATCAAATACCTATCTTTATCCATAAAACGTTTCAATCGGAGCGTTTCTTCTACTAGAAAAGGTGATCACAGAAAAAAAAAACATCATTGTAAAAACAATGCATTCTTCAATCTAAAAAAAACATATCCTACAAGCATATTATAGTAAGTATTAACAGTACAACAACTGATACGAATTTTTGTGCTGTTTGAGTGGTTTTTTTCGGTGACGGCGATACTGTTTCCAGAGTAGTAAACCGAAAATGGACGTGTACTAAAACATAAAGTCTACAATAATTACTATTATTAGTAGGTACTTAAACGTACTCGTGTTTCGGCGTTTGACCGTTTTCGCGGCGTTTGTTTTTAGTGCGACCGCCGCGTTTCGAACTGACACTAAAAGTGTATCGCTCTAAAAGCCAGCAGAATCACAATGATTTCAACAATATAATGACGCGTTTTCACGAGATTTTCTAGACTCTCGTGCAGTATGATGACCGTAGGTCATAGAAACGAGACGCGCACTAACGGCGTTTATTGTTTACATTTTCTATTTTTATTTTTCTTTGTTCATGAAATAATTTTGAAATTAGGTAGACAAAGAGTGGACAGGTCGAGGAACGTTGAAGAAAGAGTTCAGACTTTTGTCTGATGTAAGTAAGTAACACGTAAGTACACCATTAAATACTAATAATATTATGACGATCATTTTTCACACAAATTTGTGGAGTCAAGTCCGATAACTCAAAACAAGTATATTTGTATAAAATACGTGTACAAAATCAATGAGTTGTGTCTAAATTCGAGTATGTTAATTAATTTTCTGTTGTAAGTTAAGAATCACATTAGTTTACTAAGCACACGAGTGTGTACCTAACTTTAATAAATTACAAAACACGCGTATGACGATGCGGGTTTGGGTAATAATATCGAAATATCGCAAGGGTGCGTACAACAATTTAAAATATAATAATATTTTAAAGATTACATTTCAATGTAAATAATATTGTACTGATTTACTCGTTATAATCAATTTTTCAAACACGATTTATAGTCGTTTCGGTTTATACATATACATACCATGAGTTAGTTGGTTCACTTGTCGCGCCTAAACTATACGAGAAAGTAGTTTAAATTTTTTTTCCGTTATCAGGATAAAATCGAACGAATTAATCAATATTAAATCAAAAATTAGGCATGAGAAAACACAATAATTAAACGTAGGTAAATTTTTTTACTGCCTAAGTGGATAATTAGCATAGTACCTACCTTATAGTTTACTCATACGAGTACTTGGCTTTAAACCAAATTATTTTGAAAAAAAAACCTCGTTAAAACTAAAGAAAATAATATACTTTTTGTGAGTGAGTTATTTATTTTTTCTAGCTAATCATAGCAAACAAACATAATATTAGCGCTTTGACGCTGAAAATATACGTAGAAATATTGCCGAGTATCTCAACTGTTCGGATAATTTGTAGTCAACAACGAAGAATTGATACAAACACTGTTTCACCTATCCATGTTCGCTGAAACGGAGTTCGGTGCCAATTTATATTTATCGTATTCGATTAGGTTATATTTGTCATTTCAATTACTATTATTGCTATTTGTATTACGATTAAATGGAAAATCTTGCGACAAAGCATCCGCTCTATTTTGTGCGGATGTTATTGACTTTTGATTTTCTGAGAAGTAGCGTGCTATATAATAATATTTTATAAGTGTTATGAATGTAAATGCGCCCGTTGATTCACCACTTGCTATCAATCTTGACAGTACATACAAAAAACTCAATTATGCACATCAGCTCCCACGCCTCGGCGTTCGTATTTTTCTACCCGTAGGTGTACAAATTATAAATATTATAACTATTTGTAACACAAAATGTGTTCAAATTTTTTTTTCCAATTCAAGCTTTTGTCACTTTTATTTAAAGAACGTAGTGTCTAATAAAACCAATAAACTAAAAGGACAATTTTTTTGTTATTATTTAACAATTTAACCGTACCTACAATCAATGCGGTATTATTAATGTGTCCGTACAGTTATTTATCATATACATTCAGGAAATCGTGGCATGTAAATTGTTAAATTCTAGCATGTTTAACCCTTTTTAAAACTGTAAATACTCCATCAAAAGCCCGACAAATATTATTGTGGAATAACTTTTGTTTAAGTAAATGAACAAAATAATATCATCCCACCATTCATTTATTTTTATTTTGTACGTTATAAGTATAAAAAACTAAATATTATATTTTATCTGAATAAAACGTTAAAATTTAGCAATGTTAATGATTGTTACAGTATATTCTTGGAAATTTATTGAAGTATAGGTTAAACACCACGATTTACTTGTATTAATTCCAGGGGTTTGTTTTGCATGGATTCTACTTAAAACTCATAATTCATGGTGACGTACACAAGTAGTACGATTAACTCCATTACTATACTGTTTGGCGTGGGTTTGAATAGGGTGGTTGAAAAGCATTTAACCGTTTCATACATTATTTGTTTGGACGGTACATTTAATACAGATTATATTTTAAACGTCTTATTGTTGAATCCAACTACGTTTCGTTTAGTTAAACATAAACAAAACAACAACAAAATAGGTAGTGAACTCATATATTAAAGGGTTTTGTATATGAAGGCAGCTTTTATTTCAGTAGCCACACACTTTATAGTTTTTTGTTTGACTATGTAAACATCGTTGTGTGAAAATTATTTTGTGAAAAAAAGGTTTTGGTTTTCAATATTTTGTAATCAGGCGTACGTACCTATACTTATTTTGAAAATGTCCACTTATATCCAGCCAATTTTTTTAAATTTAATCACCATAATGATTATGTGTCAATTATCTCTAATACAGTATTGTCTTCTAATATTCTCAACTACAATTGATTGAATTTCAATTTTCAAGTGTTACATTCGATTTAGAAAAATATTAAAATGTTGACACACGTGTCTATGTACATTTTTCGACTCAAAACGCTATCTCAAGTTATACTTTACAGCACTGTTATGGCTTTTAAGCAAATAATGATGAACTATTCAAAACAATACAACATAGTAGATTTCTTGTTTTTTTTTTTTTTGTACAACACAAGAATACACAATAGAAGTTTTACTGAATTCTAAAATGACGTGGTCCCTTGTATAAAACACAAAAACCGAACAATTTTTAGTTCAAATTTTTTGGTAAAATTCCTGACTCAATGACACTAAATTATATAAATTGAAGAACTAAAGTTGCAACTTAAAGTTTTAATATTCTCTGTAAGTACCAATTTATGCTAAACAATATTTGAGTAGTTTTATATTCACTACCTTATACATATAGCAATGGTAAAATTAAATAGTCGATATATGATCGATCGCTAAGACTAATTGATATTGATTTAAAAAATCAATATTTTTGGTTTCCACATCTTATATAATTGTTATTTTTACAAAACGTTTTTCTGATTCAGTTTATACATCGAGACCCTGTAATTTATTATTGTTCACATTGTATTAATTTTAAATTTTTGTCCCAACCGATGGTAACTATAGTATTTAAATACTATGGTTTTTATATTCTTGTGTTTTTTTCCAATATTTAGTGGAAAACGTTAATTTTAACCGGTTATTTAATTGAAAGTTAGGGAATTTTAAAGTGTACTAGTAGTAAATTTTTTTATTTGCAAAATTACAAACCGTCAACTAAAAACATCTTACACTCACCTAATTATTCCTAGAATATTTTAACTCAATTCACAATACAACAAGGAGATCAAAGATTAAATCAGTGAAATAGTAAAAAATTTAATAATAACAGCGCCGTCTGTCTGACCAGCAACGTCGACTTGCGTTTTTGTGTCGAATATTTGTAACGTTGAACGGTAGATGTCGGTACACATATTGTGTTTGAGCTTCTCGATTTCCTGTTTTTCAATGTTTTTCTTATTAAACAGGCCTTTCAATTGCATTTATATGTTTGTCGGAACTATCTGTTTACTATGGAGCGAAATAAAAGCGATTCCACCACTTTACATGCATTTAAATGAACAACATTGATTTTACTGAAAATTTTCTCGTACAAAAAACGTCTTAAAATATTTTTTTTTTTTTACTTATAGAATATAAAGCTGATTAAGTCGTATTTATACTACGATATTATTTAAAACTGTGAAAACAACTTTAGGTATGTAAAATCTACCTAAAAACTGGTATTTTTAATGAAACCAAAGCAGTATTTAATTATAATAAAGTGCGTTAAAAATTAACTTAAACGCGATATGTGAAACGTTTTTAACATTCAATTATCAAAAAATAAAATTCAAATATTTTAATTCTACGAGGCAGGAGAACATTTCCTGTTAAGTGTGTGCTTCGGTTAAAAAATGATATCTGCTGCACCGGGCTCCTTAAGAGTTCTGTCTCTTAAACAAACGTAATTATTTATAGTTAAGTACATATTTTGTATGACACACACACGGTTTTGAATAATTATTAAACTGTGTTTTGATATAATTATACGTATATAATAATGATCGAGATAGCATAATACGTAGTTTTAATTTATGAATAAAAACATGAAATAAATTTATGATTTCTATTATTATTTCTATCCCATAGGTACATGGCAAATTCTAAATACTTGAATGTTTGTGTATATTATGCACCATACATAAATTGGATACGATTGTATAAATAGTAAGCAATCTATTCTGGCCACACTTTGGTTGATACCTATCGTTATTTACATTAAACAAAACTACACTGCATATCCAACAACATGTTCACTTAGTTTTCTATGTTGATGTAAAAATATTTAATACTAGCTACCTCCTAAGTAAATTATTAGATCCGTATGCATTTTTCGTTTTAAAATTTTCTTAAGATTCGAGTGTGGTGGTTCAGGACAAATTCTCGTTGACAATAACTATAAGGTTTTGATAAAATATATGGTGGTTTTGATAGACTTAATACAAAATATAATATAGACGCGTATTTATTGGAGTAGTGCGCCCGAGGTCGAGAATCGCTCACGTCTTTATCGCCGGCCATTCATACCCAACATGCGTCGAATCACCGTCTGTCCGCGAGGGCGCGACAAAGGATATTGGCATTAATGTTATTGCTGTCGTATCGACTTGAAAAAAAAAAAAAAAACAATTTTTACGGAGTTGGAACGAAACGTTTTTCACGTAGGTTCATTACTGTACAGGTACATTTTAAAACGCGACATGATTAAACGAACGCGAGTTACCTCTGTATGTGCGTCAGGAGCGTGCACAAACCAAATGATTAGTGCGGTCGAGGGAAAAATTATAACGGATGTGAATGTTGGTCGAGTTTCGTCGTAACACCGCAAACACACTGAAAGATCCTCATCAAACAGTCGCGCGTAGAAAAAGCGCACGAATCTCTTGACGGTCGAAAAACTCGCGACGACCGGTTCAGACCTTCGAGGAAATCCGGATGGTATAATGAACGTCTAGTTTGCCGTCGATCCGTGTGGCGACCAGTGTAAATAGTACAGTAGGACAAATGAAAAGTGGACGTTATAATATTGTTTTATCTCCGTTGACAAGACGGTAAAATTGTGTAACTTTCGTGTACCATTTCACATCGCGAACCGGGAACTTTTGTGTACTTTTGTAAGTAATTGACCGAGCGGAACGAGCGCAGCTTACAAGAACTTAATCTTAAAAATTTAGTTTGTTACGTAAAACAAATTTTGCTATCACCAGCAACAGATTTCAAAAAATCGGAACAGTTGTTTCCAAAAGCCTATAAAATAAGTACCGATCAAATGGAATAATTTTGCTATAATTATAGGCGTCACAATGTTACATATTAATCTTGTAGTTACGGGTTCGATATTTTAAAACTTTTTTTTTCATTCACAAATTTACAATAAACATTTAACTCATTTTCCGTTGTCCTATCGAGCTAAGATTTTGCTGAGAATCGTTTTTTCGAAAGCAATGATTTATCATTTCAGATATTAAATAATACCACAACTTCCATACCAGTGACCCACCCAAAGCGTAGTCGCAATCCCGTCAAGATATTCAGGCAAATTGTTTTTAAATTTTTTTTATTAGTCACACCTCCATGCTGAAAAAAAAATAAGAAATTCAGAACTTTTCAACAATTCTTTTTTCTTTATATTTATATTGTGACACGCATAATCGATGAATTAGCTATATCATATTACCGAATTTGTGTTTTTTACAGAAATTTTCACCGGGAACTTTCACAGTGGGTTGGCTTAGAAATAAAAGAACCGTCTTTTAAACGAAACATATGACGTAGGATATCATAGACCGATTAAATCCGGCGGCAAGCACGTTTCCTGAGATACGACGAGCGCCGATATATTTTTTTTCTACAACTCCACGGTTTCTAGGATGCTGGTCGATTCTTCTCCATACGTTTCGGACACCGAAATTCATGTTTTTATACGCATAGCCCGAACGATGAAAGTTTTTTTCAGTTTTGCTTCCGTTTCAAGAGGGTTACAGCATATGCGTTCATTTTGATTATAAATATACAATGTACCAATCAAGATACTTTATAGAGGTGTTTTATTTACATACTATTACACAATATTATATGAGGCGTTAGTGTACCTATATATTTTATTCAAATTTGTTTTTATAAATAACATTTGTTTGGTTGTGTAAGCAGTTCTAATCCATGATTTTATCATTTTATCCACAAAAATGTGCCGTCCCGGGTGAGTCGAATAATCCGTTCGATTATATAATATTATGTTTACCGAGGACTTACCGTTTCCATGATATTTCACAACTTTGCATCCATCCATACATTATATATTAAATCAGGTATATTATGGCCACAGTGGGTAAGAATCACAAAAACGGTCGCACGCGGTACAGTCGTTTCAGATAGGTTTCACGATCACCAACAGCTTTTACGCGAGTTATTAATGATCGTTCGGTGAAAACGTAATAATATTTTATTATATAACGGGAAAATAATGCCACAAACATGCAGAGAGGGTTGTGGATTTGAGTTTTAAGTGTAAGTGCTTCGAGGCAGGTACAAAGGAAACTTAAATCGACGTTTCTTAAAACAACGTAACAAAGAAAATAATTACCTATAACAAACACTTTTACTTTTTACTCTTCCAGAATGATTCCTGACATAATGAAATTTTCTAAGAATTTCGCAATTCATTTGTATAGTATTATATTCTCAATGGACGACAATAATATATGATATTCCTGCAGATATTTTTTGGTGAACAATACACACTGAGACCGTTCACCAAGGAACACTAAAATATTCAAAAGATCGAAGTTTACAAAACATATTGTTTAAATCGCATAAGTAGAAGATCAACTGATCATATTGTCAAGAGAGTTTCTTCATTTGGTTTTTTTTCTTTTATTCACTTACGAAACTACGTTAGAGCTGGCGTGTAATAATACCAGGAAAGACATCGCAAACGTGTTGTATAGGGACGAACATTGAACTAACAAGAATTTCAAGTTATTTTTTATATGCAAATGAATCATTGGCACAACAAATACGATATATCTTTTGATTTTTATCCTTTAAATATAGCCAAAAATCGAGGATGTTTCATGTTTATCTATCGCAGTACATAAAAAAATTGAATTGAAATGTATATAGTTATATACAAAATTGTATAGTAGATAGTTTATATTAATATTACAAAATATACATTATTTTAGTTTTTTTTTTTTTTTAATAATATTTATTGATACATATCGAATTTTCGCTTAAAACTCTCGAAATAATATAGTACAATAAAAATTAATTATCAAAAATTGACTGTTTATGTTTTCGTAAACTAAATATTATACAGAGTGTATGTGACTAGTGAGTATTGTATTGCCTGCAAAACGACAATAGAATGGGCTACATTTTGAGCCTTTAGTTGCAAACAACCCTGTTTTCTGAGAGAGATTTAAGATTTCCGCTTAGATTTTCCTGTGAACTATTAGTGAAGCTCGGTGTTCCCTATGTTTTCAAAATTTCAGACTTGGTAGTTTCAGAGATAAGAAATGAATGGTTAAATTTCATTTATTTTCTTTAATAACTCTTCAGTTATGAGGCAAAAAATTACTAACAAAAATACGTTTGAATTCTTCGTAACGGCACTTTATTTTGATATGTCACACAAAGTATTTGAAAAGAAGTTTTTTTTTTTTTAATTATCCCACAAAAAATAGCCCCTAAAATCGTTTTTTTTTACTCTACACGTCGGTTATTGGGTCAGTTTACAGAACATGTGTACCAATTTTCAACTCATTCCGTTCAGTAGATCTGGAGAAAATGGGGTATGATAGAAGGACGGACTGACACACGAGTGATCCTATAATGGTTCCGTGTTTTGTACAGAGCCCTAAAAATAAGAAATACTAACTTGCAAATAATTTAAAAAAATAATCAAAATCGATGTGTTCAATTTTATACACTTTGGAGACTTCAGAAAAGTATTTAAAATACTATTTCTCAAAGTACTTGTAAAGTAGTTATTTGAGTATATTTTTACTCAAATACTTGACGAGACTGGTCGCATACTTAATTAATTATATGGAGGATAGTGGAAAAAAAGTTTGAAAATGATCTCATAAGAAGTTTCTCAGCTGGAACGAATATAGTGACGATCAAATGAATTTATCGTTTACCAAAAGCGGTAAATTTAGTCTCATACGAGTATAAAGCCGGTTTCAAACTGCAATTATTATAGTGCGTATGCGGATAATCCACACGACACAGGTAATCGCCAATTATAAGTCCATTAGTAAAAATCGTTGTTTTGGGGGAGATATCAATAATATTGTTATTATTATTATTTAATACATATTCCCTAAGTCCCTATATATTCGTCCACTGATGTAACGAATTGGTCAACAGATCGATAAGAACTTAAAAACGGTTTTTTGTTGATGTGCTGGAACACTTTGATTAAAGACTTGCAGTCATTAAAGACCACAGAAATCGACCACGAAAATTATTTTTACCGTAACTCTATATTAATAGATTAATTATAGCATTATTTAACAACTAATTTAAAGTGTGAAATGAAATGTTATTAAGTGATGAATGTTAATTTTCTGAAAATTAATAATTCCATCTGTTTTAAGACCTGACTAGGCAAAAAATAATGCATTGCTGATTGCCGAACGAAGAACTATTTTTGAAAGTATTCAAAGAACTATTCAAATATTTTATTTTCAAAGGGTTTTCTATACTACTGAAATATTAGAAGAATGTATTCCAAATACTCTCTATGTAAAGAAAAAATTAACTAATATAATTTTTAAATGATTTTGTACAATTTAAATTATGGGCTAAGTATTAAAATTTATAATTTTATTGTAAGAAAACTATTAAGAGTGCTTTATTTCCTTATTTTGACAGTTTAAATTCAGTTTGAACAAGTTAAAAAAAAAATCAACTTTACGAGCAAATTGATGACAAATCGCGGATCCGACTCACTCGTGCGGCTGCAGCTTAGCGCAAAATTTTAGCAACAATTATTTTCATGTTTTAATTTGATTGTTTGCTTTTAAAATATTCTACTGGCAACTGCAGTGACGTATTTCAGGGGAGCGATGGTCCCGATCGTCTCCCACTCATGCAATTTTTCGTTTATGAACACGCATTAAGACAAAATAAAAAAAAACTTAATTTTTTCTTTTCGTCGCATTCCATTGTCTCACTCAAATCGTTTTTTTTTTTTTAAATTTTTTCGTTATTCATGCTAAGTGTTGCCAGTGGGCGGCTTCTTTTTCAATATTTCACGTCCTGTCATCTCTTAACACATAAGCTTGTTGTACATTACTTGTATAGATTGTTTATTTCTAATAAAAATAAAAAAAAAATTTTTTTTCGTTATCTAACTGTATGAATTTTCAAATTCGCACCAAAATTATGAGCAACAAATGGATTTTGTTTTCTTGGTTATTTTAAGGATGTTGGTATATTGGTATATAGCGAAAAATTTTGATACTAATATACTTTTATTTTATTAAGGTACTCTTACATATACCCCCTACTCTGTGTACGAGGAATTTTTTTTTTTTATTTCCAAAAATTTAGTAAATAATTCAAATAATAAATTTCAGCCAGTTATACTGAGGCGTTTAGGAACAAACCAAATTTGCATAACCAAAGTTTTTGAGATGCTTTTACCCTATAACCCTACCTAATTGCTGCAACTATGTAGAGTCAAAATTTTTAGGGGTGCAGCTAACAGGAAATCAAAAAATTTGATATTTTAAGAATTCTTTTTGTCTTTAACGTTGATATAAACAATTTTTTTGGGAATGGTGGCTATAATTGGTTAAGTGGGGTATAGCACCTTAGCATCCCGCCTATCTGCCTATATTAGAGATCTATTTAATTTTTTTTCTCACCGACCCTACATTTAATCAAATCATGTACGCCATTGACCGGTAAAGGGTTTTTTTTTATCTGCTGTGGTGAGAAATATATTTCGAACCATCACTGTTGTTGGACGTAGCACGGCGTGGTTTTATGATACAAAAGTCGTAGTATTGAGGTGATGTAGCAAAATGTTGAAAATAAACTCAATTTAATGACGGCATATTAAGTTTCAAAGAACATAGCACGCGTATTTTGCGAAGTACATTTCGTAAAGTCCAACACACTGCATGAATCCGAATTATACTCGTAAACAATACCTACGAACGTTTGTATCGATAGTCAAGAATCGTTATTTGAGCATAGAGACGTGAGGTAGTTGTCGAGTATGTTATGAAGTTTATACAAAAACGAGTGATATCTTTTAAGGGATAACGGTAAAAACTATACCTCTTCACTTATTATTTAACCCTTTCAGTCGCCTTACCCATAACAATGGACAACAATTTTTAGCGATTTATAGTAATAATCAGAACAGTGAAACCGTCACCGACTTTTACAATATATTTTCCTAATCTGTCTAACAATATTTTTCGTTGTTTAAATAATTTAAAAAAAAAAATCGATATAAATCAGAAACATTTTATTGATATCATATCTTTACGGCGGGATTTCATGAAAAACGATTTTTACACGAAAATAGTACCTATGTCTTTTCTAAGATAATTTGGTACTGAAATTAACTTTCGAACACGTATTTTTATAAACCCGCGAACGTCAATAAATTTAAGTAAACATAGAATCAAAAAGATCAATAAACAGAAATTAAAAAACCAAATCTCGTGTAGTTTAAAAACTTAAAACGTTTTCCTTTACCAACTGACTGGTGCAAATACCCGCGATCCATTGTCCCATTCTACCAATCAATTCTTGTACCTTATAAAGAGCTGCATTTCCGCAACAGTTGTATACGCTCTGTGCCACTGTGTATACGTAATAGTTATTATTATGAAAATAAATATCCGTATTATATTATTATTATACTCTTTTTGTAAAACTGTGTGTAATCGAACTTGGCGACTTTGCTAAGTCCTTTGTATCGCCAAAACTTTTACGACGATGATAAATGACTTCTAGAGCCGATAGCTTAACGTTCTCCATTCGCTGCCGTCGTATTTGTCGCAAGACGCTCAACGAGGCACTCTCGGTGAGAGGTGTGGCTAAACCCTTTCAGACACAAATTTTGTTTTGTTTTAGAAAATTACAACACAAAATTTAAATTAATTTAAAATTGTAACGAAATAAAATTGATTTACCCCCAGAAGCAATGCTTGTGACGGGATAAATTCGTTAGGTATTGTACAATTTTTAAGTTTAAAACGTTAAATTTTTTTAAAAACTAATTAAAGCATAGGTACATTACATCATGATTCATTATTCAATACAATAGTAATATAAATAAAATTACAACTTAAAATTAAAGTTTATTTGACAACTATTTGACAATAGGATTTTCATTCTACAAATGTCTCGATCTTTTGATCCAAAAAGACCTCCTTTACATATTATAGAGTATATTTATAAAACTAGCGAATTTTAGTTAATTTTTTATTGCAGAAACGGATATTGCCTACGTATATTCGTGATTGCCAGAGATGCATTTTAAATTTAGTTTTTTAAATACATAAAATATCATCTACATTGCGACTTTTTTTCGATTGATCAACTCGGCTGGTGCGTACTCTTAAATTAAACATTAAAGTGAATCACTAAAATTGCATCACTGTTCTTACCAATTTCAATTTCAATTTTTTTTATTTTCTGTCACTTTACATACGTTATAATAGCATCACACGTAACTAAAACATTTATGAATTTCAAATTGAATAAACTAAAAAAAAACCAAAACTTGATTAACACCTACATTTTGTTATTATTTAAAATACAATTTTGTATTTTGTATGTTAAATATTGTGTCACTTAAACCAATTCACATATTTACATATTTTATTTTGTATTTGAAATGCATTTTAATACCTAATTTTCAGAGGCGTCATTTTTTGGGGGGGGGGGGGGCAGGTAATTAAACACATTTTCCCATCCCTAAGTTTTAAAAAAATTCCGCCTACCCTGATTTTGGTTAAATTCGATCGAATTTGTTCAAAACGGGCCGGCTCAGGGACCAATATCGGCCGATCAGATAATTACCTGCGGGCTGATAAAAAATTCAATAATTCAACGGGTCGTTTTATTGTCCTGCCTTAACAAATATTGAAATTACGTAAATTAATTCCCATCTTGGTTGATCGTATATAATATATACGTTCTAAAAAATCTTTGCGTTATCAAAAACTACCTAAATTAATTTCGGATATTTTTTCAAAATAAAAATTTAAAAGTCTACCGAAAAAACAAACGTAAAATTAGGGTCAGAAAAGTTTTTGTTAAATGGTTGATTTATTTCACTATTTTTCTGTTTCGCACGTGTACAATCGACGAACACGGGCAGCGATTCTGACAAAAAAAAAAAAAGCAGGACAACCGCTCGGGCCCGTGTACTTTTACAAATACTTTTATGAGAAAACGTGCGAGTAAGTCGACGACGTTCGGGTATTGTAATAGCGGTGATACGGTCCGAACGCTACGTTATTTTGTAAATTTTTTGTTCGATTCTTTTATTTTTAAACGAATTGGTCCGCAAAAGTTTTATCTGCGTAGTTTTCTCCGAATGGCTGAACTCCGAAGAACTGGATTAGTAAACCACAACGTTGAGTTGTCGTGGTTTACTGTTAAACTGTTCGTTTTCATACCAGATTTTAATCTAACCTTTTGACAAGTTAATATAATAAGTTTAAATTTAGAGGTACCAAACTAAAGAAAATTAACTTAAGTTTTGTGTTAGGTTATACTTGTATAATATGTTATGTACTAAATAATCCCTGTGACGTCGCGAGGGCTTGAAAGAGTGATTAGTTTGGAAATAAGCGCGTTTTTTCTATGGCTAAGACTGTTTCAAAATATTTAAAAAATGTTATACCAACATGATATAGGCGACACGATAAAACAACAAAGTTTGAATATCTATCAGCCGACAAAATATATTACACGAATTGCCTTTTATCTTAGCTACAAAATTCTAGTTGGCAATCACCACCATTTACAACTGAATTTTTGTTCGTCACATGAAAAATATTTTGGAAATTTAGGAAAATATACTACGTCTGTTTATAGTTGAATGGTTAACTTCAGTTATGGCTAATTTATTATACTTTTGTCCGTTTTCAAATTTAATCAATAATAAAAAAAAAAAAATTAAAAAATTGTTCAGAATACTAGCTTTTAACGTTTATATTCTTATAAATATTTATAAATTTACATGACTGTTGATTGTTTTTTGAGTGTGGGTGTTCCGTGATTTAAATAAATTATTCAAACTTCCATTAGATGAGAACAGAACAATTTACTAAAATTTTTTTATTTCTTGAGCTGATAAAAACTGGTGAACAATATTTTGTTGTACTTAATTTATGTACAGTAGAAGTATTGTATTAGTAATTTTTATGTTTTTTAACAAATATTGAAAAATATGTGTGTTATTTTTTTTTTTTTTTTGTAAAACAGTTATAATAAATAAAATTATTTAGTAAATAACATTTAAATATTTAATGTAATTTACTTAATCACAGTGTTTGTAAATTGAACATTGTTTTTAAAAATTCTAAGACATTTATGGTATAGGTCTATTAAATAAACGAAACTGTCAAAAAAAAGATTATTTTTTTTTTTTTTTTGTTACAATTTTGCAAATACCTAATATAAGGATAGTTATATAAAGCATCGATAGAAGTGCACATGGTTCGTTCGGACATACCGACATTAAATGCAATTTTTAGAAATTTTCTATACTTCGTTTATTTTTAATGTTACGGAAAATTTATTTTTAAATTCATTTTTAGTAGTTGATTTACACATTCTTAGTATGGTGGCAATAAATGTCGTTCTGAAACACATCTGATCGTTAACACGCAGTATGATTAAACGAGTGCCTTCTACTCCCTACCACTAATGTGACTGCTAAATTAATTCACACTAAATTACGAACATAATTTAACGCAATGAATTAAATAAAGACCCAAATAAAAATGTATTTGTGCGTGTGCACTTGCGTGCATTGTGAAAATGCTTTTAATTCTTAATGAAGGATCAAATTAATTTTTTATAAGTTTCTTTGACCTTTGCATCAGCTCTCGCATGATATTGTTGTATGAGCTATATTGCAAAACTTGTAATGACTTAGGAACGAAATCAATATTTTAATTTTTTTTTTTTTTTAATTCATATTTTTTGCAATAGCTCTTCTATAAATTGTTAGAGTGTTTACAGTAATTTGCTTTGATCGTTTACAGTTACATCGTTTTTTCATTCTGTTTATTGATAAAATCCCCTTAAAAAATTCTGTTTAAATATTTATCGCGTTATTATAGTGACATATTTATATTTATCGCGATATCAGCCACAGATGAGGACACATACGCGTACGCACAATAAAATGACGAACGTGGCACATTTGATCGTTATTATTTTTTATGAACACAAATGTTTTGTTCGTTTATTTCTTTACAGGAAAAATACGCTTTGTAAACTAAACGAAATTTGTGATGTTGTTTGTTTTTTGTTGAAAAACAAAAACATATTGTAGGTCGAAAAGAAGCCCGAATTCACGTTTAAATTTTAAAATAGTAATGTTAAATGAAAATTTTAACTTCTAATTTTTTAAAATCTATCTGCTATTCGACCCGCATAAAGTTCTATACTTTTTAATAAAAAATAAAAAAAAAATACTTATATCCGAATATTTTACAGGGCGTAAGATGAAATTTGTCTGTGAGACATGTTTTTGGTATATTGAAAACGTACCGGCTGTTATACGGCCCTAAAATGCTTAACCACACCGTCCAAAACAGTGACCCACTCAAAACATAGATCTACTCCGACCACAATTCCTTACGCCCATGTTTTAAAATTAAAAATAATAATTGTTTTATACGTACATTACGTTGTTGTGCAATAATAATTAATAGTATAGTATGTCTATACATACTATAGAATAAAGAATGTTGACATATTTTTGAAATAAAGTCGAACGAAGAATGGTCGTTTTCATTTTTATTGATCGTATCTACTCACAGCTGACTCATCTTGTTCGTCAGCTACTTCACCGTCGCTCATTGATATTGTCGCCATGGCTAAGAATACATCGGAATCGACGCGGCAAGGCTGGTCGGAAAAACTACGATTTTCGGATCGAACTAAATCAGCCACCCTGTCGGCGATTCGTGGGCTTTTAAGAAACCGAGCCACGTGTGCCCTCGTATCTCTCGGCGTCTTTTCCAAGATTTCTTGGAGTATCAAATTTGCTATTGCCTCAACCTGTGCGTATACCAGATACCAACGTGTTGATGATCGATAATATAGCAAGTATAAAAATAAAACGTGATTTAAAGGCCGTTAAATACAAAAACAAAAAATGTTTAATTGAATATGAACATCCGTTTTTAGCAAAATAAAATTCAGTCAAACGCAAAAATTACAAAACTATTCGTTGGTTATTATTATTATTGTTTTTACTAGATATCCTATACCTTATTTTAAATTTATAATATGATACGTTTATGTATGGTACATAAGAATTCTTACTCTTGTATCTTAAGAATAAACGAAGTGAAAGCCGTCCACATACAAACGTGTGCAGGGGAAGGTTTTTGGGGTTCAATCTTCCTCTCTCCCTTCCATTACGCGAGGAATTAAGACAGTTTTCTTATAATATAGTATTTTTTGCGATTTTGATGAATCCTTTAAATTTTTTTAGATTCTGAGCGTCACAATGATTTTTTTTCCTGTCAACTACTTTCCGGGTAGAAGGAATGCTCCTCAGATTTTTAAAGTCAGCACCTTTAATGATAAGTATATGAACTCTGGTGTTACTTTAGTTTTTTCTAATTTTCCCAACTTTTGAATAAAACCCGAATTACAAAACAAAAATCGGGAATTTTGGAGAATTTGTACGGCGAAAAGTTCAACATTTTAAGATTTGCGATAAAGTTTTCGTATAGAAAAAATGCTCCGATTTTCAAAGTCAGTACTTCTAATTATAGATATATGAACTTTGGTGGTACTTTGGTTGAAGCTTTTTTTTTTGTTGAAATTTTGCTTACTTTTTGAGTTTCACTCCAAAAAAAAAAATAAAAATCGAGAGTTATACTGCGTTAAATTTAAAGTTTTCAGGTTTGAATACCACATAAAAGTAGGGGTTTCGGCTTTAAATTGTATTTTATGTCAGAGATTTTTTCGATAGTTCGATTATTTTTTAAGTTATGTGGAGAAAACGATAAAAATCGTGAAATTCCAAAATCCGGCGTCAGAACGCCTATACCTATTAAACTATTGTTATAAATAATTATTCCATGATGTATTTAAACTTATATGTACTAAAAGTACATAAATACGTTATAAAAGATTGAAAAATATTTTGCTAGGTATTTTTAAATTTTTAAAGTATATTTAAGTTATTTTAGTATAAGTTTTTTAAGTATATTTTTTGCTAAATAAAACGTACGTATACTAGCTCGCTCAGAATCGTTTTTTTGAAAGCGATGATTTATCATTTCTTTCAGATATACAAAGATGTGTGTTTTTTTTTTTTTTTTTTTTTTTTTGTGTCTGTGGCACGTGTAGCTCCTAGGGAATTGCACCGATCCTCAACAACAGTACCTCTTTCCGGTAGAAAATTTTATATCCTTGGTACATTACAAATTATGTTTTTTCGAAATTTTCATTTACAAATAAGTTTTTCAGAAAAAACAAAAAAAAAAAAATTTAAGAAAAAACGGAAAAAAGTACGAAAAACGCATTTTTGACCAAATCAATTTTGTTAATTGGTCATAACTCCCAAAATAAAGATTAAAAAGACTTGATATTTTCACCCAATGCTAACATTGGTACAGGTGTGAGGCAAATTTCAAAACATTTCACAAATTTTTGAGCTAAATATAGAACTTTGAAATTTTCAAAAATTTCCAATTTTATTGTCATTTAATTTCAATAAAAACTTAAATTTTCCAGAAAAAGTTTTGAAAATTTAATACAATGTTAACAACATATATAGCTGTTCGTAACTAAAAAATTTTAAAAATTGTTAGTCACAAATTTTTTTTATAGTCGTTTTAATTCTGAAAATTGGCCGAAATTTGTGATTTTGTGTTTTTTTTTTTTTTTTTAAATAAAATTTTAACTTACACAATTTTATTACTTAAGAATTAAAAATTTAATATGTTATGTAAAACAAAAATTGCTTTAAGCATACGAAAATTTTAAAGAAATCGGCCTAGTAGTTTTCAAGAGCGACAAGAAAAGTGTCGATAAAATGGTGCGTTAGGTAAGTAAGTTTTTTGTGTTTTTTTTCAAGTATTTTTTTATTTTCAAATCTTGTAATTAACATTTAACACACATTCCATTATCCTATTCAGCTGAAATTTTGTATACAGCTTTGTTTAGGATGACAACACATAATGGAAAAGTCAGTAAAGGAAGACCCCGAGGGGCTAGGGTTAGGTTTTTTTTTAATTTTTGTGATCATTTTTTCTAGTAAAAAAAATGCTACAATTTAAATTTTTGCTACCTCAAAAGATAGATAATTGATCCGAGATGGTACTTTATTTGAAACGTTGATTATTTTTTAGGTTCTGAGGAAAAAACTAAAACGGTGAAATTCCCAAAAGTGCTCCGTTTGACTTGAAATTTATATGTGTCATTAAAAAGGGTTTAATGAGTTAACTGCTTAGTTTTCAAACTATTTTGATCATTTTTAAGGAGTAATGGAACTTGGGGGAAACAAATAATTACGATAAACGTGTTTTTTCAACATCAATTTAGATTTTTTTGATCATATTATCCAAATTAAAAATTGGACCAAGCTGAAACTTTTACACAATACCAAATAGAAAATATACAGATTTGACAAGAATATATATTGTTAAATTTGTTTTTACCACGACGAATACTTTACAATTTAGCTCGCTCAGAAAGCAATGATTTATCATTGCTTTTAGAAATTAAATAATGCATTTAAACCACAACTTCTGAACTAGTGACCGACCCAAAGGGTAGTCGCTACCCCGTCAAACTACCCACTAAACCTAGACTGATTCCGGCGCTTCCTTTTTTTTTCTTTTTTGCACATGATTGTCCAATAAATAATTGATCATAGCACAAAATAACTATAGTTTTATGAGCTAAAACATGAGTTCTGTCCACACGCTAACTATATGACTCTGTATGTACCGAACAAACTATTCGTAACATGTTTTTATTTCAAAATAAAACTTATATGATCACTGTTCAACGTTCATCTATGACAATAACAATATATCCTCGAGCGTTATTTTATTTTTTCAAAAGTTACGGATAAACTTTTTACTAATCATAATTTTGGGCAATTTAACGAGTGTCCTCGTAATATTTGTATTGTTCAACACTGTGCAGTAGTGTGCAATTATCTACAGTAAAAATTTACCTCTTTGTGTTCGTTTAAATACATCAAATCTTCAAAACACAAGTGCCGTTTCAAATCGGCCAGTACGTTCTGTTGCTCGGTGCTTAACATTACGCCGTGGCCGTTCGTTTCATCAGCTGTCGACGTAGGATCAGCGCGAAATTCGAATTCAGATGCTAAACTATTATCGTCCGTCATATTGTTCGTTTCGAATCCCATTTTCACCATGATCAACTCATAGAGTATAATATTTTAGAGGTTTAAGATCCTTTTGTATTAATGATAGTCCCTAACGAACAAATGAAAAATAATTTAAAATGTTTTTTTTTATTTTTAATACCTATCTTGTCATTAGTTCAACTAGTTCAATGTGTATTTAGTAGGTCTCCCTCATCAACCAATAACCGTTTCTAGGGAAAAATACGATGTCTTATGAATTAAATTAACATATAAAATATAGTTGCTATATAATATTTTTTGAGTATAATACGATATCCTAATGATTTCCATGTAAGATTTAAAATTCGTAATAATTATAAGTCAAAAACATTTAAAAAAAAAAAAAAGAAAACCTTGTCGGCAGAGCCTACGAAAGAAGGAAGATTTTATGCCACACAACACAAAAAATTTCAACTAAATTTTATAAAAAAAAAATACTCTACAAATTTAAAAATAAGCGCATCACTTCAAATATGTGATTTTATTAATCCAAAAACAGAAGTCAAATCGGTTCAACCGATGTTATACATATATTGCCGCCACACAACTACTGATCGACGACAACGTCAAACTTAATTTTCTCAAAAACCGCTCTATCTTATTCGGAAAAATTTGTCCATATAAAACTTCAAATAAACAAATTTATTTTTCAGAAAACAGAAATTAAACTTTTTCAAATGTTTTTGCTTTGTCAAATCAACAAAACTACATATTCACCACCACACAATTTAAATCAGTCATAACAGTAAATTATAATAAATTTCGATGTTTAACATCGTTATGAAATTAAAATGAATTCTTCTGAAACCGATTCACTTGCTTTTGATTCGTATTCTTCTCAAACATACCTACGCATACAGAAAAACACTACTGACTACTGAGTGTTAATAATATACGGCGAACACGGTTTCCTTGCCTTTTTTTTTTCCTTTTCATAGCACTTCTTACACGTATCGTTCCCATTTGTATTCTGATCCGACTCTTCCCGTTTAAAATATTCCCGGGCCGATGACGGTCGTGTCATGCCAATTTTGTTTTCGTCCGTCGAGCGTTTTTCGAGAGTACAGCCTACCGTTTTCAATCGGTTTGTTCGAAACACATTCCAAGTATTCCAAACACCGATAAAAAACTATTAGTTTAAAAGTATTTTATTCACCTATAAAAAATAGAATTTGTCGTACTTTGAATTACCTCTTGTGACGTGGAAATCCAGTAAAAATTAAAACATTTTTTATTGAGATATTTGATTTCTACCACTTTAATTGTAGTTAATATCTCACAAAATTTAAACGATCTCGTAAAATTATTTTTTTCAACACTGAGATCTCGAAATAAAACACAATCGTGAGAATTTCAGATGCAGTTTTGGATTCTGAGAGTGAAATCTGTGAGATGACCCCATATAAACTGTTTGAAAAATTCAAAATATTCTATATAGATCCGTGGCACTGTGGCCAAGACTTTAAATTGAATCTCAAATGTCAGTCAAGTTGTATAAGTCGACGTATACGTCGGGTCACTTCATTTAAACCACACCATCTCCCCGCTCTCCGTCGGAAGATTTGGCACTGAAAATATAATTTTTTTTTTCTTTTTTACCATTGCAAAAATTTGTTTTCGTTTTTCTAATACTTTTCATGGCTGCTATAAAAACTATAAATATTTATCATGAAAAACTTTCATAATATCTTATTACTAATACTGTAACGGATCACGATATTTCATCTAAATCGATTATGTATTCTGAGGATTTGGCAAGAGTGTAAAAAATCGGGAAATTTTGAAAACAAATGATAACCTCTTTTTTAGTAAGTAAGTAATCATGAAAAGTAAAGTGTTTATAAATTATTTTTTCTTAAAGCAACTTTTCCTGTAATAATTCTTTGAAATTTAAGTCATTTTTAATCTTGAAAAATTGTTTTTATAATATTCACAATGAATAAAGAATGTTTGTAACATATTTTTTATTTAGTTTGTTGAGTACGTTAGTATAGTGACAATACGTTTAAAGCGACCTACACATAACAGTATAATTTATTTACATTTTTTATATAATATATACTGAATATAAACAGATTACATGGAATAGGTAAATTATATTTTTTTTTCACTATTAGCAACTAATGACAAATTTTATTGCGTATACATGAAGTCTGAGGCTTGAGTAGACAGTCGACTAATAAATTTGGAACAACTTTGAAAACTTATCATACAGCACTTAACGTTTTATTTTATTTTTAACAGTATCCATACATTGCACTTTAAGTAGAATCGTTAGTAACTTGCATGGTTTTAATTTTTAAAAGAGGATTTATTTTTTATACACCTACGTTAAAATTGAACATAAAAAAGTACAATAAAAGCAAAATGGATTTATTAGAATCTCTTTGTTTTCATTTGTTCCTACATATTTTTGAGTTAGCAATGATAGTTATAGACCATACATGTAACAATAAAGTAGTTTAATAGCGTAATGTAGTTTATTTACAATATTGTGTAATTTAATAAAATAAAAAATATTGTCGACCATAGACATCTTTTAATATTAAGAAAAATAAAAGTTGTAACACGGTAGATCTACTCAACTTAAGCAACTAATTTCTGGACAAAATTAATTCATAGATTGTTTCCAATACAATTACTAACAAATTTGTAATAATCATTCCGCAGAAAACGATGCTAACTTTATTAAATAAGTTTAGCTCCCTCAAAATTGTTATTTTTGAAAATAACTGTTTATTACCGTTTTCAAATTGCATGCGATTGGTTTTCACACTGCTTTTTAAAACAAAGACTCGCCACGATAAATGTCAAATATCCAAGATTCAAAATCAGCAACCAACTCGATAAAAACATCGATGTTCGGATTTATTAATTACTCCGAACCACATTTCAACAATTCCTTATTTTGAAAAGTCATCATTTTTAGATGGAAATTGAGAAAAAAGTTATTGATTAGGATACGAACGATGTTGATTTAACAAATCTATATTTTAAATTGAGCTACTTGTGCTATACTTGGGCTGTATAATAACAGTACAATAATACTTGATAATATTTTTGTCAAATTTCTACTATCTGCCTGTCCAAAAAAAAAAAAATTCCGATACCACGACTACTTTCGAGGATTGTCAAAAGGTTTAAAAACAAAAGTGTATTTCTCCAGTTGTCTATTTTGTTCATTGATAGTGCTACTGTTTAAAAAAAATAAATAATAATAATAATTAGGAGATGTGATCACTGTTTTGGAAGTTGTATTTAAGCTTTTCTTTTATTTAAAAAATTAATGATAATTCATTTCTTACAAAAATAAAAATGTTGGCCAAGTTCAGTGGAGTCAAACACTCAAAAGTTTACAAATGACGAATTGAAATATAAGCTTAAAAAGCCGTTATCAGTCTAGGTCGCATGGGTTGTTTGACGGGGTAGCAACTACGCTTTGGGTGGGTCTCTATTTTAGAAATTGTGGTTCAAACGCATTAATTTATATCTGAAAGCAACGATAAATCATTGCTTTCGAAAATACGATTCTGAGCGAGCTCAGCTGTCTAGTATACCTCGTGGTAAAAACAAATTTAACAATAAAAACTTTTATCCAATCTGTATCTTTTATATTTTAGTATTATGTATAAGTTTCAGCTTGGTTTGATCTTTAATTTGCATGTTATGATCATCAAAGAAATCTAAATAAACATGTCTCCCGTAGTTATTCGTTCCCCCCCATAAGAAATACAAGGCCAACAAAAATGACGAGTTTTACGTCGAAATAACAAAGTGAAATTGTCTATAAATCCAAATTTTGAGAACCAATTTTCTAAATTTTGTAACCACTTATGGAAAAATATCTTTTTTAGATTGTATTAAAGTTTCGAGATTTAAACATAAAAACTAGCGGTTTTATAGAATAACTAGCTGATCCCGCGCACTTCGTTGCCCGTAAAAAATGATAATTCGTAAAAAAAAAAAAATCGTGTTTGTTCGAGTACTTTTGGGTGTAATCGCTGCAGTAAGCGCGACTCGGCCACCCTGGTTCGCGGACAAAGTACCAACTCGGTAGGCCGTGTTCAAAAATTCGATTTGACGCAAGTTTTTGTACCTGGTCTGCCCAAACAACCGGTGGCAACCAATAATAATTAAGTACTAATTTCTACTATATAATTGTTTCTCCTATAACCAGTAACGACAATACTGCGTATCTATTATACACTATTACATCGAAAAAAGGTCCCCGGGTAAAGTACACTCTCCTTTATACACACAAATATTGTATATATATAATTAGTGAAACATGGGTACGTGCGCAGGGCCGGATTTAGGGCGACCACAACAGTGACTCGGGGGGAAAAATCTTTCAAATTACAAGTGCACTGTCACCCCGCCGTCCCGTCGAAAGTGGCCAATAGGATTGAAATGAAATTTAACACCGAATGCCGCCGATGGGTGAAATTTTATGTCGACAGCATGTTCGTTCGTCAGTAAATCCGGCCGCATCCTAAACCCTACCATATATATACAGTATATTTATAACCATAGAATATTATAATATTATAGAATATTATAATTTAATCAATAAATACAGCCCATCGCTCCGCAAAATTATCAATTTTTGGTACCAGGGTCCCATGAAGCCGACGTTTGCGTTTCAAGTGCACCACGTGGCCACAAACACGTGTACGCGAACGTCGCGTCGGTTGCGTGCCGCGTCATGCGGATCATGGGTCCCTGGTACCGCGGTGGGCTAAAATATCCGTATTTGCGAACCCGTACGCTGCCGTACGCTTAACTATTTTAAGCTCTTTTTACCCTTTAAAATGCGAATTTCGAAAAATCCTTTCTTAGTGCGCCTACACATAGTAATAAGTACATTTCCTGAAAATTTCAAATAAATCCGTTCGGTAGTTTTGGCTGTGCGTTGTTTAGTCAGTGAGTGAGTGAGTGAGTGAGTGAGTCAGTCAGTGGTATTTGGCTTTTATTTACTTTTGCTCTTAACTCCAAAATTAATGAAAATTTCAAAAACGCTTTAAATAAAGTACCATTTTGGATAAATTACCGATCTTTAAAAATATCACACGATAACATTGGACCTTTTTTTTTTACTTGAAATAGTGATCACAAAAAAACAAAAAACAAAATGTAAATCAACGTGTAAAAAACACGTTTCCCGTTATTAATTGTCCCGCCCTTAAGAAATACACGGCCGTCCAAAATATTATACATTTCAAAGTTCAATAACTCATAAAACTCATTTCAGTGATATATATAAATTTCAAGTCAAACGGAGCAATTTCGAAAATTGGGTCGTTTTCTTTTTTTTCTCGGAACTTTAAAAATAATCAAAATTTCAAAAAACGCTTCAGTTTAAGTACCAAGTTGAATCGTTTATTTATCTTTCAAAGTATCAAACGTTAAAATTGGAGCAGTTTTTCTACTAGAAAACGTGTCCACAGAAAAAAAAACATCATTGTAAAAACAATACATTCTTCGCTAACGCTCAGAATCTAAAATGTTCGTAATGTTGAGCATTTTTATTATGTTTGATATTTTTACGAATCTAATAATTTTTTGAATTGCAGTTAAATTGGACATGTTCTGAAGATGCCGAAAAAAAATAATGAAGAAAATGAAATAATGTTATTGTTGCAAAAACAAATAAATACCAAATATGTGTTTATCATAATATATATGTTGTTAGGTCGAGAATAGGTGACAAACCCATAAATTAAGTGTAAACACACAGCTGTTGTTGAGGAACAGAACCATGTTGTTTTTAATTATAATAAATTCGCCTTTTTTTTTTCTCTTAATGAGAAGAAACGAGCTGGGTACAACGTTTTCAATTGGCCACTATACAGTTAAAATAGATTTAAACATCATAATTTTGAAATTTTGTGAAATTCTTAGGTTTTTGGTTTTTCAAAATATAACTATTGAAGTAAAGCTATTAAAAACGGAAAACGCTACATCACTCGCAAACAAAAATGGTAATTTCATTATTAATGCGGTTTTCAAAATATTTTAAAAATAGCTCGGTTCTTCGAAAAACATTTTTCACTACATTGAAATTAGGTACCTATATTATGTTTCATAGTATTGCGCACTGAAAAATAGTGTCATTAACATGGGACCAATTTTAAATTACATAAGATATTGTGTGTGTAAAATATTTGAATACCTTTAAAGTACATATTAGATGATGTTTATAATGTTTGAATTTTGTTTAATTTGATTTGACATACTTAACTCTTTGAAGATTGTCAAAACAATCTTCTCATGCTATCTTAAAACTAAAAAAGTAAAAAGTTTATAAAACTTAGAATACATAGAATATTAACAATTAAATAATTTTTAAAGTTTAGTTATTTTACTGAAAAATGTTCAAAACCAATTTTAACTCTGATGATAATTGCATAACCCTTTCTAACAATGTGCGTTAAACCATATATTTGAAGCGTTTTGGAATTTTCTTACTATCGTTTTTGAGCTACAACACAAAAACAAACAAAATATTAGAAATAATAATATCACCCACCAAAAAGTTGTTGTTAGCACTGTCATTAACTTTCCTCCGTAAATTACTTCAACAACTCCTTGATAATATTTAGGATACCTCTTCTACAAGAAACAAATTCTAAAAATAAATACTGGTGTCTGCTTAGTAGCTGAAATACTTACAGTAAAATTACCATTTCGTTTTGTTGTGATATTTGCAGAAACGTTATATTCACGCAACAAAATTTTTTCATACAACATTAATCAAATCACAAATGTTCGTAACTCCTTTTTTTTATACAATTGAATGATTTATTTGAAACAACTTTTTATGTATGTTTTTTTTCTCTCTCAAAAAAATACTAAGTGTTACCTATATAATACACATAAATGTGGAATGAACAAAAAAAAAGGTTTAAAATTCATTTTGAGATGTCCCACAGAGATTTATCTTATTTTACTTTATTGGAATAGCGGAAAAACGCCTAATAACAAAAAAAAAAAAAAAAAAAATAACGATACCCGTTTGTTAGAATATAACCAAATGGTTATTGATTAATGTAAATTGATTTTTTTAACGGTCCACAATTATTCTGAAACCCTAAAGCATGGATTTATAATATGCATAAATGATTGTATAAATTAGTAATAAACTGTAATTATAACCAATAAAATTACATGATTTTATTGTCTCTAGTCCACACTCAAAACATTTTTTTAAATAAACACAAAAAATTAATTTAAATTTGAAACTGTATTGTAAATAAAATGTGTTCATACAAACAACTTTAATAATTATTATTCATTTTAAGAATATTGAGTACTTTAATGAACTTTCTATACAATGCAGTGATCGAAAAACGTTTGTTCATACGAATTTAATTATTATAATTTATGCAAAACTTTAATTATAGTTGCTCATAGAAGTATACTAACAATATAATCATAAATTATTCGTGATCCAACGGGCAAAAATAAAATAATAATTTTACAATGGAACAATATTATTTTATAATACAAAATTTTAGATTCTAAACGCAGCGAAAAAAGTAACTTTTTCACAATGATGTTTTTTCTTTCTTTTTTTTTTCCGTGAACAACTTTAAGGGTGGTAATAAAGCTCTGATTTTTAAAGTCAGTATACCTTTGCTGAAAGGATTTTGGACTATGATAGTACTTTGAGGGGTCTCAAATTTAAGAGTTCAAAATCAAAAATTTACAATAAAAAACTAAGAAAAATTTAAAGAAAAACGCTAAAAATTACGGCTAGGTATTGTATTAAAATGTGTGCATTTGTAAACTCTGAAATAGTAAATTAAAAATAAGTGTTATTATACTATAACATTTCAAAAAACAAATGTTTTTCTTTACTTTACCTAGGTGTACCATATGAGGAAACAAAAACAAAAATCTAAATAAAATAAAAAGCCCTAAATAAATTTCAAATACTACGGTATTTAATCATAAAACTCAAATTTTTACGACACCTTTGGACATTTTGTCATATTTTCGTAATAAATTATTCTAGCCACAACGTCATATCGCCGTTATGACAAAAAGAAATTTTTAAATTTTTATTGTTCTTAGCCCACACTCATGTTAAATCTAGTTTCGAGAAAATACGAAACGAGGACGCATCAGCTGCAATAGATTTTGTTGGAGGAATGCAATCTAAACAGCCAAGATTAGAGTTAATGGGGTGACCTGCTAAGACGTAATTTGAGTTTTTTTAGGAAATGCAAATGTGGCTTTTAAATTAATTATTATGACCAAGATGTAGAAGTTTACTGTTAAATAGTCAGTTTCTATTTTCACATAATTCATAAAATATTGTTTGTATAAGAGTAAAAAATAATTTAATAGCTACACTCAAATTATTCTACATTATTTATCAAAAACAACGAATCATTCTAAATTAAAAATTTAATCATAGTAAATTTGTATGCGTCTGTGCAGGTGTCCACCTTCTGTGGAAATTGTGGATATTCTATTATGATTGAAAAAAAAAAACAAACAAGTAACGACCACTGCCCGCGTGGATAGAACGTTGGAGTATAGAGACTGTGATTTTGCCACCGGTTTGCAAGGTTTAACTGTAAATTTTGTAATGAAACTGTAAACAAATACAAATTGTTTACAAAAATAACAATCGCACACTTTTGAGTGAGTTTCATTTGTTTAAAAATAATTAAGTCGCAATATATTACGATGATTATCTTTTAAAATAGAAAAACTAAGTCATAAAATGCAAAATCTGAGATCTCAAAAAGTATCAAATTATCTCCGTAACTGCACAAAAAAGAAACTAAAAAATTTTACAGACCTCGAAAAAAAATTTGTTTTGTCGTTAGAATCAACTATTAAATAAATTCAATACAAATGTTTTCAAATTTTTTTATTTAACAGCATGGAAAAATTATTTTAAACTTATTGACACGTCATAAAAAATCAAAAACCAACGAGAAATCAAATGTTTAATATTTTGAACATTATTTGAAAAAAAAAAAACGAGCTGTCAAAGCACCGTATACGCTAAATGCGTACCTACCGAAAATAAGTTTGGGCTGTTTACACACATTAAAAGTTTGTAAGCAATTAGAAATTGCTTACGACATTAACAATTCTCAGCCGAGTTCGGTTTACGTTTTGAAAATATTATTTAGTTTCTACATAAGTTATAGGTACAAATACTATGTAATAAATTTTGTTTTATACAAATTATACACAGCTGATTTTACGTTTTTCACCCATTTTTCTAATCAGTAAAATATAAAAAATAAATTTTAAAAAACACCAGTGAACTACTTCAGGTAGGCATACGAAAATCGTTTTCGATATTTGGCGATTCTACAAACGAATCGATAAAACGTCTCCGGGGCCGTAAATTCACCAGGTTGAATCTCCGAGATTCCAAGAAAACACCGCAATAATAATGTCCGATGACTACTCGACCAATTGCTTCCGTTAGGTAATAATGTGACGTTTTCGGTGGTGAAGTGGTCCGCAATTCGTTTTTATCCGGACCGGTTATGGGGGTCAAATTGCAGACCGTTTTTGTCACAATCGTTTTCCGTGTGTGGTTTTTATTTTTTCAACTTTTAGATTCTGATTGTAAAGTGAAGAAATTCTTCGTTTTTACAGTGATGATTTTTGTTATTTTTTTTTTTTTACATTTTAGTCTGGTCCAGGGAATGAAAATCGTCGATTTTATTCGCCATCTATTTGCACGCCGACTTTAAGAAATTAGACGGTTTTTATTTCCAACTTTTCGATTGAAATAGTCGTGTGATAAGGATTCTCAAAACTGATTTTAAACCGACCAAAAGAAAACGCGTTATGACAAATTCAAACCAGTATGCAGAATCTTTATCGCATCACTAGAACAAATGGTACTTTTTGAAATCGAAACCATCTCCAACAATCAACCTATGATTTGTTCACGCTACACGGAAAAAAAAATCATTTCCATATTTTTTTCGATTTAATAACCGTACACACGTACACAGCCGTACTTAAAATGTATCACAGGTAACCAGTAAAAGTACAAAGTTTTAATTATTATAAAATTCATTCCAAAAAATATTTCATAACAGTAGATACATATGAAAAATTAAAAATATAAATCATTGACAATAGCGTTTAATAATAGGTAATTCAACTTTAAAATGTGCGATAAAACGTAGCATATCGGTATTATAGTTAGGAGTTGAAAAGTTAAAATGGGAATTTCATAGGTACCTGTCAAATAGAAACAAACCATAATATTGTCAAGTCCATTAGTTTTTATGTTCTTCATATTACTTATCACAATAATTATCAACATAAGAGCAAATTTAAAATTTCAACTCAAATAATATTTAGTTGTCTATATAAGTACCAAAAAAAGTGTAAAAATTAATTTTTTTATTTTCTCGATGTACATATTTCAAAGATAGTATTCGTCACAATAAATCAAATATGTTGTTTCTTATTTCTAAAAAATGTATGTCATAATGTAGTGTGTAGTTATGTAATTATATAATTATATTTTGTAAATATTCATTTAAAGCAATGCCAATATTAGCAAATATCTACAATGTTATACTTCATCATTCCTATTTATCACTATTTTGAGTAGGTAAGTTATACAATACAATTATTTTATACTTCATTATCTACTTTCGAAAAATAACATCAATATCAAGAAGGTAACAAAATACAACAATAGGTATCAAGTTCAGATGAATCAGGTTTGATCTACTTTCAACAAAATTTACTATCAAAATACAAAAAATATAAACTTATAGTGAAAAACGTTTTGGTTATTATTCCACTAAGTTTGGGCAGATATAATAATATTTGTAAAAAGTTGTGTACAATATTATGGAACCTAAATGTGATGACTGATTCGTCACTCATGAATAGCAATAACAAAAAGAAACGCTAACGAAAACAGGATTGAAATCACTGGGAAATTGATAAAAACGAAGCAATCAGAAACAAATTGCACACATTTTTCTTTGAAAGTTTTAAACACAAAATTACCATCACATACCTGATTACTTTCTAAGTACTTTCATCAATTAGGCAGTAGGAAAACATTAGAATTTATAGTAGATTACCAAAATGTTGTATAAAAGCCAGCATTCCACATTAAGGGCTAACAATTCGAAATTATTTTAATACTTTTAATAAGAAAATGTATTGATACTTTTTTATACAAAAACTTTGAGTTAAAAATAATTGTGAATTATTACAGTAATAAAAGTTAAATATAAGAAATAAATCTTGACATTTGTATAATGTAGAAGCTCACATTATAGTTGTATTTAAAAAAATAACATTTCTAAAATTGTTGTTATTTTTATTCCTGAAAAGGTAAAATAAATAACTAATTATTCAAAACATCAATTAAAGTTTCCTAAAATAAAAAAATAAAAATACTGAATATTTAAAATCCGTACAAAGAACATTTTACATTTTATTTCCAAGAGAGCGTCAATCAAGATGCTTTAACAAAAACACAGGACATCCTCTTAAAATATTACTGGCTCTACTTCAAACAAACTAAAAAAGCTGCTAACAATGTGCATCACTTTTGCGTGTTTTTGTCAAAAATATTTTCGTACAAAAATTGATTTGATTACATTGTTCAAAATACAAAACAGTTTAACAAACAAAAACCATTTTTTTCTAAGTTCAAAATATAGATATGCACCAATATTAAATTATTATATTTGCTATCTGGTAACAAGTATCATGATACATTTTAGTTTTGAACTCAATGCTTAAACAAAATATGTTCGATTTGTGTTACATTTATCAACACCTAGTTTTGGAGTATTACATTTAAATGAATCAGAATTTAAATTTTAGAAAGACAATACAAAAAAAAAATGGTGAAAATGATTGTCATTCCACATAAAGTTGCTTTTTACTCAAATATTGAGGGTCCATATAATTTGAAAACGTTTTTTAATTTACAGGTCGTATAAGTGAAAATATTATCGTATACAGCTTCTGTTATACTTTTGTTTAAATATATAATTTAATAATTTATTCACTAAAAATAATTTCCAATTAAATTGCAAAAAAAATTTATAAAAAATATAATGAAATTCATAAAACTCTAGCCTTCAAAATAATTTTAAATAGTATAAACCATCGTGGTGCGAATAACAATCACATCAAACTTTCATAATAATTATGCACACATGGATAATGTAAATTGTTTAAAGTATATAGGTTTCATAAATAATTTATTTCAGTTATTCAAATGTTTTAAAACGTTTTATTCATTAATTTACAAGTTTGATCATTTAATTAATTATAATATATGCACTCTGTACAACAATCAATATGAGAAGTTTAACCCTTTTACTGTTCGAGACATGTTGTAAATTATTTCGCAGTTTACTGTTCCAGACGTACTTTATTGCACGGGAACAATTTTCAAAGAACCGTGATAATCAACTTCTTGGAACACACGTAACATAACATGTTGTAACAATATGTAATTCGGACTAAGTAAGCAAAGTTTTATTTTTTAAATACAGATTGAACATAAATTTAATTCTAAAAAAAAAAAAAATGTATTCTGTGTAATATTATTTTAATGGTTGAAAACATTATTTCTCAATAAAAAATTATTTTTTGAGTATTAAGTTAAAAATTTTTGTATTACGGTTTTAAAATAACTATTTAAGTTACTTTGAGCAATACCCGACATCAAAATTTTGTTAATTTTACAATTTTTGGGTACAAATACAGAAATATTCGTTTTCAAATTTATATAACAAATAAACGCAACGTTTAATCAAACAAATAATTAGATATAATTTAAAAGAATTTTAATTCAGTGTGACATTTAGTGAGCCGTGAATCACGAATAAAAAAGTTGAGATGTGTGAGACTATATTATTTTTAAAATACTTTTGTATGTACTCGTATACCGTATTCCCGTAATGAGTGTATCAACATATTTTGAATTAAAATTTATAATCTTACACTATATTTTAATACGTCAAGTATGAGTATGCAAATACTTAAATGTTTACTTTAATTAATGTGGCCCTCACAACATGAGAAATGGAAACGATTACGACATTTAAGTTATAAGCACATGTTTCATTCTTTAAAGCGTAATTGTTTATGAATATACACAACAGTTACATCGTAATGATTTGATAATGAAAATTGAAACGCAATAAAATGATTAACTATAAAATATTTAGAATAAAAATGTTTTAATGAATTTATCATTTGAAAATAATGACTCAGTTTTAAATAAAATCAGTTATCTTATACCTAGCTCAGAGCAATTTTTTTTTTTACAAGATTTGTTTTTTACTTTTTTTTATAACTTAAAAGAAAAACAAAATAAGGACATAATATTGAAAAACACTTTCCATATACAATCCATACTAAGCCAGACAATGTCCATTTTAAATATTTCTCTATGAAACTAATTATTATTATTTAACCTTATTTTATTATGAAAAACAATATTTTCAATTTTTTATAAAACCAACTAGAATATGACAGATTACAATGATCAATAGGAAGCTGTAATTATTATTATAAATGTTTTTTTTTAAATATAACAACCGAATTCAAGCTAGTGAATAAGACTCATGATTACAATTCGAATAACGTATAAAACGCAAAAAAAAAAAAAAAAAAGTGATGAATAACGTACATAATATTTTATCTTCTCTTTTGAAACTTGAAAAAAAAAACAATGTTTTATCACTGCAGTTCATGTGGAAATGTTGTAAATGTTGGAAATGTTGTGTAATGGAACAATAAAATAGTAAATTATTCTTTGTGGGTTTTAAAGGGTTCTAATTCATTTTTTTTTTTTTTTTTATTGTTCAGAAGATCGATTTAGAAAGTTTGATTGATTATAAATATTTGTTCTGTAAGCACTTATTCACCTTATAAATAATGTGGTTTTACATGGTTTATTTCACAATCCGTTCGGTTTGTGGTTCCAATATAATATAAAAGTTAATTTAAAAAAAAAAAAAAGTTTTAAAAGGCTACATAGTTTGAATATTTGTATAGGATATTCTGTTACCTTCGTAAATAATAATTAACTTCACGAATCAGGACTTTTTAATTGTTAAAAAGCTTTAATGTGTTTTTCGATAATCCTTTTGGTTGGGCATTACTTTTTACTTATAATTACATAAAACAGGTCGATAATTAGTTATCATATATAGAGAACGTTTCGTTAGTAACTTTTCTCGTACAATATTTTAATGTTGAATATTATAATTTCAATATTACATTTTAATTCGTTATTGTTAAACAATTTAATCTTTTTATATTTATATCAATCCGATTACGCAGACGTAACATTAAACCATTGCCTATTGCCTACTGTACGAAAGAATTAAAATTTTTCTTTTTTTTTAAAACACGATTTAGAAACATTAAGTTCTAGACCCTTGGTTGGTGTTTTGAAACATTACTGTGGACAAAACGTCATCTAATCTTCTCCATCACTAATGTCTCTTATGGCACTCGACTGGCGCGAAATTCTATAATTAAACGCAGCCGCCTTGTTAGTCGGTAAAGCGACCGTCGTCGGCACCGAAACTATTAATTTGTTTTGTTCTGCGCGCCGTGTGCAATCCACGCGCGAGTTGGTCGGGCAACATTTTAATGTTACACAAAATCCCTTGGCCCCCGTTAGCAGAGACATTTTTGGATAACTAAATTGGATGATAATCCTCATAATATTCCAACATCTTTGAGAATGCAAGTGTATGAGGCTAATTTTAAAAAAAAAAAGTTAGAAACTAATATACTAATTTAGCCCTCACCCTAAACAAGGTGTTAAAAAATGTTTAATTTTGTTATAATACTGGAAGACATCCAAAGCATTCTCGAAACGGATCGTCAAATTTTGCTGCGCCCCGTGTGCAACCTCGCCGTTTAAATCCATAGCTGTCTATTTCAGATGAAACAAACATCGGGTAATTTATGATACAGGATTATTTTAAGTGCACAATTATTTGGGCAAAGGTTTCGTTCAAAACGACTTAACGAATACGTTTCAACCATTGTATAGATAAACGATAATTAACCATACATTATAAAATTAATAGTGTAATGCGGTAATTTTAGTTTTAAAAAACTGTTCATTGTTTTTTAAATATACGAAAATGATGATAATACGTAAACAATTAATTTACTTTATTTTACCGTATCCGTTTTAGATTCTAAGCGAAGCAAGAAAGCTATTGGTTTTCAAAAGCAGTGTGGTTCTTTTAGATTCTTAGCGCAGCAAAGGTGATGTTTTTTTTTCTGTGAATAAATTTAGACCGAGCTGGTACTTTTAGGTGTCTCAAATTTGAGCGTAAAAAATTGAAAAATTACAATAAAAAAACTAAGTAAACTTTAAGGGAAAACGTAAAAAATTACGGCTAACGTGTTTTTTGGCCATAACATCCAAAATAATAATCAAAACTAGGTGAAACTTTTACGCGATATTAAAATAAGTATCATACAAGTTTGGTACAAGTGATCGGGTGATTTCAAAAATTTTTGATCTGAGTAAAGAACTTTCAAATTTTCCATTTTTTTTTTTTTTTGTAGTTTTTGCTCATAAAATATTTAATTTTCCACAAACAACTTTGAAATCTTGAACCTAACCATATATTAAAGTTCATAATATGTAAACACATATGCCTATAAAAAATTTCGAAAATCCATGGACACAATTTTGTTTTCATATTCCACTATGAACAAAATATGCACATGTTTTAAAATTATGATTATATAATTGTAAACGTTGTTTACTATGCGTTATAGGGATTAACATAATATTCAACGATAATCGTGCCGTGTATAATGTAAATAATAACAAAAGAATATAGTTTTTTGTTGTGAATTTTTTTTTTTTTTTGCAAACATACATGACGTTGATTTGTCAAACTCCAGGAAATGCAATAATGCATAAAATATCCGTTTTGTCGCATTGAACGTTAAAGTAGTACGATTATTAGTTAGCTAGTTAGCCATCACTTTTAAGTTTAAGAAATCAGAGGAAAATCGATGCACACTCTCTGACATACTCACATAAACAAAAAACCGAATCGAACTAATCGTTTAGAAACACACAATGCGATAAAATATTAGGAAAACTACTTGGTAAAATAAAATACTTTCTGACCCTTTCTCACGGTCGAACAACCGGGGGACTCGGACCACCGAACACTATATTCTATCGATGGTTCGTTCTTTGTGGATTACGTATCCGAATCGAAACAGACGTGCCAAAATGCGGTCAAAGATCCAACCACAAAAGCACTTTTTTCAGTCAATCAAACGATTACCACACGGAGGTGAAAATCCGATTCCCGAGGAAAACGTGAACGGGATTCTTTAAATTTTCCAAATAAAAAAATGCATACATTTAATAGTACAAATAGTCCAAAAGAAAGTTTTTGACGGTTTGTCCGAGATAGAACCACAAATGTTAGTAATATTTGAGCCACTAAGCACAAAACGTGACAGCGTATTTGGTTCGTTTGAAAAAAAAAAAGAAATTAGATTCAATCAAAGGATCTATTCTTCAAAAAAAAATTATTAAGCTCCTTATAAGTTCTATTCAACTAGTAAAAATTTCAAACTTGTGGAAAATGATAAAGACAGAAGTATAATAAATGCTTTGACATAAGTAATTTTTTCATTCAACTAATTCAGTATAAGTTATGACATATTACAACAGATACCATAAGTTTTAGATAAAATGAATTCTGCTTAAAAGTATGTAATTTTTATGTTGATGACCAACATATTTCAAAATGAAATATTAACAACTAATGTTTTAAATTAATTGATAAAAATATTTCTATAATTTTTGTTTTCAAATACACATAACGTGTAGATATATGCAACAAATGTCCAACAAAAAAAGAACAAAAATATTGATTATTTTCCCTTCCGAAAAATAATATGTTTTATTATCGTTCTATTCACAAAAAAAAAAAAAAAAAAAAATAATAATTATAATTAATAATATAAATAATAATAAGGAATTCGTTCTGCACACCCCTTTTTATGTATAATTATCCATTCTTTTTGAAGGTAGTTCTTTTCAAACACTAATGTACGTGTCTAGTACGTGTCCTAAGTACTAACTAAAATTTAAGAAAAAGAAACAATCCTGAAAGGTTTTATCTAGTAAGACATTACTTTATGATATAAAAGTGATTGTTAACTATTATTGTTGTTCGTGGGAATTAAATAAATAATTAAAATTAAAAGAACATTATGTGTATTTTAATGTACTCTAAGTTTGGTGGTTAGAGTTCAAAAGTAACGATCTAAATAAAAATATCCAAGGAAAACTTAGTATTGAATTTTGGACATTCAAAAACATTTATTTGGCAAATGTTTCAGAATAATAAACGAATATAAGTTAATTTTGAAATTAGCTGCAGACAATAATTGGCACAGAGTGGTGTATGGTTACGGATATTGTTATACAACTCTGAACTCACTTTTATTGGCTACCAATTATTATTATTATTTATCAACAAAACTCGAGCCACCGCGTGTTAGTCAATTAAACATGCAAATAAATTCTACCATGGATACTATATGATCACACCGAAAACATGTAGTCAGTTATTTCACAAGTAGTTTCCAAAAAATAATTATAATATAGTATGTATTATAATTATAATAATAATAATAACAAAACGAATTTACTTTATTCTTTAGAGGCAGTTTTTATTATTTTATGACTCGTGTTTAGAAAGCAGTAACTGCGTTAAATTTCTACGATATAATTAAAAAAGAAAGAAAACATTGTTCATTGACTTTGCTACTTATTTTAGAGCATTTAATTTTTTTATTGTTTAAATTAGGTTACAAAGGTTGATATATTAGGTTATTGAGTACCTAGGATCATTTGTACCAAGGGACAGAGGTTTTATGGGAGATGTGAAACATAGGATTAATAGTGCGTTTAGATGAAACGGAGAAAAGTGCCAGGTGTTTTATGTGGTAAAATAATTTCAATGAGGCTAAAAGATAAGTTTTACAGGAGTGTGGTAAAACCGACGACCATGGTTCGAATTGTTGGGCGGTTGACAAGAAAACAGAGTATTTGTGTAACGTAAATGAGAATGCTTGGATGGAAGAATGGAGTAACAAGAGAAGATATAATAAGAAACAAATATATAAGTGGTAATATTGGTGTTGCATCAATTGTGGATAAGATGAGGGAAAATAAACTGATATGGTTAGGCCACGTGATGAGAAGAGAAGAAACTGAAGTAGGAATGGTGGTTATGAAAATGAACGTTGAAGGAAAAAGTGGTAGAGCAAGACCAAAAAAGAGATGGATGGAAATAATTGAAAAAGGTATGAGGGTTGTTAATGTATGTGTAGGGGATGTGAATGATAGTGATAAGTGGAGGCATGAGAAAAGGGTGGCAGATCCCACAAATAGTTGGGAAAAAAGCGCAAAAGACGAAGAAGATTGTTTAGAGTAGGTTTACCATGGTGACCTCAGGAGTATTTTTCTGAATATATAAAGGATTTTTCAAATTTGTTATTTTAATTAATCCTATATCGAAGATGTTTAATCCCCGTAATCACTAATATCGTTGAAAATTTACGTCGTAAAATATATGTTTTATATTAAAGGGCGGAATTAAAAATCATAAAAAACAGGCCAACCTAATTTGGTTCCTGCGCACACATGAAAATGTGTAAGATACGCTCTTCAGTTAGATAAGCCCCTGGTTGGTGCGTCACATATTAATTAATCTTATATGAATACGTAATGCTCTTCAATGATACAGTATTATATAAATGTATCGTTATAAATCATAACATTAATATGACACGATTTCAAATCGTGATTTTATCGTTTTCTCACTCTGTGTATAAATGGTGTAGGCACTACGCGTAGATATAGTATAGTATAGGTTTGTGTACATCTAATTTACCTATAAACTAAATATTATTATTTTTTTTAAAGTTTGAAAATAGTTAAAAGTATTGCGTATTTTTAACCGTTTTGATTTATACATTCGGTTTACTCGAACGTTTTTATAAAAAACAAATTAGTTGAGTAAGAGCGGTTGTAATAGGCCGGTGTTTGAGATTTTGAATAAGTTTACGATCATCTGGATATTTGACTAAAAAAAAAAAAAAACGATCCCCAAAATATTGTACTCGTGTTTGACTTTTGGTAAATTTACAATGACTTATGTCTATATTTCACTATATTTTATTTGAAGTACACTATTTGTTGATTTTAAGTTATTGTAATATTATTGTCATTGTTTGCAACAAGAAGAGTAGTACCAGAATAAAACCTTTAAAATGTCTTTGTGCTCTACTGTTCGGCGGTGATGCACACTGTACATTCGGAATGACAGTTCCACTACTGAACATATATTTCACAAGTAAAACAATTTGTCATCGATGATAAGCAAGGATTTGCGGCCAAGATATCATCTCATTACTTATGCAGGCGAATTACACAACTTGAGGATTACACAAAATGATTTTAGGAGGTAAAATACGCGACGGCCGTTGCCTGTTCCAAATTTTAGTTTAATGCAAACACAATTGGTTCACTATAAGTGAGACGTTTCGCAAAATTTCGTCAATTTGGTACTTTATATTTAATACGCTCGGTTTATCTCATCGGTAAAATAAACAGTGTATTTTTAAAAACAAAATAGAGAGTGAAATTAAGATTGAATTAAAGTAATAAAAATTGAAATTTTAAAGTAAAAAATTTGTAAATTTTAGTGAAGTAGAATATAACTACGTTAGTCGGTATACCGTTTCGGAGGGTGCAGAATGAACGTATAAAAAACGTTATATACAAAAGTAACGATTCTAATCGAGCATGCTTGGTAAAACACTTAAAACACACTAAATGTGCCAGTTATATAAATTAAAAATTAAGCATTTTTTTTCAAATTTTCAGTACATCATCATTTTGAATAATGTTTGATGAAAAATAACTGATATTCAAAATGTATGACTCTACGTAAATAAATATGTTGTTAGGTTTGTGAAGTTTTGAGTTTTAAAAATAAAATCCTAAGGCTTTGTGAAACGAAAATCACATAAACTTTGCAATCATTCGTGAAGTTCAAAATTATATTAATTGTACCTTGTTAAAAATGTTCTCAGACCCGTTTGAAATTTTTGTTGCATCTTTGTTTTATCCAATCTGAAGTTATGTGAACATTTGAAGTAGTTTAAATAAATTTTAGTGAAAAAATTTGAAAAAGAACAATACATTTTTCTCTTATCTTTTGGAATTGATTTGTACAAAACTCAAAAGCTAAGTCATTCATCTAAACAAATTAATTTTATAAAATACATTATGGGTCTACTTTCTAATTTTCGGTGCTTTTAATATTCTGAGCGTATTAAGCTGTGAACAACTTTAAGGGGAGTAAAAATGTTCCGATTTTTAAAGTCTGTATTTTTCTGATAGGTTTATGGACTCTGATGGTACTTTGAGGAGTCTCAAATTTAAGATTTCAAAATCGAAAATATAACAATATAAAAATTAAGCATATAAATCAAGGAATTAGTTGAACAATTTAACTTTTGTCTTTCTATTGATGTTTTAACTATTAAGAATCTCAAATGAAATTATAATACCAATAAACTAGTAAAAATATTGATTTTGGAAACATAATAATAATTGAAATATAAAATGGCTCACCATTTCTATAAAAACAAAAATTTACAAATTACTTTTAAAAATCATTTTGCTTCAAGGCATAAGTATATGCCTTAAACTAATATATATATATATATATATATATATTTTGTTATTTATTTTATATATTTTATTATATTATATATATATATATATATATATATATATATATATATATATATATATGTAATATTTTACATAATTTATAAATTCGAATAAAACACTGCTACTGATCCACTTGCATTGTATAAAATGTTGTCAAAAATAATCTAGTTCAAATTCACAAATAAAAGTTACCTAAGGTAATTTTTTAAACAAACTTTGCGATTAATGAAATTCAAAATAACTTTTACATACATACCTATATAAATTAATTTTCTAAATACGTTGTAGTAAAAAAAAATTTTTTAGGAAGACTGTTCAAATTATTGTTTTTATTTTAAGTTGTTGCTTAATAATTCGAAAAACTATCAGCTGTGTGTAGTGTAAACTTGTCAATATTTTCTTTGGAATTACTTTTTATTTTTCTTTGATGAATGTATTGCATTTGAATAAATGTTATAATCAAGTAATATTGAACACTTTTTTTGCACACATGTACTAGGAAATTCACATTTTTTTAATCTCATTTTAAAACATTTATTGAAAAATACTATAAACAAAAATATATAATGACAAATATACCAGCCATCTTGACTCCCGTGTGAAAATTCATCAGTTGCTAAGAAATAAAATACATTTTTTTATTTAAAAAATTAAATAACAATACTTTTGAACAATTGAAACCACTAAACGTAACCTCGAAGAAACATTTTTTATGATGGGACTTATAAAAGAAAAATAAATTTAAGAATGTCAAGTTTGTATAAAAATTTAATGAAATTTTTCTTATATTTTTAAAATAAAACATGAATAATTTTCAATTATCGAGTTATTAAAGGCTCTAAAACCTCAACACATGGACGTTAAACTTAATGAAGACACACAAAACAGTAATTGCCTTTCTCTAACAGACTAAAAAATGTGCATTTTTTCAAAGCTATAACAAATTGACACAAAATTCTACTAAATTATGTCTATCATATTATGTACCGACTATGTTACTTATATTCTAGATATGTAAACTTTTTTTCTTGTTATTCAATTATCCGTATTGTTTACCTTTTAGGCGTAATCATTTTTAATAATGACTGTAAATAAAAAATAAAATTCAATCGTTTTCACAATATTTCCCATTCTATCAATATTTTAAATAATGCCATTTCCTAGTAATACGTACTATTGACTATTACACTTAAGTTTCAATTAGATTCAACTGATATTTTTTTTTAAAACAAGAATTTGAATCCACAAAATTATATAATAATAATATTAATATAATTATATTATAATAATTAATATTATTCCAGAGATTTAACTCATGACACCAAAACAAACGGTCGAAAAACGTTAATTATCACAAAATCCCCATGTTTAAGTTTATTTATTTAAATGACATAATGTACATATTTTATTCTTACCATTTGCGTTCAACATAAAAGTCTTTTAACGAGATTACAAAATTTAAACATTATTTACCTTTTGTGTTAAACGTTGTGGAAAGTTTTCGATTTACGCATTTAACGTTTGAATTACTTCAGTGTTAGGTAGGTAGTATATACTTGACTTTTTACCGAAATATTTAATATGTATTCCATTTAAAAATGTTGTCCAAAACGTAGTTTACCCATACAGTAAAAACAACTATACATTTTGGTACAATTATACATTGGCTAATTTTTGTTTTGATAGTATTAATTTTTATCTCTAGTCTTATTTTTTAACATACGATACGAGATTAAAGGTTATGTTTTAACACTAGTACCTAGCTATAAATTTATTTAATCAAATTTAAATGTTTGAGAAGTAAAATTTATAGAAATTTTGAGATTATAAAATGTGTTTAACCAGCCTTGCTTGATATGGTTGATGGTTTTCGTATTCACTCTGTTTATAGAAATTAAAAATTAATAGTTATACATTTTAATCGGCTCCGTTGAATGCTAATGACGAGTGTATGCACTATTAAATGTAATTTCACATTTTTTTTTTTTTTTTACGTGTAGAAACCTTTTATTATACTTATTTACCTGTGTTGTACTTAACGTTATTTCAAAAACATGTGACGCAAAATATTTCTTAAAAAAAAAAAATTACTTGTACTTATTTTGCCATGCAAATCTTACCGTTTCTTATATGTTCTACATCAAAATTTTTTTCTGCTTTACAAAATATATCAAAAGAAACTCATTCACCATACCTGAAAAAAAAAACGCACCAGTAAATATATTTTATATTGCACTATAATGATATTTGTCAGTAAAAATATAATTCTCTCAAATTAACACACTTATAAACTCATTTATGCAACACTTTTTTACAATGATAATTTTTATGAAAATACGTTTGCTGAATGGTTACGTATCGATAGTATTTGAAACATTATATTTTCAAAATCACGAAAATAGTCAGTCGTGAAGATCTTGATGCTATTCATTAACTAATAACGAAAATCATGTAACGAAAACTAACGAAACATTTGATAGAATTCGTTATAGTACTAAAAATAAACCTTTCTTTGAAACAAGCAAATTTTACAAGATTATAAATATATCCTTATTCGATGGTTATAACAACATAAAATAAACACAACAAAAATTATCGTATGAACATCACTACACGCGTTTATATTGATGTTACAACACTAGGTTTTAGGAAATAAAATACTCAAACCCTAAATAGTTTTGATAAGTATAAACTTCTTATGTTCATTACACAACGACCAGAGCGCATTTGTCATTTTATAATTAAATTCTTATTCTTTACTTTATTATTTTTTTTTTAATGGTAACTAAAAACTTTTGAGAATGTTAGGTAGCTATTTATTTTATTAAAATTCCACCTGCATATCAAGTTCATTACTAAATTAGATCCATTTGTGTACAACTTGAGTATTTCCATTATGTGAAAAACTTAGCTAAAAATAAAAAAAAACCGGAATCACTCTAGGTCGCGTGGGTAGTTTGACGGAGTAGCGACTACGCTTTGGATGGGTCACTAGTTTGGAAGCTGTGGTTTAACTGCATTATTTAATGTCTGGCCCCTGATTTTAATATTGACTTTGACATATTGCATTGTCGTTCTAAAAAAAACTGTGTATCGAATCTCAGCTCAAAGACAACGGGAAGTGGTTTATTTGAATAAGAGAGCTTAGCCATTTAGAGTCTTTTTGTGCTCCTTAAGGTTCCTTGATTTTGATTTTAACAACATGAAGTGGGTTGAATGTTAATTATAAGATTTCAGAATAAAAAAAAAACCGAAAAATACGCAAAAAAGTTTTAAAATAGTAAATGAATCTAATAAAAAGAAAACATTAGGTAATGGTAGAAACTGTTTTTTTTATAGCACACAATTTTATCAAAATAATTGTTTTTGTAAATTTTGAAAAAATTTCAAATTATTAAAATACATCATTTTTTACTATAGAAATATTTGGATGGTTGAGTTTGATATCTAAATTAAACATTCATCGGCGCGTCACTGTGGTAAACATCAACGTTGCAATTATTTAATATCTCTTTTAACAATCGAAAGCGGTCATACAGTCAAGAGTATAATATCAAAATAAAGTCTGCTCTATGAATGATTGCGTTCAACTCTTAGCATAATTATTTCAATCACGATAACAAAATAATTACATTTTTTTTTAGCCGCGTTGTTTATAAATCGTATTTATAGTGTTTATACAAAAAGAAATATTCACGTTAGTAGGTACATTTCTTTTATTTCAAATGTTGCACCGCCAGAATTTAAGAGCTCAATCATTCACAATCGGCATGAATATAATCCAGTGGTAAGATGAAAATCAACCGCCGAAGATCAAAGCCAGAGAGCTAATTAAGTCGCAATCCTCGAGAGCAAAAACATTGCGAGTATGGAGATATCTTTGTGTCTGAATTGAAAAAAAAAGGACGTACCTAACATAAAATTTTACTGATTCTGGTTGAAACTTAATAATACATCAACGCCAATCAAAGAAAAACTACATGTCTTGTAATAGTTTTTAGAAATGAAAAAATACGTAAAATGTATAGATATTGGAGAAATGTCAGACGTTTTTTTTTCTTTTTTATACACACGATAAATTTTGTCTGTATGTACAACGGTACAAAATTATAAAAAAAAACTGATAAACGGTCTGAGAATCGAAAGGTTTGAACTTTGTCGACAAGAATGGGCAATCCTTAACCGCGAATAAGAACTGGACATGAGGACAACCAAGAATGTGATTGTGGGAACGACGGCGAGACAACGAGGCATATTACAGACGAACAGATTTGCACCCGATATCAATGGTATCGACGGAGTTACGAACAAAACGATAGACAAAGTTACAAAACCTAACCTTGGACATTGAAATTTAGATTTGAACACATAATGTGTTTCTACATATATTGCTATTGCTTATTATTTTATCATCCTGTATCACTCTGTTGCAGTTGCCGCTCGAACGAATGAATTTCAGTTCCGGAATCCAGCTGTAAGATATTACGTGCCATATATTTCTCCGCATTTTGTAATTCTTTTGCACCGTGTTCAAACTAACGGTTGGTATGTGGTGCAGTGACTCGCGTGTTTCTCTAGCCTTCCTCTTCGGCTCTCGATGCGGATTACTACACCCTTGGTCTTCTGTATTATCCGAATTATTACACGTATTGTAATCTTAAACTTCCTCTATGGTTTTTCCATTCAGAGACTAGTCCTAGCAACCCTAAGGGACTAAGCAATGACCTTCTGAATATATCAGAACATATAGGTATAAGAAAAACAGCGATTTTACGACGCTATTGACCAAAGTAAAAGAAAATTGGAGCAGACAGTAGGAAAAAAACTCAAAGCACCAGACAACATGCAGTGTACCGAGAGAGAGAGAGAGAGAGAGAGAGAGAGAGAGAGCGGGAGAGATGAGCGAGGAGAGTAAAAAAAAATATGGGAAAGTAGTGAAAAATCACGATCAGCTGCCGCGCGCGGAATCGGAGGATGAGGGGTGGTGAAAATGTGTTTTCTCGTACCGGAACGGGTACGCGAAAAGGGGAATGAAACGCGTGATACCCCCGAAGTTGATTTCCGGCGCGAATCGTAGGCGCCAAACGCGCACGCCGGCGACGCGGTAGTCGCACGTCGATGACACACACACGTTTCCTTCAACGCGCCACACTCTTACATCGTTTTCTCGATAAAAATGACGTGATGTTTCAACGTATTGTTTTTACAATGATGTTCTTTTTTTTTCTGTGTACAACGTTAAGGGTACAATAAAGGAACGCTCCGATTTTTACGTTCGGTAGGTGCCTCTAACGTCTAAGGTTTCTGCACTTCAATCGTGCATTGAAGGGTCTCAAATTTGAAAGTTAAAAATTGAAAAAGTTACAAGAAAAAACTACGACGACCAAAAACGTGAAAAATTACGTCTAACATAATCGATTTAATTTTTGACCATAACTTTCAAAATAATAAATGCAACCAGTGCTGAAACTCGTACACGATATTGAAATAGGTAAAATAAACGTTTGGTCCAGGTTCCGAGTGATTTTGAGAATATTCGAGCCAGGTGAAGAACATTTTTGAAAATTTCCAATTCCTTTGTGGTTTTTGTTCGATAAAACATTTAATTTTCAAGAAAAAATTTTAAAACGTTAAGACAAGGTTAACAACGTGTACATATATATGCTACTCAAACGTTTCGAAAGTCCATAGTCACAATTTTTTTTTTTTTTTTTAGTCGTTTTAAGTTGAAAAATTTTCAAAAATTGGTCATGTCTTTGACTTATTTTTAGAAAAAAAAAAGTTTAACTTACACAAATTTGTTATTTAAGAACTAAAACTAAAATATTTTATGTAAAACAAAATTATCTATCCAATGAAAAAATTTTAAAAAAATCTGCCCAATAGATTCTGAAGGCGTATAAAAAAAGTATTGAAAAATGGTGTAATTCGGTAATAACAATGAAATTATGCACTATTGTGCAGTTGATACTAAAATCGTATTAACTCCTTAAATAATGGTTTGAAATTTTTACACGTTATTTAAATTAATATTCCTTATGTGCGCAATACGTTTTTCGGAAATTTTCGACCATTTTTGTTGTTAAATATGGTTTGTACCACGACGTATACTAGACAACTGAGCTCACTCAGAATTGTATTTTCGAAGGCGATGATTTATTATTGCTTTTAGGTATAAAATAATGCATTTGAACCACACCTTCTAAACTAGTAATCCCTCCAAACCGTAGTCCCTACACCGTCAAACTACCCACGCAACCCAGAATGATCCCGGCTTTTTTATTATTCATAATATTTTTTCTCCTCTCGTTATTCAAAGTTTGACGCACGCGAGCGTAGATCTAGAACACCAAGTCTAGACACACAAGTCTCTGACATATTGTCGTGGTGCGTATAAATTATTGAACTGCAGGGGGGGACGTTGTACCCAAAATAATTTTGCCATAATAACACTTTTGTGTTTCAAACAGTAAAAAGTCTACAAAACAGGCAGAGAATTAAGTTATACATTGTTCGAATGATGAGCACTCTTTCTATGTTTAGTTTGAATTAGACTGATTGTTTTTAAGTGTACGATATTTAAATAATATGTAATTGAATAGTTAAAGATATTATGCCCTTTTTTGAATCCATCTTTAAGCCAACTATATTATACAAAATCGGTTTCCAAAAAACATAGAAAAAATTCGGACCTTTTATATTATGCGGTGCATAATTAATATCTGTATGTCTCTTCGAGACTTTGTGGCATTATAGAATAACGAAAATTCATATTATAGAAAACAATTGAAGGAGGTGAGGTAATAAGCGTTATATTTGTAGGTATAGCCTTTGTTGTATTATGTCCTCTTAATTGATACAATATACGATTACCAGTCATATCAGCGGAACAATAATAATCGAACAACAGTAATAGTAATAATATGTTGACGAAATTTATTTATTCAGACGTTTTTCGAATCATTTTTACTGTCAGGATCTAATTTCGACGCCGTACATCGTCCAGAACGTCAAACAATTTTTCGATTTATTTTTATTCCGGGTTGCCGGTATCGTGTTCTGAAAATTCTAAAAGCATGTACGCTATAGCGTTTTTAATAAGTTTTAGTGGTGGTTCGTGTCCGGGATGTATTGTAAAATTCGTTTTCAATAAAATAAATCGCTAAAAATGTTCGATAATTAAGGCTAAAGCTTAGCCTCGAACTTAGTGGCTTTTGTTAACAGCTTATTGATAGGGATTAAGCCGTAAGAATAAACCATTGTGTGTTCGTATTGACAAAAAGCAATCGAATCGTCCTACACGAAACGAAAGATTGGGTACGTGTTAGTCCAAGTATTACAATATGAAGGAAACGTTGAGAATTGTGAAATAAATTTAATGAAATGTCTCCTGAAAATCACAACAATACAAAATGTTCAGAAGCATTTTTTCAAAATTGAGTCAAACTATTCAAGTAAAAATCAATAAAATCCTCTCGAATCTAATTATTTGTTTTTCGCTACTTAGAGTACAAAACATCAACCAACATATTTAATATAGTTTATAAGTGTGTTGTGGGGAATTTCGTACAGAACCTATTCAAATATAATATTATATAACTCAATGGTTTCAGTAGATTTTTTTTTATTGTATGTAATTAATTCTCGATAAAATGTCAGATTTCGTATTTTTAATTTCGGTTTAAAAAAAAATAATCCTTACGTTGGAGCTGTATAAAAAAATATTGATTTTACTATGTGAAATCAATAATATATAAGAATATAACATTTTAGCACCATTTCAGCATGTTTTATTTAAAAACTTGTTTTTCATACAACTTTTGGAGTAGGTTCTCTTACTAAAACTTTTGCACACATATAAATAAAAAAATAATCATCACTGCAATAACAATTCACATTGTGTAAACGATCCAAATCTAAAACAAAACTTTTTTGTATATTTAATATATTTGTTGGGCACATATGTTCTATTAATATCATATATATATATATATATATATATATTTTCATAACACAATACAAGATAAATAAAAAAAAACAAAGTAGTTAGAACTTTCAAACGACAGAAATAAGTAAGGTTAAATAAAATTTGTACGTGTATTTGTACATGTTTTTTTTTATTTTTTAACATTAACGTATTTGAAACCTACTTTTTCATTAAAAAGCTCAATATTTATGATTCAAAATGTTAAAAAAATAATTAAGCAAAAGGTACTGAAAATACTTTAATAAATTTACTCTATTAGTTAAATTAAAATCGCAGATTGTAGTAAAAATCAAACTGTAATAAAAGGTAAAATTTTAAATCAATTTGAAAACCTAACACCGCATGAAATGTAAATAGCCACAAACCGTAGAGCTTTACATTTGCAAACACAATTTTTTGCGAGCCTCTAAACATTATTCAGTAAAAGTTACATATTTTTTTAATTAGTTGTGCAATATATGAATTTTTTTTTTAAAACGTATGTCCTAAACCTATTTAATTATTGTAAATTGTATGTATTTTATTTTTAATTGAATAATTGATTGTTTTTAAACTTGAAAAAAATCATAGAATTTCGTAATATGTGGTAAAAACAATTTATACAATACGCCATCTGTGTTCACAAAATTTTTAATGGCTCTTACCACTACAAAATGTAATCAATGTAAAAAAATCCTCACGTAGTTTTATTTAAACTAGTAATTGCATGGGCTTTGCGCGTCACTCCGAATTTTAAAGTACTTCAAGATAAAACTTTTGCGATGTCGAGAACAAAAATAATAGGATGGAAGAACATTGACAAAAAGATTCACACAACTTCATATCACAGTTCACAAGTAGGCTATGCATAGAACTTTAATTTTAGAATAAAACAAATCCTTAACAAAAATTTATTTCGAGTTTCCGAGTTCTCCGCTTAGAGTAAAACACGAAATCTTTATGTAAAATGTGCCGTTCATGATTTGGCTTTAGAGATGAAATTATATTTTATAGTGTAAAACAAACACAATGTAAATTGGACGATTAAAATTAAAAACAATTACCTTAAAGTTTACACAATACTATTCTAAACAAAAATAATATTTTTGGCATGCAAAAGAGTAATTCTAGGTCAGGTGGAAAATTTGGTGGAGTAACGACTTCATTTTGAGACAGACTTAAGTGGATCAGCGGTTTGGAAGTTGAATAGTTTAAAGTTTATGTAAAATCTATAATTCAGCCAAATAATAAGCAAATTCTAAATTTTAAAATCTTATAACTTATATTATGCTCATTTTTTGTCATACTTTTATACAATATTTTAAATTTATCCATTCCGATGAGGTCTAAAAATTTTTTTTTATAACGTTTGATGGTATGCTCCTAATACCCATCTTAACGTCAATGTGTGAGAAAATTTTGAGTTATTTGGAGCGTTTTTGAATTTTTTTTTGTTTTCGCATCATAACTCAAAACATAACCGATAAACTTTTTTGTGCTTTAAAATTTATTAATGATTACCTAGACATCTCCGTATTTATAAGAAGTATCAAGAGCTAGAACAATAGAAATATATAAAAAAAAAAAAAAACAGAATATTTGGGACGTTATATTCGTATACGATTTGAAACTTTAAATTATAAAAATGTAATTGTTTTTATCATTCTTTCAATCAAAAATATTAAATTATTGTACAGGTCTACGAGTTCAGATTAAAGATATTTAAAATTTGTTTCATTGTTTATTTATTTTTGTTTTACTCTTTATTGTACGATGGTTAATTTTAATAAAAAACTATAAGACTAGCTGATTAGAAATCTACAAATTTTCTAAAAAAAAAAAAAAAACACAACGAGGAGGGATAAAACCACCAATTTCTCCTCCCTGTTTACGCAACTGGAGTCTAAAAATAACTGTATCGCGTTCGGAGGAATCGACGAAAAGTTTTTCATCCGTGAGGGAAATGCACTGTTTTACGGTCGTCTGTATTAGACCTTTTCAAACGGGTTAGACATTTTACGATTTACATAAAAGTTTAAATACCTACTGGTAAAAACAAATAACGACTGAGACAAAAAGCGACGCGACGCGAAAATATTTCGTCGGAAGTGGCAACAGCGCAGCATCGTCGAGTCCATCTGACACCAACACCAAACTCATTCGGATCACTATCTGGTTGTCGAGTGGCAATCGAAATACCCACGCTTTTTTTCAACGAAAAGAACGACGATTCACCGCGTTTCGGTGGCGTATTTTAGGAGGGCGATTGGGGTGAGGGCCACTCATGAATTTTTGTTTGTTTATTAATTTTCTGTAAATATTATGTATTATGACACAAAATAACAAAACTTTAATTCTTCTTTCCATTAAATCCATAATCGCACACAAACACTTACACAATTACTAGACAATTATGATTGATTTTACCTAAATCATTAATTTTTTGGATAATTTAATGGAAAATGTGTTTGTATATACTATATAATATATATATATATATATAGGATTTAATAAGATATAAACTTAAACACAAAAATCGCACATTTTGTTTTTCGGAAACCTGTGCGATATCATACAATTGAAATTTAAACACACAAGTACTTGTCGTCAATATGATTTAAGGGCAGTCATGGATGAAATATTTTTTATACTTTTTTCCATGAAAAATACTGATTTTTTTTTTACAAGTCATAAAAAATAATGATTTTATAAAGATTTAGGCATATCATTACGTACCTATTTTTTTTATCCATGATCGCTCTATGTCTCATTTGGCGACTCAATTTCATATCAAAGCCGAGTCCATATGTCTATGGCTTCGTACTTATAAAATTTTTGAAAACAAAATATAATTTACATTCCAATGACAAGGTAGTCTTCTGGTTCCGTCGGTTCGGTGAATAAACAGAAATTTATATGTGCGACCGAACTGATGTAAAATGCATGGTTTTAATAATGGCTTTACCGGAAAATAAATATCAAAAACAAGACGTATAAAACTGCTGGCGAAACAATCAAACGTCCACAAAATTTTCATCTCTCGTTTGCGTCGGCAATAATTTCTTATGTCGATTTCTCACGTCTCCGACACTAATAATCCTCATCAAGGGGCGCAAAATCCGCCAACCACTTGGCGCGTCGAGTTGTGCCGTTTTCTCAAAACGTCATTTTCGCAATAAACTTTTCTGTGAAACTGCAAACACAGTCTCGAAGGGTGGTAAGCCAACTAAATCTCCACTGGAAATAAACACAGCACTTGCGATTGATGAACATCGATCGGAGGTTTAATGATGTAAAAAAAAAACCCTTTATGACCTCCTATCAGATTGACAAGAATGCAGTGGTTTTATAATGACGTCGGTCATAAATTTAAATTAAAAAAATAAACAATAAGTGCAGTAGAGCATACGTATGATAGTGTATACTATCATACGTAGAGTGTTGTACATCTGAAATTGACGACAAATCACAGCGTTTAAAATACGATTTGAGCAATGCTTGGCTTAGTATAGAAATGTATTATTAATTAGTCAAAATGTCGGTAAAATAGATAATTTTCTAGTTGAAATTTAAAAAAATCTTCAAGTTGTTAAAAAAAATGTAAAAATTTTTAAAATAAAATGCGAAATTGTGGCGTATAGAGGATTGAACCAGAAATATCTACGTCCCACTGCATCATATGACGCAATGTTTCCATAGTAATTTAGTTTCAAACTGTCATGTCAACGAAAACTTTGATTGCTGTATTCTTACGTCGCATTTCAGTCTCATTTGTATTAATATAGGCGTGAATAAAAAAAAACTTTAGATGATACCCTAAAATGGTTTTTCAGAAAAAAAAATTATTGTAAAATGATTACGTTTCTCGTTACGCTCAGAATCCAAAATTGAAAAAAGTTTTTATATAAAGTATGTCTTCCAATATTTACCGAATTAATATTTACTTCTATTTATTGCCTATTATTTCATACGAATGTTGAACAGAAGGTTTTACAAGCATTGAAACATTGCCAAGTAATCATTCTTATAATACCTACATAATTATGTCGTTTAAATTATATTTATTTTACACGTCATACTGAGTTTTTGTGTCTTGTAAAAGTATGATATCTGTCCGATTTTGAAGAGATCATATGTTAAGATCGGAGTAGTACTAAAACTAAAAAAAGTGTTTACAGTTAGTGGAAAAAAAGTCATTATAAAATCTATAGATGCAATGCTACGCATAAAATCTATAAAAATAACTAATATTTTAATACTGCATAAAGTTGTTACGCGAGATAATGTAGTTGTGGTACACTTTATAGTCCACTTTATTTTAAGAAATCATTTAAATGTGTTCTCCACTTTGGAGAAATGGCGAAATAGTTTTAACATCATTCAAAAAAATATAAACAATAAGTACATATTTATTAATTGACTAAAAATAAATTAGACAGTGATAAAGTTTAAATTTTTAAAAATTATGCCACAAATTACGTTTTTATTGTATATATATAAAACCGTTTTTTGGTGACACAAGGGTAACGAAAAAAAAAATTAATGGAGGCCGTGTGACACTAAAAACTTACTTAAGATGATTATTTTGAAGAAAGAGAGTGAGTAAGAAATTCTGAAGCTAAAATAATAAAATATAGGCCATATTTTTTTTTTTTTTAGTATACATTTTTTATTTTTAGACTAACTAAATTTTTAGACTTCTTAGCATAGAAAGGAAAGTATTGTTTTTACAGTTGTATTTTTTTTTTCTGTAATAATGTTTTTGTGTAGTTGAAGTGGTCCAGAAATAAAATTTCATTGCACAAAAAATTTTGGAAATTGAGCGTAGACAGTACGTTAATTGAAGATATTTTTAGAAATTTTACTTATTTTTTAAGTAATCAGACAAAAACCAACAACTTTTCAAAAATTTTGTGGCAAATAACTTGAAATTTTTCGGTTTGTGATCACGTTTATATGTAGAAGGAATTCTCCGTTCCATACGTAAATCACAGAAGAAGTATGAATTTTGATTTTAAATTTTATTTTTTAGACTGTCAATACCATCGTAAAAATAGGTTTAACTATTAAACTATTTGAAATTATGAATTATTTATGAAATTCATAGTCATTTTGACACTTTAATGGAATAAATGAATTCAAAACGACATATAAGTTTGGAAAACATTCGAACTATGTATGAAACAGTTTTTTTTTTTCACGAATAAACGTTGATCCGAGTTTTTTATACAAGTAGTAAGAGGTTGTTGGACCAAGATGTATTTTCCTATCAACACTTTTTTGGGTTGAAAGAGTGATCTTATATAAAAGTAATTATTTTATGACAATGTCGAGTTAGACAGTGATCTGATTATAAAAATTAGAGAAAAGTAATATTATGTTGTAAAGTAGGTCACACTTGGTAACTATTTTGAATGGTATATTATTACATAATAAACGTAGTAACATAAAAAAAAAGTATGTGAATTTTTAAAAAAAGGAAAGAAAGAAAGGCTGTAAATTATTTTAAAAAAAGTTTAAAGAAAGATATTAGATTACCGAGCTCGCTCAAAATCGTTTTTCCGAAGGCAATGATTCTTCATTGCTTTCTGATACTAATTAATAATAGGACAGTGTCCAAACCATTCTACCTACCCAAAAAAGTGACTCGCTTCATAGCGTAATTTCTACTCCGAATGACTTTTCATCTGACCTAGAATTTACAAATTTTTTAAGGATGTTAGGTTAGGTTCACTCCTAAATAGTTTTAATGTAAATTTAAGAAGCGATCACCCAAAATTATACCCACCTCTGTATCGAGAAAAGAGGTATATAAAAAAAAATTTGCATCAATAACTGATTGGATCTCGTATCGTATTTGATTTAAGCATTTTGATCTCTAAAGATTTTTCTATGAATTATTCATACAAAAAGTTGAGTGCCTACGAGGAAAGTAATCGAATATCAAAACTTGGTTGGTTTTCATAAAAAGTACTTTGAAACTTAACATTAAACGTCAATGTCTCGAGTCTTGTATTTCTCGTATTATTCATTTTATGACATCTGAAAACCAAATAAAGTGACAAAATAAATTGTATTAGAGAAACTATTATTTTAGAAATTGTTCTTTATTTTGATACTCGTATAAAAAAATCTATTCTTGTGCTCGTTTAAACAAACGCCATGTTTTTAATGGCTTTTTCCGTGTATTTTTAGCTATTTTATGTATATATATATAACGGAAATTAATTATTTTCTCCCATACATACCAATCCTTTTTATTTCTTTTTCTTTTTTGAAAAAAATTTCTTTTTTGTATGTTATGGTATTGGATACAAAATTTAGAACATGATATTATATAGCTTTCCATGCAGCCAATATTTTTCAATTATTTCACTAAAAATATTTTTGAACCACTTGTTTTATACATCTTTAAATATTGTATTATTTTATTTGGTAAAGATGTTATATTAGTTATTATATTTATCAATGAGGTGGAACAGTTCTCAAAAAGGACTCGCGTAATTGACATTCCCGCAGTAATTCTAAAGGAAAAACACATTAGTCAACAGTCTTAATTGTCTATTTGTGTATAGAATACAAAATATTCGGTAACATAATTATTATTCATCTTTCTGAATTGCATTCTAATTAGATGTTTCTTCGGGTTACGAATTCGACATGAGGTTAACATAATTTTTATACATAAATATATATATTTACGTACAGCCTAAAGCGGAAAGACTAAAGAAGAAGTTTATTATACTTATAAATAGCGTAATTTTACGGTAAAGAGGAATCTGAGAGGTAAAAATAATTTTTTATTCTCATTCTTATTTTTAAACTGTTACTACCTATTTAGAATATTTAGACAGTAACTTATTTGTGGCATTTATCTTCAAACGACACGAAACGAATAAAAGTACCTTAACTCATCGTAAAAATCGACTTCGAGCCAAGTACGCCCAAATTCCGATTGTAAAATAATTTGGATAAGAGCTCGGCTGGATTTCAAGAACGCCCAATAAATCATTCGGTAAGAAGGAAAACAAAACTATACCTATCATTGTCCCCAAACGGTGATCAATCGATAACCTATATATTATATGCCGGATGTTCAGTATCCAGACAGCTGTAATGTTGTTTAAGATGTTAAGTGTTTAGACATCTTATAAAGCTATGGACATCAATACAAATATATTTTATTTAATTGCGTCCCCCTTTCCATTTTTTTCCCAGCACTGATAATGATATATTATAATGCAACTAAGTAGCCGACTTTAAGTTCATGTTAAAGCGCTCGATAAACGGTCGACTTTTCTTATCCGAGAAATCGTCGATTTCATGAAAAGATACCGAATCTCTAGTTGTTTTTTTTTTTTTTTTTTTTGTCAGGCGCTTACAAATTGTCGCTGGTCTTGTTCAATTTGTATAATAGGTCAGTAGGTATATCACCCAAGGTGTTTTATACTGATGATGTACATTGCAAAATATATGACCGTCGAGTAGAGGCCCCATCAGAAAAATTTTGAATGCCGCCAAGGTATAATAAGGTTGCAAGTTCTTAAAGTGTGGTTGCGAAATATTGGCGCAAGTCCAGGATCGAACGAATATGGCCAAAGGCTTGCCCCCATCAGAAAAATATTGATCGCGTTTAAGTGTGAAATTCTTAAATTTTAAAATAATTTTGTTGCGAATGGATTGTAATAAGCCCACAAAATATGGCTTGAATCCCACACGGACTTAAGTTCATCACGCTGTACGACAGTGCGTTTCCAGAGTAACCGTTCGCTGCACTGCGACCGTGATTCTTTTTGTAAAAAATGGAAAAAAATTTTCTTCCGTTTCGTAAAATGGCCTCGAGACCGAAAACCGTTTTTACAAAGAATTTCTATACAAAATTTCTGTTTAGGTGTTTGTATCAGTTTTCAATTATCTTAACACAAGTCCAATTGGTCTCAAAATTTGTAAAAGTACAAAAATCCACCTAAAATTTAAAAATTATTTGTTCGATGCGGTTATAACATGAACATGAACTAAGGACTAGTTTTGGTTTCGGTTTTGGCAAACTGTACAACTGTGTTTCGTAAACGTATGGAAATACATTTCTCTCTGTACACCGTTTTGTTAAATAAAATATTTTTTTCTTACCTATACAACCCAGCAATTTTACGGGCCTTTTCCTTTAATTTTTGTTGCCTCTATAATTTATAAGTATACGATTTAAAATAGTCCGTACATTAATATAAAATGTATCCGGGATCCCAATGCCGGGGTTTTTCTTATAAACTCCCCGGGCGAGACCTCCATTAGGAGCACTATTAAAAATATTGTAATATTTTTTTTTTAACACAATGACACAGTGATCTATATATGGTATATTATACCCATGGTTGAAATCACGTTAGATTACATCGTTTATTGGTAAATAAACGATGGGCCCAACAACTAATCAGGCGACTATATGTGACTTGGAATAAATATTAAAGCTCGATAAATGGCTTTATTATTTTTACGCACTAATAATTATTAATTACTACGAGTAATTAACAAGTCAACTGTTTTTATATTGTTATTGATTTAAAATTAAAAGTTACAACAAAATTTTCTAGTCCTATTATTGTCAGCTCAGCGCCCTTTTGCGATCTGCGCCCCGGGTCACGCATGGCTCTCTCCGACCCTGCCGGGATCCCTAGTGAAATACGAAATCTCTAAGCCCGCGTCTCTATTAGTGAACACCACCCTGTAAGTATGTATGTACACGTGTAAATGAATTATATTTTATACGTTATTATGCTGCTACGTATTATTTTGATCACAAGTCTGTCGTCCCGGGCGACTACGTCGTGTTCTCCGCGTGTACGCGGTTCACGGCTGCCAGTCAAAAGACATGTCCCAAACCACCGCCGCCTCCGTGACGACGATGGGGGGCATACACGTTCATAATAATTAATGACCCGAGCTAGTCTCGTCTAGCTTGTCGCCCGCCCGCCCTGGCACTATGGCGCTTTTATTGAATTCACGCCGTCGCCGTCGTGGACCCGGGCGTTCCGTCGGTGGTGAACGGTAGGGGCGGTTTAGGCGAGAAAAAATCGGGTCAGCGCCGTTTTGTCGTGTGAGGTGCCATTCACGCGCAATAACGTTATACCGTGTAGGTATTATAGATGGAGATTTGATTAAATTTTCGGGCGCTAAGCCGAAACGTGAGGTCTGGACGGTAAGTGCGACAGAGAAGAAAAAGTTCGGAGCATTCGAAGTGTGGTGTGCCGGAATAGCGACGCTCGAGATTATATTATACGGCAGAGAAACGAACGAAGCCGGTGGTTTTGGATAGAATTAAAGGAGGAAGACGAATTCGGGTAACTGGAACTAAAAGAAGGGATCGTGCGCCGTGATAGTCTGCTAAAGGATATGTGGATATGGTAAAACTGAAAAAGGAAGACCGCAATAATGGGATACGTTTCGCACACTGTAAAAGTCGTAGACGTAGTAAGTTATCGAGATTTAAAGGAGCTGAGTTTCGACTGAGCGGCATCCAATCGAGGAATCGGAGACGAATAAAAAACCCCCCATAAGCACACCTCAATCATCACCTATATATATATATATATATATGGGTCGAAACGGTCAAAAGATCCAGGAGTCCCAGTAAAATCATACCCCGAGTCTTACTATAAAATTTTCCTATGAGCATTTTACCTTACCGGTAAGATTTCTTTAAAAAAAAACCATTATTCCCGCATAGGGGGTATAGATATGACCTAGGATAATCTTACCGGTAAATATTCCTAAGAAAATGTATCCCCCCGCAGAGGCGTACGCAAAGGGGGGGGAAAGGTTGGGAAATATATCTCCCCATTGTCTTTTTTTTTTTTTTTAGCAACTTTTTAGATTTATAATCAGCTGGTTTCTGTTTTCTATTACAAATACCGATAGTATTAGAAATGTATTAGAATTTGAGTTTGTTATAGGTAGGTATTTATTTTTTTTTTTTTTTTGTAGGTAAGAATAATAAAACAATTTCATATTTTATATTTCAGCGTTCTAGATCGTATACAAGTATAACATTCCAAATTGTTTTTCGTTTAATCTTTTTTTTAACATGTTCAAATATTCACCATTTTTTAAATTTACATTTTTAACAGTGTTCTTGCTTTTGATACTCCTTTAAAATACGTCTGTGGGTGAGCTAATGGCATAACTTTAGTCAAACAATTAGGATGCGGAAATAAACTCAAACTATTTTAGGATGAAGCAATATATCTGGAAATAACATAAACATTAGACACAAAATTTTGGGGCTATTGGTGGTTTTGGTCGGTTCAGTTCCGACGTAAGTCTCCCTCGACTGTGTAATAAAAGTGTATGTCCAATTTTGTTGTAAAAGTAGAAAAGGTACATCAAAACTAGTTATTTTTCCCATATTTACACCTCCTCATTTTATAAATTCCCGGGCACGCCACTGACCCCCGGTAATGTTAAACCGGTGGTATGATTTCACTGTTACACGGTTTCTGGAATACGGTTAAAATGATGGCACGCATGAGCAAGAGAGGAGCAGCCGTAATATTATTATTATGACAACAAAAAAAAAAAAAAATTATCTCTAACCAGACGCTATTGTTGTAAACGTGATGGATATGTCGATTTTCGTTATTACTCGTCATTTTGTAGTATATACAGGCATTTTATACTTCCATGCGCCGCACAGTGGGACCAATTTCAAATTTAACCGGACAATATGTCAAAAATTTACGATCACCACATTGTTTTTAGAAATGATTATAATATAACATTGTTATAACATATTTATGTATTAGTGAAAGTACTTTTTGTTTCGTGTTAATTATTTATTATGAGTACACAATTATGTTAAGTTTAGTTATTTTGTCATCACCTTATAAATATAAGTGTTTTCTCCTGCTCTTCTAAAATATAAATTGTATGTTTATAACACGATGTGACACATCATAATAAAAATGATTTATTGAGTTCAATATGCCATAACTGCATTTAAAACAAAGTAATCGAGATATTCAATTTTCAACGTCGAGGTCAAATCTAAAACCAAAAAACTTTGAAAAAAAAAATTAATTTTGAAAAATTGACTAACGACATTATAGAAAATAATGTATAGATTTTCTATTTAAAGTTACAAACTTCTATCTACGAAACATAAACAAAATAAAACAAATTTAAAATGCAAAAATTCGATTTTTAAGCTGTATCAAACTGGCTAAAAATTAACCGAACATTTTTTAAAATATTTTTAGAGTCATCGTAGGCTTAGTGTTATATACTCAATTAAACCATTTCAGCAAAAAAAAAAAAAATATAAAAATTATTAGATATTCCCGCCTGCCTTACAATCATGTGTACCTACCGTCTTTACATTTCGACTGTTATTCGATTACTAAACGTAAAAATGTGTACGGCCGAATGTTGTCTGGTCTATAGACCAGTGAGCAAAGTGTACTCTCGACAGGCTCGTTATTCCCAATCGATACAAACGCTTCTTAGACTTTTTTTTTTCCTTCTATAGTGGTAACCGGTAAGTACGTCAAAATGACAGGTCTGTGTAGGCCTGTGTTGTATGGTTCACGTAACGGTAAAATCGAGAAAAGCCAATAAAAGAATAGCTGTTGCTGAAGTTGAAACTTTAACTAGGACTCGAAGACGTAAGTCGATCAACGGCCGGTCGGGTTTCATTCGTAAACAGGACGTCTTTATTCAATATTGAAAAAAATTGTGATTTGTTTTTTTTTGGTAAAAAGCAGATTATGATGTCATTGACTTTTTTAACCACACATACGGGCTGAATACAACCGTAAGTGTTAAAAATACTACATACAAGATTTTTCAAACTAATCGAAGAGCGTACATATTTGTTTTAAATTTTCATCTTGCCGAAACTAAAAGTTGTGTACGATTTAAAATGATGACGTTCAAATAGTATTGTCAAAAAAGTAATAAAAACCTTTGCGAACAAACCTGCTGCAATACCAATCAAATTGACATTTTATAAACGAAAGCTTTAGTAAATTTTTGTATTAAAAAACTGTTTTGATTAAAATTCAGATAACGATAGTCAAAAACAGTTACTTCTTAATCACTAACGAATTAATACTTTTCGACGATTTTGTTGTTAGTACTCAGTAGTCAGTGTTCTCCAAAGCCACGTATCGTCATTATTGTGTAGTATTTAAACTAAAAGCAATTTTAGCTTGTCGAGATCTAAGTCTGCGGTCTATAGCAATATTTCCGATTCAATAATGTAATCTACAATAATTTACAGTTCATAATCATCGTTCCTTTTCTCGGATAACATGAATTTGACAATAATAATTGCTTAAGACGTGTTATAGAAATGTTTAGCAATCAATATAATAACAAAATCGCAGTAGCACGTTCAAACCAATAGTATTTGTCATTTCTCTAAATGTCATGATTTGGACGGGTTGTCTTAAACCCCAACTTGGCTATTTTTAAAAATTAAATTTTATAAGATGCAAATATCCCAGTTTCTATAAACAATATTATACGTCACAACTTTTGTACCTACTTATATCCACTGTTTATAACAATTAAGTCTTAAGTAAAAACCAATCAACACTACTCAACATCTTAACAACACAATATTTTATTAATCAAAAAAAGATGTTGTAACATAATTATTTAAACAACAAATACTTAAAAATCATAAATGCAAATATGCAATGTAGTGACTTAGATGAATAGCATTAAAAATAAAATAATTTTATTAACAGTGTTCTTTGTATATAATATACGTTAAAACTATTCTCATTTTTTAACGCATCACAAATATAATTAACACTGTGTGTATCATAAAATTAAGAAACTTTTAAATTTTAATTTTTATGTAATCTAGTAATAAATATATAAAAATATAACTTAATAACTGAATAGCTTTAGAGACCATTTTTCTTTTTCAAGCGGGGTAAAATTAAATTTTGTTTTTATTATACTTTACGTAACTATGTAGTCTAACAAACTATTAAATAAAATTAGTGTTTAATTTTTAAAAAAGTGTGCATACCATACCAACGATTATAATCAATTTTTCAAAACAGTTTATCATAGCTTATGAGTGTAGAAAATTATTAAAAATATTTGTTTAAGGATTGTAAGCTTAAGTGGAATTTCTTATTCTCGTGTAATTTAAGCAAGAGAAAGGAAAAACATACACCGAGCAACGAGTATTTTAACCAAAACATTTTATTACAGTAAAATTTACTATAAAATAATTCAGTGTGATGGACACTATACATTAAAAAAAAAAAATAAAATAAAAAAATAAAAAAATAAAAACATATTTAAAACCACCTTCTTTTTTGAAAATAGTTAAAAATTTGATTTTCTTCTTCAACTTATCTTTGAGATTTACATAAAATATGTATTTTACACAAGCTTAATAAATTACTTATAAATTTATAATTACTAGATTATTTCACGGTACATCGAGTAACTATTTTTGAATTTTACCTAGGTGTCTAAAACGACTTCAAAGCCGAAATCTTATTGATCATTTTATAAATTGTAAATGTATTTGTTTATAAATAGTTAAAAAAACTGATAAACAAACAAATAAGCTCAAACTACTTTCATACAAGACAATACTCATAAAGTGTAAATGTAGATTTTTTACTTTAAATTATTTATAATGTATTTATTACTCTACTATTGCATTTGTAACTTTCAGTGTATGAAATTTATCATTATTTTTGAAAACTTATTTTTCTAAAAATAATGTATATCATATATAATAATTGTCAATATACAAAGAATAGCGTTAAGAAAACTTTTTGATTGTTTCCAACCTGATTGTGACACCGATTGTGACCACTGTCCAAAATTTGGAATTCTCTTGACATCATCTAATTCCATTACTTTGACAACAAGTTTATATATTTTGAGCATTTTAAACTATAAATTTTTAAATATTGTATTTATAGTACAATTAGAAACTATCTTGAGTTGTTTATCGTACATGTTATACATTTTGTTTAGTTTTACATATGAAATTTGCTAAGCAAATCATTTCAATTTAATGTTTGTATAAAAATCTTTGACAATAAAAAGGTTAAACAGTTTTGTTAAATTTCTAAAATTTTAAATTTATTAATTTGATTTTTTTCAGCCTAAAATCAATGATTTGTATAATTTTAATGAAAAAAACTAATTGTGTCCATTTAAATGTTTCGTACTAACCCCAAAAATGATTTAAAATAGACAAATAATACTGCATCGTTCATTCTGAAGAAGATCAACAAAGTTTTTAGTTTTGCATACCAACAAGGCTAGTTAAGTGACATACGTCGAATATAAAATAATTTTAGACGACAGAAAGATAGATGATGGACGTATATTAAAAATTGTAGAAAATCTTACATCATTTTTTCTTTGATCTGTCGATATTTTTTTTCTCATATTTTTTTTTTTTTATTGTTGAAGATTCACAAAAAAAAAAAAAAAAACATACGAAACTTTTAAAGCAAACTCCATCGTTGGACCACCGGGCACCAATCTATAGACTATCACCATATATTTATTACCATGTCCAAAAGAGTGACGGTGCCTAAGGGTTTGTTAGAATTATTATTGAGAGTGAGTGGGTGAATAACATGAAATGGAAAATCTAAATTGTATCGAATAATGTAAATATAGTCACGAGGCCTTGAGAAGTTGATTCTAAGTCATTGGTCATAAGTAAACAAAATAATATTTAGTTTAAATTGCGTGTGCTTACTCTAAGTTTGTTCGTCTCCGAACTAAATCAATTTTTTCATCAGCACCAAACCAAAACAATACATGTATTGATCAAGCTTTACAATTTTATAAAGTAAATAAAACTGCATTTTAAAATCGAATAAACTAAAAATATAACTGGAATAATACAATCAGAAACATAAGTTTATCTTACATTTTATAATGACAACTCGGTTAAGTATTTCGTTATTGCGTAGCTTACTAACGTATATTTTTAAAAAAAATAGTTGTTATTTAACATTTCAAATAAAAACGAACACCGACTGACACACGTATGATGACAAATATTATATATTTATTGATTTATACACGTCATACGAGAACAATGGGTTTTTTTATAAAAAAAAAAAATTACAGGTTTGTTAGCGATAAAAATTATCAACCTTCAATCCGGGTTGAATAAGTAATTTAAACGACACGCAAAGTCAACGCGAGTTTATAGAGTATTTCATTCTACTGCGTTAAATATATTCAAACACAAAGTTTTACGCGTGGTAGAATCTGAAAAAATCACATTTTAATTTTCATTTTAATTGAAAAATAATCGTATTGCACTAGTTTAATACATGGTTGAGTAACCAAATATTATAAGTATTTATTTTTTTGCCCGATAAAACTCGGGTTTTCAAAACTCGAATCATAGAATGTATTGATTCATGTGCAAAATATAAATTCCCACCTCGCATGAATCATGATATTGATCGCAGTGTACAGAATATTATTTCACGTAAACAACGACCAACGTTCAGTTCTATAAATCACGGCACAATATTGTTGGCTTAAAATCAACGGAGAAGAAAACATCAATTCAGCATAATCCATCATCATCATCATCATTAATTTTTAACGTATCATACAAATTTACCCGCTGTTTGTGAGTTTCACATGAAGTTATTAAAAACGCACGGTCAAAAGGTGAGTGAACAAAACGGAGCTCGTGTACCCCCAGGCAATAAGAGTTTAAAACAACACGACGGAAACAAAAATGAAAAAAAACACGCGATATCTGTGCAAAATAACATAACATTGACAAAAAAAACGCGATTTGACTCGGCAAACGCGTTATAATATTATTGTTTTTTCCATTTGCATCATACGTAACATAGGTACTCGTATTATAATATTATACTAGGGGATGACTTCATTAAATTATTTATGGTAATCCGTGTCTCACTTGTTCAAACTTGACAAAATATTTTTTCGTTAATACAATATATACGAATGCACACAATATAATGGCTTTTACAGTTCAAATGAGATGACTGGAGAGAACGAACAACTGCGGGAAACCTTCGAATCAAAAAAGCAAATAAAATAATAACAAACATTAAATTCTGAATGCAGTCAAAAATGTATTGTTTTTACAATGATGTATTTTTTTTCTATGAATTTTTTGACGGCCAAAGAATGCGTTCAATCAAACAATGTGGACTTAAATTGTACTTTACATGACGTTTTTTTTTAAATTGTTTTTGTTTTTTTAGTTATGGCCCGAAAACCAAAAGATTTGTTGATTATTTTCGGGAAAACGATTGCAATTTCGACATTTGTAATCACTTTACTTGGTAGCAAGAGGCTCCAATCTTAACGTTGAATACCACAAAAAAGTTAAGATTTTGGTTTTAAAGTATATTTTTATTTCAAACAAGTGTTTATATATTTGTATTATTTTCTGAGTTATCTGCCGAAAATGAAAAAAATTGGAACATTTTTATTTTATTTTGTGTTTAAGGCGAGTATTGGTCCTATGGATCTAACAAATACATAAAACAAGACAATATATACTTTGTAATACCATCTTTTTATGCAAAACCTTTTGTAATATTACACAGTAAACGTAGTATTTCAGCAAATAAAAGAAAGAAAAGAAGAAACTAAATAAAGGAAAAAAGGAATGAACGAAGGAAAAAAAGGAAGAAAGGGTGTAAATTTGAAGTTTGGTGAGAAGTAGTTTGAAAAGTCGTATTTCAGGTAGTTTTGGTAATTTAATATAGGTAGCTGATATTTATTGTTAAATTTGGTTTTTACCAGGACGTATACTAGATAAATGGGCTTACTCAGAATTGTTTTTTTCAATGTAATGATTTATCATTGGTTTCAGTTATTAAATAATAAGTTTGAACCACAGTTATTTCCGAAACATTCGCCTACTCAAAGAAGTGACCCGCTCTAAGGCGTAATCGCTACGACAAACAACTTCTCACCCGAACTCAAATTCACTCTTATTCTGTTTTATATAATTATTATCATGCGGTCAAAAACCGGAGCTAAGTAAAAAATAGAGCGGATATTGCGAGACAGTACAAGATGAGCTGACTATAACGAATAATGGAAACAAGCTGAGGCGTATATAATTATTGCTGGTTTTTTCACCTTAATATAATAATATTCCCATAAACGTATACGCGCCAGCAGTGCAATAATATTATCATAATAAATATTAATCACAACGTACCTCATAACCGTACTAACTCGTATTCGGACACGTTTTAATCGCACGCGGTCAAGTCTAAAATGTATTTATGTTTTTTTTTTCTTTTGTTTTTAAACTTGAGTTTCCCCGAGCGCCGTGGGGTTTATAATAAGCGTCCGAGGATGCGTTAGAAACGTTACGAACCCAAAATGTAACTGCCTGCGGATGGTTTTCACAGTCACGACAAAAACCTATGTTATAAATTGTCGAAAAACCTACGAAAAACGCCTCTAAAACACGTCATCGCAACGTGTTCATTTTATGTTCCAATGATTCTAAGAAGTTACAGGCAACTTACGTCTATTTTATTTTTTGTGCGATAAACAAACGCCAGTACCCTGTTTTTACATTTTTCATAACTTTGGTTCAGAAAATTATAATTTCGTTTCATAAAAAACATAGAAAAGTTGTTAAACTACTCAAATATTTTTACAGAATCAAAATCAAAGAGCTTTTATTGTCGTCTGGCTTATTGGTTTGAACAAGGAAAATATGGAGAGGTATCCGACGCCCTTAACGTGCTTTTTTTTAACGCGTTTGTGTGACTGATTTACGATGAGCGCCTAAACTCAAGTTATACGCGCGCTGAGTAATCTGCAATGAATCGGTTAGGTGAATGTTAGCTGTTCGTATGGAGGAAGTAGTATCTTTCCGAAAATTTTCGTGAGATGAGACGGTAAAAATTAAAAAAGAAAAAAACCAATAGTCAACTGTTCCGGAAATTATCCTCGCGTTTGATGTTTCTATACTATACGTAAGAGGAAGCCAGGCGGCAAGTTTACGATTTTGTTTTATAAATTAATTTACCAGGTATTTTTAAACGAAATAAAAGTAAACGTAACGTTCTGAGTCGATCAGTAAAGTTAATGGGGAAAAAAAAAAATTAATTTTTTATGTACTTTTTACTATCCGTCTCAGGGCCAAGAGCAAATTTCATACCCGACAACGGAAATGAATGCCAAATGAACTTAATGGTGTACATTGAAAAATTAATTACATTAATTTTGAGGTAACTAACGTTAAAATAAAACAAGTTATAATTTAGATTGATTAAAGAATAGGAATGATCGGAAAAATTAAAAATTAACTTAAATTTCAACTTGGTTATGTTCAACATTGACTACACATACATATATCTGTAACACATATCTTGTCGATTGAATCAATCAAATATTTAAGTATTGTGGTAATTTTCTGAATGACGTTATACTCATTACAAAATAAATATGTCACGTAGAATTCAAATTGTTCGTTTGACTTAAATACCTAATATTATATTAAAGATTTGTAGGTAAATATGCCAACCAGAACAAAAAATTTAATTTGCCATTTTTTATAAATAGGTATTGTTATTTCAAAGTTTCAACGATAAAATCGGAATATACAGCTATACATAACAAAATAATAAACGTTCACGGTATGCACATAATATGTATGAACATAATCCTATAGTATTTTCCCAGTCAGTAAAAGGTTTTCTTAAATTTTTAAATTTTGAGAAGTACAAAATGTCTTTGACTTTTAAAAAAATTAATTAAATAATAACAAGAAAATTGTTTGATTTTCTTTAAAAATATAGGATAACAGATAAATTGATATATGATAATTATTCTTTCGAAGTACGAATTCTTAGTTTAAAACTAATATCCATATGAACAATAATTAATATATATTTGAATAATACTATAAAACATTTGGTAGAAAAATACTTTTTAAATAGCTTTACATGGGAGATACAAAAAAGGAAGACTGGTGTAGCATGGTACCCTTTCTGATTTGGTACCGTAAAATGGCGTAACTTTGAACGAATTATTTTATTTTCTACTGGTTCAAATATTCTAAAAAAAAAAATTACAATACAGTTTATACATTCATAACGATAATTATGTACTTTTATTCTCAGTTCTTTACATTTTAATTTTGTTTTTCAAAGTCAAAAATTGTCCGAAATTAATTGGGGTAATTCCGAACACTATTGTCCCCTTAATGATCTAGTACTGGACCATCGATACAAAATTTATTTTTTATTTAGCTGCGTCCCCAATTATTTTTTCTAAGTCAAACGCTGTTTTTAAATACTTATTACTTAAAATGAATTATTCATGAAAGAATTTTATATAATGCAAGGTAAAAAAATTTAAACCTTATAAATGATGATAAATGATAACAATATGATATGTGAATAACAAAATCAAATGAGTACGAAATTCACGACGTAACAAAATTCACAATTCATGATTTAAATTTTAATTTTGCAGTCAAAAATGTAAAACTATTCTAAGGATTAATAATTATTATAGTTATTGTTAATTTGAACTTAAAGTAATTTAAAACTAATCACATAATAATTATTGTTTTCAATACTTCAATTAAAAATGATAACAATTATTTTTGTAAAATCAAAAAATGTACGGATTCCCACCATTATACTATGGTAGCATATACGTATATGTAAACATTTTAGATTCATAGCGCAATGATGTTCTTTTTTTTGTCTAGAAACACTTTTTCGCATAATAGGAATGCTCCGATCTTCTCGTGGAGTGCAAAACATTGGGTTTTCGACATGAATGTTTCTTTGATTAAATTTTTTTTTTAAACTTTGATTATTTTTTGAGTTACTATCCAATAACCAAAATATTTTGGAAAATTTTGCTCCAAATGAATTGAAATTATCTTGTTTTTGATCACTTTTTTTGCTACAAAGAGTTCTCCGGTTTTTTACATATAAAACTATCAAAAAGCTAGATACAAGGCCATGGATTGTACTTAGTTCGAGTATTTTATTGAAATTTTGATTAATTTTTGGCTTGTGTTCCAAATACACACACATTTAAACGTTAATTATACATTTTTGTTTTTAAATTTTTTTTTTAAAATTTTGCAAAATTACGTTCTTTAAAAATTACGTCACTCAGCGTGTCAAGATAATTAAATAGACATAATATGTAAATTAAAAAGTTTCAAAACTTTCCAGACTTAATGTATATATTTTACAAAAAATTGATGATCAAACAGCTGGAAAAAAATTCCCAAACCAGCTTGTCTCTTATATCATCATTATATAAATTTTTTTAACAATTTAATGGTCTTCGTCGCACTGAGTTTTATGACGCAGTAATGGTCTCAGCAGTTCCATAAATTAGTAGCGTTATGAATATCCAATTTTCATTCTGAAAATGGTTCTGTACTATTGATAATGCCTACTATAATTTTTACAAGATAATTTTCGAAAATATTTATTCTTAAAGAAATAAATAATATTTTAATATTGAAATTATGACAATATTTGATCAAATTTAAATGGCCATAATATTATGAAAACTTATTAATTTGCAAAATGTTCTTGTAAAAACAGTGTTGTTATTGTCTTTAATTCAACTTATCAGTGTTGGCTCTAAACCTATCAAAAAAATCACAATTATAGAAATAATAAATGATGTTTTTAAAAATAAAATGCATTGGCGTGACAAAAAATCCAATTATACTATTAAAATAATGATGAAGTGCATCTAAATGCGTAACACACGAAGTTTCGTGATATAATCACAAGTTTAGAACCTTGTTCAGAACAAAAATTGAAAAAATACAAACTTAGTTTTATCAGAAAATCCATAAACAACAAAGACTCTTAACTGAACTAATGTAAACTATACATTTCTTTAACTGTATTATATTTTAATAACAAAGTTTGTGATTTTACACTCGTATTAAACATTTTACTAAAACAGATTGACAGGACTCCTGCCGAAATCATTTTATGATCTTAACCATTATATTGTTAATTATAAATTAATATTTAAATTTAATATGTATATTTAGAGTAACATCCGAAGGGTATTTCAAATTATCTAATAATAAATACAAAACTGATAGTTTGTAAAGTTAAAATTTAATGTTTCAGAATTTTTGATGTAATTTAATGTTCAAAGAAATTTGAATAAAACAAATAAAATTATTTTATATAAATTGATTTTAATTAAATATTTTATATAGACAGAGTTACAATTACACAAGTTTTAAAGTTAATGCAACTATGCATAATTTTATCCGTTGTTAAAAATTTGAATGTTTATAAAATGATAATTATTTTCTCTGACAGTAATGTACCTAAATTGCCTACACAAAGCGCCGTCTAACACAAAATATAATTGCACCATTTTAAAATAATTAAATATAAAGCTACATAAAGAACTTTATGACCCAACGATTCCATTAGATAACACCGTACAATTTTATAAAAGTCATGTTCTATTTATTTTTTTCCTTATGTTCTCAATTAGTCAATGTTAATGTTATTTTATATTTCATTAAGAAGTATTCACAAACAAAAATAGTAATGACAGTATAAATTTAGCTTTCGGCCACGTTAATTCATTAATACGATTTAACTCAATACGATCATTGTTTGGTACAAAATTTCCTAGTCAGTTATTTTTAAAAAACACTTTTAAAATTTTAAATTTTTCAACCACGATTAGTGAAGACAATATTACCACTTGACAAGTTAATTATATTGTTCTTGAAAATCCTTGTTTTCAATTATCTTTTGTTATTCAGGAATTCAATAATTTACTTTTTATACCTATTTAAAATTCAATAGTTACTAAAGTGTAGAGAAATTTCTCTGTATTTTGTGTTTGAGCTTAAAAACAACCATTTTTCAACTACAAAATCGTAAATAGTACTCATTATAAGTAAATGTTTACATCACTACATCAACTGAACTGGTTATATTTTTGAGCACATTTTGCTCTAAAAATCCGACTCGTTAACCAAGTCGGCAGATCACCTATACGTCAAGATACGTCACGAACAGTTTACGTCTATATTCTATATCGATCAATGTAAGTTAACAACAAATTTACTGTAACAACGTTCGCGACGATTAGAATCTATATTCTCGAAGTGAAAAAAAAAAACATCGTTTGATCATTTCAGAGGCGTACGTTTGGAAATGTCGACGAAAATTCGTAGGGCTTCGTGATTAAGGTTTTTTTACGCGGTAATTTTAGTATAAAATTCAGAACTTAGGCAGTATGAAAAATTTTTAATTTTTGGACGATTAAAGTAAAAATAGATAAAAATAGTTTCTATGCACACAAACGAAAAGTTTCGAGTGACGATCATGTGCGATTCTACAAGAAACCGATGGAAAAACACGCCGCGTTTCCAAGGTGACAGAACTAGAGAAATTTATGAATTATTGTCACACGCGAGTTCTGCAGAAATAGGTCGATCCGAGTTGGGCCCACTCCGCACGAACTGTACAATATAGCACCATCTCGGGTATAAAACAATACGCAACAGTATTATACCTACTGCATACGTCATTTTTTATCGTGTTTCGAAACGTTAAATGATATAAGATTATTTTTATTTCTTTTACACGGACGTCTCACATAACACACGAGGTAAGCTCCTCCGCGGCGGATTGAAACGTTTTGCAGTCGATCGCTCTAAAAGCCGCAGCACATACAATGTATATAATATTATATTTTCCAAGCGTTTTAATCGCGTGTAATGTGGAGCAAATTTCAGTTTCGATATGATAAATGTGCGCGAGTGTTTTAATTTTATTTTTTATTTTTCACGCTGTCGCCAGAATGTTTGCGAACAAATATCTCTCTGGATAAGAGCCGATTAATGATGAACCGAGGAGTCGCAAACGGGTTGACGGAATTACTGCAGTGGTGTAATGCCCCGACATGTTAATGATTTTACGTTGGTCTCAGACGTTTCCGCGCAACAAAGTGAATTTCACGTCCAAGTAGATTTTTGTAGACTAGTTAATAACTTGAGTTCAACAATTTCCTTTATTACCTTAGAGATATCGTTCTAAACGTTGCATTAAATCAGCAACATTTTTCAAAACATTTATATAATTATCATGCAGACTGCACTTGTGCGCGGTTTTTTATTATGTTGCTAAAAAAAAAAAAAAAAAATACACACTAGGGCATTGTAAATGCAGTCAGAGAGAGAAAGTAGCACTGAATCGACGCTTGACCATTAGTGATCTAACATAAATTCATATAATAAACATTTAATTGCCAAAATGAACTAGAAACGAGAGCAGTACACGCTTTATAATCTATAAACCATTTTTAGGGTTATTCTTAAAATTAAACATTCAATTAACCTCCGTGGTATTTGATATTTTTTGTTGGGTCGTATTAGTTTTAATTTAATTTTCACATGACGATAATATTAAGATTCCAAACAACTTTGACAATTTCAAACTATTTTATATGTAATAGTGCGTAATAAAATGTTTAAGTCAAATTTTATAGAGCAACTGAACTCACTCGGAATCGTTATCCACGTAAGCAATTTGAACATTGAATTTTTTCATTATAATTGCTTACAAATTTAGTACACACCTTTTAACTAAACCTTCCAATACAGTGACACACTGCAATGTCGTGGTAACTGTTGCATTAAAACTACCCAAGTGCCCTAGAAATTTTAGGCTTTTTATTTATTTTTTAATTTAATCGCGTTATTGTGGGATACTTTGCGCTCACTTAATTTCCATGTTATTTCATAGTAGATAAGAGACAAAAATAATTGATTTTCAACAGATTTTCAATGAACAACAGTAACTCATTAGGTACCTAACTTAAAAGTTTTTAGTTAAAACTCTAAAAAACTATTGTTAATTTTAATCAATAAAATACCACAATATAGACTTTGGGGTTTATTTATTTTGTGTAGTACCTAGTACATTATCTGAAAATCAAATCGTATTCATTGAATTGAGACTGAAAAAAAAAGTATAGTTAAATAATATCAATACTTTTTTCGATCATCAACTTACGTATCAACGTATACGAGCAGGTAGGCAGCAAGTGCAAATACGCGTGGTATTTATTGAAGTAATATCTAGTTTTAAAAATTTTTTCATTTGAAGTATTTTTTACAAATTTGGACACGTCATATCTAATGTTAACTATTTAATATTGAAAACGTATTTTAATATTTACTATAAGTTATGTTTTTATTTAAAAGCTTTCGTTAAGGAAAGAACTTTACAACTTAACATTTAACTAGTGAACAATAAATGCGAACAATTGTAAGCTTAAAAATATGTTTGAAATAAAATACATTATATGGAACTTAACTTAATAATACGTTGAAAATTTCCATTATTTCAGGAGGTATAACGGAGCAGTAAGGAGCAGAAATTAAACCCAAGTAATAAGTATGCGAGGACAACATACTGAGCTCTAGCCTGCGTTTAATAAAAGCAAAAACATGTTGAATTTTAAGAAGAGAATTATGAATCCAAGGTACCTATAAAATGAATGGCGGGGGGAGTAATGAACTTATGGAAAGTAGGAGACGTAGAGAGGACTATCGACTGTTGCTGTCAGGCCAACAGTGCGACTTAAAGCTAGTGAAATGTGAAATCAGAGTAATGGAATTTATTAATACAATGTTGAAATAAGAAACTTGATGAGTTTTTAGTAACAGCATCCGCCATTCCATTTTCGTGAAATTCATTTCCATAGTTAGTTATATATTAGTAAGTTTTTCTACTTTTCGAGTTTTGAAACTAATAAATGTTCGCTTTTAATTATTTTGATTTAAACGTACGCGTACTAATGTTAAAAATAATAAAAATGAACAGACGACTGTGATTGAAGTATGTTTTATTTATATAAAAATAAAAAACTTTTTTTTCTACGAAACAGTTTATAAAGAACGTACCCTCGAAGAAGAAAATATTTACGTTGTAAATGCATTTCCAGTACATTGCAAAACGTACCAACAATATTATTACGTGTTATTTGTCAATATTGGTTTATACGTATATATATATATATATATATATAAAACAAACAATGACGTTAAAACGCCATTGTATATTAATGTTCTCGATATTTATTCTTAATAAACACAAACAACATTTAAAATAACAGAATATTTCAAAGAATTTTCAAATCGAAACGCAATCGAAATCAATGAATTCATTAAACGTACAAGTTACGTTGTTGTTTCATAAAATCTTGAGTCTACAGTTTAGAGTCTTTAAACTAAGATATAAACTCGGAATACCAATTTTTCTATACGAACAAACTTATTGTGTAGGTATGTTTGAAAATTCAAAAAAATCGGTTGATACAATTTTTGTTTGTCGTCGTTTTTACATTGTTTTGTATATTTTTTTTTTTTTTGTTATTTTTTTTTCGGAATATTTTTTTTAGCACGATTCGTACTAAACTTTTTTCTAGAAAGTTTTTATGACAGCCATCATTAAAAAACAAAAATATATATTAATTTTTGCAGTATGAATATTTCAACAAAAATTTTTGTTTTTGTGTGTTTTGTATAATTTGCAATAAAAAAAAAAAAAAAAAAGAGTTATAATTTTTTTTACGGAAAATTTTGCTTAACTGCCGATAGTTTACGTTGCGTTTGAAAGCAATCCCGGAGGCGGTTCAAGTGGAAAATCGGTGGCGGCGCAAACTCTAACCAGGCTTTAACCAATTTACTTTTTTGTCGTTCTTAAATATCCAAAAAAAAAAAAAAAAAGATAAAAAAAATTAATTCTAATTGTTTCGATGTCATAAAATCAAAGTTTTGCGTAGCGAAACGTCTTACAAGAGTGTACTATCTTTGAGCCTTTGAGAAAGTATAGTGTCGCCGTCCAATACAAGTCACGAGGTAACGTAAAATAAACGTACGGTCGAGCCGCCATCATGTTAATATAACATTATACAAACCGAGTGGAATATATTAATTTAAAAAAAAAAACTCTTTTGGCGGCCAACAAAAATACAAACAAAAAAAATCAGAAAACAAATGTACTAAACAAGGTGAAAACACCCACCGAATCGCGGTATAACGAAACGTTCCATTTATCCGTTCGTATCGCACCAGTATGTGGTAATGACTTTTGACCGAGTGCCAACTGCGCGTGAAACCACTCCGGGGCGAAACGATATGGTAACATTTATAATATACGCTATAGCAGTTCTCGTAGTAATACTATATATTCCACCCTACACCGCAATGTCACCACCATTCAACCCCATCAACCCTTCCGCTTTCGTTACATTACATTACATTATAAAGTTTCGTGTATAATGCTGTTGCCGCGATCGCATAAAAATTGTATTCTCATTAGCGCACACACCAAGCTGGGTTATAAATATTTAATAATATTAACATTTTGCAGTTACACAGTTAAACTAACAAATTACCGAGTGCATATTATTCGCTCGTTATACTATTAGTTATTGCGATTAAAATATGTATACCGCGGGTGAAAATGTTACGCCGTGACGTGAAAAACAATAAGGTACGATCCGTTGACGAAACGAACCGGTAAACGGTCACAACTATTATAAGTGAGTGTTTTTACTTTCAGGCACCGTTCGGTTCTCGTTCAAGTTAAATTTAAAAAGCCAAAAACTCCGGCTTGGAAATTGTGGTTGTCATTTGATATCTGAATGCAATGATAAATCGTTGCCATCGAAATAACAACGATGCTGAGCGGACTCGGTAATAATCTAATACGTATATGTAGAAAAAAAATCAAATTCACCGAAAAAACACGTGAAAAATAAAACTGCCGCAATCTTTTACTTGAAAATATTTTACCGAACGAAAACTACGAAATTTTCAAAGATACATAGCTCAAAAACAAATGAAAAGTTTTGAAGTTTATTCCAAACCTGTGTCTTCCCCGAATCGACGATACGTAAAAGTTTCAATTCTTTGAAATCAACATTACGAAAAATATGATTAAATAACAAAATCGACTATTCCAAAATTCCTTTCGCCGTACTATTTGCCAGTTTATCGAAGTTTAATTTTTTCGCTACGCTCAGAATATGAAACGACATAAATCGTAAAAAAAAAATATAAAAACGTTATTTTAACAACTGTTTCAAGTTTAAAACCATTAGATATATGTTCAATAAAGTAAAAATAAATATGTGACGATTATATTTTGTAAAAGTTATGCAGAACCCGAGATTCGGGCATCAAAATTCGATATTTTTTTAGAGTGTACGGCAAAAAAAAAAAAAGACAACGTTACAAGACCAAGTGCAGAGTACGTGATAAATAAATTCTATCGAAACCGGAACTCGATACGTGCCAACGCCAAAATCCAAAAAATACAAACAGAAAATAATCGATATCCCCAAAAACAAAACAATATCAAGCCCAATACACCTAGCGTATATCAAATATTTGTAAGACCTCCGTCGAACCGTTGTGTGGTGAAACGAGTACGCCAATCAAGTCATATCCATATTACCCTCCTCGTTCCCGGTGACCAGGTGTCCCAGAGTATAACCATTGCCCATTACCCCCCTCGGTAAGATTATCCTAGGATATTTGTACCCCCCGGTAGATAGTCCTAGGTTATTTACACTTTAGGTATAATCCCCTTAATGGGGGTAATAATATCCTAGGACAATCTCACCAGGGGTATAAATATTCTAGAATAATCTTAGCCCCCCCCCCCCCGATAACAATACCCCAGGATAAAATATATAACCTCTAAATAATTGAAAGGAGGTTTAAGTATCTCGGAACAGTCATACTCGCCACGGTAAAAATTTCCTAGGATATTTATAACCCTCGAAAAACCTTGGAAAGGTATAGATATCCTAGAAACTTGTTACCGTGGGAGGTATGATTATCCCGGAATATGTATAGCCATCTGAAAAATTTCTGAGGGGTTTATATATCCTAGGATATTGTTACCGAGGATATGATTATCCTAGGATATTTTTACCCAGTGTATAACTATCCTAGGATAATTGTACCGGGGGTACAAATATCATAGGATAATTATATTTCCGGTGAGGGGTGATTTGACTGTTACACCGGTAAGAATTATCCCAGAATATTATTGTTCCCTGGTATGATCATCCTAAAACTCATGTATACCCTGAATACAAATTTTCGGCTACATCTCACACAAAAATTATCTTTTTACCTGAAATCGTCGTACCTGAATGTCCTACACAAGTAGATATATATATATATATAGTTTACACTGCTACGTGATATATAAGAAAAAATCTATGATATTATTATATGTTGATTGCCAAAAAAAAAAAAAAAAATATATATATGGAAATCAAATAATAATATGTAATTAATAAGGAATCTCGATTTAAAATATTGTTTTATTCATATTATCCATAAACCAGCTGGAGCTATTACGAGAATAAAAAGTAACTTATTAAGTTAAAAGAAAACGAAAAAAAATAGTTGACGAGTTAATTAACATATTATAAATTATTTTAACGTTTTAACTTAATTTCAACCTTTAATCGCATTTATAAGCTGAAAAAATAATAATTAATATTTAATTTTAAAACGAAAAATACGATAGAAAAATCGTACGATAATATAGTAGTACCTACACCGATATTTGTTGGTGAAAACTCTTATTGTTATTATTATTGTTAAAAAAAAACCCGGGATCGGTAGCTTTGGGTAGGTCACTGATTTGGAAGTTGTGGTTCAAACGTATTTCTTAAGATCTGAAATCAATTGTAAATCATTGACTTTGAAAAAACGATTCTAAGCGAGTTCGGTAATCTGTTACCAACATGTCCTGGTAAAAACCAAATTTAACAATAAAAATAGTCCGAAAATTCCGAAAATCGTATCCACGAATAAAGTATATAAATATAAAAACCTGAGAAATTTGAAACCAATTGGAAATATGAGAATTTATTACTATTTCAGTATCAATTTCACAACAGTGCGTAATTTCACTGTTATAATCAAATTACACCATTTTTCAATATTTTTTTATACGCTTTCAGAATCTACTGGGCGGATTCTTTTGAAATTTTGTTAAATTCAGATAAAAATTTTTGTTTTACGTAACAATGAAATCTTACGAGTTTTTTCCAAAACTAAGTAAAATTACCGGTTATTGACAATTTTTCAAATTTGAACGACTAAACAAAAACAATTGTTGCATTGGATTTTCAAAATTTTTCAGTTACTTTTGTACTTATATGCCGTCAATTTTGTATTAAATTTTTAAAATGTTTTGTGGAAAACTACATTTTTTATCAAACAAAAACAACAAAAAAAAAAATTGAAATTTTCTAAAATGTTAAAGTTCTACACTCTAAAAATGTTTTAAATCACTCAAAACCTGTACAGAACATGTATCTTAATTATTTGTAAATTCTGTATAAATTTCAGTCAATTCCAATCGTTAATTCGGAAGTTAAGGCCAAAAAACCAAATCGGTTATGTCGAAAAAACACGTTAGTCGTAATTTCTAACGTTTTCCCCTTTAATTTTTGCCCGGTCGATTGGAACTATTTCAATTTTTTTAATTTGAGTTCATTCAAAGTACCTACCGTCAGAGTGCCATCAGAAAAGGTACCGACTTGAAAAGTCTAAGAGCGTTTCTTATTCTCTAAAAGGGTTAAAACAAAAAAAAAAAAAAACCGCAATCGTTGCAAACCCGAAATTTTTAAATTTTTCGTGGTGAAATTCTCGATTTTTTTTTTTTTCAGTTTTCGGGGTAAAAAGCGAACAAAATTTCAATCAAAGCACCACCGGAGTCCGGATGTACCAGTCATCAGAGTTGTACTGACTTTAAAAATATGAGAGTTCCGATAAGTCGTCGACAGAAAAACAAAAAACGAAAACGTTTAAAAAAACAATACGTGTCCCATGATGACGCTTTGGATCCAAAAAAAAAAAAAAGAGACATCGTTGTACAAACAACACGCGAATAACTGACAACCAGAGCGCGGATATTATTATTGTTGTTGAACGTTATTCGACGACGCCCGAGAAGTTAAACGACACGGAAAAGTTTGGATTAAACGCGAAATAAAAAAAAAAACCGGCCCATCCGTGTACACGCGCGCGAACGACCGACCGTGTCCGCACACTATGGGCGGCGGTTCCGTTTATTGCCCGCAAAATTTATTACGGCCATCGTTCTAGTCGCGCGTTGCCCTCGTCGTACATTATACACTATACGCGTGCGTCGTTCAACGATGTCCGGGGCCATTAATATTTTTTCCTCCGTCCTATTTCATACTTACTACTAGTACTCGAGGAAAATTGTTTTTTTTTGCCCTCCCGTCTCCAGTATCGTGCTCCCCCCCGGGCCCCATTGATCCGAAACCCTCCCCGACCGATCACGTGCCCGCCCCCGAAAACACGGGGGGACATTACGCGCGCGAGCTGTTGTTTTTTGGTTACCGCGTGCGGTTGTGAAAGACGGAAAAAAAATAAAAATACGGGATCGGCGATAACCGACGACGACGATAATTGCTACGAAAATTGTTATTTGTTTTTCCCAAAACCGTTTAGGACGTTATATAACACAGCGTGTTTTAAAATGATTGCCGTTTTTCCTGCGCGTTATCCCGATGCGATGCGAATCTTCATCACGTCTTTCGCGCCGATCGCGTCGTACGATTTACTGCGCATTACCGTTGTTTATTTTGTATTTTGTTCTGTGTTGTTTTCACAATGATGTTTTTTTATTTCAGTCAACAACTTTTCGTTGAACGCTCCGATTTTCACCGTCAGTGACTCGTACAAAAAATTCGTGGACTCCGGTGGCACTTTGATTGAAGTAAATTTTTTTTTTTTTTTGATTTTTCGCTTATTTTTTGCGTTTTACCCCGAAAACGAGAATTTAACGACGAAAAATTTGAAATTCTCAGGTTTATAATGCCGTTTTCGGGTAGAAGGAGTGCTTCCCGATCGTTACGCCGAATACTTCATAAATGTTGGAATCTAGGATTTTAATTTTGTTTTATCCGAAGCGTATTTTGAATATTCTCTGTGCTGAAAACAACGAAAATGGGGAAATCGTCGAATCCGGCGTCGGAACAGACCTATTAAAATATCGTTGTAAAAAATTATTCCTTGTCGTTTCAAACTTTTGTGTATTAATAAAGTACGTCGTACTATTTTATACGTAGTAACCCGCGATATTTTCACAAAATATCTTTTTATCACTGTTATTATCGGTAATTCATGACCTCTGTTATTTTCACCCAGGACTTATTAGATTAGATAACTCGTTCAGAATCGTTTCTTCGAATGCATTGTTGCTTTCAGATATTTAATGATACGGATAAACCACAACTCAAAGCGTAGTCACTACTGTATCTTAACCGTTATTTTTTTTTTTTTTTTTTGTACAGTAATTATTGTAATTGCGATAACTGTACGGCAACATTGAAGGCAAGAGGCAGCTAACTGTTTGAGAAAGTGGCCGTAAAATAATAGAGATGTAAATTAGAGGCTATACAGGAGTGGCTCCAGAAATACGTCTGGAAAGGGGCGCAATAAATAAAGAAGGGCGCAAATAGTTCATTTTCAGTCTTCGGAAAAATGTGAATGTTTGGAAAATTCGTATATTTCCGCCTGCGTCAGTTCGATCTTTCAGCTCTCGCAGGAATAATGAATTTTTTTTTTTTTTTTTTTTTTTTCAAGCTGTGTCACAAAAATAGGCCAAATTTTAAATAAATACTTTTTCGAATAAAGTACAAACTTTGCGGTTCAATGGCCTATGCAACTTTAGAAAACTTTATTACGTAAAAATCGGAGCAATTATTGTACTTCAAACCAAAAGAGCGTTCACAAAAAGAAATCGTTAACTCAATACTCGATACGTTTAAAATGCAAAAAAAACTCATAATTATTATAATATCTTATAATATCGTATACCCAGTGAATTAAGTTATTGAACGAAATAAATCTGTTCTGTATAATTTAATAATAATATGTTTTAATAAACCAAAAGTATTAGATAAACAATTTTCAAAGCATAAAGGTAACAATTATTCAATTACGGTCTTAAAAACTTTTCAAATGGGCCATAGTGAAAGGGCGCCGAAGGATACTGGCGAAGCATACTGAGTCTAGAAAAGGAATAAAATAAATTCTAATAACAATGTAGCCGGCAGTGTGCCGGCTGGTGGTGACTATATTAAGAGGTTATAGTATGAAATGGAATATTTAAACATTAAGCGCTTATTCTCTGTTTCAATAAACGTTTAGTGGCGTGTAACCCTACATCCCCTTTATATTTTACTACAATTCAAAAAAAAATGTAAAAAAGTAAGTAATACGTAAACAAACGTTATAAAATATGTTTTTCGAAAAAAAATTGGAACCTACACGTCGCACATTATTTTAGTTCTCAGATCACAAGTTATGGAAACGACAAGCGACGTTGAAAACAGTTTTTCAATAGGCTTCGGGAAAACAGATTAAATTATTTTTCAAAAATAAAATGAAATACAACAAAATTCTTGTTTTTCGATTTCATGAAAATACGGCTGCTGTTATTCGTAAAAAATTATTCAAAGTATGTTTTCAATTAATGATTTCAGTTCAAATGAAACGTAATAATTGAGTTTTAAAACCGTGTACAAACCCGTTACAATTTTAAAATAAATATTTGTAGGCCTACTGTAAAAAATCACACTGCAAAAAGACGACATCGTTATGATTAATAATTTTATTCACGAAAATTTCAAAAATCATTTCACGAGAAAAATCGTAGTTTCTTTAAAAATAATTGACTTGCTGTGTATTACTGTTAAAATGATTTGAATCTCAAGCGTTCAGAATTTCATAGAAATGTTACATAATTCACGTCTTTTAAATCGAGAAAACAATTAATTTATTTCTGTTCAAATTCTGAACAATCAAATACGTTGTATTCGAAGAAATTTAAGTCTTTATTTATTTTAACGTAAGACTTCAAACTGAATTAAAGTTTTAAATTAATATAAACTGTTTTTCTTTCTAAAATTATTATGAGTTGACAGTCTTAGTTTAAATTATATTTTTAGAATTTGTCAATATACATTAAATTACAATAAATGGATATTATTATTTTATTTATTTGTATTTTAAACTATCACAAATTGTAATCAACTAAGAAACTTCTCTTTTTTCTTCTTTTTTCTTCATTCCGACTATTTGGAATCGGCCACGCTTGTTCTACACCTCCACTTGTCAGTCAAATCGTAACAAAAACAACGATCTTTATAAAACTAATCACGCCAAACTCTATAAAAACTTTACGATTGACGCGACGATAGGAGGAGCGGATACTTTGTGCTGTCTTATCGAGGTTAAATGTATTTCAGGAGAAATGGGGGCCACACATAAAATACTCGTTTGCGCATATCGCAGGGAATTCTTCAGCTATTCAGTATCGAAACCCGTTTTTCTGTCGGTTTTTTCGGTACTTTTGCCTTTTTTATTGTCGACATTAACGCACAACCAAACGGATTTGACAGCGTTTTACGATCATCGCGATCCAGAAAACGCACTAGGGAAAGCCTCTAAAACGATACGTAAATTTGGACGACCAAGTATAATGCACAATGAACGTACCTAAAAATGTGCTATCGTATGAAAAACGTTCCAATTTTGGTCGCGTATAATGTTACGCGCGGATATTTATTACGCGATCTCGAGTTACAATGAATATGACACGAAAACTTGATGTACAGGTACTTAAGTCTCGTAATTTTGTAAAAAAAAAAAAAAAAACAAACATTTAAATACGATTCTTTCTGACGAATAAAGGCAGTCGTAAACAGTAACTGTAGATCGTATTATTTTGAAGCCCACTTAAAGCGCATGGAATCATCCTGTCTTGACTAACACGAAAATCAGCGTGTAAATGCGATGTCATAGTAAAAAAGAAACATTTTTTAAAACGAAAAAGACGAGAGCCTGCAGGTAATATTTTGCTTTCACTCTAGGTTTTTGCTAAGATTAAAAATTCTTTGACCAACACGACGACGTACTCTCATTATAAAATAGCGAAAAAACACACCGTTTAACTCGTGTCCCACGTGTTCTAAAATGAACTACTTTGTGTACGCGTACAAACGCGTATTACAATTTTCGAGTACATTTTGTTTGTTTTCGGGTACCATATCAAGTACACTCGACCTAAATCAGCACCGCTTTCTTTTATTCATAACACTATTATTATTTGACGCGCGGTTGGAAAAAAACGACTTGCGGAGTAAGAGGTTATTTTCTACTACGTAATAACTCTTTTGTGAAAAAAATGGTCGATAAGATCAAAAATAAAAACAAATACTGCACCCATGATATTAAAAAAAAAACCACCAGTTTGCACATTGTTTTTGGAGTAACCAATCTTCTCGATTCATGAAATCGCAAAAAGCCTTGAATTTATTAACCAAATTTCATCAACAGATGAAATCTTATAATACCTCCAGACGTCAAATGAGTCCGTTCATTATTATTTTTATTTTACTAATATTTTATACTGTATAATACGTTTCTATGTATGGACAAAACAGGAAGGTTTTAGCATTAAACTTTATAAATCTCAAACTCAATGCTCAAACGTCAAAATCCATATGTCGACTAATGATAAAATGTTCTAAATACACAATTTACTAATTCCAAGAATATATGGTTTTTTTCTTTTTATAGAATATAAGTAGGTACAAACTAGTAGAAAATATTAACTTTGAACAAATTTATCATGTTACTGTATGTTTTATGAGTTTTCAAAAAAAAAATAGGATTATTTTATCAAAAAATATACACTTAGAGAAAAAAAATTGTTTTGACTTGTTACATCATCGATAATTTCAAATACTAGTAATAAATACACGACACATCAAAGGTAAAACTTCTCAGCATGAAGTAGTAGATAAAATATTTTTCAGAACTATATAAACAATAAATTGTTCTACAGTTGGAAAATTTTTTTCATTACTATTATCTGTTCGATATTATTTCAAGAATTTCAGAGCTAATCGCTGTAAAAAAATAAATCATGCATTTTGGAATTATTGTATATTGAATTATCTAATGAGCATTTGTTGATTTTTGATAACTATACCGACATTTTTACTGCGACTTTTTCCAACTATCGAAAATTCAACATTCATGACTATAACCAAACAATTTTGTTTTATAAAACATACAATAGTATAATTTAAATTTCTTAGAATCACGCAAGTTAAATATATTGTATTGCATTTAGCTGTATACTAGTTTAACTGTACATGTGTTGCGCAACATTGCGAAAACACATGAAACATTTATTTCAGAACAAACGTTTTACCAAACGTTTTTAGATGCGTGTAAGTAAACAATGGTTTACAAGTATAAAAGAAATGCGTTCACTTCATTACTCATTTTGTCATTTTTGAAGAAAGATGGACAACATTCAAAATACATTTGAGTGAACTACTTAAAGATGAGATCCTAACGAAAAATTACCATTTCGCCTACAAATTAAAGGCGACAGTATTTGAATTTAAAAATCTTAAATCTACACTTTTCTAAGTATAGAACATTTCATTTTTTTAAATTTTTTATTAAATTTTGTTTCCCGGTGTTTTACTGCAGTTTTTCCTTCGTGAAAATTGAATATTTATGATTTGACCCTAAGTCAAGTAGAATATTATGGCTGTCATTTTTACAGTAACCCACTCGAATCAAATGACCCACCGATTCACTGCTCTTGATTGTTTTTTTTATTTTTAACTATTTATACCATCATCATACTGAAACATGAAACATTTTACTCAAAAACGTTTGTTGGCTTGTTGTTTAATCCGATCTGTGCCGAGACTTTGCACGCCACAAAATACAAATTCTGTTTCTGAAATCGTGTCAGTCGTTATTAATGTACTTTTTTCGTCTTTAAAACGTTAACGCACAATAAAAGTATTTTCATTCCACAAGATGTATTTTCGTTTTTCATTTGACAGGCACTAATATTAAATTTATCATCTATTGCTCTCACGTTAAATTTCAATTATGACCGCAACACAAGGCACAATATTATGCTGTAACATCTGACAATATTTTCATTATTTGTTCCTGGCATTCAATTTATTTTCGCACATTTTTACTCGTTTTATATTCTGAGCACATCGAGGGACGTAAAAGTTTAAGGATAATGCAAAATGCTCATAATATGGCCTATCATATCATTTTATATTCATGTCGTTGATCAAGAAAATATTAACGTGCAACGATCTTTTTTTTGTTCTATAAAAACTATTTTTTGGATAACGTCAAGTCGATATCTTGGTGACCCGCCCACGAGTAAATTTATCGAATGCCACACGTAATGCTTTCATTATTTTAAAATTGTTTCTTTTATTTATTTTTTTTTTTTAGTATTATTATCGATAAGTCAAAGTACCAGTAGTATGTAATGTATTTATAATAGAATCCAATATAATATGCGTTATAACCATGTGTATATTATAAATTTATTGTGTATACAACCATGTGGATATTTCGTTTTATTGTTAGGTAAAATAACGCAAAAAATTAAGTTCTGTTAAATATTGAAACATAAGTGATCGTTCTGTGAATGATTAAAATTTAGAACTCATAACCAATCAGTTGTCTGTAACATTTAAAATGACATTAGTATGACATAGTTGTGTTATTAAATTTCTCTAGCGTTTTATATTTATGCAAAATGTACATAAAAACCATAACAGCAAAAAATGTTTTGTTGTTTTCAAAAAAAAAAAAAAAAACCGACTAGCCACTAACAATACTGTACGATGGTAAAATATGACTGAGGTATGCAAAAAATACATCGGATTCACGTCATATATGTGTGTTTATCAGATACGTATCGAATATTCATGTTTTTATAACGGAATCTGTTTTTTTATTGAAACTTCTGTACTGGCCTTAAAAAGTAATACTCATTATAGATATTGATAACTACTCAATATTACAAATTAAACCGAAATTCACTTATGATAATTGTTCTAATACAATTTGTTGTTGATTTCAAACAAATCCTCTCTATCCCGTATTAAAATAACTACTAGAGCCATAGATCACACAAACTTGAAGCGTACGCCTACCAACATTAAATCATTGGAATGATCTTTTTTTTATTTAAATTTCAATCTAAAATGTAAACGTATTAAATATTTGCTTTCAAGACTTTTTTTATTTTTTTAATGAGTAAAAAATTAATTTACCAAGTGCCCTCTCTTATACAATATTAATTTAATACGACAGTTAATTCGTTTTAACGACAAAAAACAATAACTTAATTAATATTTTTTTTTTATTTTACGCTTTTAATTATAAATGTAGATTGCACTCTGACACGCTACTCCTACAAAACCCGGTTAAAATGTTTCATTGGTTATAAAGTTCCTGTTCAAAAACTATGATAACGGCTGAAACCTAGAATGGTCAATGATAAACAAGTATAATATGTTTGACTTTGTAAGTAGAAACTATGAGTAAAGTATGTATATATTAATAAATGAAGAAGACATTTTAAGTTGATACTTGGTTTGTGTAGAATAGTAGTATAAATATATTTGAGTAATGATTAAATGATATAAATATAATTGTACATTTTACAAATTTTTTTTAGACATTAACACATTGAGGGTGTTTTTTTCGATGAAAAACTTACATGGAACATCCACATAAACAAAAAACTCACACAAGGATATTCCAAAAATGAAAATTCTCTACCATTCAGCCGATTCCAAATCAACGCTTCAAATTAAATAATCCCTCCTTTTGTACTCCTCAATGATTATTCCACTGATATCTTAATGCCGTTCTATTTGGGCTGCTACTTTATCTACTTAAATAAAAAATATCCAAACTCTCCAAAATAAATACTTAAGGATATGCCTCAAAAGTACCGTGGTTTCTGCGAGAAATCGTCGGATCCGTCATTACATCGGATTACCCCTCTCATAAATATATGGATCAAAAACCAACTTAAAAACTTTCAATCCGAGTTAAAAGACTCGGATGAAGCTCGTCGTTACAATTTAGGGAGAAAAACAGTAAAACAGACGCTTACGGCCTCGACGTCCTCAAGACGATCTCCTATCAGACGTCAATGACTCATGATCAGATTATGAAAATCATTATTGATACACAAATTTACTATCAATTGATACGAAAATGTCTCTGTTTATTGTATCATTATTCACATTATTATTTTAGTGTCATTATTAAATTATTTTATCAAAACATATAATCAATTTATAACATTGAAAGATAAATATTTGTAACAGTACTTGAGTTGACGGATACATATTTAATAAAGCCAACCAATAGGTTGGAAGTGATCAGTATGAATTCAGAAAACAAAAAGGAACTAGAGAAGCTATATTATGATTTAGGATCTTAATAGAAAAACAAATATTTCGAAATAAAATAACTTACTTATCATTTATAGATATCAAAAAAGCTTCCTCGAAGCTTTCAAAATGTGGCGGTGCACCGTGTTGGAGACGAATGGACAAAATTAACTAGACAAAAAGATTAGCGAATGTACTCATCCAAGTTGGAGAAACGATATCCATAATTAATGCAATAAAGTAACGAAGATGGGACATGTTCTACGCCATGATAAAGAATTGCATCACACTATAATAGAAGGTGCGATTGAAAGTCAAAAACGACCACGAATACCAAGAAAGTCGTATATATCTCAATTGAAAAAAAGCGCAGGGATTGATACTCACGCCGAAGGAAGACTTGCTGAAGATCGTAAAAACTGGAGCACTAAGTTAAACGGTGTAATCCAACCTAATACCGGTTGAAAAATAAACCTTGAGTGCTGAAATATTTTATAATCATAAAAAATAAAAACATTAAAATATGTTTGTTTTAATTTTATTTATTATTCCGTTCAGAATTAGTTTAATGTATTCAACAAATTCGTCATCACACATATTCATAAAATTAAAATTAAAATGCAGACAACCGTATCATAATATTATTATTGTTTTCCAATAATTTCTGATTATTTTCCATTAAAAAAAAAAAAAGAAACATGGCCTAACTACTATGGCGTCAAATTTATGGAAAGTATTTTATTAATCTTCTGTATACCATGCTCATAAAATATATCAATGTAAAACAAACTATAATATAAAAATAGTGAAATGTATATATATATATATATATAATCAATAGTAATACACATAAAATGATTTTAAAACATACCTAAGCATACCAATAATTTTTTTATGAGTAAATGTACTTAAAAACCGATTCAAAAAATAATTTATACCTATGGATAAATCACTACTATGAGATAAAATTTGTTACGGAAAAAAATTTATAAAATTAAATTAACTGATTAATTTATGAAATTATGTGAATGTTATTAAGTTCGTGCCTTTTTATTTTACTTCTATTTTGTAATAATTTATATTCTGTATTAAAATACACTTAAAACACAAAATTAGCATACAAATGATTCCGACAATATTTAACTTTTAAAGAAATTAGTCTTAAGAAAGGTAACAAAATTAAAAATATTCAACAAGGTTTGCGCGTATAAATTACTCCGCAGCATAAAATAATTACATTAAACTGAGTAAAAAGTGATTAATGTCAAAAATGTCTAAGAGCCGACTGGGAGGAGGGTCGTAAATATTTTAATCTAAGTACATTAGCGTCAAAGAATTCTGAGAAATAAAAGGGGAAAAAATAAACGTATCTACAAATCAGATGGGCTGGTCTGGTAAGACATGCGCTTTGAAAGAAGTAATAACAATGAGTTGGATAAACATCTAAATGCGAAAAATGTTGAAACAAAACGAAGGCTAAATAACACAAACGTGCATAAATGAGCATAATTCAACGTAAATAACAAAATAATATCAATATTATCGTGGGCCTACATTGAACTAATTAGTGTGGTATTGATATTTTAAGCCACTGTAGATTATAGACCCGGGGTGGCCACTAACGTTAACTTTGGGAGCCGCAAATTTTATAAAGCCAATTCGAGGCAATTTCCTCATTGTTGAGCGATGTTTAAATAATATGAAAACTTTTAAAGATTTATGATGTCAAATGAAGGAACATTTATTTTTTACACTATACACAAAACATTATTATTATTATTATTGACATTATTGCCAATCTGTACCTAATGACGACTGTAATGACAACGAAACCGATGGCAATAAAAACACTATCTATTCCGTTTTTAACGATTCTAACAGTATTTTATATTTATTAATTTTAGTCTAAATTTGGTTCAAGAGCCACACGAAACTGATTTAATAGCCGCATGCGGCTCGCAAGCCTCGTTGTGGCTACCCCTGTTATAGACTATAAATTACAATAATCCACCGTGTTTAAGCCTAAACGAAATTTACAAGTAAATATACGATGTTAACATATGAAATAAAAAAATAATATCTAAAATAAATATCAATTCAATAGAGTGAATCCCACTGGCTTCAAGATTCCTTGGCAAATAGACAGAAGAAACTATATACAAACTAATTATTTTTAAGACGGATGAGTTTATATTACCTTTACCAATCAACATATTTTAAAAATTCTTTCTACTAGAAAAAATGATTAAAAAATTGAAAAAAAAAAATCTAAATCGACGTGTAAAAAACACGTTTCCCGTAATTATTTGGGCCTCCCATAAGAAATACACGGCCTCCCAAAATAACGACATTTTCAAAGTTCCATAACTTCCTCAAAAATGATCGAAATCAACTGAAATTTCAGCAGAACACTCATAAAACCCTCCTAAATGAAATATATCAGAGCGATTCGAAAAATTAGGCCGTTTTTTGCTTTCCAGAACTTCAAAAATAATCAAAATATCAAAAAAAGCTTCAAATAAAGTACCATTTTGGATCCCTTATCTTTTTTTTAAGATATTATGCGTTAAAATTAGTGCAGGTTTACTATAAGAACTTTTGTTCACAGAAAAAAAAAAAAACATCATTGTAAAACCAATATATTCTTTGCTGACGCTCAGAATCTAAAAATATATTGTTTAAATGTTTATACATTTCTGATTTTTGAGATGGTTATACTTTCAGTTTAATTGTAAATGTGCGCCGAAATTGCAATATACTTTTTAATCAACGAACAACAATAAAGCTTACGTTAAAAGCAAAATGAAAAATGTATAATGTAATTGATTTTGACTGAAGAGAAGAACCCAATATTTCTCTAAGAATAATTTTAATTTTATTATAAGTTTTCAAACATAATGGATTTATGGTAAAACGCAAAATACTAAAACATGGAAATAGGTAATATTTATTATTGTTTTCGGAATTTTCGGTTTAGTACAATATTATATTCAAAGAAAAAAATCAATATTAATTATGATGTTATAAATATTTTTTAAGGCTATCTTGCTCAGAGACGTTTTTGGGGATAGCCAGGGGGTTTGAAACGGAGACCCTTTTAATATAACGTTGTACGAGTATAATATCATCAATTAAGTACGTATTTTTCAAAATATCAAAATATCGTGTACGATTTCTGTAGGTATTCGAACATTATAAGATTGAAGTACGTACTTTATTTTACTTTTATTTTGTTGCATTTCAAACAACGTAAATGTTGATTCCCTACGTTTTATTTTTGACTAAATTCACCGCCGAGGAACAATAAACACCCGATATCGTTTTCGATACACTCATTTTACCTGCGGGGAACAGTTTTTATTAGATAAGGAACAAATTTTTTGGACGACAATGGTTCAAATATCAGAGAAATACGCTTCTCAATACGTAGGGTGCATTGTTAGGTACTTAGTATACAACACACGTACAATGTAAAACAAATTTAAAATACAAATACCTGTGTCAAACCGTGCGATAAAACGTCGTTTTTTTTTACGATAATTCAATTTTACAAAGACGGTGAACTTTGTTAACGTTATAATCTAACTATCCACGTATATTTTATCGCCATGGTGTGGTACTATTGGGGTTTATCCAAGTATATTGTGAAATATCCAAACTCTGTATGAATAAAAAAAAAACTCTCTAGTCAAATGAATGGAAATATAATTTTACCTTACACATAATAACGAATATCAAATTATTCGTCCAGAAACAGATCTTATCGTGAGAGGGGAAAAAACGGAGGATGTCTTTTCTTATTTTGTCCAGTATATTCATATAAATAAGGGGTAGATTATTTTATCACTGAGTCTTCTTACTATGTTTTTCAAGTCAAAAACGTAAACTGTAACTGGATTTCTTAAAAACTATAGAACTCTTACAAGAATATAAAATAACAATAATAGGTATGGAAACAATTCTTACGTTTTGGTAACCATAAAAACGATGTTCAAGCAGCACAAGCATATATACAAATAGGCCCAACCAAATACAATACATTTTCCTGAGTTTGAAAATAACCGATCATAATTATTTAGTGATTGATGAATATCGATAAAATTCTGATTAGGAATGCGTTACGAATTCAAAATTAGTAAAGAAAATTATCATAATGATTCTTCAACGAGTTTCGTTATAAGACAGCGAATACTACCGTACGTACAAATAAAGAGTTAAAAACATTTTCTTAAAAAAAAAAACCTTAAAAACTATGTTTCCAACTTAAATAAATATGATTTACTTGCGTCACACTAATTTTTAATTGAGTATATTCCAAACATATTATAGTAAATATTATATATATATATATATATAATATTATTATATTATAGTAAAATATGTTTGTATCATCTCACGGTAATTAAGACGCCAAGTCATTAATTTAATTTTCTTAAAAAAAAAAAAAAAAAACGTTTTCAAACGTTACGTACAAAGAAATACAAAAAAGATAAGAATAATAAAATAGAACGTTTGTTATTGTTCTGAAGATGATCGTAAAAACTGAGTAGGTACACTTAAAAGAGCCGGGTTGGTAATTATTATAACGAAAAATAAGGCAAGTCAAAACTTTTACCCCGGTAAAATAGAAACTAACTTTTATTTATAAATATCCCAAAATAATTCTAAAGGAAAACTAATTATAAGTCAAACTTAGCATTTGTCGCAAAAATAATATGTATAATGAACTATATGGATAGCTTTTGAAATTGGTTTTATTTTACTTTAAATATATTTCAATTATACGCCAAGAAGAAAATGTAAGAAAAACTCAATCGTCCATCATACAAAATATCTATGTTAATAATCGAGAACTGGTCGTCCCAATTAGGCGGAGAGACGAATTTGTTTTTTAAGTAGGTATCTAATTATTACCACTATTACAATGTAAAAATTGATAACACTTTTAAATATGACAATATTATTTCACTGAAAAATCTGTATCTAAGTTATACCTACAAATTTTTTTTGTTAGTAAATACACAGGTGTTTTTTATTTCTGATCGATAAAACTGTATTGTAAAAATAAATAACCTTATCAATAACCTGCTTTAACTGTAAAAAAGGGTTTAAAAAAATAAAGATAGTAAATATATAAAATACCTAATTGTAAAAAAAAATTTTTTAATAAATATAATATTGTACAAATTTTTTATAAAAAAGGGAGGGGTTTACCCTCTTTTTTTTACATTATGTAACAGTTATTACATCATTAATAATATATTTAATATATATGTGTTTACATGTGTGTACATATGTGCAATATGCTGACTAGATATTAAGTTCCTTTGCCTTGTCTCACATTTATTATTGTCAGTTCTCCGTGACCAACTCCACAAACAAGAACTCAGAGACAACCCTACACTTTGGTAAGCTCATGTCCGTAATTAGTAATAAACTTATATATATTGATAACTATTTTGACCAACCCGTGTTTATTTGTAATATTAAAATCCCAAATATTATCTTTGCTCCCGAGCTACGGTTAAAATATATTCAAAGGAACTCAACTTCCTCCCTACATAGCTTATATTTAACTGATCATCCCCGACCATGTTACATACCACGTACGTTACGTTTATACCGTTATATAAGTCAACGTGAGTCTGTTGCAGGCAGGTTAAGTACTAGTTATCAGTAACTGTTTTGATTTACATATGAAGGAAATATTCGGTACGTTTATACTTTTCCGTTAATAACAGTTACTCTCCCAAAGCAGTGACCTACTCAACATTTCTTCTAGTCACTGTTTTTAGGCAAAAGTTTTCATTGTTTCTTTCGAGTTATATGCAATACATCTAATAATATTAATATTATTATAAATAATAATATTAAACCTCATTTGAAACGGTAGCTCACACGAATCGATCCCTCCCCCCCCCCCAAACCAGATGAGTTTTTTTTATCTTTTTATATTTTTTTTTCTACCTAAGATTTTAATAGTTATTTCAATCACATATCTATCTATACATATAAAAGCCAAATACCACTGACTGACTCACTCACTCACTGACTCACTAAACAACGCACAGCCAAAACTACCGAACGGATTTATTTGAAATTTTCAGGAAATGTACTTATTACTATGTGTAGGCGCACTAAGAAAGGATTTTTCGAAATTCGCATATTAAAGGGTAAAAAGAGCTTAAAATAGTTAAGCGTACGGCAGCGTACGGGTCCGCAAATACGGACATTTTAGCCCACCGCGGTACCAGGGACCCATGATCCGCATGACGCGGCACGCAACACGTGTTTGTGGCCACGTGGTGCACTTGAAACGCAAACGTCGGCTTCATGGGACCCTGGTACCAAAAATTGATAATTTTGCGGAGCGATGGGCTATATTTATTGATTAAATTATAATATTATAATATTCTATGGTTATAAATATACTGTATATCTATGGTAGGGTTTAGGATGCGGCCGGATTTACTGACGAACGAACATGCTGTCGACTTAAAATTTCACCCATCGGCGGCATTCGGTGTTAAATTTCATTTCAATCCTATTGGCCACTTTCGACGGGACGGCGGGGTGACAGTGCACATGTAATTTGAAAGATTTTTTCCCCCGAGTCACTGTTGTGGTCGCCCTAAATCCGGCCCTGCGCAAAGTACACTCTCCTTTATACAATAAATATACAATATTTGTGTGTATAAAGGAGAGTGTACTTTACCCAGGGACCTTTTTTCGATGTAATAGTGTATAATAGATGAGCAGTATTGTCGTTACTGGTTATAGGAGAAACAATTATATAGTAGAAATTAGTACTTAATTATTATTGGTTGCCACCGGTTGTTCGGGCAGACCAGGTACAAAAACTTGCTTCAAATCGAATTTTTGAACACGGCCTACCGAGGTGGTACTTTGTCCGCGAACCAGGGTGGCCGAGTCGCGCTTACTGCAGCGATTACACCCAAAAGTACTCGAACAAACACGATTTTTTTTTTTTACGAATTATCATTTTTTACGGGCAACGAAGTGCGCTGGATCAGCTATAATATATATATATATATAATATGCTACTTTTTTATTGAAAACGGTCGTTAAACGGTGTTGTGTTCTAATGAAAAGACGCTAAACATGTATTTATTATTTTACGTATAGGTTATTGAGCTGTTTCTATTTTTTGCCTACCCAAGTTGTTTATTTTTTGTACAGGTACGCGATATTATGACATTCATTCGGTAACAAACGACCGGGGTGTTTGTTTAGGATAATACTCATTCTGACGCGTTAAAAAATTCACGACGTTCAGTGCCGCGAATCGAGGGTGGTCACCTTGGGAGTTGAACAACGCGTTTAGTCCCCGCTGACTCTCCTCTCTCGCGTAACAATGATCGCATACAAAATTTGTTATTTCCTACATGAAAACCAAACTATTATTATAATATGTTTCGGAAACGGTAACGAATAATAGTGGATAAACAAAAAACGAAATTATAATTTATTGTATATTCATAAACTATATATACTTGCGTTTACACTGTATAAAATCGTGTAGCTTTTGTTTGGATCGGCCGCGGTACATTTGAATAATTCCTTTACAAATTGTATTTTTTTTTTTTCACGCTGTTCTTGTTCAAATTTCGATAGAAATTTGATACCAACATATTATATAGTGTACGGGCAAGTATACTAGTCAACTGAGCTCACTCAGAACCGTTTTTCCGAAGGCAATGACTTTTCCCGCTTTGACCACCGGTGGTAAAAATTTTTTTTCATATAATTGTTTTATACTTTTTTTGGTTTTTGAATTACGTTTTTTATTTTTTGTTAAAATTTTCATTCGATATTAATAGGGGGTGACATTATTAAACAACTATTTATCCTGTGGGCTCGTCACTTATCGATTTGTACAACATACTGCCTACAAATAAAACATTTAAACGTTGAAACTTAATTAACGTCCAACTGAACCAACAATTTTACGACTCTGATGAGCAAAACGCAGAAAACTTTAAAATGTGTCCAAAAAATCATAAAAAAATATGACATTTTTACTGCGACAGAGACAAAAAAGCCAAATATCTTAACTAATTAATAGAAACGGATTTTGAACGCATCATACAACACTCTTAAAAACTAATATTGAACCATAACTATTTTTAACTGCTGACCAAGACTGTTTGAAAATCAAAACACAACCACAAGCTCGTACATACATACACAAGCTTAAAAGTTACGATTTACAAATGAATATTTGGCTCCAGTTTAGCACGTTTAGGCTTATGCCATTAATCAAATAACCGACTCCTCCTACACGTGTTTGATAGTTTGTGAATGAAAAAGGACACAGGAATACTCAGTCCTTCTATAACTGACAAAATTTTACATAGCCCTCTCCAAAAAACCATGTTTCACAAAGGGTGATATAGGTACCTAGGGACATAAGGGTGACGTTGAAAAGTGTACGGAATTTACATTTCCCCCTGGATTTATGGCCGTTTTCAGTAGGATACGATTCAAATATCCACTTCATAAAATACAATATTAAGAGCACTGATTAAATTATTGCTTCTTTTTTTAACATATCTTTTTCTATGACAATTTTATCCCAATCCAAGGCATTTTTAAGGTTAATGCTATATGTTTCAATAAAAAAATTACGCAATAATTTTTTTTTTCCAAATACTACAATACTTACACTATAAGAAGTCTACTATCTATTTAACAATGACTTGTATATTAATAATTACAAACGTCGTAAAATTTTCTAACAAAATCAATATTTTGCAGTCAAAAATTTAATCATTCTAGGTCTATAATAAAATATAATTAATGTACTAAGTCTTAAATATGTTTGTTATTAAATTGCATACGTCTTTCGTTATTTTTTGTACAATTTAGCAGTTTATTTGTACTTATTATTTGTGTAATTATAACATATTATTAAGATAGCAAATAAATTCATATTGTTATTATAACATACATTTTTTTTTTTTTTTTTTTTTTATCTTAAAGCAGCGCCTTGTCGTGATAGCCATGTCTCCCTGTTGGTTTCTAGGTTCTTCAGCTGTGAGTATAAGCTTGTGTTCATCAGCAGCATCAGGTCTTTGAAGTAGGAAGTTTTAGGGCGACCTCTTCCTTTTCTTCCTATGATCTTTCCTTCGAAAATGTTTTTGATGAAGGTGTTGTGTCTTATGAGGTGTCCAATGAGTTTCGTTTTCCTCTTCAAGATGTGAGACATGATGTTCCTTTTCTCACTTACTTCTTGCAACACTATTTCATTGGTCTTCCTTTCAACCCAGGATATCTTGTTCATCTTCCTCCAAATCCACATTTCGGTAGTTTTTAGCCGTTTTTTTCATACTGACCTATGGTCCAAGTTTCACAGCTATACAATAACACACCCCAAATGTATGATTTGATGAATTTCTTCCTTGTATTTAAATCGAAGTGTTTGTTAGTTAGGAGGTTGTATTTGCTGTTGAATGTTTTTTTGGCCATTGCTATTCTTCTCTTAACATTGTTGGTAGATTTGTTGTCGTAAGTAATGGAGCTTCCTAGGTAATAGAACTTCTACATTTTCAATGACTGCATCCCTCAATTTGATTGTAGGTTTCACTATGTGTTGTTCTCGTCTAACTGTCATTGTTTTCGTTTTTTTGGCGTTGATTTTCAGGTGGTATTCGTCCAGGATATTAAAAAGGGTGTTGAGCATCTCGTTCATTTCTTTAGGGCTCTCTGCAACCAGTGCAATATCGTCGGCGAATCTCATGTAGTGCATTTCCTGACCATTTATTATTACACCTTTGGTCTGCTGTTTCATTTCATTCATTGCATTCTCTATGAAAAGGTTGAACAGGTAGGGAGAGAGAGGACACCCCTGTCTAACGCCCTTCCTAATTTTGGCTTCTCTCTCTTTTCCATTGATGTCCACCAATGTCTTTTGATTTTTATACAGTCTAAGGATAAGGATTACTCTTCTATCTTTCCAGTCAGTTTTTCTTTCTCTTAGAGATTTGAAAAGCAGTTTCCAGTTGATTTTATCCAAGGCTTTTTCTAAATCTATGAACGTGATAAGGGTGTTCAGGTTCACATCAAGTCTCCTTTCAAGTATCTGCCTTAGAGCAATTATTGCCTCTCTCGTTCTTTTCTCCTTCCTGAATCCAAACTGGTCCTCGCCTATGTGTTCCTCTATCTTGGATCTGATTCTAATGTTTAGGATGTTTAAAAGAATTTTCGACGCGTGAGACAAGAGTATTATTGTTCTTTAGTTCGCACATTCGCTAGCATTGCCTTTTTTGGGTATTGTGATGGATTTGCTCTTAATAAAGTCTCCAGGTAGGATTCCACTTACGTAACTTTCTTTGATTATTTTAAACAAGCTCGACTTAGTTAGTGGGTCAGCATTTTTTAGTAGTTCTGTTGGAATCTCATCTATACCTGGGGCTTTTTTGTTTGATAAAATTCCCAAGGCTAATTCGTATTCGTCTTGTAATATTGGGGGACCTTTATCATCTGGCTCGAAATCTTCTTCACGTTCCAAATATTCCTCTTCTGCTTCCTTGATATCTTCACCCTCATATAGCTCTTCTAGGTATTCTTTCCATCGTTCTGCAACTTTCTCATTTTCAAATAATAGTTTGTCTTCTTTGTCCCTTACTTTATTGCTTCTGGTTTTTGGTTTGTATTCTAGCTTTTTCACTTTCGCGTAGGCTTTGTCTGCGCGGTTCTTAGACAGTAGGTATCTCTTTGGAGTTGTTCTTCATCCATTCATCTTTGGCTATCTTGCACTCACTTGTAATCTTGTTTTTAATCTTTTTGTATTTTTCATAGTCCTCGTTCCTCCACTTGTTTCTTTCCTTGATTAATTCTAGGATGCTTGGGGTCATCCAGGGTTTCCTTGGTTCTAGAATATTTTTGCCTAGTACTTTCTCTGTACTGGCACAAATGTTTTTTTTGATGTTTTTCCAAGATTCAGCACCCCTTTCTCTCATTCTGTCTTCCAAATATTTTTGATAAGCTGTAACTTTTTCCTCGTCTTTCAGTTTTTCTAGACACCAGTTTTTCTTTTTGACTATTACGTGTTTCTTAAATCTAATATTGCACCTTGCTTTGACTAGCACGTGGTCGCTGTCTATTTGACTTCCCGGATACGAGTGACTAGATCTTATGTTATTGTGATGTTTCCTTTTGACCAGTATGTAGTCTATTTAGTATCTAGCTGTGTCACCTGGAGCTTTCCATGTTTATTGCCTTTTCTTTGGTACGCTGAACATGGTATTGGTAATGATAAATTGGAATTGTTCACGAAATTTGATCAGTTTTTCTCCTTTTTGGTTGGTATTTCCGAGAGCAAACTTCCCAACACATCCTTGTTCTGATGTTTGCCTCTCGACAGAGGCATTGAAGTCCCCCATGATGAATACATTTGACTTGTTATCTGTTAGTTTCATAAGCTCTTCTAATTGTTCGTACTTATGATCAATTTCTTCTTCAGAGCTTCTCGAAGTTGGAAAGTACACTTGTATAATATACAAGTTTGTTTGAGCTTTTACTTTTATCATTAAAATCCTCTCGCTTACATGGTAGGTGTTTAAAACATTGGATCTTCATTTGCCACTAAGAATTATTGCTACACCGTTATTTCCTCTTTTTTTGCTCCCACTGTGTATTATTCTCATTTCACCTGTGTTATAGCCGCCGTTCCCAGCCCATCTGGTCTCTGATATCCCCAGAATATCTAGATTTGTTTCTTTTATTTGATTTGAAATCTTTTCAATTTTTCCAGGTTTTAACATTGTTCGCACATTCCATATGCCTATGTTAAATTGTCGTCGCAAGGATTTCGCTTGATGACGACCTGAGAAGCCTCACCACTTCTCCTGCCGGGTCTTGGGATCCGATGCCTATGATTATTAAGGTTTATTTCAGTTGGATTTAGGTTCATAGGGGGGAGATATTGCTATCTAGTTAGGGATATCCTGTGGATCTTTAATGCAGTGGTTTCCCTCTTGCCTTCTGCATCCTCAAGCCGTTGACCATCTTGCTGGTTCTTCCGCCATTTCAAGATAATTTCTTACCTTGGAGACAAGAGATTGCCTCACACTACTCAGCTCATCCATAACATACATAGTGGTTGAATATTGTTTATTTTACTAAATTATTGGAACGCTAAGATTATTCATTTTAGCTTAAAAACGGTTGCAAAAAATTATTTATAATAACGTATGAAAATTGCAAAATATGTATATTCCGTCTCAGTATTTCAGAACATCAACAATAAACTTTTGGTAAGTGCTGTCTCAAAAGTATGGAGAAATTGACGATTTCATCAAAATTTTAAGGTTCGTTTTCAACTTTTTAACCATGACATATCTACATTATATACTAACATAACATTTCAAACTAAATTTAGTTTTACATTTTTAATCACGAGTTGCTTGTTCCTGTATTTATAACGTTATACATGCATCTGTATTTTCGACGCTACATATTATATAACATTGATGTTTCCACGGAATGCAATACATTTTTTTATATATTAAACGTATACAATCGTATAATAGTTTATTTGACAGCTTTGTGTTGCAAAGTTATGGGCCGTTTTATACAAATTACTATTTCTTTCAAAACATGTAATGTATAAAAACACTTGGCGTATCATTTTTATGAAAACTAATGTTGAAACGATTGAAATACCCGCTAAAAACTTTTAACTTGGTCAAACTAATTTTTAACATGTACTGCTTTTTGTTTGATAATATTTACATTTACGCGAACAAAATGTAAAAATAATAATACTCAATGCACCTGAGCGAATAATGTACAATGCATTTATAAATATATACATATAGCCATGGTACAAAGTTTTCAAAGGTTTTCTTCTGAGAAATCAAATCAAATAAATAAATATGTTTCTAAAAAATTAAACCATTAGATTGCTCGCCTTTTTCTTAATTTACAATTTAACTTTTAAGTTGTATAACAATTTGTGTGATCAACCAAATATACATGTTATAAATACAAATGCTTTGTTACGTTTCCGGTTACTAACTGCGACGCAAGTACTCAAATTTTTATTTTTAATTTAGATATTACTATAGAAAAGTCTACCTATTGTATTCAATTCAATGACGGGACTATCGGACAATTTTTCGTATTTTTGCTGATCATGACCCCAAACCACGAAAACACACCCCCCCCCCCCCTGAAATGTTTATATATATAGCCAATTTTTGTGTGCAACAATTGATTAAAAACGGTTGAACCGACTTCTGTTTTCGGCAAAATAAAGTTCAATTATTTTATGTTGTGCATCGTATGATACTTATCAAAAGCGGTCGAGTAGTTTTTGAGAAAATCTAGTTTGAAGTTATCACCGATCGGAATTGTGTAGTGGCGAGTATGTAATTTTATTAGTTCGACAGAGCAAAAATGGTTGGACCGGATTAATTTCTGTTTTCTGAAAAATAAATCTGTTTATTTGAAGTTTTGTACAGTCCAATTTTTCCGAAATCGATGTAACAGTTTTTGAAAAAATTAAGTTTAATTACGTTGTCGCCGGTAAGTATTGTGTGGTGACCGTGGACATGGTTGAACCGATTCAACTTCTGTTTTCGGACTAATAAGACTACATGTTTGATGTAGTGCACCTAATAATAAACTTTTAGAGTATTTTTTAAATAATTTAGTCAAAAATGTTCGTGTTGTGTGGCCAAACAATCTACCATCGCTCTCAGGCGCTGCTGACGGGATTTTTTTCTATAGAAATCTACCTGAAAACGAATAGGAAGGAAGAAAAGGATGGGAATGAATTTTAGAAAAAGAAGAACATTCATTGAGTAGAATAAATGCTGCGGTACTCTACACGTCCGAGATTTAATTTTGAAAATAAATACTTGCGACCTAGGGTATTTGCATCTCTTTAGAGCGAATAAAAATGTACGTGACAAACTATATCGCGGCGTGCAAAGTTCCGAATTAATCAAACGGATCGTTAAAAAACGTTCGACCTATATTTAATTACGTTCATTAGCGAAGTTCCAATTATTACATTTTGAAACGCTCACTCGAAATACGGCGTACGCGAAAGCTGGCCTTTCACCGTGATTATTCGAACAGCCACTTTGTCCGGAGAAGTAGGTACCTCTACGTACAGGTAGCGAAATTAATATCACGTTGAATGGTATTTGAAAACATTATACTCGCGGATTCAAATAAAATAATATTATTCCATCACTCATAACGTACACCAGTGCTAATAAAACAAAAATTATAATAATAAATACGCGAAAAAAATCTGTGAAAAATGTATACCGCGTGCAATGACGCGGGAAATTTTAGATGTCCCGGTTTTGCGGTATCGTTATATTTTAAAAGGCTGTATTTTGGTTTGTTTGATAAACTCCCATTGGGTTCGCTAGCATCCAAATGGGAAACGTTCATAAAGATGTCTCTTTCTTTTTTTTTTTTAAGAATGAAGATCGGAACGGAATCCGTTTATGCGGGAAACATAACTTAACTTTAAGATTCTGAGTGATGAGCGAGAAATGTACAAAATATTGTTTTTACAACAAGGTTTTGTTTTTTTTTTTCTGTCAACCACTTTTCGTATAGAAGGAATGCTTTTATTTTCGAACTCAACACCACTTTTTATACGTGTATGGACTCCAGTGGTACTTTGGATGAAGCTTTTTTTTAAATTTGCCTACTTTTGGAATTAAACCCCGAAAACCAAAAAAATGTGGCGAATTTTGGAGAACTATACGACAAAAAGTTTGAAATTTTCGGGTTTCTCATGTTGTTTTTGGGTAGAAGGAGTAATCCAACAGTTACGTTGAATACTGCTTAAAAATTTTGGGATTTTGGCTTTGAATTTTATTTTATTTGAAGCATTTTTTCAAAAAAGTTTTTCGTGTTTCACCGAAAACGGCGAAATCGCCAAATACAGCATCAGAATGGTTTTACCTATAAAACAATCGTTATAAAAAATTATTCCATGTTGTTTTCAAACTTTTATGTACTAAATTAATTTAACACATTATAAAAAATTTAAAAAAGTTTTTGCTATGTATAAAACACAATTTTTCCCCCTGGTGTACAGAATACAAATCTTAAAATCTATATGGTAAATTAATTCTAAAAAGAAAAACGATTCTAAGTGAACTCAGTCAATAAAACAACTACTTAAGGTATTACAAAATATAAAATACTAAAAATTATTCGTCACCAATATTGATAATGTCAAAAATCCATTTGAAAAACATTTTGTAACAACATGCATTAAAACATTTTTTTATGTGTGTCTGTGTGTATGTATGTGTGTGTGGCGAAGTTTTGAGTCTTTTAACTGGAATAAAAACTGCAAAAATAGAGTGATTTGAAAATAGCAAATTTCAATTTTTAGCTCAAAAATGATTGAATTCCATTATTAGTGTAATTACAAATATTATTAAATCTTCCTGTTTGCAAGTAATTAATCATACAACTAAAAATAAAAATTTTTAAACACCTATAAGAGTAATTTACAAATAGTATGTTATCCTCAGTTCACAAGCTTAAGTACAATGGTACGATTAATTTTTTGTTTTATTGTATCGCGCAATGATTATGTAAATAATAATGTGAGAAAATAATGTAAACATTTAAAAGAATTAAATTTCATGGCGTAAAGTAAAAATGAAGTAGCGTTGAAAAATGTTATAAGTAGCTGCAAAAAAAAAAATACTTTTATATAACTTAAGTATATTTTTTACGAGATTACGAGGCTATGTCTGCAGTGAGTGAACGGTATCGTTAAGTGATTCCACTTAATTTGGCTGTCAGCCATGTATAACATTTCAATCTAATATAATATGGTAGTCACAAAATAAGTATTGTCAAAAAAGAAAAAGAACCAAGTACACATAACAAACAGATGGTTATTGTGGTATATTTAACTATAAAACACGAACAAATTCAATATTATTATAATATTACTATCGTCTCATTTTTTTAAATAATTTATTCTGCAATGCATCATTAAGCACATTAGGTATCATGATATGAACTCACTTATGAACCGAAGACTTTTTTTAATACATGTTGATTTTTGAAAAATTTCAAAAGTTACTGTCTGGACTTTTTTATTTATATAAATAGAAATACATTTTAACAAAGACAAAATTTTTAACCTACTGCAACGTTACGACATTTGTAATATAAACTAAATATTTAGTTTTAATATAAAGAAAACTACCAAATAACTGAAAAATTAATTTTCATCCACTCAAAAAAAAAAAAAAGTATATACAAAATTGTATGCTATAATAAGGCGATTTGGTAACGGTCTTTGGGTGAGTTGTAAATGAACGTTAGTGTGAGTGTATGTTATCAGTGTATGCGGTGTTTTCCGGGAAGGTGTCCCGTACGACGCACGTCACTATTTTAAAAAATTAAATATTTTTATGTTGCTAAGACAACAATATAAACCTAAAAGCTAGAGTCGAATTTGTTCACTTAAGTGAACCGAATTTAATTCTGAAAAAAGATATCAATTTTTCAATATTTTTTCTAGGTTATGGTGTTATTTATATATTTTTTTTACGTATACCAAAAAATTATTCGAATATCAAAAAATATATAATATGATATTTAAATATTTTTTAATTAAAGTATTGAACTCCCACAATAACCTAGAAAAAAGGTTAAAGAATCAAAATCTTTATACAGTACTAAATTCGGTTCATTTTAAGGGAACGAATTCGACTCTAGCTTTTAGGTCCAAAACAGTACAAAAATTCCACGTGCCCAATCCCCTTAACTGTTAAGTTTATTGAATCGTGATTTTTCGTTACTAGCCTACACCCTTAAAGTTGGAAAAATATTCATATCTTAGAAAATCATTCTTGTGAACGATGGTAAAATTTAATATTATACTCAGCACTAGCTTAAAAATGACGGTAAAGTAAGATTATAGAAAATCCGCTGTGTATGCCGTAAATAAAAAAACCTATTATTAATATACTCACTCAAAAGACGAAATATTTCATAAAACTGAAAATTTGCTTTGATATTGACATTTTTTTTTTTTTTGCTTGCTCGCATAACGTTCTATAATAAAGTCGAGTATTCCGGGAAGAAATTCCCTAAGTTAAATATCAGAAACGTTTTAGAATATTTTATCTGCGAATTCATATAAAGGTTGTCAATAAAAACTACTATCACGTGAAATTTTGCTTAGGAAAATAAAACGTTATTAATAAAAAAGCTGGAATCACTCTAAGTCACGTGGGTAGTTTGAAGGAGTATAGCTACTACGTTTTAGGTGGGTCACTGGTTTGGAAGTTGAGGTTCAAACGTATTATTTAATATCTAAAAGCATTATTATTTCCTTTGAAAAAACTATTCTAAGCAAACTCAGTTGTCTACTATACGTCCTAGTAAATTTTTCGAGAATTTTAAAGCTCTATACTGTTTAGTTCAAACATTTTCGTAATTACTTGAAACTTTTGTCGAATTTGTATCTCTTACTTGTTTTAATATTATTTTAAAGTTTTAGCTTGTACTGATCATTGTTTTGGATGTTATGGTAAAAAAACTAAATCAATATGTCAAAAACACGTTTGCCGTAATGTATATTTTTCCTTTTTTTTACTTAGTTTGATGACTGTAACCTTTACAATTTTTGAAACCCCTCAAAATACCATCAGAGTTCATAAAATTTTCATTAGAGGTACTAACTTCAAAAATTAGAGCATTTTTACTTCCCTCAAAGTTGCTTACAGAAAAACAAAATCATCATTGTAAAAACAATACATTCTTCGCTTCGCTCAGAATCTAAAATTATATTCTTGGTATCCAAAAAAATCATTTTTTTTCTCGTATTTTAACAGCATTTATTGGATTAATTTGACACCGTGGTTGAATTTTAATGCTTATTTACGCGTGAGACGTAAAAGTAAAGACAAATATTTCATTATGTTCATGGATATTTTGTTGTTTACACGCGTACACGCATGCATAATATTTAGTACATATAATTTGTACATTCAGTATTTAAAATTTATTTTATGTTGAGCATTGTTATAAAAACGTGAGTTTGAATGCACTTTCAAGCCCTAGAATGTTAACGAAAACAATAATTATAATTATAAAAATCGTTTTTGAAAATAACTAAATTCCATACTTTTTCTACTTAAAGACTCTTAGAGTATACGTTTTGGTTGAAAATAATGAGCATTACAGGAAAACAGAATCAATATGTTCACACTAATGACAAATGAAAAATTCATAGTATATTATGTATCTAAAACTGTGTCAAATAAAAAATTATAAATTGCATAAAATGTTGGACTACAAACAAAACTACCATTTTCGCGTGGAGTCGTAAACTTTTTATCATTGAATTTTTAATTGAATTTCATTTGAACGCTTTAGAACACTTCTAGCGAGTCTCAAAAACAGTTAACAATGCGAACTTTGTCATTAATTGACGTGTACAATTGGTTAATTTCGATTTTAGACAATAATAATAATATTACTACCGGATTCTGTAAATACAAACGGCGTATCGGTTATGCAATTTTACTACTCTCGTGCGTCGGTATGCACACAACAAACACACCGGATTACAAACTAAAATAACGTAATACCTAGCAACGAGTTTAAAAGGAAATTATATTAACCACGTTCATTGCATTAAAATTTTGTGCGTCATTTTAAACGACCTTTACGAACTTTTTTTACGACAATCATTATAAAACTGACAGAAATGTGTGTATTAATCTCGCGATGCGTGACTTCCAATCCAATATTACAAACGTCCTGATGGGTACCTACTTATTTTCAATTTACATATCCGCACAGTATACAAGGTGTTCGATAAGTATGAAACCACTAAAATTCTAGTTTGAGTTATAGCTAGCCCAGCTGGCTCATTAAAAGTTAAAATTAAGTTAAAAAATAAAGTTAATTTTAGTTAAGTTAAATAACTCGTAAACTTATTTTTTTCATAAATATTTAACTAATTAAGTTTATTTTTTTTTTTCTTAATGTATCGTGTTGATTTTAAATTGATATGTAATAATCATAACATTTCTTTTTTTTTTTCACTCTATAAATAAAATTAATGTATTAGTAAGAAGAAAATTAAAAAAAAAAACATACGAAACATTGTTTTAAAAAAAAAAAAATTTCATACTAGATACAAAACCATATGAATTAAAAATATGAACTATTACCATTATTTAAAGTATTTTAAGTATTATATTTTGTTTTTGTCAGTTTACTTTTAATTAAATAAATTTAAAAAATTAAAAATTAACTTTTAACTTTTTGTTTTTTTAATTAACTCAACTAATTAATTTGCCAGCTTTGATTTATTAGTACACGATATCGTACAACTATTTAAGATAGTAACACTGCAAGAAGCAAAATGCGAATATAATAAATAAAATAAACTATCCGAATCAACGCAAGAGCAGCTCCAGAGATTTTTCTTGGGAGATGGAGCCAAAGTTCACCTTCAGTCTTCGGAAAAATGTGATAATTTAAAAAAAACATATTATTACATCATAAGTTCAAACCTTCTATTAGTTGGTTATAAAACAAGTAACCACAGATTCATACAATATTATGGTACTTTTGGTATCAGTAAAAAATGTTATTTTGTACACCTATCAATAATCAGTGGTTTTTTCTTTGGTCCTCCTATGAAGAAACTCTTGAATCATCAAACGCTGTCTTTGTTATTCTATCCTGTACATAGATTTAGGACTCCAAATAAATTGAACACAATATATATATTGCCGTGTTTGTCTTCATTCTGTGCTTTAAATAAGCTTATAACTTATTTAACGTGATTTATTATTCTCAACGTAATAAGTCAACTTTTAAAAAATTATTTAATTAGCTGCGAAATCTGGGGGGTCTCAGAATTCAGATTAAAAAAAGAATACTGCAAAAACGCAATTTAAATGTATGAAAAATAAATTATTGACAGCTGCACTCTCTGTGAGGTACTCTGTAGGTTGTATGTATAGCCAAACATATATTTTTAAATTTATTACTTTACGTAGGTATACCACGTCAACGAGCATAAACGCAATGCATCTGGACTCAAAATGCAAAGGCATCTCAACTCTGTAGCCATTATTATAATACAAAACGTGTATTTAAGAATAATATTTTGAAGTCGTTAAGGGTCCTGATACACAACAGTATAATTTAGGTATTGATAATAATAATAATTGTAATAGAGATTACGCAAATTTGTAATCAGAATTAATATTTATTTCTGCGGTTTAGAAGCGTTCCTAATTTCAACAGGTTATAATTTGGTCAAAAACCATTTTCATAATCGTTTTCGATACCTGACAACATACGCATGAGAACAACCGAACCATTTTTTTTTTATTATTATTAACTGTTATTACATAATTTGTATTCGAGACAAAAAAAAATCATAATTTGTACCTTTTCAAATACTTTTCTTCAGTTTGTAGACAATATAAAAATAAAAATATGCTCCGATCAATCTTTAGTTAATTTTATAAAGAAACTATTTTCATTTCAGAATTCTTTCCGGGCATATTATACAAGACTCCCAGGTAAGATTTAGAATTAGAGTTTCAAAAAAGTGATAATCACGAGGAAAACTGCCATTTTTTTTATTATTGCATCATCCTGTATAACATGTTACATAAATGCGTCAAATTCAGTCGAATACACGGAAAATGTGAAGTGTGCACTGCGGTTATGTTCACATTTCCTTATGGTCTAATGAATATGTCAACCTTATAGTAATAATTATAAACTTAGTATTTACAAAAAAAAAAAAAGAAAAATATTACTTATGTATACTTGGATACGTACTTTTTATATAATATGTGAGATTGTAAGGTGCATAAAATATTATTTTTAAAACCCGATACGTTCCAATAAAACTGCAGAGTGTTCTAAAAAACTCGATATATAAAAAAGTTCGATACATCGAGTGTTCCAGTAATATTATGTTGTAGCAATTATCTCAAACATAGTAAAAATAGAGAAAACAAAGTTATAACAAAGTTTTTGTTGTTTTTTTTTTTTTTTTACTGTCAGTATTTTTTTATATGTACATTAGTGGTCAAGTTTTTAACAACATATATTTTCAATATTATTCAAATTGCACCCTATAGTAACTATTCATTTAATGTGAACGTTTAATATTTGATGAATTTTGGTACCTAGGCCATCTTGAAAAAGTTAGAGATATTTTAAATTTTTTTTTAAATATGTGCTTCTATGCGTAAGTAGAAGCATAGAAAAGAAAGGCGTAGTTATAAATGGTAGATGTTTTATCTGCAAACTGCTACTGTTGTAGAAGTACATTCTTTTTAGAAACTTTTGACCTATCTTACTTGTATTTTTCAATAAAAAAAAAATGGTTATTCTAACACCAAACACGTTACAAAATTAAACGTACACTTCACACATATAATTAGTATAGGGCGCTACTTGAATTATAAAAGTTGATATAAAATACTTGAACAGTGAACACTAATGTACAAATATAAAATTATAAGCAGTTTGTACTTTGTGATAATTGCAAAAATTAAAACAGCAATCATTCGAATTTGGTTTTTTTATTTTCAATATTTTCTAAGATAATTGCTGAAACATCTAATTTTAAACATCTTGTTATAGAAAATACCTACGAAATTTAATCATAACTTATAGTTTCTTCAATAATCTTAATTCAAGAAAGTATCATTGACATTCAATAATAACATCGACGTATGGCAGAAATTTAAATAGTTTCCATGTCAACTATAATTTAATATTAACAAAAGAAATTCTCTAATTTTTATTCTTGTAAAATCGTCAGGAATTCGCTACACAATGTAAGGTATCTGTAAAAAGTAAATATATAATTAACATATACGTATATAGTTTTACTATTAACCACAATAGTTCAAAACGTATTTTAATTTTAAAAAAAATTGATTAATAGTTATAGCAGTATTGTATTTTTATTACAATTAACACGATTGTTAGATATTGTTAAAATATTATACGATTGTAAAGCCCTCAAAAACCACTTTTAAAAAATACACCGCAACGTAGCAAACATAACAGCGCTGTAAAAATTACGATATGAACATTGATTAATGGTTCATAACATGACGTTGAGCTCTACGTATTTCCTGTAAAAATAAAATATTTTTCACAGCGTTATCTTAACAAAAGATTTCATGAAGTGTAAGTTATAAAAACTGCATCATATAACACATTTTCTACACTTTTTCATAGTCATTTTTCTTTAAATTTTATAATATTCATTATTATATAAAATGTATATAATATTATTCAATGCCTCTGAATGAAAATACTTTAAAAATAATTCAATACCAATCAACAAAATAATATTTTCTCTACAATGTTTAAAGTTTAACCATTACAGAAAATATCATTAATAAATCAACAATTTTCCATTTATAATAGTGATTTAAAACGATTTAATAAGCCAGTTTCAAAGATTTGAAGTTCATAAATTGATTTACGGCAGTAAAACAAATGATTTAAATTATTATAACAAACAATTAATGTTCAATACGATGAACGAATGCTAAAAACAAATGTCTACCTCCTTTGTTTGGTGATTAGTAAACATTTTAAAATGCCTAGATCAAATATTTAATAAATTGCATTCATAATATGATAGTATACTACGAGTATATTATTAATAATATTAAAATACTTGGGAGTTTCAATTTGATTATGAATCAATATACCTATAAGTATTCAACTATTGTTAGTTCTGCTAACTTAATGAATTTGAGTGCATTTCCATTAAAAGTAACATTATTATTTACTTACTAAAATAACTTTTACAAGTATCAATATAGTAAGTATAGGTACGCGTTATGTGGATGATTTTATATACTTTTACATGTGTTGCATTTGAGTATAGTTTGAATTTTATAATTGAACACACCCAAGTTTTAAATATTATAGAACTTAGAAAAGGAAAAATTCACACCTTGAGATCATCGATTTGATTTTTAAAAATTACAAGTTTATTAATAACGCTATATAATCATTATACAGATTTATAACCTACACTTTATCATTTTACTTTATGTAAAATGTCAAGTTGACTTTGATAACGAGTTTCAACAATTTTATTAAAATATAATATACTCTATATAACGGTTGTTTGTGGTGACCACAAACAATCTGGAAAGTGTGTGTAGTTTATGGCTTTCAAGTATGACTTCTACTTTATACAGAATTCAATAACCCACCCGTCACAAACAGAACTTGAAATGTTAGACATTTTAAATAGTATGCGGGTTTGCTTTATTTGTGATTAAAAAAAATTCCATTCTCAAACACTAAATTTTAAAAATTATAATATCACACAGACACACTAAATTCGAAATTATATTTAGATCACTGCTTTGGGTGAGTCGATCATTTGGAAGGAGCTGCGGTATATCCGTATTACATTAGAATTGAAAGCAACGATGAATCTATTACAGCAATAGCGGAAATTCTAAACGAGCTCGGCTTACTAAAAAAAATTGATGTGATAATGAGGATTCTAAAAACAATTAGAAGAATTGACAATTTTTCATGTAGGTACTAAACTTGTAGTTTAAAAATAAATACACAATTTATTTACATTTTAATTACCTATAATATATCTAACATTATAAATAACATAAAATGTACGTTATTCAACATAATACAAGCGTACTATTGGAAGGGGGGAGGAATAAGAAATAATTTATGTACAAATGTATGATATTAAAAGTACTTAAATTGTAATATACACATTTTTCAAAATAAAAAACAATTTTTTATTAATAACAGTTACACATTAATTTATATACGATTATTACGATTATTAAATAGGTAGTAAAAATAGTGAAAATTTAAAAAAAACCGTACCTACTTAATTAAAATCAAGAAAGTAAAATAATTTGTTTTATCTATTAACTAGTAAAATACTACGTCTAAGTACCATACGATTCTTTCTTATCGCTATCTATTTGGATCGCTTTTAAAGCCACGGAGATGAAAGTTCCTTGTTCGTATAAGGATACACTAAAAGTTATTGTTCATTAAATAAATTACAACATAATAACCACTAAAACTATGCAATTTAATTTTAGAAATACCAATAAAGTAATGTGATTTAATAGCATAATGTATTATTAAATTCCTTAAAAGTAGAAATAGATTCGGTACTTGTAACAAAATTGAAAAGAGACTGTTTTTCTATTCCCCAATTGAATTTATTTGAACCTATTAGGTATCGTCTGTGTAGTACAATATTCTGTTTTATTGAGAATTTGTCCATACTTTAGCAATATTCTTTGTCAAATCAAAATTGTTTTGACGGTCGATCAAAGTTTTTGTCAAAATATTTTCCAATACTAGTTTTGAACATTGTGGTGATGCATAAAAAGTTGACAGTTAAGCTACTATTTACATTCAGGGGCTAATCCACTTCTTAGATTCAGTGGAATCAGTGTGGATTCAAATTTAACTATCGAGTTTCTGACATTTTATTTATGAATATTTGTTTTTTTAATCGCCGTTGAAACTATAATAATTAGCATAGTTTATTTCTATTCACATTAGGTATGTAAATTACTTATTACTATTAAAATAACTAAGTACTTTGGGTGCTTGTATTTAATGATATAATTATCATACGACTCAATTGTAATCAGTAAGGTTTCTGTACAGTCCAAGGTAATACTGATACTGTCTAGGCACAGTCGTTATTAGTTTTAAATAATTTACTACTTGTTTGTCATCCCTCTACGAAGCATATTCATCACTTTGACTTACGTTGATCATCCCTTCACTTCTTATTTGTACCAGATAGAATAAAGGTAGATAATAGTCTCTGAAAACTGAGTTGTTTTATTTTAACCCCCACTTATTTTAAACCACTTTTATTGAAAATTTAGTAAATTTACAACATACACTATCGTTATGATTATTTTCGAGACAGCCACTAAATACCTAATACGCATGACACGTTACATGTAAAACAATCATTTTATGTGACGGTTATAGGTTAGGCATTTTATATGTAAAAAATAATTTTTATTTAAATTCAAACTGTCGATATACTAACTGAAACTTGGAGTAATAAATAAAACGGTTTTACTAGTGTACCTATTCATGTTTTTAATTATTAAATTATCATACAAGATGGGAACAGGCTTTTATTAAGGAGTATTGTACAGGCAAAACTTATCGATTCGACATTTCATGTATCTTTGTGTGAAATAATCATTGATGTGGGTGAACTATTATTGTTTTCTTATCTGCCGGCCAAACTTCTCTACTCACACGCACATGTCAACAACATTGATCACAGATGCAAACATCGCGATCGTACAAAACCCTTTCACGGCTTTGATATGAAAACCATTTTTAATCGGTTTTTTTTTTTTTTATTGTTAAAATGACAACAATGATCGCGTGACGCTCGTGTTTTCACTATTTATTTATGTAGATTTACTGTAAAATTACCATAAAATCGATAAATTTTCCTAAATATTTAACCAAATTTAACATTTTACAGCCTAACACTTATCATTTGTTTATAATATATTAGTCGGAAAAATGTAATAATATTATTACTTAAAATGTTATTCACTTATCTCCTATTATAAAAAATGATACATTTAAGACAATATTTTACTGAAACAGAATACGAAACGAAAACAGAATACTCGTATGTTCACTTTAATCTTTCCCTCAAAACAAATTTTATCATCACCATTGTTTAAAACATCATAAGTGAAAAATTATTCAGTATTATATCATTTTTGCTTGATTTGATATAATATTATAATATACAACAGACAACGGTCAGGAAAAATGAAAATAGTTTGCTCGGAAAAGCAGATAAACAACATGACGTCAACAAAATTCATTTAAAAAGTATTACGTTTAATTTACACTTCCCAGTATGAAAAAATAAATAAATCTCATTTCCTCATTCAACAAATATGTTGTGAATTACGTCAACGTATACAAAAATACTGGCATTTTCGAATAAAAAAACTCGTGGGTGGACTTTAAGTATAAACTGCATTGCATAACATGAAAATAACATTTGAAATAAATTGAAAAAGTTGAATCAAATAAATTTGTGGTAATTATGTTAAATCAATTTTAAACTAAAAAAAATTGGCCAAGAGTGTATTTAATTTTTCTATCCAATATTTGAGGGTGTTAAAATAAAACAGAGTAATTCACATTTTTGTAACGGTCACAATTTCAAACTTCACGCTTAATTATAAAATATTCAACTATTACGACTTAACGAATACTAACCTATTGGACAAATTTCTTTTTTTTGTAATGCAGCTATTCAAACAGTTTAATTTAGAACTTTGACCAACAATGTTTTGATAAAAAGCATAAACATAACTAATTGAACGTTTAAAAGTTATTATATACTTTAAAATTCACTTATATTTACCATATTAAAATTGTATTTCTACTTCGGGGTGAAACACAAAAACAAAAATTGGCTATTTCATTATAGAATGTTATTTAAGTGTATGTTTATTCCGGTTTTATCAAAAGATTTTTCAATATGTATTCATTAAGTTTCAAAAACTAAAAAACCAAAATTCTTTAATGATATTATATTTATTAAAGTCGATATTTATTATATTACATAATAATTTTCTAACAACTTTTATAATCTTCAAATGCACAATTCATAACAAACAAAACATTACACACTACTGTTAATCAGCGCTGCAACTACCGGGGGTGCTTGGAGTGCAAGGAACCCCTGGACTCCTGTTAAATTTAAACAATCTGCATAAACCTGAACGTTTTGGTTGTCTATAATTTTTAATATTGGCCCCTAATTTTAGCTTGCACACCCACCAATACAAACCAAGTTGCAACACTGTTGTTAGAACAAAATAGTGTTTAACTCGTGTTATTTTCGCACCCTTGAACATTTTTAAGATATTGTTCAAATAAGATATGACCAAGAAGGAATGTAATGTTTTTAAAAACAAAACCTCTGTCCCGCCAACAAAACTCTGAAAACAAAAAACATTGTCTTAAACATAAACAAGTAGTAATGATGAAATGAATACAGAATAACGAAAAATTTTCAAAGTTTTACTAAAATAAAACAAAACATTTCAAAAAATATTTACCTTCTTTTTCCACGCATGATAAATAGGTAGATAAGTAATTCAGTACAATAAAAACTGACGTTACACGTTTGCTCAACACAAACACACCAGCGTCCGTCATCCCAACTAATTTTTCATCTTCTTCTTCACCCTCCTCGCTACTGTTCGGGGTCGTCCACCCTTGTTCTAGACTTCCACTTACCTCTTGCCTCGATCTTCCCCACCCCATACACACACCAGAACTCAACATCCCTAGTATCAATCTAAATCGTCTCTTTTTCGATCTTTATCTCTTTTTCTTTCAACTTTAATTTATATAACTGTTCTTACTACTTCCATTTTATATCTTCTCATTATATTATGCCCAAACCATCTCAGTCTATTTTTTCTCATCTTTTTTTCTTATTCTGTACAATAAATACTGAATCTACTTTTAATATATAATTTTATTTTAATGATTTTATTGATTCCTACCTTACATATTATATGTTCCGTATTTTATCTTCTCTCGTCACTCGTCCATCTAATCTAAGCGGTCTCATTTCGATCCACAACACTCATACCCGATTAGCTCTGTTTTATTTTCCTGTCGACCACACTCCTATAAAACTTGCTGCTGAGATTCACCGATATTAAAAAACATAAAGAAAGCCGACTTGAGCTAAATTCCCATATAAACCATGAAGTAATCTGCCGTTCACTAAAAGAACGAATTTAAGTTGTTCTTAGAATGTTCTTCAAACAATGTTCTACCGTGAAATATTTGATTACGCAATGAATTATAGGATTATGCGATATATATCCAATGATATAAAATTTAAATTTAGAGCAACTATATAGACATTTTTTCTTCTTCACCTTCCTTCCAACTATTTGGGGTCATCCACTCTCGTTCTATTATATTTCCTCTGGTCGCAACAATCATTCACGTTCCTTGCACACCCACTAATAGACCTCGTATCATTTTTAATTGTTTCCATCCATCTTTTCTTCGGTCTTCCTCTACTTTTTTTCCCATAAACGTTCATTTTCATAACCGCTCTTACTGCTTCAGTTTTAAAAATTTTATATAAAATATAAACTATTAAAAATTTAAGTACCTAGTTTAAGACTTAAGACCAGTGGTGGGCAAACTTTTTTAATAGGGGGCCACAAAGTTTAAGAAATTCTAGAGGAGGGCCAGAATTATAGAAAAAATGCATTTTGTGTTAAAGCTTTGAATCATATAATATTATAAAAACATTACAGCATTACACACAAATGTTACAAATTACCGTTTATCTTAAATAATAATAAATTAAACTTTTATTCGAAGGCCCAACCATGGCAGACGTGGATCTATGGGGGATGGGGGGGTCATGGGGGTCGTGACCCCCCAAACAAACATCATGATTAGGTATTTTATGTTTACTTGAAAATTGATATGCGCATAAATTGCATTTTTAATTTTTTTCACGGAGATTTTTACACTAAAAATGTTTAAAATAATTTATATTTACATGTTGTTTAAATAGTTAATATTTTATTTTATACAACGCAAATTATAACGTGTACCTACCCTTAAACTACATCGCTATCTGTTCATAAAATCATCATCCCCATTTAATTTCTAAGAATGTTAAATAGCGATTTAATAAGTAAAACCGATTGACGATAATATTGTTGGCGAGTGGCAAGTGGCGAGTAAATATATATGTATTATATATATGTACTATAATAAATCGACTTATCAGTGAAAAATTTTGAATGTTCAACGAAAAGATAAGATTATTCTTAACATGTATTATTATACGAAAACTACGATAAGGAAGCACCAAACCGAAATCCAGGAAATATATTATATAAACAAAAATAGAAATTATATACCTATTATTATAGTACCTACCATCTACCTACACCACACTGTGAGGAGGGTACGACCGCGCACAGTCCGCGCTAATCCATTTATATACTTAAAACTATTTTCTTCTATCATTTTCAAAATATTTCGGGAATTTTTTTATACTGTACAGGCTATATCCCATACATGTCGATGGACCTCGGCGGGCCGGATTAAATACTTTCGCGGGCCGGAGTTGGCCCGCGGGCCGTACTTTGCCCATCACTGCTTAAGACAGTGTCACAATACGATAATAAGAGATACCATTCGTTTTGTATGTTTTACGGTATCGTTATCACTTTTTTTTTAATCGGTATCGTCCAACGTGTAAAAATACTAAAAAAAAAAAGTTAGACTTTTTCTTTTCATGTAATTATTTTACACTTTTTAGTACTTTTTTTACTTTTTTGAAGTCGGTTTTATTTTTTTTTTTTTTTTGATCAATCGTACCATGCATAAAATCTATGGTTGCAGACAATTCATCAGTGACTTTGATATATGTTTGGCGAGTACCAACCCGGATGGTCGGGGCTTACGGTGTCTTAGCCCGTGGGTTCGGCTACAGTTTCCGAGAGGCTGCGTAAAGGTGTGACCGGATGAGGTGCAGAGCCCAAAACAGATTACTTACCTCTAACGACTTGCGCGATTGAAGCGATTATACGCGTAGTGCAGTTTGCACGCCCGGTAATGTGCTTCTGCTCGTATTTTCGACAGTCAAACAATTATTATTATTTTTACTTCCGCGAAAACTATCGCGACTTCATATATTTTTATATTATTTCTTCTAATAATAACTCAACCCTTATCTACTTTTTGTACGGCTCAAGATTTGAGTGTTTGTCCAACTCAGTCCAAGTTTCCATTCTTACCCCGCCTTTAACTCCTTGCCTTCGACAACCCCGTAGTTTTTTCCGATTTACTTAACTCACTCGTATGTGTCATTTTAATATGAAAACCCTCTGATTTCCTCCACGCGTTCCCAGCCCACGAAGGTCTTGAACCCCTCACAAACTGCACTGCAGCTAGAACTTTTTTTTGTACACAAAAGTTCCTCGTTTGACCTTCTTTTCCGATTTTGCTCGCTGTCGTCGAATACAGAACAATAGATTTGTCTCGCGATTTTTCTCTTAAAAACGAAAAGTTTACTGCATTTCTGTCCCATATTGAGGTCCGATGGTTGTATCCATACGTAGCGCAATTAATTTTAAGAACATTTCTTTTTGATATTTCTGGACAGAAACATAAACTTAAACAATGAAACCATAGAACAAAATACGCTTTGTTACCAGACTTTAGGCGTAGTTGGTCCTCGTGCGTACGATTTGTATTATTTACATTAATGTCTAGATAGTCAAAACCGAAGACTTGTGGAAAGTAGAGACTTCCCAAGCATGTCATGCACTCTTTGCTTTTTGCGTCTTTCTCAACAGATACATGTACACTTGGTCTTTTCTTGGTTAACTGAGAGGTTTTTGTTTACCTGTTTACTTACACAGTATACTGACATTCATTCCCCAACGTTAATTCCCTGTAATTTCTTTTAATGAAAAGGTGAATAGTATCAGTTAATGGACATCAACTCTTTGTCTAATTGTATTTTGTTAAGTTAAAATAAACGAAAAAATATTTCACTATGTATAATATAATATATTACATTCGTTGCTTACGATACGAAGACGTGAAACTGCACTAAATATAAATTGTCCCCTGTCAACTTATTTTTATCATCTTATAGGTTTGTTATAAATATATATATATATACATATGTATATGTTTTCTGCGTTTCGTTACCTGCGTAGATACAAACGAAATAACTTTTCTTTTTCTTTTTTTACAACGATATTGCTCAAATTTTTAAACGTTTAAAGAGCGTCCCAAGTTTTAATTTTATATTCCAATACAGCGTACTTTTTTAAGAACTCTATTATCACCCAATTAGTATGATAATGTAAAACCCGTACCTACAATACAGATTTATCACGAAAAAGCTATTGACGAGTAGCGATTAGGGTAGGTCGATATTTCGGTTATATTCCTTTCGGAAATCCGAACGATTCTGAGCGAACTTAATTTTCTTAATCGAAACACCTACAGTTTACTTTATACAACAACGGTTTGATTTAAATTTTTCTTGGAACTCAGAATCTATAAAATATATTGATCAAAGAAGATAATATGATATCTCTACAAACGATTTGAAAAGAAATTACCAACTTAAGCTTTATCACTCAAAAACAATTTGAAAAAATCTATATCAACACCTTAATACCAAATGACGATTGTTTCTTTTTTTTTCTTTTTTTTTTTTTATTGAACACCGATACTTTCAATTGTTTGGGAAATTATTTTACATTTGAATAGAAAACTTGGTTAAAACAGCTTTTCCTACAATCGCGCTTACGTGCAAAACCTTATAAACCAAATATGATAAAAATAGCATAAAAAATAATTTTAAAATTAAATAGCAAACATATATCGACCAAGTAAATTAGTTGTGATACACGTTTAAAAACCATCATCCTGTACAAACGTTAAGTCCATTATGCGATTTGTTTTATTATTTAGTTACCCTGGATGGATCCTGACAACTAGTCCAAGCCAGCAGGCCAGCAGACGATCGTCTGCCAATCATCAACGATCGGCATCCGATTGAACTGCTCCTTCGACTCGTTCTTGATATCCTTCGGCTTGTTTGGCATCCCGGTGGATTTCTACTGGCCGACGAATGTTTTGGTCTGTCTTCCACTGAAACATTTATCATCCAATTAAATGTATTTTTTTGTTTTTCACTTGAATCGTCGAATTAATGTAGACAACTCAGTGTAAGTTTGCAATGAATAATAAATTTCCTGTTTCTGTACTTGATTTACTTACGACAGTTGGGTCATGCATAAATAAATGCAACTGTGGTAAGCTATCTCCTCTCAAGAAACAGCTACAGTTCAATACAAAAACCCGTTTATCCATGTAAAAATATTATTAGTACTTAAAATTTAAGCATATTGTTTACTATACAACGAATAACACAATTAAAATGCAAATATTCAAATAACTATTCTCACCCCAATCGAAAATCTTTTCCATAAAATATTAAAACTATTTTGAACAAAAATAAAAACTTAACAAAACCAAAAATAAAAGTAAAAACATATTCAACATAAAATTCCAAACCGTATGAATAACTATCAAACAAAATATCACGAATTTTATACGTCGATCAGAATTCAACTATAGAACTAAACATAATTAAATCTGTTTACTTTAAAGTCAAATTTATCAAGGTCTTAAAATGGTGATGATTTACTAAAAATTTTCGAGTTATTAAAAGACCCACATTTTTACTCATAATATAATTAATTTCAATGTATTGCAAGAGTGAACTAGGACGTATGCACATTACAAATGTAACTCATTTAAGATTTTAAATTTTAAATCAAAACACATAGTACTACGTCAAGATAACTAGATACAAATTACAATCACGTAATATTTTAGGTAGTTAACTAAATTATTTTACGATCATCCAAAATTTCATAATGTTTAGATTCTGAATGTTGTGAAAAAGGTATTAACTATAAAAAAATATATTATTTTAGATTTCATTGATCAACCGTTTTTCAACAGGAAAAACAAAACAATATACCTCAAACTTATACGAAAATGATAACTTAAAATTAACTTATCAGTATATGGACGTAGACGGTACACTTTATTTCAAGAAGTTTTTAAAATTAATTTTTAGTTATGACTTATGAACCAAAATTTAAAAAAAATTTCTTGAAATGCGTGTACATGTTTTCCTGTAATCAGAATATGTAATCATGATAAAAATTTAAAACAATTTTGACAATTTTTAAGCTAAATATAGAACTTTAAAATTTTCGATTGTTTTAAGTCTCTGAACTCACTCAAAATATTTTTTTTTTTTTTTTTATAAACATGTATGAAAAGGGGTAAATGTATTTTTACGTGAATGACTGATTCATTATCGCCAATCCTGAACCACTGAAAATACGAGTATGAAAATTGGTCAGTAATTTTGTTTGGTAATGAAACTAGAAAAAATATTCCAAAATTTCATCTTCTAAAGGGGTTGAAAATGCGGTAAAAATGGAAATTTTCTTTTCTTAGTTGCATTTGTAAACTCTGAATTCATACTAATAATAAATTATCTATTGACGCATTTTCGATAGTTCAATTCCATAGCTGGTTAAAAGTGTTTAAAGGAATGGTGATAAAATGGAACGTTATTTCTTGGTTCAATTAAATGGGTTGATGGGAATAAAAATGTAGAAATTGATTATAAAGAATTTAATTGATTACAAATAACATGTACTCGTATTGAACTGTAAATTACACGCTGGCAAAAAATAAGTAAAAGGCAACGGCTGGTATTTGATAACAGAAGCTAGGCTAGTATAGAGCTACGTAGCAAACAATACTCGCTGTAACATTGGCGGTGATATTATGTTGTGTATTATTTTTTTCATTTTAATCGATTATCATTATGTTCCACTAATCATTTTAAATTCATGGATAGGGACATCAATATTTTTTATACGAACACAAGTTGAACCCATTACTATGTGTCACGCTTGAATCTTAATTTTGTTCAATACATATTTTAATGTACTATATTTCATCGATCAAAATAAAACGTAGGTAGTGAATATTTTTGTACCAATCAACACCTGTCTTCGTAAAAGCAGACACCTGTTGACAGCCATAGAATATTCCTCAGTGTTTGAATGCGGATGCTTTAACACTATTATTATGAACATTTTAAGGGTAATACTTTATTTTTTCGTATAGTATACGTATTGTGAAATAAAAAAAAATTATAACCTAACTATCCACGTCGTATACGTACTCGTATTTCAATGAAAATTATTGTTATGCGTTTACTTCAATGGGGTCACTGGAATTTTTATTTTTCGTTCGTAAAATTTCTTCATCCTTTTTTTGTATTTCCTCGGAATTCGGAACACTAACAACTACATCAAAAACTCCGACTTCATTAACACCAACTGGATGCTCCGTTGATTTTAAAATTTCTCACTACTCCAGTTCATATTTTTGTCTTTTTTTTTTTTTTTTGTTAATGTTTGTATACCTATAACTACGGAATTATATGAGATATGCGTATTTCAATTTTAAAATTGTATTACAAAATTAATTGCGCAGAAAACCTTAAGTTTCAACATACAGTTTATCGTTATAAAAATACTATTACATTTACATATTTTGATAACTCACAATTAATAA